>SRSM01000331.1:4800000-6000000 GCA_019593545.1 Apocynum venetum | reverse complement strand
TGGCAGTCCCTTCCAAGCACCCTCTGCTTGCTCAAGTAACCGTGTCCGTTTTTAGTCCTAACGTTTACGGCTAGTATTGTCATATAGCAAGCAAGCTTCAATGTGAATTTTATAATTTTAAACCATCGAAAATAATTTAAAGCATTAATAGATTACTAATATTTGTACATCTTAAATCAGCTATAATAATACTATGAATCATTATAATAATTTTATTTCTTCTTCTTGGTTGCTTAAAAAAGAGCAACTAACTAACCTTCAACTAAAAGTTGTTTTAACCTCCTCAATTACTGTTCATTTCTGCTTAACTTTTAAAAACTATTTTTTAAAAAAAATCACTCTAAAATAATTTTCAGAACAATTTTTATTTATTGATATTTTTAATAATTAAAATATCATGTTAATTTTCTTTTTTTTAAAAAAAATTCAAGGGACTTTCTAATCGACTGAAATATACTCAACAACCGAGAAGAAGCCTTATATCACCATTGTTTTGTTTTACCATTGTAATTAAATTAAAAAAAAAGTTTATATAAATGTGATCTATATCAAAATTTTCCAATATCCAGAGAGCGTAATTTTTTTTTTATTACCATAAATGATAAGCATTCTTTTGTTTTCTTCTATTACTGAAGTGATTTGCCTAGTTGAAATTCACAAATGAGAAATCATTTTCTTTCTGAATGACTCGAGAATAGCAAACATGCTGCGTGCCTTGAACGTTTCTGTTACCAAGTGTAAAAGACACAGTAAATACATCTTTAACAAAGGGAATGAAGGTATCAAATCCATGAAAATAACTAAAGAGTAGTACAATATTTCACAATCATTCGTTTCTTTAGAATAATTATACTAGTTGTTTTGACCTTTCTTCTTGTGATAATCGAAGTTAGCAGGCAACAGTACAATCGCTATAGATCATAGAAATTGCTCAAATGGCAGATGAGCAAGCGACCAGTCATAATGGCATCAACTTCTTTTTCATTGAAGGCTCGTTCAATATCACAATCACCAGTTCCATGATGTTCTGGTTTCTCTTAAATGAACAAAAACTAGACACTACAAAGAAAAAACCCAGAAGCAGAGTAAAATTTTTCTTTCAACACATGTCGAGTGGTCCATAAAATAATCCAAATTTGAATGGCTGAAAACATCTAAACTTGTCCTCACAAAATTAACCAAAATATATGGGCACCTATTGTTCATCCATGCATGAGCAGGAACTAGTCAGTCTCCTGGAAGTAGAAAGGGAACCTGGGTGATTAGGAATTTTAAAAAAAAAAAAAATCTATTAATTTTAGAAGAAAAAAATGGGTGCAGAGAGAGCTTTTGATGCAAAGGACATGTGTAGATCAGGATCTCTGGAACATCTTTTTTTCAAAGGCACACACAACAGATAAATCATTTTGCAAAGAAATACTGTGCAATTGTTGCTTGTATTTCACACGAATCCAAGAAGTCCCACTCAGAAAACTGACCTTATTGAACTTATTTGTAAGCACAGAAACCCCACCCACCAGAAGCCTCAGGTCCACAACGTGCCAAGCGCCATTATTGCTGCAGCAATTCTTTCTCGTGGCTCAAGCAATCCCATTTCTCATAGTAATTACTAACTTCACAAATACGAGCCGATACATTACAATAAGGACCACATCATCAGGGAGTTGAAAGCCAGAACCGAAAATAAGGCTAAAAAGGAAGTTGCAATGAACTTAGCTCACGTACAAAATATGGGCCCTGACTTTCCAAAGTCACAACTCACAATTCCATCAATGAGATTTGGACCTGATTACCATCTCCTTCAAACAGAGCAATCCGAAAAGGGCATAATTTTCCATTATATAGGAAATAAAAATCTTGAGTTCAATGTGGACCTGAAGATATCCTGCACCAGTGGTTCACATTTTTAGGTCTCATCTGAAGAGTTTAAAATAGGGCCATACACGTTAAACGTCCAAACAAATTGTATTCCACTTTCAGGGAATAAAACGAAAAATGGATTTTAACTGTAGCTATTTCATCCTCTTGTTCTTCCAAAACATTGACAGACAAGAAAGATATGATAAATAAAATCACATCTGCTATGATTTCAAATGTGGAAATATTGCAATCACCATAGGATGCCATCCAATCTGAACAGAATTTCATTCAGCCTGCCATTAAATTGACATGAGAAATAAACCACTCAAGATGTGCCAAAACAAAGAAAATGCAAAGTTGAAAAATGAACAGCAAAAACAAATGGAGAACCAACCAACAATACAAGATAGTGATATAGCCCATCATCGAGACAGCTTAAGCAATAAAAAAGTCTCATTATGTAGTCAACAAACCTTTTAATGGGGATAAAGGGAGCAAAAATTGGCAATTAAACCTTACAGAATCATATCTCAGATCATTTAAGACGAAATTGGTGCGATAAGCAGATACAAAAATATCTGTGCACTTTATCTGAGGAAAATAACTACAACCAGATTTTTCTAATGATATACTTTTCCATCACCATTGACCATGAACTACATAAAAAGAGCAACAAATACTAGATCTATTTACACCTCCTGCATTCATCAAATAAGGTAAAATCCTCCTGCCATCTTCAGTCTTTGCTACATAAAAACATGAATACGTTTTATTTTAATTACAAAACAATAGATCATATCTTGGTATAACAACACTCACAGCATTTTTGGCAAAGGGAAATAACAATTCTTGAAAGCTCATATCCTTAAAATTAAAAGAGTAAATAAATTCTTAATTCAAAGTCTTAAAAGCACCTTCCACACACTTACAGAGAAATAGTAGCAAAAATCAGAATTGAAGAGAAATCTATTACTTTCAGTATCCTAATCTCCTAAAACCATGAGGCTCTGACAAAAGAACTTGAATTTGATTTAGGTGATTGGTAGAATTTCCCAACTGCTGTAGCAGCATAGATGTACTTGCAGAAATGCATTCCAAATTTGACCAGAGAACACATGCATTTATTTATTTATTTGTAATACTCTCACAATTTCAAGAAATTGAACAAGATCAGTTCGACTGTGTCAAAAATACCTAAGGGCAATCATAAGCAAATGGCATGTAAAATTTACAAATTTGCACGTGTGCGTTGTCTTATTGTAAGACAAATATGTCCAAAAAATCCAGGATAAGCACCAACCTTGTCACAAATCAAATGCAGTTATATCATACCTAAATTATTCTAAAACAAATCCATTTTAAATGGAAAATAGCCTGTCTCTTGGTTTCCCAAATCCGTTTTCCAGTCAAGTCGCCTAACATCAATGAAGACGAATAAAAGAAACATAAAGGCTTATTTATTAACTTCGCGAGAAATAAACATACAAGAGCTTTTTAAAGTTACTGGCAAGTACAGCCGTGTCTCTCATTCTCAGATACTTTCTATGTCCTAGTGGAACAAGAGAAGGGGAAAAGAAAAAAAACACGATCAGAAAGCATCAGAGCTTCACCTATGATACAAAAGCTACTAGAAATTGCAAAAGACAGAATCAGAATCAGAGCTTCTCTCTGTTAACTTCTTATTCAGAATCAGAAGGTAAAGCATCAACAGCACATTCCGACATTAGATTCTGTAACCCAGGTTTCAACTCACGATTACAAAAATCCTCATACTCTAACCTGTCGCCACCTTTCTTCTTCACCTCCAAAACTCTCAAAGATGGTGTCAGTTCAAATATTTCAGCGGCAATCGACAAAGGACCCTTAACACCCTCCCTCGAACCCTCCAAACTCACTCTGCAGTCTTTCTTCCTCACAGAAAAGCTAACAACTTTAGCAATCTCCTCCAATTTAGTAATAATCTTGGACACAGGTGCCCCAGAGACGAACCTTGCCCCATCACCGCCTTCTTCAAACAACCCAGAAAGATCAAAACCACGAGAAAATGAAATAATATCAAACGCATTCAAGCTAGCAGGCCTAGGTAAACTAGCCAATCTCCTCCTGCTCTCCATCTCAGGCTCAGATTCACACTCAGACAAGGACTGATCAGACTCGATACCGCCATCATAATCATCATTTACACTACATAGCATATTATCCTCAATATAAAACTTGATATGCTTAAATCCCTTCTTGAACCACCTATTTTCCATTATCTCCGGAATGGTGATTCGAGTTTCAGGATTTGTGTCAAGAAGTCGAGTTAAAAACCTTGTCAATTCAGGCGAAAACCATCTGGGACACCTGAATTCACCTTTATAAATCTTCTTATACATAGCCATTATGTTCTGATCGTGGAATGGCAAATACCCTGCCATTAACACGAATAATATCACCCCACATGACCAAATATCCACCTTGGCAGCATCATACCCTCTTCTTGCCAATACCTCAGGGGCGACATAAGCTGGAGTGCCACAAAAAGTATGAAAAAGGCCATCTTGCTTTATTTGCTCAGATATTGCACTAAGGCCAAAATCTGACACTTTAAGATTGCCATCTTCATCTAACAATATATTTTCTGGTTTAAGATCTCTATGGTACACACCACGGGCATGACAAAAAGCAACGGCAGATATCAATTGTTGAAAATATTTCCTCGCAGCTTCTTCTTTGAGGCGGCCTTTGGCAACCTTATTGAAAAGCTCCCCACCTTTTACATATTCCATAACAAAATAGATCTTACTCTTGGTAGCCATTACCTCAATCAACTGAACAATGTTGGGATGCCTTACTCTCCTCAAAATAGAGATCTCCCGCTTAATGTGTGCTATCATCCCAATTTTGAGCACCTTTTCCTTGTCGATAATCTTGATCGCTACACTCTCGTTGGTCTTGATGTTCTTGGCAAGATAAACCTTGGCAAACGTCCCGTGTCCCAGCAACTTCCCGATTTCATATCTTCCCAATAGAAGATCCTGCGTCTCCTTCTTCTTGCTGCTAATGCTCCTCGCAATCGTCGTTTCAGGTTTTGTCGTATCCATGAATGAATTTGAGTTTGAAATCGAAAAAATTCCAAACTCAAATCCAATTCAAGAACCCAGCTGTCGAATCAAAAAGATTTTTCAAATTCAAAATCCCATAGATTGAACTTTGAAGGCAGAGGCGGTGCCGGGAGAGAGGAGGATTTCTCTCTCTCTCTAGTTGTTTCTATATGTTTTGAGAGGTCCAGAAAAGAAGGGAAGGGAAAGGAGGGGAAAGCAAAAGAAGCGAGAGAGAGAGAGAGAGAAAGAGTTGCTAATGATTGCTGAGAAAAGCATTTATTAGCAAAGATTTTAACGGCAAGGGTAGAAATGTAAATAAAAAATTAACGTCCGTCGTTTTACAGCTGGTTGCTTGATCACCTATGATGAGCCTACAATGAGGTAGACATCGTAACGGTTATTAATATACTGCTAATAGACTTTTGGTTGTAGTGGGGTTAGAATCGGGTGCATCAGGAAGTGAAATAGTAGTATCTTTGCAGAAAAGTGAAAACAAATGGGTTGTCTACAGCGTAATCGATTGCTTGCATGGCTGTTTTTGATTGGGACGGGGAAATATCAGGTGGGGGCGGGAATAGCGTGGAGTGATGGCAAATTGGAAATTGTAAAGCGCAATCAGTTCTGGGACTTTGCCACCGGTTTGGTGAGAGATTAAAGCTTTGGTGATTGATGATGATGATATGATGACGTGTATTTATGGCCCACACGTAGAAACAGGTTTGCTATAAAAAATAATAAAAAAAGACGGGATATTCTCCGTATGAGTAGTCAATTATTCCAATTTTTGTTCTTCCCATAGTGCTTAGAGTTCATCAATCAATTTACGCTATTTATTTTTTTCCTGGTTTTCTTTGGCGGGAAATTAGCTAATTTGACCACATGGCATACACGTATTTGTTCCGATTCCGAAAATCAATTAAAAAAAACTTAATTGATAAAAATATTAAAATGAATAAAAATTTTAAAAAAAACTGTCACACCCAAGAAGAGACTACCAATACTCCAAGTCTCCAATAGCTTCTTTTTTATTTTTAAGTAATACTCCAATAGCTTAGCAGATATAGTAGTTTGGTAAAGTGGGCTTTGTCCCACTTCTTTGTCTATAGAGAGTGACTCCGTTTCCTCGGCCGCCTATGACTATGAGGATAGTAACTGTGGTGCTTACGGGCGGAGGTTTCACTGCCTGCTTCTTACCTTTCATTTGGCCATTCTTTTGTTTTTTTGTGTGTTTTTCATCTTAGATGCTGGGCGGACGACGTAATAAGTCAACCCGATGGTCGGTGTTGGTACGGCTGATCATGGCCACATTTATACACTTGCAGTTGAACGAAGACAACCATAACTCCCGTGAGCACGCAAACTCTTACGTAAATGTCACGTTTTATTATATTTATTTTCTTAAAATAAATATACTTTTAATTTAAAATTTTTATTATTAATTTTTTTAAAAAAAATAGATTATATTGACTAATTTAATTTATATTAATCACATTAATAATAAAAAATTTGTAATAATTTTTAAATTAAATAAAAAACAAAATATTCAATTTTAAAAAAAAAAAACAGAGATAGTATGGTGCTATTCCTTCTTTTTTTCTTTTTATAAAAGAGTACGACATATTTTCCATTTGAAGAGAAAACTTGAAAGCATGATAAGTGCTTCGAAGTCTCCAACCACGAAAATAGCATCCACAAAATGCCCAACACGTACTCAACATTCAAGAAGGGCTGATATCATTGACATTGACTGAGACTTTTAAACAAGTTTTTCCTTTTTCTTTTTTCCCTATCCAATTAATTTTGTACGGATCATTTTATCGACCTTGTTAGGTTACATAAGTGGAAGAAGAAGAAGAAGAAGAAGAAGAGATAAATAATAAAAATGTATTGGTCATTTATTAATCAGTTAGTTATCTGTCAATAATAAAGCATAGATGTACAAGGAAAGGTGTAGAACTGCTTTAGGAGATTATAATTATTTCGTTATTTGTTTGGGAATTTTGATTGGTGATCAACTTGACCTTCGTTTCTTTTTTTTCTTTTTATAAAAGAGTACGACATATTTTCCATTTGAAGAGAAAACTTGAAAGCATGATAAGTGCTTCGAAGTCTCCAACCACGAAATAGCATCCACAAAATGCCCAACACGTACTCAACAGTCAACATTCAAGAAGGGCTGATATCATTGACATTGACTGAGACTTTTAAACAAGTTTTCCTTTTCTTTTTTCCCTGTCCATTAATTTTGTACGGATCATTTTATCGACCTTGTTAGGTTACATAAGTGGAAGAAGAAGAAGAAGAAGAGATAAATAATAAAAATGTATTGGTCATTTATTAATCAGTTAGTTATCTGTCAATAATAAAGCATAGATGTACAAGGAAAGGTGTAGAACTGCTTTAGGAGATTATAATTATTTCGTTATTTGTTTGGGAATTTTGATTGGTGATCAACTTGACGTTCGTTTCTTTTTTCTTTTTTTTTTTTTACTAAATGATCGACCTGACTTATATAGTAGAAAATATTGTTGGATTAAATGCAATGGATTTCCTTGAAATTTGAGCTTCATGTGCTTCTTTTAATGTTAAATGCAATTAAGTTCAGCCCTTCTCTGTACATTCACAACTTGTATCTTTTGGGCCAAAAGATTCTTATTTTTTTTGAAGACTGTTTACAAGTTACCCAAAAGAGTGAGGATCAGAACAATTATAGCAAGAGGTTAGTGGACTTTCCATTTGGGTCACAGGTATTTGGGCTCCCTTCTCTGCCTCTGCCCATGAAAGTGACTGAGTTAATGGCTGCTTTTCTTTGGATCTCAAATTAATTAGAGTTGAAAATTCTCACTGTTCTCTCTTTGTTTGTGGCCATCATGTAAAAGGGCAGAAGCACTATTTGCCCCACAGCCTCTCAGCATAATTTAATCGTTTTTTTCTTCTATTTATATTCTGAAACTGTAAAATTCCAATATATAGGTACACGTTAAAAATATATTATTAAATATTCTAAATTATTTTATTTTTCACATTCATTATTTTATTAATTATATTTTAACCATTTTGTTCATTTATGAAACATACAGAATATCTATACATAAAAGGATATATTCAATTTAAAATAATTAAAATTATGTCCAAATACTTCTTTGCTTACTATTCTTTCAATCTAAAATTGAATTTCCAATATTGACTTTGTAGAAAAGATAAAGTAAAACATATGATTATTAAGTAAATTACCATGTCATTTTTATTATTAAGAAAGTCAATATTGATATTACATTCACTAAAGGGACTCGAATCCCTAAGTTACTATGAAATAAAAAATATGTGAGATGATAGATGAAAATAAATAAGGGTAATTTTGAAAGTTAGACGATGAATTTTAAGAAATAAATATGAGCATTTTAGGGATAACAAAATTTATTTGATATGTGAAATTCTTAGTAAAATGAGTTATATTTTGGGACGAAAAAATAATACATTTATTAAAATATTATACTTCAAATGTCCTGAAATATAAGTCGTTGGAAGATTTTTTACACATACCAAATAAACATTTTGCTTCCTAACTTGTCCTTTGTTTATTATGTTTTGGAAATAAATAAAAAAAAGAGAAAAGAAAGTTTGTTTTAAGAAGAAGAAAATATAAAAACTGTGTTTTTTAAATAAGAAATAGGTGAGATGATAGATAAAAATAAATAAGGTTAATATTGAAAATTGATGATAAAATATTTATAAAATTTTGTACAAGAACTTGTATTTTTTAACAAAGTCATATAGTGACTTGTATTTTGAGATGTAGTGAGTATGTTATAAGTATACTTTTAAAAATAAAATTCATTTGTCGAAAATTAAATGTTCATATTTGACTTTATACAATAATTAATAAGATATTTTAATTTTAAATAAGTTACTATAATATATTTGTTATTAACGTGACTAATGTCGAACTAAATTGGTTAATGTGATGTAAATCTCATACTTTAATTTTATAAGTTATTAATAAAATTTTAAATAAAAATATTTCCTCAATTCAAAATTAGATGTTTACATTTGACGTAATCTAAATATTAAAAAAAATATATGACATTCAAGAAGTTATCATATTATTCTTGTTATTAATTTGTTTAGCGATGATACCATTAGTTAAATATGATATAAATCTCTTAAATAAAGAAAGTTATTATTGAAAGTTTATGAGAAAAATATATTAATTTAATGAAAATAACATTCAAATTTGAAATTATAAAAAATTAATTACGAATAAATATAATATATTTATTTTAGAATGCTAAATATTTAATTCATCTAAAGGGGGTCCAAATGTTTTTTAAAAAACATGTTGATTAATTAAAATCAAAATCATTTTAAACTTCATTAGTGCTACCTTTGTCGTCACTCCAATGGCCGCCTTTCACACCATAAAACATGTCGTTTCTTTTTTTAACCCTTGTCAAAGTTGCATGTTTGGCCTGAAATCTTTGTACGCTTTTGCGAGGAATAGATACTTGTTTTTTATATTTCAATTTCATTAATTTGTGGTAGAGTGCCTTTTAACTCTTGAATGTATTTACTTAATTTGCTAACAAATGTGACAAATATCCAACGCAAAATATACTATATATTATGTGTCATCTCAAATCTCAGTTGTCATTCCTTTTGGAATTTTTGGTCTGGCCTCTTATGGGGTTAGGTATTGCCCATTGGCCATCGATTAAACTTTTACCATATTTACTATTATTATATAGAAACCGGAGACTTAGGTTAGACTTGGATTATACTTAGACTGAACTTTAAAATCATTAATATTTTTCATTTTTTTAACTTAATGAATCTCATTCAATAATATAAACAATACATTTTTATTGATTTTTAATTAAATTATAATTTTAAATATTTTATTAACTATATTTTATACATTTTATATTGTTATCGATAATATTTAGATTCAAACATATCAATCAACTTTTAATTTTCAATAAATTTTTTTAATCCAAACATAATTCTATTTCAAAAACAATATACATAAAATATATCTCCAAAACTTAATTCAAATATAATTATTTTTTAGCAGAGAGAGAAAACAAACATTAAATTGATTATAAGCCGATAATCAAGTGTTGATTTAGCAGGGGTCAGGACCCAGGGAATGAGATGACCAACTGCTAATATTAATTGTGGAGTAAGTTACCCGCCAGCTGCCAAATCCATTTGAACCTTATTCCGTCGCTATCTAAAAGTCACTTGTGTATCAAAACTCAGGGTGCACATATATATATATATATATATATATACACACACACAATCATAGGTTGTCCAACATAAAAATAAATGTGATATAATATATGAAAATGAATATAATTATCAATTTAAAAAATACATTTTGACATAACGAATATAATTGTGTCTATGGATATTATTAGATATATAGTTGTATTATGAAGTCATCAGCTCATAGGGCGACAATATAAAATTTTATACCAAATGTTTTTAAATTTTTTACTGCTCATGAATTAAGTGTCATGCTCTGGTAGTTAAAGAGTAAACAAAATATGATGTTACTTAACTAAATAGGAATAAAGAAACAATAATTAACAAAATAAAATCCAAATATGGGGATAATCCGCAGAATGTGGGGATTTGGAATTTTTTTTTTTGGGTGGTGGGAAGTGGGAAATTGGCTGGACAGAATGACTGGAAAATACATTCTAGCTAGGACTTGGTCAAGGTCTTTGGCTCTTTGCAAATTTTGCATAATTTATAATGCCAACTTATTTGACTATTCCATGTGATTATTCTTTCTGTTCAAATTGCTCCTGCTTAATCGCTTAAAATCAACCTCATTTTCTTCGTGGAAATCAAGCATTTAAGGGTAAAGCATTCCCTACTTCATTCTCCAATGATTAATTAAGCAGACCACACGTTAAGCAGATCATCTTGCATTAGATGATCTTACACTCTCTCTAGAAGTTAAGAATTTAGGATTGAAGAAAGATGATTTCAAGTTTTCCATTATTTACTCGAACCATAATAGTGCCAGAGAACGACATTTCAAAGAAGTTCATTTACTTCACTAAGAGGGTGCCCAAGGTGCATAGTTTTTAGAGCGGAGTTGATAGGTTCAAGTTCAACCACTACTCACACAGACAGACCCTTCTAGCAGAGAGCTATATATATCCCCCTTTTTATTTGGCTCTCTTCTTTCTCTCCATACTACATACCACCTGGGTTATATCCAAGTATTTAGAAATCTCTCTCTTCAAGAAATAGGATTTACATTTACAGGACGGTGATTTATATGAATTGATGTTTTGCAGTAATTAGAAGATGAAATTCCTCTTCAAATTCTTGCTTGTTTTCTTGTTATTAACATTTGCAGAATCTACATGCAACAGTACCGACCAAGCCCTGCTCCAAAGGGCTTTCAGCTCTGTGAATGGCTTCAACATTTCATGGTTCAGGCACTATGACTCTCAATCCAACTGTTCAAATCTTCCGTTAACAGAACTCAAGCTCTCATCGAGAAATCTCTCTGGCACCATCTCATGGAAGTTCCTCAAGAACTTCTCTCAGCTTCACACGATAGATCTCTCAAATAACTCTTTGAAAGGCTTTGTTCCTTCTTGGCTTTGGTTCAAGTCGAAACTAGTTGAAGTTAACCTGTCTGTGAACAAGCTCGGAGGCACAATTGGGCTGCAACGTTCGGAAATGGTTCCATCCTCTGCCATTCAAAAGCTCAATCTTTCGTTCAACAGGTTTACAAATTTGGCTAATCTGTCATATTTTCCTAATCTTACAGTTCTTGACCTTTCACATAATGATCTCAAGATTCTACCTTTTTCGTTCACCAACCTCACCAATCTTGAACATCTGAGTATTTCTAGCTGTAATATCTCTAGCAATCCAAAACCCATCTCCAATTTGAAGTCTTTGAAATATTTGGACATATCTAACAACCGCATGAATGGCAATTTTCCTTCTGATTTCCCCGCTCTTGATGGCCTCAAGTTCTTGAATATCTCATTCAACAACTTCACTGGCGACATTTCCCCAGACAAAGTGCAGAAATTTGGTTCCTCTGCTTTTATTCACTCTGTATCGAAGCCAAATTCCACCTCAGAACTCCATGTTAAACCTCGTTCAATAACCCCACCTCACAAAATAAGAGAAAAGAACCGACCGATTGTAGTACATGTGAAGAAGCAAAAACACGGTCCAAAAATCAAGCCTTTAATATGGATCATTTCAGTGGCATCAGCAGTTCTGTTATTGGCTATTCTTGCTTTCGCATACTGCACGTACAAGAGAAGAAAATTGGCCAACAGAAACAAATGGGCAATCTCGAAGCCAATTCAAATCCCATTCAGAATAGAAAAATCAGGGCCATTTTCATTTGAAACAGAGTCTGGCACATCATGGGTTGCTGACATCAAAGAACCATCTTCAGCGCCAGTGGTGATGTTTGAGAAGCCATTACTGAACCTCACATTCAAGGACCTGATAGGCGCCACGTCACACTTTGGCAAAGAATCCCTCCTATCAGAGGGCAGGTGTGGGCCCGTCTACAGAGCCGTACTACCAGGTGACATCCACGTGGCAATCAAGGTCTTGGAGAACTCTAGGGACTTGGGTCATGATGATGCGATAGCATTATTTCAAGACCTTTCCAGATTGAAACACCCTAACCTATTGCCTCTGTCTGGGTACTGCATTGCAGGTATGGTGTTTAAGGGCTTTGTTTTTTTCCGTGTCGAATTTGCATTACTCAGTACTGTAGTTGTCTTTTGACCTACCCATATTCAATGGTTTCACGTGTTCTCACACTCGACTGAAGTAGTCAGTGATGTAGTACAGAGATCCAAAAACAGTAGCCATGATTACTAATAGGTAGTCGTGAACCTTGGAGGGTACTAGCACTAGATTCAATTTTGAACCCCTGAATATTTCTTGTTCAGCCCTCAAATTTTCATAGTCAAACATAAAAGATTCAGTTCAGCACAAAATTTCTAATACTACTATTAGTATTAGAACATAACTTATTAAACGAAAGGACAATACTACGTTGGTCCATATTGAAGAATGACTAGTTTAGTTTGTGAGTTTCTCTGATTAATGCTTTAGGAGAGCAGTTATGATAAGAATTTAGGACCTCCAAATTTGCAAAATTATTAACGTCAAGACTACTATATTATAGTGTTAGAGACGGATCGTGCATTTGATAATCTTGTGCAGAAAGTATTTTTGTCTATGAGTTGGTAGGTATTCCAATCCAAAAGCAAATGGTGAATGGAGTAGGAACATTTGGAGGTGTGATATTCCCCCTTTCATGTCCCTTTTGCTTTGTCTAATAGATCTCCTCTTTATGTTGTCTGCACATGTTTCAGTTTTTGGTCAAGTATTGTAAGGCCTTAAAGTCTAATCAAGATTTTATTTTACAAGTTTAAAAATTGTATTAGTAGGTAGACAAGAATTACCCTATCCTTAAAAATAAATTATAACAGGCTCATGTCACTTTTTGGATCCTAAAAATCTCATACTCATTAATCATTCCTTAAAAAATGTTGGGTGAAATTTCATCATCAACAATTGACACGGCTGCTCTTTAGTCTTTAGTCCTCTTTGTTCAATAGTTACCACCGATGGCCATTGATTTATTTCATTTGTATCATTGAACTGGAATATGACTATTCAAGATGGTAATTTAATTCCTACGTTTCTTAATCGTAATGTTTCTTCAATGCGTAGGTAAAGAGAAGCTGGTGTTGTATGAGTTTATGGCCAACGGCGACCTCCACCGATGGCTACACGAGCTTCCCACTGGCGTACCCAATGTGGAAGATTGGAGTTCCGACACATGGGAGATTCAAAATGCGTCTCAGAATTCATCACCGGAGAAGTTAGTGTGGCACACGCGCCACCGCATCGCTGTTGGCATTGCAAGGGGGTTAGCATATCTTCACCACGCGCAGTCCAAGCCAGTGGTGCATGGTCATTTGGTACTCTCTAATATTTTGTTGGCGGATGATTTCGAGCCTCGAATTGCTGATTTTGGATTGAGTCATGACCGAGTCAGTGGCTCGATGGAAGACGATGTGTATAATTTTGGTCTGGTATTACTTGAGTTGTTGACTGGACGACCTTGTTTGGATGAGACGGTTAGTCGGATTAGACGGCTAGTGAGAGAAGGGCGCGGGGAAAATGCAATTGACTCGAGAATGAAGGCGAGTGGTGACCCAGTGAGTGAGATGGTGGAGTGTCTCCGAGTTGGCTACTTATGTACGGCGGAGGCAGCCGCAAAAAGGCCGAGAATGCAACAAGTATTGGGCTTACTGAAAGACGTACATCCCTCAGAATTGGTTTGAAACGTCTGAGTCGACTCAGCGCATAGAACTTGGAAAATGAAAGTCCCACGGGGGCGCGTGTTGTTAAAAAACGATCACAGTCACAGACATTGCTGTACATGTATTTTGCTTCTCTTCTATTCATTCTTTGACCTAGGAAGAAGGTAGTCAAAGTGTCGTAGATCCCAGAAGTTCAATTTTGGAAACACGTGAGACTCACGTGCGGATCATCAAAGGGACCTTCATCAATCATCTTCAAGCTTTACCATAAGCAAATATTGCTGTCTCTTTTTTGTTTTCTTCTAATTGTATTTTTCTCCTTTTCTGAATTTTTTTATACTATTTAATTATTCGATTTGCAATGTACAGATAAGTACCAAAAAGGAAAAGAAAAAGAAAAAAAAGGAGAGATTGAAGGTAGACAAAATAAGGTGGGCATAGGGTATGGTGAGAGAGGTGACGATGAGAAAGAATGGCAGAGAATCTCACTCATTATTTGTCTGTTCTAATGAGCAGAACATTACCAAATCCCTTTTGATTTTCTTTAATTTCTTTTGTTTGTTTGTTCTTTTACTTTTCAGTTTTATTACTTTATTCCTCTGAATTTTTAATACACTTATTACGGCTTTCCTTTTCTTAAAGACAATAAAAGTAACTTATACATTGCATGAATCTTTATCCACTTGTTTTGGAGACATTTTTATTTCTTTTAGTGTTTTGAGCCAATTTCTGAGTACCGAAGAAGCCAAATTGCTAAAGTGAACTCCTTTTATCGGTTATGTTATTTAGGTGGTCGTGATAAATATTTAAATTCAATCTATTTTTATTATTTATAAAGTAATTAGAAATAAAGAATTCCTCAAAAAAAAAAAAGTAATTAGAAATTTAACATGATATTAAATAGAAAGGTCTTGTGCCTAATTTCTATTTTCATTCATTTATTAATTATTATACATGTATTGATAGAGTGTTTAAATTCAATCTATTTTGTCTTTTTAAGTCACTGTTGCCTTCCATTAGTGAACCTCCCAGGGCTGCCTGTGGCTTCAGATTTCGTTGTTTTATTTTTTGGGGTGTGAAATTAATACGTGTATAATAGGCTACGAGTCAATATTAGGCGTGTTAAAAAACCGAACCGAATCGAAATTTTAAAAATGGTTTGGTATTTTGGTTTTTCGGTTTGTTCGGTTTTCGGTTTCAACTTTAGAAACTTCGGTTAAATCGAAAAACCGAAGTTTTTTTTTATAAAAAAAAAATTGTAATTAATGTTTAACCAATTTTATTTACTTCAAAAATTATTTATATCTTTTTCTATTTGAAGTGTTTTTGTATCCACAAGATGATTATTAAGTATTGTAAAAGAAGTTCATTCATCATATTTTGGTATATTATGAATCATTTTCGATATTTTTCTCATTGAAAATGTGTAAATAATATAATAATATGATTTAATTGATAAATTTTCTTTCGCTTATTTTTTGAATGTGCTTGTGTATTTGACATCATCATTTCATTTAATCATATTTATTTAAACTCATTGAATTTTTTTTGTAAAAAAAAAAACTCATTGAATTTTTTTTTATAAAAAAAACAAAAAAAAGAGTGAAATTTCGGTTTAAAACCGAACCGAACCGAACACCGAAATTTAAAAACCGAACCGTAGTATAGTTAATATGGTTTGGTTTGGTTTATCCAAGTAAAAAAACCGAAAACCGAACCGAAATTGTAAAAACCGAACCGAAAAATCGAATGAACACCCCTAGTCAATATAGTTCAGAAGCTTTCAAAACCCAACTCCACTCAAGACAGTGGACTGCGGAGATGGAAAGCTTGGTCCATTGGAGGTTTTCTAGTTCTCGCTCTAAGAAATGGATAAGTCAGTAATTTTGGATAATGCTCATTCATAAAAGAAAAGGTTTGCATGCCTATCAGAGTCATTATCCAATTCATTGCCCAATACTGATTCTGGCCGATCACTTTTCAAATAGCGAAGGGGAAAAAACAAATGAGCTAATTTATTTTAGCCTCTTTTTCGCAGTGGTTCACTTTAGGTTTAAGGCCCCCCTCCTTTATGTTCTTTTTAATTTCACACCCCAAAAGTCACAACAAGAATAAAGTAAACTACTGATAAATCATACTCTTTTCTTTCCAAAGGCAAAAAAAGAAAAGAAAAAAGAACACATCAAAACATTTCAAAATCTACAAACCCCACCCCACATAAAAAAAAAAGTTATTAATTGACAAAAATGTCTTCATCAACCCATCTTTGATTGTTCCGCCCAATTTCCAATCAAACTCGTGAAGAAACTTTAAGGTCTATGTAAAAGAAAATCAAACAATTTCCACAATATTCATTGAAGGATCTTATTAGCCCACTTTCAGAGGTAGACTACAAAATTGTGAAGAAATCAAGTCCAGACAATGAGAAACAAGATGTTGACTCAAATAGAGTGATGAAAAATCAAAAGATAGTGCTCGTTTGGAAGTTTTAGAGGCTATGACATTTTCAATATTGGAACTAATTAAAACCGTGTGTTGAGTTTTATTTTTTAGCCCTTTATTTCTTTCTTGGTGATAAGATGTCACTGAATTTTGTATAACGGCAAGTATTTCTTCTTCTTTTTTCAATCTCTTCACGTCGTAGTTGCCCCTTAAAGAAGGCATTTTGACCAAGTTGAACATCAATAATGTTCACATATGTTTCAACCAAATGACTCTACAACAACTTCTCAATAATGACTGAATTTACTTGGTTTTCCCTTGTTTTTGCAAAAATTTGTAAAATTAAATTACCAAGAAATCAATAATGTTCAATTTGCCACTAGTTGGATAATTAGTAGATAAGTAAAATCTTATACTTTCAACTTATTGTACAAAACTTACAATTTGAGTTGGAATTTTTTTTAACAAAAGAAAAAGAAAAAAGAAGAGAAAATACTAATGCATTAGTAATAACATAGGTCATAAAAAGCTCAAGTGTCTTGAGGTTTGAGGGGATGGGAAGGTGTCGAATGAAGATAAAAGAAGTTTGGGGTCGCCATATTGGGAGGGAAGAGAAGCGTGAAGGAGACGTTTTTGCTTGGAATATAATTATATAAAGCCAAAAAAAAAAAGGAAAAAGAAATGAGAACGTGAAAATTTGATGCAATTGTGGTTAACAAATAAAAAAAAAATTGTTGGTAAATTATACATAGCCTTTTAAGTGGTAGCATAACCTTCTTATTAGCCCAATTTGATAAAAAACTACTTTTACCAAATCTTGTGGAATTATGTTCTCATTTATTCCTCTTAAGTGCAGAAGAGGACTGTGGAGAGTTAGTTTGAGATTTTGTGAGGACTAAGGAGAAAGAAACTAAAATAAGAAAAAAGGGGAAATGACTGGAAAATACTCTTCAACTATTTCTATTTCTTCTATTATATTTTTAAACTTTCATTTGCATATTTTCTATCTTTATACTGTTTTTAATCGTACAAAATCATCCTTACACTTTTATTTCATATTTTTTGTATATTTATTTTATTTATTACTCCATCTGTCCCAATTTGATAGCATTGTTTTCATTTTTTACTTTTCCAAAATTATAAGTTTGTTTCTTAGTGAGAAGATAATATATTTATTAATTGATTAAAATACTCTTATTTAAAGTGAGAATATAAATAAACTTTGAATAACAATTGGTGAATAAATTGTTGGAAATTACGTTTAATTAATGAAAAAGTACTTTTTCAACAATTTATTAGTGTTTCTAATGTTATATTTTCAACAACATTAATTATGTTTTATTAATCATTACGAAAAACAAAATAAATATATAACTTTTGGAACGAATTGATTATTATTTGTTTCTACCTTACTGGATAGTCTATCCAAATGTTGGTTTTCATTAATCATTTCGCCAGTTGTGGACCTATTTGGACAATCTACCCTCATTTTTTTTAAAAAAAAATTCATTCATATCTTTTTTATAAAATGTATTAAACAAAATTTTTTATCTCTAATTATAAGATGTTTTATTATATTTTAGAGTTATTGTGTATGCTATTTCCAAGTTTACCTTTATTTTAGTGAGAGAGAGATAGAAAAATAAAGAACAAATAAAGAACAAAACTAAAATAAATAAGAATATAATGAGAAGTAAAATAATTTATTAATTTTTATGAAATTATTTAAATATTATCTCTGTCGATTTCAATTGTTTAGGTTTTTTTAGCATATTTCATTCTAATTGTTCACTTTCTAATTTTAATACGCACTTTTACAATTATAACCTTATTATTAATAAATTATTTGAATAAATTATTATTTATTTATTGAAAAATATATTTTTTAAAGATGATTAATACATATATACTAGCTATTAAATGATAAAAATTTAGAAATTTTAGTTAAATAATTATCATTTTCAATACTCTTCTTAATTATTATACAAATCTAAAATGAATAATTAAAATAAGAAAAAGGAAATATATTATAAAAAAGAGTCGGGAGAGAGTATTTCGTACAAATGATCCCCTCAAAAGAAAAAAAGAAATGAAGTAAAACTGCATTTGTTTTGGTTCTTTACTCTAAAGAACTTAAAAAATTTTGAAAAATTCAGCCTAAGAATCTTGGAAAATGAGGCCCAAATTACTGTAAATTGTTGGCCCAATCACAAACCAACATGGTATATGATTATGCGGAACACTGATTCTTTAGTTAGTTCTCTAAATAAGCCCAAGTTTGTCTTTTAGCCCAAACAATAATAAGTGTTTTCTTTCCTTTTTTTGAGAGATTTCTCTTATAAGTGAAATTATACTCTCTACGTCTCAATTGATAATCTTATTTTATTATTAAAAATATTAAAATATATTTATTTAAAATGATAGTATTAATTAATTTTAAAATTAAAATATATTTATTTATTTAATAAAAATACTTTTATAATTATTTATTAATATTTTTAATGTTTAAACTTGCCAATATTAAAAGGATATTTATGAACATTCTATAAAAATATATATTTTTAATAATATTAATTATATTTTTTTATCAATTTGAGATGGAATAAATAAATTATATTACTAAGTTTTCAAAATTAATTCATACTGTGTTTTAAAAAAAATAAAAATCCGTCTAATACAATTTTCCTTTTCGGTGAACAAATGTTTTTGAGGGATTTTGCAAATAAATGCTGAAAAAAAGAAAAGGGTACAAGTTCCACTATTTGCTTTATTATTATTTTTGGGAGAACCATTTACTTTTAATTTATGAATTCCCCTAAACAAAATGAGGGAGCTTCCGGATCTAACCCCATTCAAGAATCGGATTCCATAATAATCTGCCCCGTAAACCTTTCTTCGCTTGCCAGAATCAAGCCCCCAGGCTCCGGCACGTGCCGGCCGGAACTTTTCATTACCGCTCCGTCGACATTAACGTTAATCCAGTATTCTTCCACCTTCTCCACCACCGCTGCTGGGTTGCGAAAGCCGTATTTCATCTAATTCGGGTATTTCTCTCAAACGCAAAGCCCTAGTTTTTGTGCATTTGTTCATCTTCAGCTGTGTAGCTTTTGCAAATGGCTTCGCATCAGAAAAAGGAATCCGAAGGGATTGCGCTGCTCTCTATCTATGGCGACGAAGATGACGACATGGAAGATGTCGAAGAAGATGAAGGAAGGCCAAATCAACAACACCAACAACTGCAAGAGCTAGAGCAAGATATACCGGTAAAAGACACCGTTATTGGCCATTCTAGCAATCTAAATATTGAGGAAAACAGTAGAATTATGGTTTCGGAGTCTCCTGGTAATAAAAATACACTGCCTTTCATGCATCGGGAGAGTCTTCAACAGCAACAAGTTTCAATTGAAAATTCTACTCCTGGTAGGGTGGTGAATTTTGGAGGTTCAGCTTCGACAACTACTACGCCGCAACATTCTTTAACTTCGCCTCAGCTGTTGTCAGAACAGCGGACACAAAGAGCTAGGCTAGCAATCGTGGATTACGGACATGATGAAGTAGCAATGTCCCCTGAACCAGAGGTTCTCCCTCCCCCACCCACGGCATATGCCTACATATGAAACAATGTTTTCTTGTATTATATTTTTTATTTCAATTTTAATGGGTTATGTGAGTTTGATATTTAATTTTCTCGTTTATTCAATTGTAGGAAGGAGAGATAACGGCAAGCTACGCACAAGGGGAGGAGCTTCTCATGATCAGTGGTACGTGGGATAGTCCTTATTAAATTGTGGGTTCCTGCCATGTTCCTTGATCTTTCCCAATTTCTATTAGCATATTTAGATGTTTTTGGAAACATAACTGAATTGTTCTTTTATTTATTTATTTTGAATCTCTCTTATTCAGGTGATCTCAGAGAAAGGACAGTCAACGTGCTGACACCTAGCAGTCAAGCAACTCCTCCGCAACAATCTGAGCCAAATAATCAGTCGAATGACATAAATGATGTAAATGAGTTAGGATCTGCTGAGCCAAATGACACTGTTATGGTTCCTTCTGAAGATTCTAACGATATTGATCCCCTGGACAAGTTTCTTCCACCCCTGCCGAAGGAGAAGTGCTCATATGAACTACAAGTAAGTTTATCTATCTTTCCTTAAATTGGATGCTGGGAACTAGCATTTAGTAAACTAAAAGGATCTTGAATAACATTTTGTTCTTTAAGAAAAATCAAACCGGTGATGATGAATTTCGGATTGACATATGCTGAATGACATTTTGATTTGATTATCGAGGACATCATATATCATCTGTTTTGTTGATTGTCTCTTTGATATCTAGTACTTATGCTGATTTCACATATATAATCCTACTGTCATGTATATCTCATGTTTTGCTGAAAGGTTTTTCTTTATGTTTTTTGCGTAGGAGAAAATAATCAAGTTTCTTGCTCTGAAGAATGCTGGAAGAATCTATAATGCAGAAGTGCGTAATCGAAAGGAATACCGAAATCCCGACTTCTTACTTCATGCGGTGACATATCAAGACATTGATCAGATAGGATCTTGCTTCAGTAAAGATGTCTTTGATCCCCATGGATATGACAAAAGTGACTTCTATGATGAAATAGGTGCCAAGATATTCTTTTAGTCTATGTCTCTATATATTTGTCTCGCTCTTATGTATTTTTTTTTGGTTAATTCCACAAAGTTCAATTTATCTTTCGTCTTTGTGTTTTTTAACATCAAACAATTAACTGTCTTAAACTAAATGTACACTGTCAGAGGTTCAAGATTGAAAATTGATTGTCTTTGAGTGGTAAGCAAAACCTTTATCCTTGGGCGATGCATATTTTTAACAATGATTAATTGGCAAAGGCTGCTTTAGATTCCTTATTTAGAACTTCATGGTGAGATTATTATTCAAGGTTGGTATTCTGAGTTAATTTTTCTAAATAACATGTGGGGTGTGGGCTGGCTGATTTTCTGACTTATCATTTAAATAACCTTCAACTGTTATCGAAGGAAAGCATATAACTGATTTGATTTTTTAAATTTCTGTTTTGAAATAAAAATGACAACTTAGGTTAGTGGTTACAGAATATTGTTTCGTTGTATCTAGAGGACAGTGAGAATTTTGGTTGTTTTAATTGTGAAGTAAGTCTTGATCGTGAAACCACATAATAACTGACTGAGGCATAAAATTTACTTCTTTTGAAGATTTGTCATAACCCTCTAAAAAAAAAAAAACTGTCATATGCTTGCTTTAATTTTGACGCAACTTGTATTTGCTCTGTGAACAGAGGCTGATATGAGGCGTGAAATGCAGAGGAAGGAGGAAGAAAGGAAGAGAAGTCAAAAAGTAGATTTTATTTCTGGAGCAACACAGCCTGGAACAGTTGTTCCATCTCCAAAGATCAACATGCAAATTCCAGGTCCTGATACTGCCTTCAAGTAAATGAAATTTCTGTTTTTCTTTTGAGTAATTATAAAAACATATTTTTTCCCCTTGAGATTTCTCCAAGTCTGGATGTCGTTTGCAGGCATAACCAGTGTGGCTGGCACAGGACTCACTACAGTTTCAGCTGCAGCGGATACAGCAGTGCGAGATGGCCGACAGAATAAAAAGTCAAAGTGGGATAAGGTTTACTTTTGTTCATAACTAGTCTGAAAATGTTAATTAGTGGATATAGGAAATTATCTTCAATTATGTGACTTTGTTTCAGGTTGATGGTGATAGAAAGAATCTTCTGCCACCTGTACAGGATTCTGTCTCTGCTCTTGCAGCACATGCTGCAGCTCTGTCTGCTGCTAATGCTGGCTCTGGATACTCTGCCTTTGCGTAAGTTCCTTTTCTATGATTAGTTGCTTGTTGCTAGTTGCTGCTCAACTTCTATCTGCATGCTGCTGACTTGTTTGCAAATCTTTCTCTCTTCTTGTTTTGATATTTCTTTTCCTGTTTGACAGTCTGGATATTTTAGTTGTTAAACTAAATAATTACTTGTTCCCTCTCCGAAGAAAATTTCATTTCGTATTCAGATTTTGATGTCCTTTTTCCTTTTTGGTCAGATAAGATGTTTCATCCATCATGCCTGAATATTTTCAACAATTAACTATATTATGGTGGCATGATAGAATACCTTGTCTTGATCTTAGATGACTAACATATTGGCCCTTGCTTTGCTTTCCAATATCTTACTTTCACCCTTCTCCTTTTCATGTTAAAAATGGTTTGGGTTTTGGATTCTGATACTGGTTTGGAATTGCAATTAGGAAGGGTTTGTTGAAAAGAAAGAGGAAGGGAGAAAACTAGTATATAAAGATTCTTGATAGTTAAGAGCTTGGAACCCAAATGTTGGATGCGTCTTGTGTCGTCTTCGGCTAGCTTGTCTTGATCCAGTTTAGCTCATATTTTAGTTTGAGCTGCACACTCTGAACTGTGTAATCATCTTAGTACTGAGCTTCTCACTGCTTGGAAAGTGTGCTTACTGACCTTGGGAATTTTTTTCACAACTATGGGAATGGGACATCAACATTGACCCAAGGCGAGTAACTGAAAAAACCTTAGGGATCTGTTGAATTGTTCCACTTTACAATTGGCGAGTGTTGGTAGGGTAAACATGGTTCTCATCATATATCCAATCATCTTGGTATTTAACCATTTTCCAGAGTAGTACATTATTCATATATTTCTGATCTTGATTGAAATATTAGTTAGATTCTTAGTGGGCAAAGAGGCTTTCTGTCCTGCGCCAAAAACCAGTTTGAAGGTGGCTTTGTTGCATTTGGGCATGAAATGTCACTCGTGTGATCTTTATATAAATTTTCGTAAACAAAATGTCCTTAACACACTCAAGAATGTGCCAAATACTTCTGCACTTTCATGAATTGATGGCCCAGTTTATCATTTTTATGTTGCTGCTTGTAGTTATTTTTTTACTTTTGTCAGCTCACTAAAATCTGGCTTGATGCTTTAATAGTTGTGCAATACCTTGATGCTCAATTTTTACTATTTATTTCAGCCAACAAAGACGGCGAGAGGCAGAGGATAGACGATCTAGTGATAAGAGAGTTGAGAGAAAATCCTGATACAATTTATGCATACCTTAACGTGGAAGTTATCAACAACCATGAGACTGAAGACTTGGAAACCGGATCTAACAATGTCTTTAGGCTTATGTTTTGATGCAGACTAGAGATGATACGCCCTTGTACATGGCTACATTGATAATTCTTTCCAATGCAATTTATATTGTCCCTTCCAGTGAAAAGTTCTGCTAAAGTGAATCCATGCAGGACAAGGTTTTTTATACCGTGGCAATGCCGGTTAAGTAAACAACAGGTCAGGTCGTACGATGTTGGGTAGTTTTCTCATGCTGTTGAAGCTGGTCTAGATTGTACCCAGTTTATAGTTAATCAGTTACATATTTTCTTTTCCATTAAACAAAATTAGTTTTCGTGATCAAAGCTACAACTTTATAGGAGCTTCGTAACGCAATCTTGTGTTCGATGGCAACTATTTCCTTTTTCCCACTCATCCTCATCTTTTTTTTCCCCTGTAGATCATGGATCAACAGGGAAATAGTTAGTATATGATGAGTCTTTGTGCGTCGTACCCCCAGTCGTGGTATGCAGTCCTTTTGAAAAGGATGCTGAAGATTTTGGACGCAGCTTGGGGGGGAAAAATGGTGGCCTTCTTAGCTGTAAGCCTTGACCTTTCTCTCAATGCCTGTCAAAACAACACTATCCACGAGCTAAATGTCCCGTTTCAGTCAAAATCATCATTGATCTGCACGTCCTCGACGACCCAGCAACCTCAGCCGAAAGAAAAAGGTTGAGCAAGAAGGAGCGAGGGCTCTGTCCCCATGAAGGGAAAAGTTTTATTGGATAACTTAGCCTATGTCATTCATTTTTTAAGTCGGTAATAGTATTCTTTCCTTCCATGCCTAGACTACTCTTCTGGATTGGACAGAATTATTGGAGTTCTTTGACCCCACACGAAATCATAGCTAAGACCCAGTGATTAGTTATTAATGCATACATTAATCCATCTTAATTCTTAATATTGATTAACCTCAACTTTGGGATGCTAATAAAAAAACAGAATGCTTGATGAGATCCTTCATCATGGAGTTTTCAACTTTCTTTCTTTGATCGATTAAAGACCCTTTTACGTCTGCCCAGTCTAAAATGTTTTGGTCATTTTACCGCTAGTTTCCGCAATTACCATTGGCATTAATGATGTGGTAAATTAATTATTGATATCTAAACTTATGTGATACAGGGGCGGTTTTTGGTTACTTTTGATTTTGAAGGACTTACATTTTGCAATCTATTTACTTTCGTACTCAAAGCAAGTAAAAATATGGTGCTCAAAATAGTTGTATCATTGTTTCCTATTGTTTTTGAGGAGAGAGAATGGGGGGATAGGGGCAATGGGAGGAATTTTTTCTCTTTTTCTTAAAAATTTATTTTTAGAATGCACATATAGTAAATGGATGCTGCATTTAGAAATTGTTGCATGACGAATCACTTTTCCTCAAATGCCTGCGGCGGTTCAATACCAACTCTCCCATTTCCCAAACTCCCCTCTAATAATAAAAAAAAAAAGAAGGAAAAAAAATCACTTCGACCCTTTTATTTCTCATGGTATACTATCAATAATTTGTATATATAGTTCTTGATAGTGTTCTTCGATTCTTTCTATAGGAGTCCGGAGTTTTGCGACAATCCTTTTCAGCTGCTTTCCAATATTTTCTATATTCGAGGATTCTAGCTCTACCTAGAATCACTAAAAAATGGGGGAAAAATGGAATTAAGTCTTCATGTTGTCATTTCCTTCAATAAAGGCCATGTAGTGATTGCCAACAAGTCCGTAATAATTTGACCTCCCTGATCTTGCTTGGATTCCTTTAACTACTACCTAACCTTATGGTTAGTGTTGATTTTTCTTGGTCCATTATTTTTCCCTTCCTTTTCACATCCCATCTCATCTACCAGACTACCATCCCTCCTTGATTCTTGGATCGACTGAGAATATCCTAAAACTTTTGGCCATTTTTCTGCTTCATTATATCCTTCTCCTATGGTTAGATACCAACTTTCTATCCACACAAAAATAAAGGGAGACACAAGCCCC
The DNA here is from genome assembly GCA_019593545.1 of Apocynum venetum. Lineage (NCBI taxonomy): Eukaryota > Viridiplantae > Streptophyta > Magnoliopsida > Gentianales > Apocynaceae > Apocynum > Apocynum venetum. The sequence continues at coordinate 5,974,139 of SRSM01000331.1, read as the reverse complement.
ATCGAGTTCTGAACCAACCAGGGAAAGTGATGCAAGAACAAGTAGCATATTGAAATTTCACAATCTACACTGAATGCATTATGGCCAGCGGACTCCATGAATTTGGCTGAATGTTGCAGGTGAAAAGGGCAAATGGCAGGAATTTGGGTTTTAGATAAAAAAAGAAAAGCTCGTTTCTCAATAACGCCTTTGTCTTTGCATGAAAAGAAAGACGTTGGAGCATCGTAGTATCTCTCTCACACGGGGCTTAATCAGCGAGTCAGAGACTGTTTTATGCTAAACGGAAACAGATGAAACACCGAAACCGAAAGGCAGAATCTCCATGCAATTAATTCTTCAAATACCTGAAACACTTCAGGGAAAAAAAATAGTACTAAACAGAGCTACCTTTTCTTTTTCTTTTCTTTTATTTTATTTTTCCTCTGTCACAATCTGTAAAACTCAAATCCCATTCCTTTTAAAATAAACATGTAAAAACATTTTCCCTTGACAAATTAAAAATGGGCTCTATATTCATAAGTTCTTCTTCTGTTTTTTTTTTTTAAAAAAAAAATAATACAACTACGACTTGTAAGTTGAAGATTATTTAGCACTTCTCAAACAAAATTTCAAACGCGCATTGATGAATGATGCTTGAACTAACACTATTACTTTTGAATATTAAGAATAGTATTATCCATTCCTTATAGAATCCCACTTAAAAGAAATAAAATGCCAAAAATGCTTTCACCTACTCCTTTCTTTTTACTTAAATGAACATGGGAAATATTTGTAGACTTTTACTATTTTGGTAGGGCCTATAAAGTGTCTAACTCCAAGAATGGGTACTCACCAAAAATAAATAACAATAAACTTGTATGCAAGGAGGAAAAAAACCTTTGCCATTGTGACAAATATTTTTACCGGTGTAAAAGTAACAGAAAGTTTTGATTGATCTTTTTGTCCTTCTACCTTCTTTTTTCACTTTCTGGTGTGAGTTCTTGAGTTTGAAATTGGTTGTTCAATTCGTTAATTACAAACAAAGTTGATATAATAAATAATTCATATTCGTACGTGGATTCTTGATCGTCAACAAAATTTAACACAATGCAATATCTAACCTAGATGCAAAAAGTATATAAAAAATTAAATGGAATCTAAAAAGCACAAGGGTGAGGTGAGTTGCAAAAATTAAATAACAAGGGAAAGTACATACAGAGTTCCAAACCAAGTTGCCAGCAGAGACAGTAACGGTAACAAACAGTTTGGCAGTTCCTTCAGGGGCAATTTCGGAAATAGATGAAAAAAAAGTTAACGTTCCCCTCAGTGCTCTCACAATCAAAAAAAGCGCACACATCACAGCGAAAGAAAGAGAGAAGACAAAGAAGAACACTATACTACTAAGAGGAGAAGCCAAGCCAAAGCCAAGAAAGTCCTCCTGAAGTGGGCTGCAAGTGCTTTCTCTCTCAATAAATCTTTCAACCTATATATACAAATAAATCTTGACTTCTTCGCTCCTCTCCCTCTCTCTCACATCAACTTTTTTCTGCTTTTTCTTTTACTTCTTTCAGCTTTTCTCACTTTCTATCTCATTGATTCAATCAAGCTCCCCCAACAACATTAGGCCCTCAAGTAAAACACTTGAGTGATTTCTTAACAGAGTCAGTTTTTCTTGAATCCATCTGGTATAAACCCTTTTGAGATTTTGAGTGAATTCCTGAAGGGGAAAGTTTGATTCTTGATTAGCAATGGCTACTCCGAAACCTGAAGAAATTAGCCATCCTCCAATGGACCAACTTCAGGGTTTAGAGTATTGTATAGACTCTAATCCTTCCTGGGGTAAGTCCCTTGTTTTCTTTCTTAAATTGGGTCCATGGTTTACGATTTAGTTTGTGTTATATATTTGTTTAGAAGGACAAAAATGCTGGATTTAATATGTTTATTGGATTTTGCATGAAAACAGGGGAGGCGATAGCTTTGGGTTTTCAGCATTATGTCTTAGCATTAGGAACTGCTGTGATGATTCCGTCGTTTCTTGTTCCTTTGATGGGTGGAGATGATGTAAGCTTGGGTGCATTTCAGTTGCTTTCTGATTTTGATGCTCTTTTTTGTTGAAAACTACTTATTTGATCAAGTTTGGAAAAAAATGATAGTTTATTAGGTTATTGAAGTCGCTAGAAATGAAAGATGCTTCCTTTCATTTTCAGTTAATTGGACAATTTCATATCAAAGGATGTATGGACTTACTAGTAATTGAAATAATGGACGACCTGGTTTTTATCTTATGTGGTCCTTTTCAGGGTGATAAGGTTAGAGTAGTACAGACTCTGCTTTTTGTTCAAGGGATTAATACACTTCTACAAACATTGTTCGGTACGCGGTTGCCAACTGTTATAGGAGGATCATGGGCATTCATGGTACCAATAATTTCCATAATTCATGATCAATCTTTGGCGGGAATCACTGATCCTCATGCGGTAAGTGTTTGTAACTGTTAAATTTTTCTTTGCTGGCCTTATCTTATCAGCTCTAATTAGCAATAAGAAAAGTTGAATTTGTCAATAAGGTGATGAAATAAGCAATTAGGAATGCATTAAAATGGTATGGATATTTTTTTTCCAGTTTCTGTTAATTTTCTTGGAAATGATACTTGAATACATTACTTGGAATTTTCCTGCCATTTGAGAATTTTCATGAAGAATGATGATGATTCTGTTTTGGCTTGTAGAGATTCCTCAATACAATGAGAGCTATACAGGGTGCACTAATTGTAGCATCCAGCGTGCAGATTATCTTGGGTTATAGTCAACTGTGGGCTATTTGTTCTAGGTATGACTGCTAACTAAATTAGCACTTATTTGAACGAAAATTTCTACATTTGAACACTAACGAATTGGTTTAAACTTATTCAGGTTCTTTAGCCCACTTGGTATGGTTCCAGTGATATCATTGGTGGGATTTGGCCTCTTTGATAGAGGATTTCCAGTGGTAGGTTGGGGACTTCTTTTTCTTACCTTCTTCCATTTAGTTTACGCTTTCATTTTGACTCGGTGCACATTATTAGTATGTGCTTAGATTTGCTTGCACTTGTTTTTTTATGCTTTTATTTATTTAATTTTTTTGCATCAGGTTGGAAGATGTGTGGAGATTGGTATTCCTATGCTCATTCTATTTGTTGCCTTCTCCCAGGTATGAAATTCATAGAATTTCTTTTACTCTTGATACTTGAAATGAGACATATTTGGTTTTGGAGAATGTAGAATAGGACAAACATATAAATCCACATGAAATGTTCAAACAAGCTTACTACTTTAGTAACGTCAATGATCTTATCAAGTTTTTTATTTTGTGAGTTTTTGATTGGAGTATGTCATTAAACATTTCAAACACAGGGATTAGTTACTTGCATGAACCAAATATTAGTAAGGACAGTTTTATCTGACGTCTTGCTTATTTTTGTTGCACAGTACTTGAAACATTTTCAGTTAAGACAGTTGCCTGTACTGGAACGGTTTGCCCTCCTTATCTCAGTTACAGTGATATGGGCATATGCTCATCTCTTGACAGCTAGTGGTGCCTACAAACACCATCCGGATCTGACCCAGAAGAACTGCCGCACTGATAAAGCAAACCTGATTTCATCTGCACCTTGGTTAGTATCAGATTTAGAAATCCATTTTTTTGTTGAGCCAAAATGATCTTCTGTTTTATACTCTCAAAATAAGCACTTGCTAAAGAACCTATTTTAATTTACTATGTCATTTTCATTGGTTGGGGGGTGAAGGGTAACACAATCAATAAACTTAACAATCAGACTTCTGGTAGATTTAGTGGCATAGAACTTAGTATTTCTCAAATGTCAATGCAGGATTAAAGTCCCATACCCACTTCAGTGGGGTGCACCGTCATTTGATGCCGGTCATGCTTTTGGAATGATGGCGGCTGTACTTGTTTCTTTGATTGAGGTAAACTTAATTCAGCTAAGCTCATATATATCAGAAGATAAGTCAAGCTATTCAGGTTTTAAAAGGCTGAATTTTTGGCCTTTCACAGTCAACTGGAGCTTATAAAGCTGCATCTCGTCTTGCAAGTGCCACACCACCTCCTTCTCATGTCCTTAGCCGTGGCATTGGCTGGCAGGTTTGTGCAAGTCTTTAGAATGGCAACCTAAACTTCAACCTATTTTGGACATAGAGAACCTAACTTTTGAAGATAACCGATATTGTTTATGAAAATGAAGTAGAAACTGGAGCGATTAGTTTAGTTGAAAGACAAAGTGATGGTACTACCATGATGGTTTCTTTGAGGGACTAAACTTTAACTTGTATAGGGAATTGGCATCTTGCTGAGTGGACTCTTTGGGACAGCTACAGGATCTACTGTATCTGTGTAAGCACTTCTTATCCTATTTCCTTTCTTGTATCCTACATACTTCCTCCTTTGGAGGATTAATTTGGCCATTTCTTATAACTGACAGAGAAAATGTGGGCCTCCTTGGAAGCACTCGTGTTGGTAGCCGTAGAGTAATTCAAATTTCGGCGGGATTTATGATCTTTTTCTCAATGCTAGGTAGGGAAATTACTGTGGCCATAATTCTTCAAGAAATCTTGCATCTTTAAATGCACTGTCTCTCAAATTTTATTTGTTTGAACATGTAGGGAAATTTGGGGCCCTATTTGCATCAATACCTTTCACAATATTTGCTGCTGCGTACTGTGTTATGTTTGGCCTAGTTGGTAAGCAAGTTTATATCTCCTTGTTTTGTCCATCCCCTCCATTCTCTCCTGTAATTAACAATCTGTTGCTCTTTCCAGCTTCAGTAGGCTTGTCCTTCTTGCAATTCACAAACATGAATTCAATGAGGAGCCTATTTATAACTGGAGTTTCTCTCTTCCTTGGTTTGTCTATTCCTGAGTACTTCAGGGAATACACTACTGGTGCTCTTCATGGTCCAGCCCATACAAAAGCCGGATGGGTAAGTCATAGAAACTCACCACCTTTTGTTTACAATATTCCATGCCCTTGGCTAACAAAATTGTTCATATTCTTTTGCCTACAGTTCAATGATTTCCTCAATACCATCTTCTTATCCTCTCCCACTGTTGCCCTAATTGTTGCTGTATTCTTGGACAACACACTTGACTACAAAGACAGTGCTAGGGACAGAGGACTGCCATGGTGGGTCAAGTTCAGGACATTTAAAGGAGACAGCAGGAATGAAGAGTTCTACACTCTCCCTTTCAACCTGAACCGGTTTTTCCCTCCATCATGATCCCATATTACATGAACATTGCGAACGCACAAAGGATAAGACAAAGAATCTACTATATGGACCTATGGTCAATAGCACCAATCCTCATGAAAGAAGAGAAAATTGCAAGTTCTTAGAAAATGACAGAATTGTCTCCTCTGTCACTATTTTTTAATTGATTTCATCAAAATGTAGCTTGGGTTATTCTAGATTAATCCAAATAGAATGAATTGGTTTGTATCTTGCATATTAGTAATGATATAACATTCCTTCATTGAGCAAACTTTGTTCTCCTAGTCTTAAAATCACAGTTGAATTGAATATCAGTCTTAAAAGATCATTTGCTTACACATGCATCCTTTACACCTTGGCATTCTATATACACTTCGACCAAAGGGACGAACACGGATTCTTTGACCTTCCTCAATCATCTTCCTTATCTTGTCCTTGAAACTATTCCAACCAATGGTTTTACTCTTCAATAATATTGCTGCCAGCCTCTTCTTGCTAGGTCTCAAATTTGGAGCATGACCATCACCATAATAAGTCCGGTATCCTGAGACTAGGGATGAGAGCTGGCTCCCAGAATCTGTTATGGCGAATACATCAGAAGTTGCACAAGCAATGAAGTCCAGGGCTGCAAGCTGCATTCATGGTGCATACTTCATCAATAAAATAGTGCTACATGTAAGCAAATGTTTCAGTGTGTTTACATTTTACACAATGCGAATCATATGCTAAAGATTGAACTAATCATTCTGCATCACGTTATGCTGAAATTCAGAGATACGTGAACATCATATTAGTTTTTTCAGTTCTTTTTTTTTTCCTGTAAAAATCATGCATTAAAATAAGAATACACAACAAATTGCAATGCATGAACTTAAGAATTTATTTTATGAAAAAGAGTTCTATGTTGGTTATAGGGTTTTTTAAGGTGGAGCCATATTACCTGGGAAGAGAAGTTTTTGAAAGGTGCAAGTTCACTTGGGGTGAGAAGATCTTCCTTTGTGACTATATTCTGATAGAGAGCAGTCAAAGGATGCATCCTTGATTCTCCACCATAAATATTAGAGCCAGCAAGATAGATGTAAGTGTCATGCTTGAATCCAAGGGCAGCAAGAACAAGGGCTATTTCTTCTGGTGTCAATGGGCATCTTCCCAACTTTCTTAGTTCATGTGGAGTAAGTTGCCTACAATTGTAAGAATTTGAAAGAAAGTCAGATCAAGATAATTTTATAATTTCTCATAAGATGACTTTGAAACAATGAAGAGGTTGCGTTTTCTTTCTTTCTTTTTTTCCAATTTTTTTTTGCTGCCAAAAACCTACTCAGAATTTTTTAAACGCTCGAGGAGCAGAGGAAAATGAGCTTCTCTGTATGCTTGAAGTTCTCTTCTCTCAGTTTCTCCACCTCCGAACTCACACATAGAGTAAGCCACCATGTCAATTTCAAATCTCATATGCAAGGCAAGGTACTTGGAAGCACTCTTTAGGGCATTATGCTCTTCTGAGGAAGCATCTGAAATGAAGTTACCAAGAAGTTGCTTATCTTGTATGCTCCTCACAATGTCATTTCCCCTGATCCGTCTAATCAAAAGTGAACCAGCCTGCTGAATTCTGGGGACAAACTTTAGAGCGTGGAAGTTACATTTGCACCTTAGTCTCTGCAAGAAATTCATAGAACTGTAACACACCTATGCAGGCTGGTTTTTGTCAATATGTATGTATTGATTTATTTCTTTTTATAGCTAGCAGGCATTGATTTCTATTGCCTAAGGACTGGGCACTCAGAGTGAAGGGGGGATGATGAGCATGATTGCGATAAGGCACCAATGATGCTGTTACCAGGTGATGTACAGATTTCCTGAGAAAGGCTATAGGGAAAACTGAGTGCAAGAAGAAATTACTTAGCTAAAATAAGAATCAATGGGTAAATTATTCCATGAATAGATCCAAAAAATTCCTATTTAACAGCTTTTATATGCCATAGAAATATGATTTCAGAAAATCATAAAGTGAGTTGGAAAGCCAAAGGTAAAAATGGCCAAGGACCAAAAACATACATAATAAACAGAACAACAATTTCAACCTGAAGTTCAGTGGGCAATGGGTCAAAACCAAGTCGGTTTCCAAATCCAAGAAAGTGAACAGCTCTGTTATGTAAAAGGATGGGGAGTATTTTGGTTATGTACTCTTGAGCTGTTGCCTCTTTTGACAGATCAGCATCAGTTACCTGGAGGAAAGATAAGATTGCTTAGAAATTGCCCTTAATCAATAAACTATCCACAAATATTGGACCTGGAAAATACATACTAGACTTCCAATTGCTTCCATGTCCAGTGATTTCAAATGAGGAGGGAGCTCCTTTACTATGTGCACTTCATTCTTCAGTGTCTTTATGAAGTAATCTTCTTGATAAATATCACTAAATTGGCTGCACACCAGTAGACAAAAATTGTTGATATTCTCTGTGTAAGAACTTAGATTTGTAATAAGTACCATCATAGTAAACATCAGAAATGGAAAACAAATTCAATTCACCTTGGATCATTCCATACATTGCTATAAAGAAACTTTGGAATGACTAAAGTTGCATTTAGCAGAGATGCTACAGCAACAGCATTGCAGACCTGGAAAAATAATTGAAGACATTTTTCCTGGCAGTTAATTGAGAGTTATCAATAAGATAAAATGTATCTGTAGCATAAAAGTCTGCAGAGAATAGTACATGTCTATTTCAATTAGATGTTACCATTGAAAGGTATAGCAAAACTTGAACAATTCAACTAGTTTCAGAAAAAAAAAGTAGCAAACCATAGCTGTTGCTAAAAACTATATGCTTACAGCAACTCGTTGCTGATTTAGACCTCCATTTGCACTGACGACTATGAAACCAGAGCTGTTCCTATATTTCCCTGCCCTGACAAATTTTAAAAATTACACCACAGTTTACACAACAAATCACATCCTGTAAGAGATGTGACAGTTGTAAACAATTAACAATTAGGCTTATGAAGGAACCAAGGTGACTCCAAGAATAACTATACCTTGCAGACTCTTCTTATCTGCACAAGGTTTCCACATAGATGCCCGAGGATATGATTCTTCCCAAAATTTTGATTTTCCTTGTTTGGATTCTGTCTGAAATATTTCATAAGAATCAATGAAAACAGAAACATTGCCAAATAGAGAAAATCCACATGTAATTAATCTTGGACAAAATATGCAAAATGATACATATATTTTGTATACATGCATATATGTTTTTTAACTCAAATAGAACATATGATAAACCAAACCTCAGCAAGAGAAGTTGCAGCCAGATTCAGGAGTCGATCATACATCTTTATATGACTCTTTTCCTCAAACCTGCCCATGTTACTTGTCCCCTTCAAGATCATTAGCAAAGTTTGAAGTCATTATCCTTCCATTCATGAAATGTTTAGAAGAAACAGATAAAAAAAAATAAAATCATCTATATCATTTGATACAATTTAAATCCTGTAACTGCTGATAATCTGTACCTAGTCCTATTCATATTTGTAACTAAGACATCTCAACAAATACCCTTCTCCCATTCATCTTCATCCTCTAGAGAAATTAGGATATGATGCCACGCAACAATATTTGTCAAATCAGTTAGAATATCTCAACACTTCTTTACAGATCCCTCCTCAATATTTATACTTGGATACTTGTTCAAGGTCGTTCTCTTAACTCTTCTTGATTTTCTTGATACATTTAGGACCTTTTGATCAAGCTTTCAGGCTAGCTTAATTTGAAAAATCAGGAGAACCACAAGCACCTCAATGAACTTTCAAGATGAGAAATAGGGAGGAGAACAATGGAGATGGAGGAATGAAATTCCTAATCTACTTATTGATTCAATTTCCCAACAAAAATTTGAAATTTAATATTTCATTAAGACTCCTAGAGAGTCAGATTAATTAACTGAAGAAGATTTTCCCCATCACGTTTATTAGTATTTATATAAGTAATCATCAAGTCTTTCAGGTTTCTTGATTTTTGGATTTGAAATCAGGCATATGAAAAACAAGAGGATTTCAGCTTCATCTTCAAGGATGGACCATAATCAGAGTAAAAGAACTCTAACTATCCTAGTTGAAAACTAGATTATTTTGCTAATTATGAAAGCGTACAATTCTTTCATTAGTGCAATAGGAAAAGGTCATACCTCTGTTCCATTTGTTCTTGGTGGAGTCGAACTATTCCGGAGCATAATGTTATCCAAAATGATAAACAAAAGGGAATCCCAAACAAAAAGAAGACACATTAACAAAATTGTGAAAATAATAGACCTAATATGCCTACGAAGCCACCATACAGGCCTTTTCCCTACATAAACACCTTTACAAGCAGCAATTTTCCCATAATCATTCCTCAACCCTTGAACCAAAACAACTTTGCCCCAGTGGTTGTCACCTCCAGACCCCCTTCTCCCTAGAGAAGGGTCTCCACTTTGTTGCGTTTCTGAACATTGAAATTCACAATCTTTCATCCCATAAGACATATCCACCATGGGCTTCTTGGGTTGAGGACTTCTAGGGGACCCGAGCTTTCCCATGTTCTCACAATCACTAATGATCCCAAAGTATGAATAAAAAAAATAAGAAATAACATCACCCCACAATACCAAACCACTCTAACATCATATGCCCATTGCTAAGTTAGCAAAGCTCAATTCCCAGGAATAGATGCTTCATAATAAAGGTCTGCACTTTGTAAGCACTAAAGCCACTATAATCCAAAATAACCTTGTTTTTCTCTACCTCTCCCTCCAACTTTCCTATGTTTGCAGTGAAACAGGATAGCAAATTCAAAGATTTGTTGAAAAGAATAATGCAATTGCAAGCTAAACAGTAGATGAAATGGGAACATCCAAAGAATTAGATAGAACTTGGAAGTGAAGAAAAAGATGCTGGTGAGATTGACGTATACACAACAACTAAAACAACAACAACAACAACAACATGAAGAATGAAAATGCAAGAACACCTGAGTGCTCTTCAAGTTACATACGAAAATTGATATTTTAGACTCTGACCTGGTATAATGTATATAGAATACTGGAGAAAAATTACTTCGGCAACAACTACTTCCCAACAAACAGATGGAGAAGTTAGGATTGTGCTTTCCACATAAGTTTTGACGGAGGGAGAGGAAAACAAATGGAAAATAAACCCTTTGGATTGGCCATGAATCCATGAATGATAAAGAAAGAGGAGAGGGAAAGCCAGGTTTGGTGACAGGGGTCATCTCTTTCGCAGTGAAAGGGGCTTTTCATTTCCCTCTGGAATACTGGTTATATGATAATATGAACGTTGAGATATTTGGTGGGCCCTTTTTAACTAACTCTGTACCAAACCAAACCGGATCCGCGGGAATTTGGAGCAAACTTATAAATTGTAATAATCGATTAAAATAAAGTTTTAAAATAGTTCGGTGATTTAGTCTACCTTCACACGGTGGATTTTTTTTGTTGTAAATTATGATAATTATTGGATGAGAATCGAATGTTTACATATTTACGGTAAAAAATTAAATCTAATTGTTTTAAAAAAATATATTTTTATTTAAAATTATACAAGTAACAAGTAACCATATAAACTCACTGCTTCAATAACAAAAATAATATAATAACTAAAAAGTAAAAAGCATTCATTAATTCTTGAATTAAGTTAAAACTTGTATAAATTATAATTTATTGCACAATTTATACGTCTCAAGACTCTCAACTTGTGCCGGTTTGGATCCGATTCATGACAGCCCCTCCCTCCCCCACCCCCCCTCCGGGATGAAAATGAAGTTATGGAGATTAACGGGTTAATTGCAGCCCCCCCCCCCCCCCCCCCCCAACTATAGGGATAAAGATTGACAATAAAAATGATAACACTCTTAACGTTTACAAATCTCCTCACATTTACAGTATAAACAGTATTAGAGTTAGGCAAAAATATTAGGGAACAAAATGAAAACTGTAAGTACATATCAGTCATCTATTAGGCCTTGGGTAAATCACTAAGAAGGCGATATCGAATTTTCTTGAGCAATGTGAGAACATCTTCAATCTTGATCCTTTGCTCAGGTGAATCTGAAGAACATTTCATGGCCAACTCCAAAATGGATGATGAGCACTGCATCTTCAAGGTTGAGTTCACCTCCTCAGGGTTTATCAGATTGGCATCCATAACATCTGTTATTGCTGTTTGCAAGGATTCATTTATCCAATCCTTTAGGCTCAAGTTCCCAGCAAATATTTCGTCAGTTGGCTTCTTTCCCGTGAAAATTTCCATTAACATGATACCAAAACTATAAATATCACATCTTCTTGATACCAGACCTTCTGATCCATACTCTGTGCCAAAGAGAAAACAAATCAGAAGAAGAAAGTGAAGAATGCATAAGAACTTCAAACCAAGTTTGAACAGAACTAGAAGCAATGATTGCCACCTGGTGCCATGTATCCGATTGTAGCTAGAGTCTGAGTTTGTGTAATACTCTCTCTCTCTCCTAGAAGCTTTGCAATGCCAAAATCACTGACATGTGCTACCATATCTTCATCTAGTAGTACATTACCAGGTTTCAGATCACAGTGAACTACTGGTATGGAATAGCCATTGTGGAGATAGTCCAATGCTGAAGCCACATCAATCATAATGTCTAGTCTTTGCAAGAAGTTGAGGAAACAGTACTCGGAATACAACCACTTTTCAAGGCTCCCATTAGGCATGTACTCAAGAATCAGGGCTTTGAAGTCAGGTCTGGAGCAACTGCTGATGACTTTAGTCAGATTCCTGTGGCGAAGGTTACGTAGTACTTCACATTCTGTATCAAAACTGGTAAAGGCTCTTTCTAGCTGCAGATTGAATACTTTCACAGCTACTTGGGCTCCACCAAGTACAGCTTTATAAACAGAACCATATGCTCCCATGCCAATTAAATTTTCTTCACTAAATCCACCTGTTCCTCGTTCAAGTTCATGATATGATATTCTTCCATGCACTAAAGGGTCTAAGAACTCTTTTTCAGTGACAATGGTGTTCCTCTTTCTAGATCTCAGGAGAACAAACAGTATCACTGAGGCCAGAGCCAGGAAAGCAATAGCAAGCGGGATCAACAGGGGCAGAAGCAACTTTTTTCTGCCTTGTTTGCGGGGAGAACTAATTCTACATGCAGGGACTCTCATGCGAGGAGAACCACAAAGTGCTTCGTTTGATATAACTGATTCATATGAGAAGTTCGCGAAAGGACCTTTAGTCGGAATTGCACCTTTTAATCTATTAAATGATACATTGAAATATCCAAGATGTGAAAGTGCTTGTAGGGACATGGGAATTTCACCAGACAGATTATTATGTGATAAGTCAAGAGATTCTAAGGCTAACATGTTGCCAAATGATTCAGGAATGGGTCCTTCAAACCTATTGAATGCCAAAGAAAGTTCAATCATGTCTCCCATACCTGCAACTGTACTTGGGATGGTGCCTGAAATTTGATTCTTGGATATGTTAAATAATGTTGCAGTCTTCAAACTTCCGATCTCTACAGGCAGAGAGCCACTTAAGAAGTTCGAGGACATATCAAAATGCAATAGGTCAGTGAGGCTCCATAAGCTCGTAGGTATGCTAGAATTCAACTTATTGTCATCCAGATAAATGTATCTGAGAGATTTGATGTCCCCTAAGCATGCTGGCACTGAGCAGCAAAACTCATTGTAGCCCAAACTTAAAAACCCCAAATCCTTCAAATTACAGATTTCATTTGGAATTGGTCCATTCATCTTGTTATCATAGAGATTTAGAGCTTGAAGCTCAGTCAGCCCTCCAATTGTGGTCGGAATAGAACCAGTCAAGTCATTGCCTTGTAGAAACAAGAATGCCAAACTGCTTAAATTAGTGATTTCATCAGGAATGGAGCCTCTGATTCCAGAATAAGCTGCATAAACATATTCAAGAGATGCAGAAAGATTGCCAACAGAAACTGGAAGAGTTCCATTCAGAGGATTGTAACCTATCCACAGTTGTCTCAACCGTCTGCAATTTGTTAATGAATCAAAGAAGCTCAACTCTGAAGATGAAGGTTCAGGCGTTAGATTGTTTTCAATAACATTCAGATACTGCAACAATTTTAGTTTACCAAATGAGGGAGGAAATGGACCAGTAAATTCGTTATAACCAAGCCCTAGCCTGAAGAGTTTAGAAGCATTCGAGATAGAGTCAGGGATAACTCCACTGAAGTTATTAATCCCAAGATAAAGTTCGCCAAGATTGGGTAGGCCAATCCCTATATTTTCTGGAAGACGGCCAGAGAAGGAATTACCCAAAAGTGAAACGCCTCTAATACCAGAGATATTGAATAGAGCTGGTGGAATTTGTCCAGTAAAACTATTATTATCTAGTGCTATTCTATCAAGGTTGATAAGATTACCAATTTCCACAGGGACTTCACCTGCCCAAATGCAAATACAATTAGCTACAAGAAACTACTTAATGTTGACATTAAGAGTGATAGGTGCAACAAATTTTAGCAGGAAGTACAAGGTCAATATTACACTCAGAATTTTAGATTATTTCTCCATAAAAAGTGATTGTTGCGATAAACACTAAACTTTGATAGATCTTAGCAAGTATAAAATGATCTAATCATACCTGTAAATCTGTTCGCACTTAAAAAGAAATCTATCAACAAACTACAATTTCCAATATCTCTTGGAAGGCTTCCTGTGAATTCATTCCTCTGAAAATCTAAATATTGAAGAACAGGGAGGCTGGAGCACATTTCCATTGGCAAGCTTCCAGAAATTTTGTTACTGTAAAGGTTAATCGATCTTAAACTAGTGATGTTATAGATAGAGGACGGCAAGATACCACCAAGGCCAGAATTCTCCAAGCTCAACACCTCAAGTGGAAGATTGCCAAACTCTACTGGAATTTCACCTGCAGGGAGGATTTTCCATTTCAATGATGCCTTATTCCAAACCAAACAAACTCTTACAAAAATTGAATTCCAGCACGTTTTCTGACTGCCAAGAAAGCAATATATGACCAGTCATAAAGATAATATCAGCAGCGAAGAAGTGAATGTATACCTTCCAAGTTGTTATTGCCAAGATATAGGCTGGTTAACCCACTCAAATTCCCAATATGTGTTGGAATGCTTCCACTGAATTTATTGTATGATAGTGACATAACTTGAAGTTTTGAGCATCCTTCCAGATCTGATGGAATTTGTCCATCTAACTCATTCACAGATAGAGCAAGCACTTCAAGTTCAGACAGTCTTGAGCACATGTTCATGGGAAGATTACCAGATAGGCTGTTGTTAGTCAGGATAATACGTCGTAACGAGGAAATATTAAACAGACGTGAAGGTATAGGGCCCATCATCTGGTTCGTTCCCAAGCTTAACCACTGCAGCTTATTAAGATTGCCAATCTCCTCTGGAATGCTTCCTTGCAGAAAGTTGAACCCCAATACTAGTGTCTCTAGATTTGATATGTTAAACAGCGTTGGTGGGATAGAACCCGAAAATCTATTAGATGCAAGAAACAAGTGTCGAACTTTTGGTAAGAGAGCAAACCAGGATGGGATCTCTCCAGTAAAGTTGTTGAAGTTGACATTCATGTACTTTAATCTGTGTAATCGAGCTAGCTCATTGGGCAGATTACCTTGGAACTGGTTACCACTAATGTCAAGGGATAAAAGAAAAGATAGGTTTCCAAGTTCTCTAGGAATGCTGCCGATGAGATTCATGTTAGAAATGTTCAAGGTTGTTATTCTCTGATGGCGGGAGCCACATGTGACTCCAAACCAGCTGCAAACTGAGACGTTACTCAACCAGTTTGCCATGGCATTTTCAGGGTCAAACCTAACGTGGGCTTTCAAACCAAGAAGTGCAAGCTGATCAGTTGTGATGTTTGTTTCAGACACTACCAGGCAAACCATAAAACACTGGAATATTTGAGCAACAAAATGAAAGACCCAGTTTATCCTCTTCATCGTTCTGCGGCAGGAGACTGGATCAAAGTTTCACTAGTTCTGGATACATAATGTGTAATTGCCAAGACTTTGCATATAAAAGACAATGAATCCCCTGAAGTCTAGATAATATAGATTGTTTATTGGGCACGGCGATAACGTTTGAATATGACTGAAACACTTTTTAATTCAGAGCAAAAAGGCAAAAACAGTGCCATCTGACTAATTTGAACATAAGACGAGAAGGATGAAAACTGGCGGCCTTCCACTGCGTTTCCTTTCCTTTACATGCTAAAGTAGAATTTCCTGCCTTTGTTCTCCTCTATATCAGAGTTTTCTGCTCAGTTCCCATAGGGTCTGAAAACTAGAATCCGTGGACTCAAGTAAAAAATATTCATTCATGTTAAAAAACTAGGCCTTAAAATATTTTGAAGTGCAAATAAAAGTATTCTGAGGACAACTGTAGAATAGTCCAAAATGTCAAACTTCCAATAAAAACAACAGATTTACTAACCCATATCTCATTAAAAGAATCACCATTTCCATTCCATTCATTTGTATATCAGGACCAAATACAAGGAAAGTACGGGGAAGATTACCAGAGGATTGAAGTCAAGTACTTGAGAATACAAAATGCAGATGTAGACAATCTTGTGTTGGACTTCGAGCTGTGAAATTTGATAGTGGGAGAGTGTGAAGATCTGCCAAATCACTTTATTAAAAAGATAACAAATAGTAGCGTACCACAAGTAATCAAAATATTTACTCCGCATTGTTGCAAATCTCATCCTTAGCGTGGTACATATGTATAAAATCTCCATCACTTCCAGTACAAGAAGTTATCAAAATTCACAAAAGAAAATAAATCTAATCCAAGAGCGTTTTAAGAATAAGAAATTCACATTTCTAAAATCTACCCTGAAAGATCATGCTTGCACAAACTAAATAAGAGAGCCGAACATGGACAGTGTGAGTTGTTAGTCGGGCATCTAATCCACCCATTTTTATTTCATGGGTTCCATCTCCAAGCGCATATTCTTGACGAATATAGAAGCATGATACAAAAACAAATGATTAATGATTGGGAGGACTAATTGGCACATAGAAGCCTGATAGCAATCTGAAATTGACACTGATGTAGAAGCGTTTTGGACTAATTTCGATTTGGCAGGAAATTCTCTCAGGTGAATTTGGTCCTTGAACTGGATTTTCACAAATTTGCTCAAAGTTGTTGGATGTCTCATTTTACATGGGTAGAATTGTTGAATTTCTTCCCTCTTGGACTTAATTCTACAAATTCTGAATTTTTTAGTCAAAGTGAACCACTTCAGTATCGCCAGCTGGAGGAAAGATATAGATATTTGTGATGTTTCCATCAGTTCCTACCCTTTCACATAGCATATCTTCAGCATTATCGCTCGCTCATACTTGAAAATGCAAGTCATTACAGATCATGGCTTGAATGCCTAATTCATACAGTATTTTTTTGCTAGCAAATAATGGGGGCAAGATATTGGTTAGTATAAATATGAATACAGTTTAAAAAAAAAAATGAATATTCAACAAATATAGAACCTAGCACAGTTGGTGTTTAGTCCTTTCCAGAAGCCATAAACTGATCTCTTATCTTCTTTATTGCTACTACAACATCTTTCATATTCATCCTCTCATTTGCATATTCTGTGCAGCATCGCAATGCCAGTGCCAAGATTTTCGAAATACAGTCAATCTTGTAAGCAAAATGTTGGTCCTCTTTGTGTAGCAGATTAGCATCTATAACCTGGATTGCTGCATTAGGCAATGAATCTTCAATCCAACTCTTCAGGCTCAGACCGGCATGAAACATTTCATCATTGGGCTTCATTCTTGAAAATGTTTCCATCAAAATTATTCCAAAACTATAGACATCAGTTCTGGTTGATACTAGTCCCTCCAGTCCATTTTCTGTAACATAAATTAAATTCCATCAAATCTCTCTTTGAGGAAAGCAGAAATCGGAGTAAAAGCTTTGCAAAGGACAGTAAACAACAATTATAATTTATAAGCTTAACCTGGGGCAATGTATCCTAGTGTCGCAAGAGTTCTGGTGTAGACAGCACTTTGTCCCTCACTAAAGCAGCTTTGCAACACCAAAATCGCTTACGTGGCCAACCATTTCTTCATCGAGTAAGATGTTACTACGCTTCAGATCACATTGAACCACAGGTATCGTGTACCCATGATGGAGATATTCCAATGCACAAGCAGCATCTACCATAATGTCTAATCTTTGCATAAGATGCAAGAAATGGTTGTGGGAGTACAACCACTTTTCAAGACTCCCATTGGACATGTATTCGAGGACTAAGGCTTTGAAGTCATGATTAGAACAACTACCAATAACTTTGGTGAGATTTCGATGATGCCGAAGGTTACGTAGTACTTCACATTCTGTGTCAAAACTCTTGAAGGCATCTTCTACCTGTAAATTGAACACCTTAACAGCCAAATGTGTCCCATTTCAATTTTGCTCAATTTAATTACTCCCAAACTATGTAATTCACAAAAAACATTTGGGAAGGGCCCTCTTATTCTGTTGTAGCCAAAGGAGAATTCTTGAAGATTCCTTAATCCTTGGATTGTTCTTGGGATATGTCCTCTTAATTCATTCTCTGATAGATCTAACAGAAGTATCTTGCTTAGATTACCAATTTCATTTGGAATGCTACCCTTAATTTTGCATCTAGCAGCATAAATAGTTTCAAGAGAAGTTGAAAGATTACCAATAGAAGCAGGAAGAAGTCCATTTAGAGGATTTTCAAACATAACCAAATATCTTAAAGATCTGCAATTTGTCAAGGAAGTGATAAAACTCAATTGGGGTGATGAAGATTCGCTTGAAAGTTCATTTGTAGCTATGTTCAGAAGAACAAGATTTTGCAGATTTCCAATAGAGATGGGAACTGAACCAGAAAACTTATTGGAACGAAGACTTAGACCAATGAGCTTGGAAACATTTAAGATAGAGCTAGGTATGCCTCCACTAAGATTATTTTCATTGAGTAGAAGATACTCAAGATTCTGTAACTTATAGCCCATACTTGGAGGGATGGTTCCAGAAAGATTGTTGGATGTTAGTGCAACTATCCTCAATGTTGAGATGTTGAATAGTTCTATGGGTATGGAACCTGTGAATCCATTATGGCGTAATCGAAGTTCCTCCAACTTGTAAAGGTTGCCAAATTCTTTTGGTATTGAACCTGCCAAGGTATAAAATGCGAATAATTCATTCTAATACTATACTCCTAGATAAGTGTCCCTGTCAACGAGTAAGTAGTGCCCAGGTGCAATTTAAGTACCTGCCAAGTTGCTCCCAACAATATCTAATACCCTCAACATGGTTAAGTTCCCAACTTCTCTTGGAATTCCACCTACCAAATCATGAAAATATTGAATATCATTCACCTTAGATGGGAAATAGAGTAGAATCCGAAGTTAAGAATAGACAGAGGAAAGATAGGAAATAGAAAAATGTGGAAGATTTCGTATCTATTTTCGCCCTCAACAGATTGAAAATGCATATGAAATGTCTGGAAAAGAAAATGCCATACCTCTGAGATTGTTTCCACCAAGAAAAAACTGCTCAAGTTTTGCTAGATTCGAAATCCCTCTTGGTATATACCCGGTAAAATTGTTGAATGATAGAGATAGACGTTTAAGTTCTAAACAATCAGATAAGCCTGATGGTATTTCCCCTTGCAAATTGTTCCAAGAGACAAGAACCGATTCAAGCCTTGGAGCGCGACCACATATATCAACGGGAAGATTACCTGATAATCTATTGCTAGAAAGTGCAACAGCTTCCAGTGTTGAAATGTTGAAAATTGTAAATGGTATAGGACCTGTAAACTGATTCCCTGACATACTGAGACGCTTAAGGCTATGAAGATACCCCATTTGTTCTGGGATCCTCCCTTCTAAAGAATTGAACTGTATAGACATCCTCCAGATTTGATAGATTAGCAATAGATGGAGGGATAATTCCAGAACTATTGTTAGCCAGAGATATATATTGAAGTCCAGTTAGGAGACTGATCCAAGATGGAAATTCCCCAGTGAAGTAGTTATAACTTAAGCTGATGTATTTTAATCTGCGTAAATGAGCCAATTCTTCAGGAAGTCTGCCATGTAAATGATTATTTTCCATGTCAAGAGAAACAAGAAAAGATAGGTTTCCTAGTTGTAGAGGAATTCTTCCTGTAAGACCCATGTTGGAAACATTTAAAGCTGTCACTCTTTGGTGGCGAAAGCCACAAGTGACTCCCACCCAATCACAGACAGGAGATCCAGCAGACCAATTTGTTGCCAATATTTGTTCAGTGTCTGATGTAATGCTTGATTTCAAGGCAAGAAGAGCGGATTGATCTGTAGAGATGTTTGTTACAGAAGCCATGGCTAAGCATTCCATTAGGAAAATAAATAGCAAGAAAACTGCAAGAAAGAAAATAGGGAAAGGGCCGGCTATTGGCATCTTGCTTCTAGCCACTGGACTGTGTTTCCGTGACGAAATACTGGTAAATATAATATGCATGTAGGAACAGCAACAAAAAGGTAAAAAGAGCTAAGTCATGTTTGAGTAGTGTTCCTTCACAGATCAATAACTCAAAACCTTTTCAAAGTAATTGAATTGTTAGAATCATTAAGTCAACTGGATGAGATCCTTCTTGTTGGGCGAATTGTCAATGGATGAATGAAAAGAACCTCATTTCTTCTTGTCCTTTATTGCTTCTTCTAAAGTAAGAGCATTTTAAGTCTGGAATGTGAATGCAAGCCGTTCTATTGTCATAAGCTTGATATTGTTGACTTAAATTATTTGCTTGACTCTATATAACAATGAGGATATTATCGGAAACTCAGTTTCTCCAATCAATGACCGTATCTTCTATATCCAGGGATCATAAATAAGTAGGATACATTAGCTCTCCACTCTTAAATTGTGTAAAATTGTATAAACTTAATAGTTTGAAACAATTGATAAGTGAATAACTCTTATTGACAATATATATATATATATATATATTTTTTTTTTAAAAAAAGTGATCTTCATGCTTCCAAATTCTCCTTCCTTTTATAGAATAAGTTTAAAATTAAATCTTGAAGAAATCTTATCTCATTAATACAACATGGATGTTGGGGTAAGCCCTCAATATTTCTTGGGAAAAGATTACCTCAATGAGCTTGAAGTGGCTAACATTTAATCTTTATAAATTATACACTTAAAAAGAATTATACTCTCACAAATTATAACATACTTCGAGCAAATTATTTGTCTTAAAATATAAGATACTCTGTTTGAGACTTTTGAGATTGATTTTGTATATTTTTTTTAATATTACCCCTTATATTAAATTTAAAAAATATTTTAATTCAAAATTTATAATAAAATTATGACATAATAAATGTAGGTATTTTAGAAAATTAGAATATTTTATTAATATGTATAAAATGAACTGATATAGTACTTTTTAAGAAAAACAAAAAAAAGATATAATACATCATCTTAATATGTCCACAGTGACAAAATTCACATCAACCAAAAGAAAAAACGAATACCAACGGCTATTTGAAAGAGATCTTCCCACGTATCTACTCCAAGGCTGACAACCGTAGATCGAACACGTTACGCGCACTTTAAAACCGCCAAGAGTTGCCCAAAGGGGCCAAATCCCATATGCATTTTTGAAAACTGAAAGGAAAGAAGTTGATTCAGTTTGATTTCGTTAATAATTCTCCAAGCGAGGCCTTTAATTTTCTTGAATTTTAATCCGAATTTGAGAACAACCATTCACTTTCTTTAATATCTGCCAATTTTTCCTTGATACTTCTGCAAATCTGGAAATGGGAGTTTAATGTAATTGGGTTTGCATAGTTTTTAACTGATCTTCAATACACTATCAAGAAGAATAATGCCATAAGCACTAGAAAATGGTATTTTTCTCTTCATATTCTCGTTGGCATCTTTGCATTGCTCTAATTTATGTCAGTTTCTTTAAGAGTTTTGCAATTTTACAATTGCCAAGAAAGTTCGTGTTGTGTAATTGAAATATGGAATGTCGGGTTTTCTATATGTTTTCGTCATCGTGAAATTCCAGAATCGCTATGCTTATAAAACGTCTGATTTTCTTGAGATTGTGTTGGCAATTATTATCCCTTATAATTGGATGAAGTAAATGCTTAAACATCTGGACATTATTGGGACTTGGGAGTGTGAGTTCTGTAAAAATACTACAGACTGGTACAAGTTTCTCCACGAAGCCTGCGTCATTAGCAGTGAATTCTTGGTTTTGCCTTTCGTTCCAGAAACATATGCATTTATAAAGATTTCATTTCTTGCGCAGAGCAGGTCTGGTTGTGTCTTTCCTAGAATTCTGGACTTTCTGGATATTTTGAAATTGGGAATAATTGTATTTGATTGTGATGATCATGTTGTTAATGAGGTTCTCTGTCCTTGGATGTTTTCAATTCCATTTTTTCATCTTTATCAGTTTAAGAAACAATATTTTCATCACCCTTTACTGTTTTTTAAGATGATAATTTTTGTTTCATATTTTCAGCATGCTTCTGGAAAGAAAGAATGTCATGATAATTTTGTTGCTTGTTTTTTCAGCAGTTGGAAGCAACAAACATCTTATCCTGGGGTAAAAAGGGGCTTAGACAGCCTAGTACAACTACTAATTCGAGGAACTCCCCACTATCTACCCATGTAGCCACCGTCACTAGCAAAAAATCTACAAACAGGATGAAGGTTCTCAAATCCTCTGCACCATGTAAATCTAAAATTACTACAGACAAGGAATCACATATGTGTTCTGGTGGCAATGTCCCTGGAAGATCTTTTTCAAAGGGCAAAGAGGACCAGTTTGGTAAAATGAATTTCAGCTGGCTGGATGAAATTGAAGGGTGTCCAGTGTATCATCCATCAAAGGAGGAATTTGATGATCCTTTCCTTTATCTGCATAGAATTGCTCCAGAAGCATCAAAATTTGGTATCACTTTAATACTGGAATTTCATGTTTATACTTTATGTTGGCTAAGGATATGGTTATGCACTTGTGTATCTAAAGACTGACTTGCACAATTGTCTAGTGTCCATTCAGTGACATTTTTTTTTTCTAGCATTTAACAATGGTCTCAAGGTTTTCCTATATGTTAGAATGGCAAACACAGATTACATGTTTTCCCTATTGACTCAGTTGCGGCAGTACTGAATTCCAGGCATTTGCAAGGTTGTCTCTCCACTTATTTCTTCTATTCCGGCTGGTGTAGTACTAATGAATGAGAAAAAAGACTTCAAGTTTACAACCAAAGTACAACCTCTACGGCTTGCCAAATGGGATAATGATGACAGGATCAGCTTCTTCCTAAGAGGAAGGTACTATTTACCCTATGTTGAGACAGAGTTAAAAGCCCATTCCGGCTTTCCAATGGCAAACTAGGAACGTAATAATACGTAACATTGCTTGCTGTGTTGTCCGTTTGAGCATTTTGAACATATCCCAGAGGATATTAATTCCTTCATGATGATGAGTATTTTGGATGTACCACAGGAACTATACACTCCGTGATTTTGAGAATATGGCAAACAAGGCAGCATCTCGTAAATTTTCTGTTTCAGGGTGCTTACCTTCAACATACTTGGAAAAGGAATACTGGAATGAAATGACACACGGAAAGAAGGGAACAGTTGAGTATGGAATTAATGTAGATGGAAGTGCTTTCTCATGCTCTCCGGATGATTCTCTTGCACGAAGCAATTGGAATTTGAAGGTATTTACTTTCTGCTTGTCACTAACTTGTACCGTAAAAGCCTGTAATTTCTGAAAATTCATAATTGTACAAACCTCATCTTTGTTCTTCTTATGATGATTTATGGCTTCTTGTAGTTATGTTTGACGTTCTTTTGTCTTTCAGACACTTCCCCGATTGCCTAGATCGATTTTGCGCCTGATTGAAAATGCAGTTCCGGTAATAAATATGTACTGAACTACACATGATAGCCAAATTGTTGCTGTGGCTTGATTTGTAACTCACCTCTTAACTCTCGTTCAGGGAATAACGGATCCCATGCTTTACATTGGAATGCTCTTTAGTATGTTCGCATGGCATGTTGAGGATCATTATCTATACAGGTTATCTTCTTTCCACCAAGTCAAAATAGCTTAATTGCATCATTATTCAAGTTATTTATCAATGTACTAATGCTCTTCTTTTCAGCATCAACTATCATCACTGTGGGGCACCAAAGACTTGGTATGGTGTTCCTGGTCAAGCAGCGCTTCAGTTCGAAAAAACTGTACAGTATCATATCTATAACAAAGAGATTCTGTCACCAGAAGGAGAGGATGGAGTTTTCAATGTCCTAGCAGAGAAAACAACAATGTTTCCTCCCAAGATTTTGCTTCAGCATAATGTCCCCGTCTACAAAGCTTTGCAAGTTCCAGGAGAGTTTGTGATTACCTTTCCTAGAGCATATCATGCTGGATTTAGTCACGGTACCCCTGTCTATCTCTCTGTCTCTATCAATTGTGTTGTCCTCATCTACTGCTCTCAAACTCAGTGATAATTCTGCAGGTTTTAATTGTGGTGAGGCAGTAAACTTTGCAACTCCTGATTGGTTTGAGTTTGGGGCTGAAGCTACCCAACGTTATGCCCTCCTTGGCAGAATGCCAATCATCCCTTATGAAGAACTCGTTTGCAAAGAAGCAATGTTACTTTCAAAGTCTTCAAATTACAACCCTAGCTTGACATCTTCTTCTAATAGCATCTCTCTTCGTAGTCTGAAGATCTCATTTGCCTGCCTATTAAGATTGCATCACCACGCACGATGGTTTCTAAAGAAATCAAGAAAATCACTTCGTATTCATCCAAAACCTCAGATAACCATCTTCTGCACCCTCTGCAAACGGGAGTGTTATGTGGCTCACTTCATATGCAAATGTTATTCTGATCCCATATGCCTTTTCCATGGTAACCAAATTTCTTGCAGTGTGTCTTCTGCTTTGTCAATTATATAGCTTATCATTGATTGACCTTCCAATGCAGATAGCCAAATCTATAACTGCTCCTGCAGAAGCATTTGCTCTATCATTTTTCTTCGAGAGGATGTATCAGAAATGGAAGCTGTGGCAAAAACATTCGAGCAGGAAAAAGAAATAAGCGATGAGGTTGAAAAACAAGTGAAACAGATCCATCAAATTGAAGATGATTATGTTCCTTTCTCCGAGGTAAACTAGAACAAATATTTTTTGTTTCTTTTAAGATATACTAATCATGTAACAGAATGATTCAGTTATAGTTCTTTATATAGATGGAGCACAACAAGAAGAAACCAGGAAGGATAAGAAAATGTTGTCCAAAAGTAGAGACAAGCATAGAGATGGCATCATTTCCAAGTGCTAGCAGAAAGAAAAGGGTACATTTTTTTTCACATATATTAAAATAATTAAATAGTATTAATTCAAAGTAAAAATAAACAAATTATCATCATGTATTGAAACTTGATTTTTAAATGTTTTCTTAATTTCATAAATATTTTGAACTGAAAAGGCATTTCAAGAAACTACAATTAATTGAGACTATGACTTATATTATTTTTTGTTCTTTGGTTCAATTGTTTGCCAATGTTGGTTGCTCCTTAACTGCAATTTAATGACGCGCAGAAGGTAACATGTTAATATCCTTGTTCTTTGACTTGAGGATGTGGGCTTCATTAACACTGCTGATGAGTGCAATTTTTGTACGAGATAGAGGAAGGAGAATCTTAAGCTGATTGTAATGGGGAAAAATTGGATTGATTATTATTTCTTCAAAGATGAATTGCTTCTGCACCAATAAAATTCTGATTTCCATTTTACTTGTGTTGTTGTCATGCGAATAGTTTAGGTGTTAAAAGATTTTAAAAACGAAATTTCCTCCCATTTTATAAATAATCTTATACATATCCGAAGGAAAAGTGTTCGGCTTCCGACCTTAGCTCAGTTGGTAGAGCGGAGGACTGTAGTTGATAGCAGAATATCCTTAGGTCGCTGGTTCGAATCCGGCAGGTCGGATTTTAAATTTTTGATACTTTTACAATTGTTCTTTTGCCACAGAATTAATTGCTAGGGCGGGCTTCCACCTTTTGCCATTTTCTAAAACATTTCCTCCAATTATTTGCCATCGACTTTTATACTTGAGTTAAGTTCTGCCAAATGCTATGCCAAGGTTCAAAGTTCAAACCTTTTGACGCTGCCACAATTGGTGGCCATCGACTTCAGAAGTTCTCGTCATCCTATCAAAACTCAATTTTATTCTAAAAAAATTATTTATTTAATAAAATAAATAAAAATAAAAGTTTTCATATGCATACAAATTTATTTAATTAATAAAAAAATAAAGTTCTCATATCTCCAATGATAGCTCAATTTTATCCTTAAAAATAATTTATTTATTAAAAAATAATAAAAGTTTTCATATCTCGATTTTATACTAAGAGAATAAAATAAAAGAACTCACTTTTATACTAAAAAATAATTTAATTAATAAAAAAAATAAAACGAAAGTTCTCATACATACAATGAAAACACACTTTAATCATAAATACTTATTTAATTAATTGAAGAAAATAATGAAAGCTCTAATGGTAACTCACTTTTATCCTAAAAAATTTATTCATTTATTAAAAGAAATAGAAATAAAAATAAAAGTTCTCATACACCTGATGAAAATTCACTTTGATCATAAATATTAAATAATCATTTAATTAATAAAAGAAATAAAAGCAAAAGTTTTTATATCCATGTAAGAAACTCACTTTTATCCTAAAAAATTATTTAATTAATAAACAATATAAATTCTCATAGCAATATGAGAATTCACTTTTATCATAAATAAAAATTTAATTAATGAAAAAAAAAACAGAAGTTTTCATTCTCCAATGAAAACTCTCTTTAATACTAAAAATTCATTTATTTAATAAAAAAGATAAAAACGGAAGTTCTCCTACCCCTATATAAACACACTTTTATCCCAAAAATCATCTAATTAATGAAAAAAATAAAAATTGAAGTTCTCATTTCCCAAATTAGCACTCACTTTTAATCTAAAAAATCATTTACTTATTAAAAGAAATAAAAACGTAAGTTTTCATTCACCATATAAGAATTCACTTTTATCATAAATAATCATTTAATTGATTAAAAATATAAAAACAAAAGTTCACATAACTCCAATGAGAACTCATTTTTATTTTAAAAATAATTTAATTAATAAAAAGATAAAAATGAAAGTTCTCATACACTAAAAAAAACTCACTTTTATCCTGAAAAATAATTTAATTAATAAAAAAATAAAAGTTTTCATAGCTCTACGAGAACTCACTTTTATCATAAATAATCATTTAATTAATGAAAAAAATAAAAACATAAATTCTCATTCCCCCGATGAAAAATTCACTTTAATACTTAAAAATCATTTAATTGATGAAAAAAATTTAAACAAAAGTTCTCATACCCCAATTAAAACTCACTTTTATCATAAATAATCATTTAATTAATGAAAAAAATAAAAACGTAAGTTCTCATTCCCCAATGAAAACCCACTTTAATTCTAAAAAATCATTTAATTGATAAAAGAATTTAAACAGAAGTTTTCATATCCCAATGAAAAATCACTTTATAATAAATAATCATTTAAATAATGAAAAATAATAATAAAAAAAATTCTCATACACCCCCATAAAACTCACTTTTATCATAAATAATCATTTAATTAAATAAAAAACACAAGCATAATTTATCATACTCCTTATAAGAACTCACTTTTATAATAAAAAATGATTTAATTAATAAAAAAAATTGAGCTTCTCATACCCATATGAGATCTCACTTTTACTCTAAAACAACATTGAATTAATAAGAGAAAAAATGGAAGTTTTCATAACCCAATGAGAACTCACTTTAATATTAAAAAATTATTTAATTGATGAAAGAAAATTAAAACAGAAGTTTCCATACCCTAAATTAGAACAAAATTTTATCCTAAAAAATCATTTATTTATTATAAAATATAAAAACAGAAGTTCTCTTACCCAATGAGAACACTCTTTTATCCATAAAAAATCTTTTATTTAATAAAAAAATGCAATTTCTCATATACCCAATGAAATCTAACTTTTATCATAAATATTCATTTAATTAATGGAAAAAATAAAAATGAAAATTCTCATACTCCAATAAGACTTCACTTTTATTCTAAAAAATCATCTATTTGTTAAAAGAAATAAAAACGAAAGTTCTCACACCCTCCATGAGAACTCACTTTTATCATAATAATCATTTAATTAAATTAAAATGAAAATTTTCATACTTCAATAAAAACTCACTTTTATTCTAAAAAACTTATTTAATTAATAAAAAAAATAAAGAATAAATTTTTCATCCTCTCCATGAGAACTAACTTTTATAATAAATAATCATTTAATTAAATAAAAAAATACAAACTAAAGTTCTCATACTTCTGATTAGAACTCACTTTTATCCTAAAAACATAATTTAATTAATAATAAAAAAATAAAAGTTTTCATACCCCAATAAGAACTCGCTTTTATCTTAAAAAATCATTTATTTATGAAAAAAATGCAGAAGTTCTCACACCCCATTATAACTTAGTTTTATCATAAATAATCATTTAATTAATTAAAAAAATGAAAGTTCTTATATCTCCAATGATAACTAATTTTTGTCATAAATAATTATTTAATTAAATACAAAAATAAAAATAGAAGTTCTTATACCATCGATGAGAACTCATTTTTATCCTAAAAAGTCATTTAATTAATAAAAAAACTGAAATTCTTATACCCATAAGAGAACTCACTTTTATCCTAAATAATCATTTACTTAATAAAAAAATATAAATGTAAATTATCATACTCCTAATGAAAATCACTTTTATTATAAATATTTTTTTAATTAAATAAATAAAATTTAAAACGAAAGTTTTCAAACCCCTGAAAACTCACTTTTATTCTAAAATAATCATTTAATTATAAAAAATAAAAATAAAAGTTTTCATCCTCTCAATGAGAACTTATTTTTATCATAAATAATCATTTAATTAAAATAAAAATAAAAATAAAAGTTCTCATACTCCCAATGAGAAATCACTTTTATCCTAAAAAATTATTTAATTAATAAAAAAATAAAAACGAAAGTTGTCATACCCTAATGAAAACTTACTTTTATCATAAATAATCATTTAATTAAATAGAATAATTAAAACGAAAGTTTTAATACTCCTAATGAAAACATTTAATTAATAAAAAAATAAAAACGAAAGTTTTCATTTTTCAATAAGAATTCACTTTTATCTTAAATAATCATTTAATTAAATAAAAAAATAAAAAATGAAAGTTATCATACCTGATAATAACTTACTTTTATCATAAAAAATCATTTAATTAATGAAAAAATAAAAAATGAAATTTCTCATATTCCAAATGAGAACTCATTTTTATCCTAGAAAATCATTTAATTAATGAGAAAAAAAATAAAAAAAGAAAGTTTTCGTAACCCCAATGATATCTCATTTTAATACTAAAAAATCATTTAATTTATGAAAAAAATTTAAACGGAAGTTTTCTTATCCAAATGAAAACTCACTTTTAT
Source organism: Apocynum venetum (assembly GCA_019593545.1). Lineage (NCBI taxonomy): Eukaryota > Viridiplantae > Streptophyta > Magnoliopsida > Gentianales > Apocynaceae > Apocynum > Apocynum venetum. The sequence goes on along the minus strand of SRSM01000331.1, from coordinate 5,945,225 downwards.
CATAAATAATCATTTAATTAATTAAAAAAATAAAAATCAAAAGTTCTTATATGCTCAATGAGAACTCACTTTTATTCAATAAACCCATTTATTTATTAAAAAAAATTAAAAGAGAAGTTCTCATATACCCATAAGAACTCACTTTTGTACTAAAAAATCATTTAATTAATGAAAAAATAAAAATGAAAGTTTTCTTACCTAATGAGAACTTACTTTTATCCTTAAAAAAATCATTTATTTATTAAAAGAAATAAAAACGAAAGTTCTCATACACTCTATGATGACTCACTTTTATAATAAATAATCATTTAATTAACAGAAAAAATAAAAATAAAAGTTCTCATACCCCAATAAGAATTCATTTTAATTCTAAAAAATCATTAATGGATGAAAAAAATAAAAATGGAAGTTATCATAATCCAATGAGAACTCACTTTAATACTAAAAAATCATTTAATTGATAAAAATAAATTTCAATGGAAAAATTCTCATATCCCATAAATAACCATTTAATTATTGAAACAAAAAATCTTAAAACCTTATGAGAACTCACTTTTAATGTAAAAATGTATTTATTTAATTAAAAAGAATAAAAATGTAAGTTTTCATATCCCTATAAAAACTCATTTTTATCCTAAAAAAATCATTTATTTAATAAAACCTTTTGACGTTGCCATCAACTTTCTTCTGTCCACAAACCCACAATTGGTTTCATATATTGTTCTTTTCATATATGCCATCATTTATTTAATATGTTGTTCTATTTGCGTAGTACTGATTTCAAATGTTAAGTCAAACGAAAGAAATATTAGAATGTTAATCACGTTAAGTTAGAATATGCGCAATGCTTGAATATTTCACATCTAAAAAATTGACAGTTCTTGAGATGACTAATTTCTGCGTGCTTTTAACGAATTTAGCCCCTTTTTATGTCTAGAAGTGATTCTTTGAAGTCCACTTGGGAGGAATTGAACGGAAGTGACCCCTTTATCTTATTGGTAAAAGCTTATTCTATTATACCTGTTACGTAGCTTGCAATTGTATAACTTTAAGTGATAGATTTTAAAAAATAGAATATCGTTAATTAAAATTATATGTTTCCCAGATGCATAATCATATGCTTCTTGCTACTCTCAGTTGCGTGTTATAATTTTCAATTAAATATTCTCTTTTATTTAGGAGAAAAATGAAAACATTACACATTTCAAAAATGCATATAATGTAAAATTATTAAAAAAATGCATATAAACTTTTTCTAATTATTATTATGTAAAAATTAAAAACTAAAATAAATGTATTTAAAATAAGAAGAGACATACGCAATAAGTTTTTACGCCTTTTCCAATAATGGGTAATTTCTGTTAAACTCTTCCTAAGAGGGTTACAACGCATCACAAAAAATATTTGCTGCTATTTTTGGACGATCTCCAACTTAACGTTAATAACCAATATTTTAGTTGAAAAGCACAAGAAGAATATCTTTTACGAAAAATATGAGCACACTTCTCACATAGAAAATCTGCCTCTTTTTTCATCATCATCCTGACATCTAGTTAAACAATTGCTTTCGCTACAAGAGTTTCAATCCACCAGTTACATCATCTACCATGTCCGCTGGTCCTGCATATATATAATAAGGTGAAGACAACCGGTAAGATTGAGCTTTCTAGGAAAATGATTAGCTAATCATTAGATGTTTTATCTGACTTCTAAAGCACAAAGCTTAAACCATATGTTAAGGGACGGAGTCTGAGAACATACCAAGAATAGCCATCACCGTTCTTGAATCTGAAATGAAGCAAGTCAGAAATATAAATGCTGAGAGGGGGAGGGGGAGGGGGGGAATAAACAAATGGCCACAAGATGGACAGGATAGCCATCATAAAATGAGTAACCGCAAGAGAAGAGAAATGCAAATTGCTTGATACAACTCTAATGCAAAAACATTGCAAGGCAATAGAGAGCAGAATCCAGAACATCCAGGTTCATTGCACAGCAAAACAACCAATTTGTTCCCCAGATAACAAACATGTCCTATATATTTGGTAAATCAGAATATAAACTAAGATGGTTTCTGCTGTTAAAACTTTTATTTTACTTCTTAAGTATTCAACACACTGATATTGTTTCTCCTCCGTTATCGCCAAGGTCTTTTATCTTAACTCCTTACCAGACAATAATTCTTATGGGAATTTCCTCACTAGAAGTTTAGGCAATTTCATAACACCACATAAATCAAGATGTCCAATGCACTCAGTAAGAAAAACACAAGGAAAGACCATCTCCTCCAAATCGAAGCAAAGGAAAAAGACATAGTAACTTACTTGGTGCAATCTGTGTTCTCCCAGCATCAATTGTAACGTGAGTTGGTAGATTAAGTGATTTCGCCCTTTCCTGACAAATTAAAGAACAGAATATCTTTGATGATGCAGCATGCATGACAGTAATTCATGGTGTTTTCTTAAGTCATTAAACAACAGGATAACATTAAGTATTTTCACCCTTTCCCCCCAAAAAAGAGGATATAACAGAATATTATAGATGATACTTTGTATTAATTAACCATACTAGTCAGGTTGCACTACAGAGGACGGACTAACTAACCAAATAGAAATACTCTAATGGCCTAACTGACAACTAAATAGCCTCTGTGCATGAACTGGTAGTAGATTTATACAGAACGCATGTACAACTTTAGTCATTGGTATGTATGAAGAGAAGAACTACCCACTTGTAAAACCAGCATATCATCCTCACTTTCAATCTTCACAACGACTTTGACCTGTCCACACATCTCCCATCTGCACACAGATAGAACTTCATAAAGAGAACAGATACACAACCACAAATCCATTCTATATTTATCCCAGCTCAAGTATTACCTGTTCAAAGCTTTTGGTGCCCGATGAAGGATCTTTTTATAGAGGCCTAAAGTTGCATGACTATATAAACATGGAGTTTATTGTGAAGTTAGAACCACAAATATCATATCAGGTAAACAGAACAATAAACTATAAAAATAGATATTGGCAGGGAGATATAACGTTTCCTTAAAGATGGCAAATAAGATGGTATACATGATAACTTCGTAAGGCTTATCCCAAGAGTGACTACAAGATGCACCTATTCCAAAACAACAAAAAGTAATAGAACCTTTTGTAGGGAATAAATAAATAGTATTCTACACATTGTTCATATTCTTCCATTTTGGAATGATGATGAAAGGTGAATTCACAAAGGAATATCTCCAATTGATCGGGGATGATTATCCTAGAACATCTCTAAAGGCCACCCTCCAGTCTCAAATAATAAAGGCAATACTTTACCTGCATTGGGCAGCAATTTTCCCTTTCCCCATCTTCAAGTCGTTTCTCACAACCAAAACCTGCATATTATTGAAAATCCAAAGAGTACAGTCAGGAAATGTAAATTTCTTAGACAGGCATACACAACTTTTTGAGTGCATATATTTGTGCCTGGGTTTAATTGAGAATAGGAATATTCATTTGGAAGAGATAGCAGCAGACCATTTTGAAATCTTCAAGGATGTCAGCAAGCTTTTCAATCTCAAGGGCTTTTTTTATTTGATTCTTCTTTTTTCCATTGGGAGTTACATCAATGTCCTTAGAAACTCTAGATGAAAGAAATAAGTGTGCAGAATGTCGAGCTCCAATTAGGTATCCCAAAGCTATGCAGCCTGCCCCAAGCAAAAATGCACTGAGCCATGCCATGTCTATCATGACTACAGCCAAAGAAGCGATCTGCACTGTGCCCAAATCTGATTGGTATGCCAAACCAATATTGCACCTAAAACAGGAACTTACAGAATAACGTGATTAACAGCTTCAGGTGAATAACAAAAGTAAGGCATGCTACCTATATCCCAATTTCAAATTCAATCTACCTTTTTTCTTTTTTTACACGTGAAGACAATTAGAACTTAGAACCTACTTTGGGTAAGAAGTGCTTGGGGGGGGGGGGGGGGGGGAGATACTCTAGCAGCATTTACCTACACTCAAATAGCATGACAGAATGTAAGGTGGTAATTTAAGATTTCAGAGATTGGTATCTGAAGCAAATTCTGCAACAAAGTGCCTATAGAACCCAAAGAACAAACCTTATGAACTTTAGAACTGGAAAATATGATATCCCGTTAACCTATCAATCTATGCTAGTGTTTCATTCCATGAGCTATGTCACCGATCAATGTTAGCCTTGCATTACAGAAAAATGTCCTGAATAAAATCCAAGAAGATAAAGAAAACCCATCTCTTCTCTTTAGTTTTGCCCCCAAATTTTCATTGTAACTGTAGATTTTTCCATATACCCATTAGTATTTAAATCCAAGTTGATTCTGGCTTTCTCTCAGACGGAATAAAAAAACTGAGAGACAATTGAACATTTTAAAGCTTTCCCACTCCAATCCTTATCCTCTTGTAATGGTTCAGAAAAAGCCTCAATATAATAAACCGCTTAACTATAAAATAAGAGATTAAACATCCAAAAACAAAGCCATAAAAAATGAAATAGCAATCAAATCAAACCACGAGAAGTGAGTTTACATATAAATGAGCAAAATAGAGTATGGTTTGCTGCAATGAGGTAAACGCATAGTACCTTTAATCTGCCAGAGGAAAACAGTGCATTGGCATAATATGCCGATCGGAAGGTTCTGAATATGCCGACGGGATGTCTTCTCATTCACATCGGCGAGAGGAGACTGGTAAAAGGGAAGACGAAACCAGAAAAAAAGGATGGAGGAGAATAACTATAGGGCTTGTTTGGAAGGTCCCATTTAGCATTTACCTCTATTCTGGTTTCACCCTTGACCTTATTCTGCCACTATTTGTCTATTAGACTATTTATTGCATGGCCAAACAACTCCTTCTAGTGTTGGTAGTTTAGAAAATATAATAACTAGTGTATTTGGACAGTAATGAAAAGTATTAAGAATAAAAATAAAAAAATATTTGGAGTTTTATAGATATAATTAATGATTTGATGGATAGTCTCATAAGTTAGATGCATTAAAAAATATTCTTTGTTCATAATTGTTTTTTTTTATATTTAGATATTCAGAATTAAATATAATTTTTTAAAAAATATATTTTATTTAAAATTTAATTAACAATTAAAATTGACATCCACTAACACATTTGATGTTAAGTTCATTAATAATAATAATAATAATAATAATATGATTTTGGGTCAACAATTAAGAAGATGATTTAGGTAAAAAATAATCTCTTAAATACTCTATTAAATTAAAAATAAAACATAACAAGTTAATAATTTTGGTTGACAAGCTTATACCAAATCTTTTATTCTCTTTTTCTTTTTGGAATAAAAGCTCCTTCTTGTTGTAAATAATTACTTTATTAATCTAAAATTACATTTTAACATTGTAAATTTGAGAGTCAAAGCTACATGAGTAATAATACAAAATATACTGCATTATTAAAACGTCTTTACACACTTACATTTTTTTTAGTCATTGTTTTTGCAAGATTTCTAAATAACTTTACCAAATTATTTAAAGTTAAATGTTCTCATCCTTAAAATAATGGTATTTTCTATTTAAATTCACACAATTAACTTCTTTATTTTAAAAAATTTGTTACTGACAAGTGTGAGTAATTTTGTTACTAGCCACAATAATAGTAAAAAATAATACAATAATCTATCATTATTACATTAAATCAAAAGTAAATATTCAAAATTGAATGGATAAAATATATAATTACTTTTTAATGAGATATTTACCAGATTAATTGTCATTAATTTAAAAAAATGAATCTATAAAACACACAATAGCATGTTAAATAAATGAGCATCAAATAATTCATCACCAATTAAAGTATAATTATAATACAACACATTTTAAAAAACTTGAGTTAAAATTCAATTAATACTCCTTAATTATAATATATAAACTTATACTAAAGTATATTTTTAAATGTAGTTATGAGACAAATAAATAATATCTTTAAAATTTTAAACAATTCATTAAATATTAACAATGTAATCGAGTAGATAATGAAAATGTATCGTTTAATATATTAAGATTACATTTAAACAAATAAATAAATATATTTAAAGATATTTTATTTTTTTCATTTTAATTTTTTACATTTCCATTTTGAGGTGTCATATTTTAATTATTCAGTTTTTAATTTTAGTACATAATTTTATAATTATACTTTTATTATTAATAAATGAATTTGTTTAGTAATCAATTATTTAGTGAATAATATATATTTTTTAGAAGAATCAATACATATACGTTAACCATTAAATGATGACAAGTTATGATCTTTAATTAGATAATTATTATTTATAATATTTAATTTTAATTATTTTTAAAATTCAAAATGTATAATTGAAAGTAATGAATAAATAAATCAACGATGACCATTCAGGATTTTTTTTGGTTGACATTTATAAGGTTATATAAATAAATTAAAAATCACTATACATACGAAACTATGAGTCTACGAATTCAATATTTAAACTGATAAAAGAAACTAGAGAGAGAAGGCTCTTTTATAGATGTTTCCGGTCAGAGCTAAAGTCCTCGAGTCATCGTCTTCGTCTCACATTGAACGCGCAAAGAACCGTAGTTCTGAAACTTTTCAGCCTTCTACTCCAAGATTTCTCCACCTTCAATTACAAGGTACTTACTCGGCGCCTTTCTCTTCATTTCTTGATCAAAATAGCATTATAGAATATGCTTTCCCATGATCTGATAATTTTTTTCATGATTTCTCGCAAAAATTTGTGTTGTTTTCCTAGTCTATTAACGGAATTCTTTCTTGTTTCGAGTACTTTGACAGGTAATCATTCGTCTGATAGAGTGCGATCGCAGGGATAATCGTGAGTTTCTTTGGCTTCATAAGTGAATTTGTGTTCTTTGTTTCTTTCTTGGGAATCTGTCACAACCATAGGTTTCGGGGGTTTTAGATATTTTGGCGGCAGAAAATTTGTTTTTTATTAGGAGATTTTGATCGGAGTTGCATTCTATCTTCCTTCTGATCTGGGTTTTTCTGATGTGTAGTAATAATTTCGTTTTTTAAAAATTTCATTTTTGACTATTTGTTGAATGAATTGGATTTTGGGTTTATTAGCGTTTTTGGTTTTTGACTTCTGCAGGCCTTCTTTGATTTTCCCTTTGATCGGCAAATAAGTCAAACATTTGAAGAGCTCAACATAAAGCTACCTTCTTGAGCCGGCTCTGTTACTATTTACATTTTCAAGATGAGTGACAATTTGATGGATAAAGTCAGCGCCTTTGGGGAGCGCTTGAAGATTGGAGGGTCTGAGGTTGGTCAGAAAATCAGTGCTGGTGTGAGCTCCATGAGTTTTAAGATGAAGGAACTTTTCCAAGGTCCAAACCAAGCTGATAAGTTTGTCGAGGATGCTACAGCTGAAACTTTGGATGAACCGGACTGGGCCTTGAATCTTGAACTTTGTGACATGGTCAATCACGATAAAATCAATAGTGTTGACTTAATAAGGGGTATAAAGAAACGAATTATGTTGAAAAGCCCCAGGATTCAGTACTTGGCTTTGGTACTGCTTGAAACTGTTGCTAAAAATTGTGAAAAGGCTTTCTCTGAGGTTGCGGCCGAGAGGGTACTTGATGAGATGGTGAAGTTGATTGATGATCCCCAGACTGTTGTTAACAACCGTAACAAAGCGCTAATCTTGATTGAAGCATGGGGAGAATCGTCAAATGAACTCCGCTACTTGCCTGTTTATGAAGAGACATACAAGGTATGTGTTGCTTGAATTTTCTTTTCTCGTTGTGTTTTTCTCATTTTCTTTTATTGTATATTTTTAAAATCACTGCCAATTGGTTGCTGAGCCATACAGACACATATCTCTGAGATTTTTCTCTTGATTTTATTTCCATTATTTACCTTTCAAGTTTTTGTTATTACTTTCTTCTCTTTCCAGATGAATTAGTCCTTCAACTCTTTCCAAGTTACTAGGAACCTTTTTTGGTGTCTAATCTTGAAAAATCTTCAAACTTCCCCCCCCTCCCCTGGAGAGATGTTTTGATTTTCTTACTTCTATGGCTTGGGGCACGGGGAAAGGGAGCTTTCTTTGGCCAGTGTTCATCATTTTGAGGAAATATCAAGATGACAATTAATTTCTTCATATAAAGTATGGTTGGCGGTTCAGTAATTTCACGAATTTTGGTGAATATTTAATTCTGTAAAGTTTCTTGACCTGGAGATTTATTACTCTTGAAAGTCACAAATCCTATGTATGTAACATATAAAGTGTGGATTTGAGGTAATGGTGATTGTGCAATTTTAATGTCAATCAATATGGACAAACAAATTGCTTGAATACTTTCCTTGAACTCTATTGTTGACTTTAATTCTATCTAGAGCTTGAAATCAAGGGGCATACGGTTCCCTGGTCGTGATAATGAGAGTTTAGCACCTATCTTTACTCCTCCAAGGTCCACATTGGCTTCAGAATCCAATACTACTCTTGGGCAACATATTCATCAGGACATTCCTTCACGAGTCTTTTCATCTGAACAAACAAAGGAGGCATTTGATGTTGCAAGAAACAGTGTGGAGCTTCTTTCCACCGTTTTATCCTCTTCTCCGCAACAAGATGCTCTGCAGGTATTTTCTTTTATTTTTTGTTTTTATTTTTGAATTCTAATTTCTATCCTTGAACTTATCTTTCCAATGTTCAGTATTGATAATTTGTTCTGAGAATTCAGTCAGAATTAGAGATTTCTTTTTCTTTACTAAATTTTACTTGAATATGTTTGTGGCTAGTAAACTTTATATGAGGGTAATTTATCACGGCATTGACTATTCTACATATTTAGAATTCATCTCGCATACATAAGGGAGGGTTTTAAAGTGCTTGAGAGTTGAGAATATAAACTATGCATCTCTCTTGTGTATTCAATTGTTTGGATAAGATGGAAACCTAACAAAAATACCCCAAGACAGGTAAGTGAGTTTGTATGGTGGCCGTGTTACTCTGTTTATTCGTTAAGGATGCTTTTGTAAATAACTCTTATCTATGGATAATCACGTGACTTTGAAGCACATTTTAAGTATCTATTGTTGTTTTCTTTTAGACTCAATGTTAATAAGCATATCAAAATATAATTTCGATTCCCACTAAGGCAAATTCTTCTCTTGTCTCAATTTTTTGTTTGCAAGTATATTGGTTAGCTTTCTTAACCTGTTTGGAAATTTTAAGTTTTGAAATGTCATAATACGATTACACTGTAACTAATGACACCTCCAAGTCCAATGTGATCCTCATTAGGAATAACTGAGTTGTTCTGGAAAGTTCCATTCAATATGGGATTCAGTTATCTCCGACCAATTTTAATGCCTTTTTCAGTGTTCTAATTTTCATTTATTTTCTTTAGCTCTATCAATTAAACCATAAGATAGCCAAATGGAATTGTCCAATATTCTTCTGTAAGTGCTAATATTGAACTGTAATATTCAAGTTCTGTAATCATTTATAGACGAGCATCCTGTGGTTTTGGATATGTTTGACATTGGGTTTCACACTTGATAATGATTCCATGAATTGCCTATTGGTGATGGTGCCCTGAAAGGATGCTGGTTCCCCTCCCCCCTCAGCTCACCAGGGGGAACAAGGCTCTTTTCTAGCTAAGTACAGATTTCCTAATCCATTAGTTTTTACATTTTTAATAGAATGGGAAACATTAACAAAACATGGAATCTTTATCAATTACTACAATCTTTTAGATACTTTAGAACGGCTGGATTCTAATGAGAGTGCTGTGTTTCTCTTTCTAAAGTAAAATTGAGATTTTTCTTGTAATCCTTTCTGGTCTTTTATTCTCTGGTGCATATACAATGATATGTACATTCATGTGCCAGTTAATAACCATATTATCTAGGTCCCTATATAACACCATTCCCATTCTTACCTGGGCTTTTCTGTCTAAGCATTTTTCGCTCCCTCTTTGTTTCTCATTATTTTGTCGGCTGTCCCCAGGGGATTTTTTGTGGTGGAGGTGGGGCTTGATGAGGTGAGGGAAGAAAGTGATTCTAGATATTTTTGTTTGTTTGTTTGTTTGTGCGAATGTTGCATTTTCAACTGGAATTAGGTTTTGTACCACATTATGCTTCCAGACAAATTATTTCTATCTTTAGTTGTGAAGTTGAAAGTAACTTAATGGCATATTTCTCTGCTTCTGATGTTTGAGAAGTAACGTTTCTCTAAGCAATAAAGTCAATTGTCTGTGCATTCTTCTCCCCTGCTTATTTGCTTTCTGAGTTGTTTAATTGCTGCTTTTGCACCTCAGAAATTGAGTTCAAATTATTCTATCCATTTACTGCCTTCGAATTGTTTTACTAGGATGACTTGACCACCACACTTGTACAACAATGTCGAGAGGCTCAATACACTGTGCAAAGAATTGTTGAGACAGCTGAGGATAATGAGGCTCTGCTCTTTGAAGCATTGAATGTGAATGATGAAATACAGAAAGTTCTCTCCAAGTATGAAGACATGAAGAAACCATCTGAAGTTTCACGGGAACCAGAGCCTGCTATGATACCTGTTGCTGTTGAGCCTGACGATTCACCCCGTCTGGGAAAAGAAGATGCTCTTATCAGAAAATCTGCAGGTTCACGGACGGGAGTGCAGGCTGGAAACAACGATGACATGATGGATGATCTTGATGAGATGATCTTTGGCAAGAAAGCTGGTGGCAGCTCCGAATCAGGGAATGACGCAAAGAAGCAGCCAGCAAAGGATGATCTCATCTCCTTCTGAGTTGGCTCTTCAAAGGAAGGCATGTGTTCCCGGGACAAATGGTGTTTGATGATGTTAATACTGGAATTCATTTAGAGGGGTCTTGTCTTGGGAGCAATGGTCAACCTTTTTTCATTTACAGATTCTTAAACAATGCTTTTCCTTTTTTTGCCAAATTTTTTAGTTTGTGCCAAATATTTGATGATTTCTTATCCATCCTTGCTGCATATTTGCAGTAAGCAGTTGGTGTTCAAACTTACAAACTTAATTACTTACCTACTTGAGAAAGATACAAAAGGAGTTGCTTTGGTTTTATGAGTATATGATGTGATGGACCAATGGTGCAGTGCCGTGCCTTTCTTTTCACTTCCATTCCATGAGTACTAGCTTCGTAAAACTTCTTCCAATGGAAAATATTTGTACTGATAAAATCTGTTATTTTGCATGGTGTAATCTATTTAATCTCGTTTTAATTTTTATTCCGTAAAGAGTATAATTTAGCATTTTAAGAATGATTTTTTAGCGAGAATTTATAAAATACATCCTTTCACTACACCAGTACAAATACTTGCATTAAATTTTTTTTTAAATGTATTATTATGAAAATGCATTCTTAACCTCATACAATCTTTTATTATTTTTTAAAATATTCAGGAAAAAAACACATTATTTCTTTCTTTCTTTTTTTTTTTATAGCAAAAAGACATATATCTTATTTTGAAAAGACATTTATTTCGTATCCAAAATTTAAATGATCATATTATAACAATGAGTTCAATTTTTTATTCTATATATAAAACGAACAATCCCACGAGAACAGGAAACGCATCAAGAGAAGGTATTTTGGTAAGAGAGTGATACAAGAAAAGCCCTTTCTCTTCCTTCCTGGGGATTCAGGCTTCAGCAACAGTGAGAAATCTTTGCTCAGTGTGAGTCAGTAATGATAATGTGATCTCAAGCTCCTTCTGCTGCTCCCGCTTAGCGCTTTGTTACGTGTGTCTCTCTCTCCCTCTCTCTCTGCGTCTGGGCGCCTGTAAATGGCCGGAAGACACTACAATACCACCGGCGGCGGGTACTCCAAACCTAGATCTCCAATTTTTCTCTTCACCGTCTCCGCACTCGCGCTCTTGTTTCTTTACTTCATTTTCTCCGCCTTCTCCTTCTCTTCCTCCTCTTCTTCTTCTCGCGCCCTCACTATTCTCCCTTCTCTGAATCCAGAATTCGATTACTCATTCGTGGTTTCCCTCGAGAAGTTCCTGACCTCTAAATCTGGCCGCCAAGGTTCCAATTCACGAAGAGACGATACTGTTGGTACTGTGGGCGAAGAAGACGTTAAGAAGTTGGATGATTCGATATGGAAGACGGAAAATCAAAGATTCTATGGGGATTCCTTCTATCCTTCTGCGCCTTCCCCTCTTAGGGTCTATGTGTATGAAATGCCGTCTAAATTCACTTATGATTTGCTTTGGCTGTTTCGGAATACCTACAGAGAGACCTCTAATCGCACGTCTAATGGCAGTCCCGTCCACCGTTTGATCGAACAGGTTATTGTTTTCTTTGAGTCCCTGCATTGTTGTCCTTTTTATTCCCAATTATGTTATCTCTGCAATTGTGGGTATTTGCATACAAACAATCAGGCTTGTTTGCTATGTGGCAGCATTCAATTGACTACTGGTTGTGGGCGGATTTGATAGCTCCGGAGTCGGAGAGGCTGTTAAAGAGCGTGGTGAGAGTTCACAAGCAGGAGGAAGCTGACGTTTTCTACATTCCTTTCTTTACAACCATTAGCTATTTCTTGCTGGAGAAACAGGAATGCAAAGCGCTTTATAGGGTGTGAGTGCGATTCCCAAGCTTTACTTTTTTCTTCACATTCTTCCTGTTCAAAGAAAATCTTTAGGACATTAATCTTGTGGGGGAAAAAAAAGAAAAGAAACTGCATTCTTTGATGTTTTTAGCATGCAATTCGTGATATCGGAATGTAACATGCACTTATGTTAAGTTTGATCTTAATTCAATCCAGCTATTTTTTCCTTTTTTTTTTCTTTAATGAGTGAAGAAATGTGGCCATTATCCATCTTTTTAAGCTTTTATGCAATCAAGACCTGAAATTTATTCGGTCTAGTTACAAAGATAATGCAATTTAATTTATTTTGTGAATTTAGGAAGCTCTGAAGTGGGTGACAGATCAGCCTGCATGGAAGCGTTCTGAGGGAAGAGATCACATTCTTCCAGTTCATCACCCTTGGTCTTTCAAATCTGTGCGCAGACTTATGAAGAAAGCTATTTGGTTGCTTCCTGACATGGACTCCACGGGGAACTGGTACCTATTTGTTTATACTGAATTCCATGAGTATTCTGCTGTTTCTAACATGCTACTTAACTCTTCAGGTACAAGCCTGGACAGGTTTATCTTGAGAAAGATCTTATACTTCCTTATGTACCCAATGTTGATTTCTGTGATTCCCAATGCTTATCTGAAAGTGAGTCAAAGAGGACATCACTGCTATTTTTTAGAGGAAGGCTTAAAAGAAATGCTGTAAGATTTCCTCTCTGATTAATCGGTGGATAACTGGATGTTGACTGACTGCATGGCCTTTATTTAATGCTATTAACAAGCCTATGTGTCTTTCTGGCACACACAGTTACAATTTGATCATATATCTTGCTCCAGTAAAATAGCTGAAATCCGGGAAACAAAACATTGTACTTGATGTGGTGGCAAACATCTTGATACAGATTTTAATTAATTACTCAAAACCTGGTGTTAAAAACAAATATGCTGGAATATTGGCTGTTGTTACATATAACCAATTAGAAATTCAAAGACTTGCAGAAGTGTAGATTAGATTATAGATGAATTGGTTAAATTATCAGTAAATGAAAGAAATAGGATTTATGGGTCAACTGTAGAAATGTGAGATGCCTCTATTACGAACCTTCCATTAGAATCAAAGTCGGAGAATGAAAGCCTTGCTCTAGTTCCTAAGGAGTTTTGGTCATAATCACATGTCCCTGATTCTAAATACAGTAGTTACTTATACAAAAAAGATACTAATTAGTTTTTTATTCGATTTTTCAACCTAATTCAATAAAACGTCTTTTTAATAACAAATATCAAACACTTGGTATGCTAGTTGTGTGAGTAAAAATGTGTTCAAATAAAATATAGAAAGTAGAGCAATGAACATAATTATTTATAGATATTTGGTTTATCTAACAAAACTTAATCCACAACCTTAAATTACCTACTCAAGGATTTTATCAAATCCATTTACTAATCAAATAAATAAGATTACAAAAGAGATTTACTCAATTCACCTTAGAGTTTTACAAATAATCTTTCAACCAATCAAGACCCAGTTAACCCTTGAGTTTTACAACACTGAACCTTAATTATAAAATAATCTAAGTACTCTCTTTAATGAATCTTTATGATACAATTCAATTCAAGATTCATCTAAAGATTTTGCAAACAAATCTTAAATACAAAACAACTTACAGAAGACTCATCTTAACACTTGTGATTTTTTGTTACTTGCAACTTTGATACAATTACAATTAATGATAAGAAATTGAGAGTTTGATAGATATCACTTTAATGTGAAAATATATCAATTTGAAATACAGTCACCTCTTTTAGTAATGGTTTGTCAAAATTGCTCAAAATTTATCTTTGAATGTAAAAATTCTTCTTGAATAATTTTAATAAGATTGATGTTTAAAAAGGATTTTAGAATGATTCTAAGATGTTATAGGATCAAGATATACAATGTTTTTGTTCAAAAATTATTCTTAGAAAGGCTTCCAAAGATTTTGATATTTATAGGTTTGCAGTGATAAAAAATAAAGTTGTTAAAAATTCATTAACAATTTGCGATCGATTAGTGTATTGTTCACAACATCATCCGTAAGCTCACTGTACAACCTTCTGATGAAAATTTTCATTTTGCAATCGATCACATGATTGTCTACAAATTGACAAATGAATAAATTTTACAGCACATGTATTCATAAGATAAACCAACTTGTGGACGATACTTAGACCACTTTAGGTCGATCGAAACATGTTCATTTGTGCATCCATAATACTCTAACACACAAATGATGATTTTAATCAACCATATAAATTATGATATCAATCCAATAATAGTTTATGAAATATTTAAGTTTTGAAATCACGATGTATGGTTTTCGAAATATCAAAACATATTTTAATATATTAAAAATATTTTGAAATAACATTTTAAATTCATAGAGCAATATTTAAAATTTATTACTCAATTAGATGTAAAAGTAGATATATCAAAATATATTAAACTTTAAAAATTATACTTCTAGTTTTTATCTAATCCAACAAATGCTTCCAACAAATGCTTGTCTTTAAAACTTGATAGTCTTGACTTACTTGTATACTTTCTTGAAATATGAAAATCTTGTTCTTGCACGGATTAAATCATAAATTCAAAACTCTATCACTTGTACAATCAAGACATTAGTCCTAATAAATGTTTGTTATTAATCAAAATTAAGACATTAAAAGTTTTAGGGCTTTCATATATACTTTGAGGGATGATTACACAGCTGCACATCCTAAGGGTTAGTTTATATGAGGGCCTAGGTTTTTAGTGATCTAATTATCAGCATAAGAAGTGATTCATCTAAAATACAAACCAACTAGTTCATTTTTTTCTCTCTGTAACATTTTGTGACAGAAGTAATGCTTGCCCTCTGAGTGCTGATACATGCTGCCACTTAATATTAGTGCTGACTTTTCAGGGTGGAAAGATACGTGCTAAACTCATGGAAGAACTCAGCACTGCTGAGGGTGTAGTTATAGAAGAGGGAACAGCTGGGGAGGCAGGAAAAGCAGCTGCACAAAGTGGCATGCGCAAGTAAATTTGGAATTGCTACCATAATTTTCTATTTTTTTGTACCTTCTGGTTGGGATTTTATGATGGATTCAACTGCTTTCTTGATGATCAGGTCTGTATTTTGCCTGAGTCCAGCTGGTGATACTCCATCATCTGCTAGATTGTTTGATGCGATTGTTAGTGGGTGTATTCCTGTTATAGTTAGTGATGAATTGGAGCTACCATTTGAAGGAATACTGGATTATCGGAAGGTTTGCACATGGTCTATTGTAGCTTGATACTTTTGACATGCATAAATGTAACAGTGGCATGCCTCACTTGGATTTTTGTTTAGTAGAGCTTTAGTTATATCAGATAACTCAAATTTTCAACTCCCCCCCCCCCAACACCTCTGAGGAAAGGGAAAATAAAATGAAAGAATTAAGGAGGAAAATCAATGAATCAGGGAGGGTGTGGGGGAGGACAACAAGAAGACAAGTTATTGAAGAAATAGAAAATCTACCGAGTAACTGAGACTTTTCTATTTGTGATTGTCATGGCAGATAGCATTGTTTGTTTCTTCAAGTGACGCCTTGCAGACAGGATGGCTTATAAATTTTCTAAGAAGTATCAGACCATCTCAGATACGAGATTTGCAAATGAACTTAGCTAAGGTTTGTTAATCCCATTTCAATATAGTTAGTATTTTACAAATCTTTCAGTATGCATGGCTAATTCATTGATAAAAGGGATCCATGACTTATTTTTTAACTTCTTTTCCCTTTTTTCTCCCTTCTTTGGTGAGTTCTTAAATTTTCAACTTATCTTTCAAGTATTTACTCGTGCAATGCCATCTTTCCCCCAGTCAGAAAATATTTTACTATGAATGTACATGATCCCTGTTTTCTTTGAGCATTTTTCTTTCTTCAATTTTGTAGATTTTTGTTGTAAAATTTTCCTAACTCTTGTTTTTACTTAATGATGATTACAGTACTCAAGGCATTTCTTGTACTCACATCCAGCTCAGCCAATGGGCCCAGAAGACTTGGTTTGGAGAATGGTTCGTATCTCTCTTCCTATGTGCCATCATCTTATGCTGTTGGATAATACTTTTCTAAAATTGAGCTTTTGTTCTTGTTATTTCTGAGTGTAAGTTGTTCTTTGTTGTTTTTCAAGCATGGGATTCAGCTTAGTGCTAATGAAAAGAAGTATAAGGAGGATTCAGCTTATTGTTGATACACTTTCTTCTGCATAGGGTGGATAGATTTTTTCCCCTTTTCTTATTGGCTCAGCAATGTTCTATCCTGTTGTTCAGTCCAGTCTATTTGGAAATGCACTGATAAAATTAACAATAATGACGTGGCAAAAGATTTTTCCTATGAATCCCCGAATTAGTGAGTGGCTTGTGAAACCCCTAGATCCCTATTGCCATTACTGTCAAAGCATAGAAACAGCTTGAGTTTGAAGTTGAAACTTGTTAATAGAAATGTGTACAGATGATTGTTTTTTTAAAGACTCCTCTGTTATTGCATCATTATTCATTATTATGTGGATTCCTTCTATAGACAGATATAAGCTGTTTGATTTGTTTCTTATGGTGTCAACTTTAGTTCATCATTATGGTAGTTGACATGATAGTTTCTTGTAGTTTGTCTTGTTCTTGAACCTGTCTTCTTGTAAGGTTACTGGAGGAGAATGAACCAAATTTTTATTTGAGTGCCTTGTAACACCACTCTCAATATTTCCTATTTTATTGACAACCCAAGGGATGCATGACCTCATGTATCTTTCTTTTTTATCCATTTTCCTCTGATTCGTCTTTCACGATCCTTTTTTCTTCTTCCATTTTTCTCTTAGTTCTTATTTTTGCTGTTTGTGTTTGACTGAGGTGTGAGGTTGTTAGTTACATACTTGTTATCTTGTTTCCACAATTAAAAAGCTTATTTCAAGTTGTTGGTGGCGTTAAACAGATTGCAGGCAAGTTAGTAAACATCAAGCTTCATACCCGGAGGTCTCAGCGTGTGGTGAAGGGTTCTAGAAGTATTTGCACTTGTGATTGCCGGCATCCTAATAGCACAATATCAGGTCCTTCGTCTTGATTGTTGATGATAGAAGTTTACTTTTTTTCAAATATAGAAGCTCCACTGTAACAAAAAGAAAGAGAAACTGAGCTTGCTAAGGTCTTGGCTTGAAATGTTAGAACTGGGACTATCACAACCAATTTATTCATGTTAAAGATCAATTTCATTTCAGGGAACTGAGCAACCCGTGTTATTGTGTTGCTTCATTACTTGTGAAGTAACATGATGTGATAAGGTGCAAGGAAGGCAGTGGCACATGCCTTCAAATGCTCAGTCAGTCCCATTATATTTTATCATATGATAATATTCCTACTAATTATGATAATTTAGAAGGACAACGCAGCGTTTGATCAAAAGTTCACACGTCGCGGTAGTGCTAATCTGGGACGTGCTAGTCATATGCTTAAGTAATTGTTTATTTTCTTCTTAATATTTAATTTTGTTAATTGTTTCACGTGTCTCCCCCATCTCTAAATCTGTCTGTACGACGTGAGCTTCATTGTCTAGATCATGCCCATACTTCTAACGCGTCTTTCTATTGCATTCCTCCTTGCTTAGTTGTTTCCCCTAGCTGTGTCGGTGTTTTATTTTTCTTTTAATAATTTTGTCTAATACCATGACATTCTCTTCTGAGAACTGCAGTTATTCTTAAATTTACTTTACAAAATATGTATATATATATATATATATATTTTTTTTTTTTCTTCATACAAATATATTGAAAAGTTGTTTTGGGTATATTATCAACCATTACAAGCATATGAAGGAAGAAAGGTGCGATACCAATTCTTGTGGCTCCATGACTTAGAGAATGAGGTGATCGTGTCCTAAAACTGAGTGCTAGTGGTCGGGCCAACATTCGTTCCTCATCTCACTCAGTCACTTGAATATTACAAATTTGAACTTGCAAGCTTATGTGGATGGGTGATAGATAATCTAGACTAATGGTGTATTAGTGAGTATTAGTGATTTAATTGACTTATGAGCGGATAAAACATTTTATAACAATTAGGTTCTCTTAGTTGAGATAATTACATGGGTCTATAAATGCGAACTCAGCCTTTTATTCATAAGAAAATAAATGTCTGGGCAACATTTAAAACTGAAGTTGTCCAATTGTGCCATGTTTTCGATTGATTTTTTTTTTATGAACTTTCTTGATTGATTTTGGATAATAATACTAGAGCACAAAGCTTGTAATTTAAGAATTGTTTATAAATAAAGTATAAATAGAGTTTCTCCAAAGTCATTTGACTAAGTGAGTTTATAAATTGATTTTCTTTTTTCTCAAAAAATCAAGTCATTTGACTAAACTTTGAAGTAGAGTCATTACTGACTAGTCAACGAAATGCCAACCAATGCCGGGAGTACTGTGATCTTTTCTGTCTGAAAGAGATTTCTTTTTTCTTTTTCTTTTTCTTTTTTTGATGGAAAATGTCTGAAAGAGATTTCAACGATAGTGAAAGTCATTCACCGTTTTACTCCGCAACTTCCGCTAAAGCACACTCCCCGGTTCACCGTGTCCATCATCATCATCACCCTGCTGTAACCCATTTTTATATCCATTAAAAAAAATGCAAAAATTGGAGAGCGGGCGATTCATCTGACGACGGTGATGCAACTCAACTCTACTCTGTCGCCAACTGTTTGGAGGTCCCTTCAATCTTTATCCACAGCCATTGATAGATAGATTTCAAGATTCTCTTTCTTGTTATTTTATTTTATTTTATTTTACTGCTACTACTATATTTCGTTCTACTATATGTAGCCCAGACCAGATGTAGTGTTATTCTCTTTCACACATAAATGGGTGAAAAGGTGAAAGGTGATGGCAACTTCTTATTTGGGTGTTGCTTTTCCAGGCCACTGCACTAACTAGATTGACTTCTTATTCCATATTCCGCATTACGTGCATTTTTCTGATGCAAATAAAATAATAAGGTTGGAAAACAGGGTTGCACTTCTCGAGAACTTTCATATTTAGATCGAGCTCTTTTATTTCCCTTTGCTTACTTTCTTGCTGCTAATATTTGCCATCTGGGTGCCTGCCCTCCAGCCAGTGATCCTTGCTTTGCTGATTCAAGTTTGTTTTCAATGGTTGCTTGATCTTTTTGGCTTCTTGCTAAGATCTTAGGTAGGTCTCGTTTCTACTACTTTCTTCAGGGCTTTTTATTTCTTGTAATGCATTTAGAAATGCTACATGTCTTGCTTTCAGTTTGGCATTGGATTATGTTTCCAGATTCTGAATAGTTTGATCAAAGCTGTTCAGTTTACCTAACTAGCTTCTGCTGTTAATGCTTGCCATATTTTATTTAAGATAAATCGAGGACTTCATCCCCTGCATAGTTCACCTCCATAATGCATTGAGTTTCTGCAGGATCTGGGTGCAAGTTTTGTTGATTTTCCAAAATGGCATCAAGATCATTCAAGGCAACCAGATCAAATCTTTCAATAAGCTCAGATGCGGCAGATTCTGTGAGTGGAAAGCCTCCCTTACCTCCCCATATGAGATATGCACAGAGAACTTCCTCCGGCAGATATGTCAACTTGTCAAGGGATGATCTTGACAGTGAACTTGGAAGTGGTGATTTTACCAACTATACTGTTCATATTCCACTTACCCCTGACAACCAACCGATGGATTCCATCTCTCAGAAGGTTGAAGAACAATATGTATCAAATTCAATCTTCACAGGTGGATTTAATTCTACTACACGAGCTCACCTTATGGATAAGGTGATTGATTCTGAAGCAAACCATCCCCAAATGGCTGGTGCAAAAGGTTCCTCGTGTTCTATCCCCGGTTGTGATGAAAAGGTGATGAGAGATGAGAGGGGAAATGATATCCTCCCGTGTGATTGTGATTTTAAAATATGCAGAGACTGTTACTCTGATGCTGTTAGAACAGGAGATGGAATCTGCCCTGGATGTAAGGAGCCTTTCAAATCCAGTGACCTGGAAGAACCAACTGAAAATGTGCAACCACTCTCACTTCCACCCCCTTCTGGGATGTCAAGAATGGAGAGGAGGCTGTCATTGATGAAATCAACAAAATCAATGTTTAAGAGGAGCCAAACTGGAGATTTTGATCAAAACAGGTGGCTTTTTGAAAGTAAAGCAACTTATGGCTATGGCAATGCCATATGGCCAAAGGAGGGAGGATTTGCAGATGGCAAGGATGATCATGTAGCTGAACCTACTGATCTAACAATGAACAAACCATGGAGGCCACTCACCCGCAAACTTAAGATTCCAGCTGCGGTGCTTAGTCCATATAGGTAATCCTTGCTCTCTTGCTCTTTGCACATGAGATTATTGCTCTAGTCAGCATTGGTTCAATTGTTTTGGCTCTTGTGCCACGTGTTGATAAATCTTGTCAGTTTTCTGTAATTATTAATTAGATGTGATGAATAAGTGGATGATTTCCATCTTTATTGACTAGTATTAACTCTATCAAGACTTTGATATGCCAGATTTATGTTATATTTAGATGTCCATAAAAATTAGAAGCTTGTAGTAAATTATATTTAGCAGCAATAATATCATTCATCACATAATCCATTTTTATTCTGTATCTTCAATTCAATTTCCCTATATGCTTTGCTTTTTCTCAGTTGCCATGTGGTGCTTCCAAGTGAAAATTTTAAAAACTTCTCATGCTTTTCGGTGTTTCTTTTGTAATGGAATTATATTTTGCAATCAATTCATTGCTGTCAGCGACTTGATAATTTGTGTATCAGAACATTCATTAATTAGTTCCCCAATGTTGCTTTATTTGGGTTGCATTTTAACACTAGTATGAGATATCTAGCTTTTAAGGAGCGAAGTTCTTTTCATTACTCAAACTCCAGATGTTTCTTTATGTGGAGTTCCCAAATTAACTAGATGTGTTTCTGGGATTAGATGGCAAAGGTTTGAATATATGCTGTATACTTTTGTTTTTCCACAAGAAATTGTTTGATCTGACTATAATTTCTTTTTAAGATCAATTAAAGTTGCTTTATAACTTTTGCACATTCCAGATTGCAAAGTTAAAGTGGTTTAAGTGTTGCATGCGTGACAGGCTTTTAATTCTTGTTCGCTTCGTTGTTCTTGGGTTTTTCTTGGCATGGAGAATAAGTCATCCCAACAATGATGCAATCTGGCTCTGGGGCATGTCTGTGGTTTGTGAAATTTGGTTTGCGTTCTCTTGGATTCTTGATCAACTACCAAAGCTTTGTCCCATCAACCGTGCTACAGATCTTTCTGTTTTAAAAGAAAAATTTGAAACACCTGGTCCAAATAATCCTTCTGGAAAATCTGACCTCCCTGGTATAGATATCTTTGTCTCTACAGCAGATCCAGAGAAAGAACCCCCACTTGTCACTGCAAACACCATTTTGTCTATTTTAGCTGCTGATTATCCTGTTGAAAAATTAGCTTGCTATGTCTCTGATGATGGAGGGGCACTTTTAACCTTTGAAGCTATGGCAGAAGCTGCAAGTTTTGCTAATGTATGGATCCCGTTTTGTCGCAAACATGACATTGAACCTAGGAACCCGGAGTCATATTTCAATCTGAAGAAAGATCCTTACAAAAATAAAGTACGCCAGGATTTTGTTAAGGATCGTAGACGGGTGAAGCGTGAATATGATGAGTTTAAGGTCCGCATTAATAGTCTGCCAGACTCTATTCGCCGTCGGTCTGATGCCTATCATGCAAGGGAGGAAATTAAGGCATTAAAGCAGCAGAGACAGAACAATGATGAAGAACCTGTAGAGAATATCAAGATCCCAAAGGCTACATGGATGGCAGATGGAACGCATTGGCCAGGCACTTGGCTGAGTGCCGCAGCTGAGCATTCTCGGGGTGATCATGCTGGAATAATACAGGTATAGTTCTTAATGGTAATCTCATTCTCAATTCTACATATTTTGTTTGAGTTTGTTAGATTGGAAAACCACAAAGTAGATGGAGGTGTTACATCTTTCTGAGTACTGCAGGTAATGTTGAAACCTCCTAGTGATGAACCTCTACAAGGAAATGCTGATGATGGGATAATTGACCTTACCGATGTTGACAGCCGCCTTCCCATGCTTGTCTATGTTTCTCGTGAGAAGCGCCCTGGCTACGATCACAATAAGAAAGCAGGGGCTATGAATGCCTTGGTACGAGCCTCTGCGATCATGTCTAATGGTCCCTTCATTCTCAACCTTGATTGTGATCACTATATCTACAATTCCCAAGCTATGAGAGAAGGAATGTGTTTCATGATGGACAGAGGTGGTGATAGACTTTGCTATGTCCAGTTCCCTCAGAGATTTGAGGGTATTGATCCTTCTGATCGCTATGCAAATCACAATACTGTTTTCTTTGATGGCAATATGCGTGCTCTTGATGGCCTACAAGGTCCTGTTTATGTCGGTACGGGATGCCTCTTTAGGCGAGTTGCCCTTTATGGTTTTGACCCACCTCGGTACAAGGAAGATCACCCTGGTTGTTGTAGCTGCTGCTTTGGAAAACGCAAAAGTGTGACAGTTGCTAGCACTCCAGAAGAGAATCGGGCCCTGAGAATGGGTGACTCTGATGATGAAGAAATGAACCTCTCACTTGCTCCCAAGAAGTTTGGAAATTCAACTTTCTTTATTGAGTCTATTCCCCTGGCGGAGTTTCAAGGCCGTCCTCTGGCAGATCATCCAACTGTAAAGTATGGACGGCCACCTGGTGCTCTTACTATTCCCAGAGAACTACTTGATGCAGCATCAGTTGCAGAGGCAATTAGTGTTATCTCATGTTGGTACGAGGAGAAGACCGAATGGGGGCAGCGTGTTGGATGGATTTATGGCTCTGTTACAGAAGATGTTGTCACGGGGTATAGGATGCACAACAGGGGATGGAAATCAGTTTACTGTGTGACAAAACGTGATGCTTTCCGAGGGACAGCCCCCATCAATCTTACAGATAGACTTCATCAGGTCCTTCGTTGGGCTACTGGTTCAGTTGAGATATTCTTCTCGAGAAATAACGCCCTTATGGCAACCTCTAGAATGAAGTTTCTGCAGAGAATTGCATACCTCAATGTTGGAATCTACCCATTCACCTCCATTTTCTTAATTGTCTATTGCTTTCTTCCTGCTTTATCCCTCTTCTCTGGCCAGTTTATCGTTCAAACCCTCAATGTCACATTCCTTGTCTATCTTCTGATCATAACCATTACTCTTTCCATGCTTGCCATTCTTGAGGTCAAGTGGTCTGGCATTGAACTAGAAGAGTGGTGGAGAAATGAGCAGTTTTGGTTGATTGGAGGTACTAGTGCTCATTTGGCTGCAGTGCTTCAGGGACTACTAAAAGTGATTGCAGGAATTGAGATTTCTTTCACCTTAACTTCAAAATCAGCTGGAGATGATGAGGATGATGATTTTACTGATCTGTATATTGTTAAATGGACATCTCTTATGATCCCACCTATCACTATAATTATGGTCAACATGATCGCCATAGCTGTTGGAATTAGCCGGACCATTTATAGCGTTATACCACAATGGAGCCGGCTGTTAGGTGGGGTTTTCTTCAGTTTCTGGGTTCTGGCACATCTTTATCCCTTTGCTAAAGGGTTGATGGGACGAAGAGGCAGGACACCCACCATCGTTTATGTCTGGTCCGGACTTATTTCAATTACCATTTCCCTTCTCTGGGTAGCCATCAATCCCCCAGAAGGCACTAACCAAATTGGAGGGTCATTTCAGTTTCCATGATTCAGGTTGGTCCACTTCAATATCCTTTTTCCATTTTTTATTCTTTGATTGGTTTCGTACCAGTTATCCTGGCAAAATGCCATTTCAGACACGTCAATTTTTCAACCCACTGTTGGGAATACAAGCTTTGTTTAGAATGTTATTAGTTGAGTTTTGCTGCATTCGTTCTGGCATGTTAGCAGACTTTCATTCTACAGCAGCTTAATTTAAATTAGATGTCAATAGATAGTTCTTTTATTTCATATTTTTTATATAATAAAGTTTTACCAAATTTAATCTTGCCACAGCTGCATGTGATTTTTCCTTCTTTTTTTTTTTTTGGGCATGGCTTCGAAGAATCCAGTATTCAACGTCAACTGCTATTCTTTCTCAACCGTAAAGAATTCAGGTCTTAAAATGTGCCATTGTTTTACCAACTTTAGTCTTGCCACAGCTGCATGTGATTTTTCCTTTTTTTTTTTTTTTTTTGGGCATGGCTTCGAAGAATCCAGTATTCAACGTCAAATGCTATTCTTTCTCAACCGTAAAGAATTCAGGTCTTAAAATGTACCATTGCTGTAAGTAAACAAAGAAAAGTTACAAAGAGTTTCAGAGAACTAACGAAGTTAATAAGTCTCGGTTGGTTTCAGATAGTTATAATGGATCTAAACGATCAGAAGATAGATAGAAAAAGTACCATTGTGGAAGGAAAATTAACGGGAAACAAATGCATGATCATATATACCTATCCAAATATCACCTGTTCGGAAATCATGCAAGAGGAATGAACCTAATTATAGTAACTAAAGTTGTTCAATCAGCAGATAGGCGTGTCTAAGCTAACTCAATAAGAATAAATGGTCAGCCTGCAGCCATCCTCACCATGGTCATCAACCAACTCAAAGAAGAATGGCTACCACTAATTACATCACGAAGTGGATCTTGATTCTGATCCTCATGACGGCCTCCTTAGCCAGCAGCAGCAATGCTACAACCGATTTAGCTGGGGCAATTGAAGAGATGCGAAAAGCCAGCTACTTCACTTTCGTTGTTCTTGTTAAATTGGCTCCTCAAGAACTGATTCAAGGCAATCTCACTTTCCTAATGCCCAAAGATAAGACTCTGTCTGGAAACTCTACAGTGCTTCAAAGTTCAATTGCTGATTTCTTGCTTCAGCATTCCATTCCATCGCCTCTGCTCTTCGAATACCTTCAGCATTTTCCAACAGGTTCCATCCTACCATCTTCCAAGCCTGGCCTTTTTCTCAACATAACCAATGGTGGCAGCAGAAGAAATTTCTTTCTTAACAATGTTAGAATCACTAGCCCCAATATCTGCACCACTGGATCTTCTATCAGATGCCATGGCATAGATGGAGTGGTCCAACCCTTTCAGATGCCATCTCATCTTCCTAGCCTTGGTGCAGTTGTAGAATCTCCACACTCAGCCACAGCCTCTCCAGCAGGCTTAAATATGGATCCTTCAATTGCCCCTCCACCCTCTAATTCAAGTCAGCCACAGAAATCAGGTTGTAGGCCTCAGATGATGATTAAGTCGTGTGATTTTACACTATTGAAACCTTTAACATGTCTGATGTTCTTAGTAATCTTCTTGGAAGTAGTCCACAGGATGTAATATGTTTATTCACAAAGCATGCAATACAGTTATTCGATTACAATAGTTTCTACGCAAAGAACTAGTGTTTGGTACCCGGCATGCATGATATGAGATTAAACCCTCTTTTCTTGAAAAAACTCTTTATCTCGTGTTGTCTTCTTTTTACTTGGTAGTTTTTTGGTTCCATTAAAATAACTCCATATGAGAAGGATTCAATTTTTATTTGCAATTTTACCCATCTTAAACTTTAATTTAAATTTACACATAAATCTTGCCGAAATTCATCTTCTTCTTTTTTTAATATTAATTCTGTTGATTTTTACATGTGAACCAAATCAATGGATGACACTTTTCAAGTAGGTTTTTTTCTTCTTCTTCTTCTTTTTTTAAAGCTAAATACATAGCATAGGTTGAATTTACCTTATTAAAAAGAAAAACAAAAAAACTGGTCCAAGAATTACTTGTATCAGGAAATGAGCCCTAAAAACCTCGTCAGATGATAAATCAACATCTGATCAGATGCAGGATAATTTATTTTTTAAAAGACTTTTTTTTTTTATTTTCTGGTGGTAAAAAGGATCTTCTTCATAGTTTAAGCAATTAACCTTAGTCGAGCACATAAAAAAAAAATGTTGGGTAGAATTTTTTTTTAATATCAGACTTAAATATCGTGATTGGAGATTTAAAAAATAAAATAAATTGAGCAATAATATTTGATTTCATAAGAATAGATATGTGTATATCAGCATACAGGCAATTTTAAGAAGTCAGCATTGCCAAACATGATTCTCATGAAATGTTTGTAATAATTTTGCATCGTAAAAGAGAAAATTGTAGTAAATTTTTTCAAGGGTTACAGCAACAAAGGAGCTCTCCAGGATGTCCTCCTTGGTCAGGAGTACATTGGCCACCGTTGAATTTTCTATTAATACAAAATGCCAAACAATCATTATCCCCGAATGTACCAGAACACTCCACAAAGCAGTTTGGGTCTACGGCCTGTAACATTCCAACTGCCCACCCAAAAAAAAAAAAAACCATTTATTAAACAAAAACCCATATATATATATATATATAAGAAATGATCAGAAAGAAAAACAAGAGAAAGTGGTAAAAATTTAAATTTCTTACCAAAAGCATTGCGTGCTTCAGAGGTGATACCCAGAGCAGCAAAAGCAAGAACAACGAACAAGAGAAAATATTTAGGACCTGCCATTATCTCAACTCCTTGTTGTCGTCTTCTTCTTGTGGTGTGGCCGGAGAGAGGAACCCATCTGGCTTATATAGGCATGGCCAATGCTGTAACGTTGGGACGGATGGACCTGTAATTTTATGACTTAGCAAAACGAATAGGGAGAGGGGCGGAGTTTTAGGGAAATTTCTGTTTCAAAGGAAAGGTGGCCATCCTAATTTTGGAAGCATGATAATTTTTTACTGTTTTAAGATAGAATTTCTTCATATATTATTATTACTCCAAGGATAGCACATTTAATAATTATATTTCCTTATATACAAGAAAATAAAACAGAAAAGAAATAATGTATTTCATTTTGGTATGTATGTAGTCACTATGTATTGGAATAGGAAAATCATGGAAAATTTTATCATGTGGACCTGGTCTGCATTGAAATTTTCCTTCTTGTATTACACATGATTTGAATGTATGCTATAACTTTTTAGAATTTATAATCATCTATTTATATGTTTATTTAATATAATCCCTTAATGGACGTAGTGTATAAAAGTTAATTTTACCTGATAATTTCCTATTGAATACTGTCCAATTATATATATATATATATATATATATATATATGATACTTAGTTTATTCACTAGATAAAGGAAAGAATATAGGCTCCGATAACATTTCGTTGTTTGATAAAAATCAAAAGATGGGCGAAAATTTATTTAATAAATCCTTTGAACTCTAAATATATATTTTATAATATAAACAAAAAAAAAACTAGCAAAAAATAGGACCACCCTGCATGTTGGAGAAGCATGGTCATTTTTTTATATATATAAAAAAAAACAACTCTTAAACCAATTGTAGTGATGTTTAAGGTTATTTAGTTCTTGTTATACAAATGGGATTATTTTTTTTATTAGAGTTGAAAAGGTAGAGTTAATTTGGTTAAAAGCTTTAATTCTATTTTGTTTTATATGCGTATTAGTTTACATAAATTTTATATGGAACAAGATTTTATTTTATTTTTTAAATGGAGGGTTTTGTTCCTTTTTTTTTTAAAAAAAAATATTATTCTAACATTGCCCCTCCACACGTCCCTATACTAATTGTGAGATTAATTTTAGGATCTACGGGGAATCATAGCCAATTAAAAAGACCAAATTGTCCACTGCTCAAATACCTTGAGAATTAAAATTATCACATTTATCAAACATAAAAAACGTCGAGGACTAAAAATCATATAATTTATTTGTGTTTTCTCAGAGGGTGTAAAAGTAAAATTAAAAAAGGAGGGAGTACTTAATTTTTTTATCAATATACCCGAAGAAGTGGGACTATTAACTAATTTATCAACTTATAGTCATCTAATATTAAAGGCGATTACACTAAGCAATACTTTTTTAACTAGAGAGAATGGAGAGAACTCTCTCACATGTAAATACAGTATATTGTAAATCTAGGGATGTGCTTGAGTGACAAACATATGTGGAAGAGAGCTAACAGGATTTAAACTCGCAGAACAAACCTCCACAATATTTTAATAAAAATTTATTTCACATGAATTTGAACCTGCATTGTCGGAGGATTTCTCTTCATATCACTATATGTCTTATCAAATCGATTATGCGCATGTGGACTACATTAAGCAATACTTGTTTGACACACTCGTGCCTCCCTCTTATAGGAAATTTGAGCCGAGTTGAGTGTAGAAAAAAATGGAATTCAATGTTAAAAAAAAAAAACCAATAAAATATATGTCAAGTTTTTACATGATATATAAAAGACATATTTTATAGTTCTCTAACCCACCATAAAAGACAGCTATGCACTTGTTTCCATTTTTTTTGGGGGGGGTATGCGAAGAAAGAATTAAAGAAAGGACCATAAAGCATTTGACTCTATGAATTAAATTTATTATTTCTTGTGACTGAGGTTATACTTGTAATAATTACTACGCTCGCCTTTTTTTATAAATATTTTAGATAATTTTATATGAATTAATAAATTATTTTGTTTTTTAATATATTTTATTTTTAAAAAAAATAAAATATTTATTCTCTCTTTTTATCTCTCTCATAATAATAA
This sequence comes from Apocynum venetum, assembly GCA_019593545.1. Lineage (NCBI taxonomy): Eukaryota > Viridiplantae > Streptophyta > Magnoliopsida > Gentianales > Apocynaceae > Apocynum > Apocynum venetum. Next base: position 5,915,913 of record SRSM01000331.1, on the reverse strand, counting down.
AGTATGAATAAATTTAAAAATAACAAACATAATAATCATAGAAAATAACAAAACATATTATAATTAGAGGACAATAAAAATTATTTAATGCATAAATAGTGAAAATATAATTTATACTGTATGAAAGATTTCTAATGATTGATGTGTTAAAAAAGGTACTATTTCTTAAGACAAGACACAATATCTCAAGCAGCATAATAGCCATAATAGAAAATGTTATTGCTATTTTTGCATCAAATCACTTAAAAATCAGTGAACCCATTATTTTTAAGTGTTTATTTATTTTCGGGGGCAAGCAGTTACTACGTACCTACCCATCTATTCACAATAATAACTTACATGCATATTAGGTTTCTATTACATTTACAATGTCGTGTGTAATATATTATTAACTTGTCGTATACGTAAAGAACATGCAAACTTCTGCTTAGGTGAAAACAGTTGCAGAAAATATCGTATATGTTAGCATTTTCAAACTACTTAAATTAACAAAAGTTATGTGATAACTTATTTTGGATCCAAAATGCTCTTATGTATTTGTTAAAATGAAAAAGCTCAATTTTGTACGAAAGAAAATACTATTTCACATCCTTTTAATGAATAAATATCCCTCGTATTCGAGCGAAGAAAAATATTACTTTATTTCGATTGAAAACAAAATATTCAATTTTCATTTAAGGTAAAAATTATGGAAGTCTTTGATTATATAAATTAGTTATCACATTATCCTTCTTACTAATATAGTTACTGGTGAGATTTTATATATTAATAAGTGTAAAATAATTATATCAAGAGGCGGTTGTTTATGGAATTTTAGGAAAAAAATATGAATATTTAATTTTAAAATTTATAAAATAAAATTAAATACATTCAATTTTTAAAAATAAAAATAGTGCCTATATAACTATAGAGAACATGGAGGAACAAAAAAACGTGTTTTTTTGGACAAATATTAGGGTTCATTTCGATAAATATTCTACCCAAATACTTTTGAAATCCTACATTATCTTTCAAAAAAAATCCTGGGAGTTCTCACCTAGAGTCTTACATTCTACATTTAATATAATTTTAAAATATTTTTAAGGGCAAAATCACACTTTAACTTTTTAGAATTTCAACTTTTTAAAAATTTAATTTATACACTTTTTTTCAAAATTTCATTATATTATTATTTTCATTCATTATTAAATTCTTTTTTTTCAAGTTTAACATTCAAACTTTAAAAAAAATCAATTTTTGCACTTCAGTCTAAAATTCTTTTTTGTTATCAATTTCATCTGTCATGTGCAATTTATATGACTTTTTAAAACTATTTTTATCGTTATATAAAATTTATAAAAAATTCAAGAAAAAAACAGAAATTTTTATTTTTTTCCTTTTAAATGTAAATCAATAATAAAAAATTAAAAATTTACATAATAAAAATATATCAATAACTTTTGTTTACTTCTTTTTTTTTAGTTTCTCTTTATAAAAAAAATTATGATGATTTTTTATTGATTTTAATAATTTTGAATCGATAGTATAATTTTCAAGTGATATAAAAAATAAGCTTATAAGTTACTAATTTTCACTTCAAAATTATCATGGTTAGTTTTTATATATTTCATTTAAAAAAGTGTGTTATGGCTTAATCATTGAGACTTGCCACCTGTCACCCCACTTCCCCCATTGTACCAAAAAAAAAATTTCAGTCATGACATTTAAACAAAATGGTTGACTTTTCTTGCAGCCTTGTTTCTTATTAAATTATGTTCAATATTGTCGATTATGATAATGAACTTTCTTTCAAAAAAAAAAAGATAAATAAAATTTCAATTTTTTAAAATCAATCCAAATTTACTATTGACAACTATAATACAGAACTTCATATTTTCAACGTAAATTTACATTCAGAATGGATAGATGTAGTAAAAGATTCTATTTTTTACGGTAGCCCATCATTTTTCTTTCCAAAACTCAATACTTTTACACATATTAAGAAACTTTTTTTATTTTTAAAATACCTTTAATTATTATGTCTTAAAAAAATTATTTTGAAAAGAATAAAATATAAAAGTTTTGTTTTGAAAATAAGAAAAATGTGAGAAGAGAGATAAAAAATAAATAAGAACAATATTAAAAGTTAACGGTGAAATATATATAAAATTTTATAAAATAATTTATATTTTAAAAAGAGAAAAAATTATAAAATAATTTATATTTCTTTACTTACAGAGGAAGTACAATTTAATGGAAATTGAGGTGTCTTTTTTTTTTTTTTTAGTTTACCTTTCCGAACTAAGAATAAGTAAAAACCACCTTTTCCGTTGTCCTCTTAATTTTTTTTTTTGTGGTGAATAAACAACCTTTTCTATTATCATTGTCTTTGTGATGATATAGCTATGAATGAAGTAAAAAACCAAAAACTAATAATAATAATAATAATTAGAGAAAAAAAGAAAAAGGTAACATCTCCCGGATCCCAGAATCCGGAGTACTTACCGTTAGTGATATTTGGAGGAGTGGATAGCTCAGAATGAGAACGCGCTTCATAAGGAGCAAAACATACATTCCACAGCACAGCAAGCCAACAAACCAACATAAGGCAACGAATGGATTATTGTGGCCATGTGTTATCCACGCAATCTACGAGAGAATGGGAAAAGTTTCCTAGGGGAACATTTTTTTTTTTTTTTTTCATTTTCTTTGGGTTGTAAAAGGGCATTTGTGTCCGCATCAACAACTCATTAGATCCCACGGCAGCAATTGAACCATAAAATTTTATGCTCAGCTATTTTTTTAACTTAAATTACTAAATACAACACCCTCAAATTACCATTATACTTCTAATCTAATTTGCTACTCTCTGGCATCCGCATCTCTCTTCGTTTTTCAACCATTAAATGCAATTAAATTTCAATTTCCCTCTTCCCATTAAACGCAAACAGCTTCTTCCCAGTGTTCCAAACCAGTGAACCACACAGTTGAAGATCCAGAAAACCATTGTTGGATGTGGATCTGCTGAATAAAATATTTATCTGATAAGCACATCACATGCATTTAAATCTTAGAATTGCAATTAAGGAACCATGCGAAAACAATTTGAAAAGGAGAAAATGGAGAATTGCTTAAATCAATTGAAACAAATATTGGGCCTTTAACTAATTTTTAACTAAACCCAATAGTTTAACTAATCAAATATTGGGCCTTTAACTAATTTTTAGAATATATGCCTGATTTCTTTTGATTAAGTTTAAAATTTTCATAGGTTGCGGGAATGTTATACTTCAAAATATTTTTAAGTTTGTTTTATTTAGTATTATAATTTTACTGTATTTCAATAAAAAGAATAATAAATAAAATATATGTTTGAAAAAGTATCATAATTATAAAACAAATTACATTTATGGTGAAGTCTAAAACCATTTTTATTTATAGACAAAAGGTAATAATAATCTTAACAAATATAAAATTGATAAGGCGATGAATTTTTAGAGCGAAGATGCAGTTACATGAAACATTAATTAACTTAAAGTAAAACTTTAATGGAAGTATATTTATTATAGTATTATCTATTCTTCTAAACACATTGGTTTATAAAAATAAATAAAAAGAAAAGAATAACCCAACCCTATCTTACTTTATTCATAAACTCCATCAATATTAAAAGTTAACATCGTTACAAATATTACTTTTTTTGTGCATAAAGAGAATGGAACGTTTACATAAAAACATACCTTAATAGTATATATTTATGAAAAAATCATAACTAAGCTAATTAACTCAACAATTGAACTATTAGGTACTAACTTTCTTTAAATACAACTTCCATTTTAAATCATTTTATAATTACCAATATACTTCCACGTCATATTATATTAGTTTTCATTTTTTGTCATTTCAAATTATAGTTCAATTTATTTATTGAAAGTAAATGATTTATTTTTTAGTTATCTAAAATATTCATATTTAATACACTTTATTATTATAAAATTTATTTTTAAACTATTAGATTATTAAAAATCAAGTTAAATATTTTATCTTTCAAAGATAAATGCACGTTTTGTATATAATTTAAACTAAATTGCACATGCTATTATACAATTACATTTGAATTAGATCAAAATTTAAATACAAGAGTGAAATGACAAATAAGAAGAATATAAAAATAATTTACAATTCTTATATATATTAAATATTTTTTTCTTAAAATGAATAAAAAAATATTGGCTGCCTATTATTATGATATTCTTCTAATTTTACCTTTTATTTTTTAGACCGAAAATTTAATTATAAATAAAAAAGTAAATTAAGAATATTTTAAATATAAGATGCTCATATTTAAATATGCATCTAAAACGTTTAAATATGAGGCGTACACGTGGAGGGTAGGCGAAAAAAACCAAAGCCATATGGTTTGTAATGGAATGACGGATAGCAGCAGGAGATTTAAAGAGTTAGGAAGCTGGAAGAGGTAGGTGTGCCAACGCGGAGATGACAGAAGGAATCTCTCGCTCTCGAGTCGTTGAATTTGAAATATGAAGATTGAATGCACTAGTGATGTATTTTTCCTTTCCTTTCCCTTCCATTCTTCAAGTCTGCCTACCCCTCTCCTCTCTCACTTCACTTCCAGACCAAAACCATACCAAACCAATCGAACCAACCTTCTCCTCTCATACTCTCTAGTCTCTGCTTCATGGGCACAGAGTATTTAGCCGTACCTACCATACCATCTTTCCACCAGTCGTCTTTAAATACATGACAGCTCATTTTCCATATGTCTCCCCCCTCTGAAATGGTAATATTTCTATAGCCATAAGCATTGATTTATACTTGTAGTAGTATTGGAGTAATTTTAATTGTTTATAATTCATATCTCCAAATTCAGTTTCTTCTCCACATTTCAAAATGTTGTCTGTTGAATCCCCTAACAAAGAGTTTTCTGCACCACCGTCCATGGAAACTTCGTCAGGTAATCCTACACAAGCCGCCGCCCCCGCCGCCGACGACTACCCTCCTCATGAATCCCATATTTTCAGATCAAAACTCCCAGAAATACCCATCTCCAATCACCTCCCTCTTCACACATACTGCTTTGAGAAACTTGCTGAATATTCCGACAGAACTTGTCTAATTGTCGGTAGTAATGGTAATACTTACACCTTCGCCGAGACACATCTGATATGCCGGAAAGTGGCTGCTGGCTTATCCAGTCTCGGAGTCAAACAAGGCGAAGTAATCATGATTCTTCTGCAGAATTCTGCCGAGTTTGTTTTCTCTTTCATGGGTGCCTCCATGATCGGTGCTGTGGTAACTGCGGCTAATCCCTTTTATACCCCCGCGGAAATTTTCAAGCAATTCAAAGCCGCCAATGCCAAACTCATTATTACCCAATCGAACTACGTCCAAAAGCTTCGTGATGCTCCCGATGATTGCCCAAAATTTGGGGAAGATTTCCAGGTCATCACAGTGGATGAACCTCCAGAAAATTGCCTACATTTCTCTGTCCTCTCCGAAGGGAATGAAAATGAAATCCTCCCTTCGATTTCTATTGCTCCAGATGATCCAGTAGCTTTGCCATTTTCTTCTGGGACCACCGGACTACCAAAAGGCGTGATTCTGACACATAAAAGTTTGGTTACAAGTGTGGCTCAACAAGTGGACGGAGAAAACCCAAACCTTTATTTGAAGTCAGATGATGTAGTGCTATGCGTTCTCCCTCTGTTTCATATTTATTCGTTAAACTCTGTTTTGTTGTGCTCTCTTAGAGCCGGGGCTGCAGTCCTATTGATGCAAAAATTTGAGATAGGATCGTTGCTGGAGTTGATACAGAAGCACCGTGTATCGATGGCAGCAGTGGTGCCGCCGTTGGTTTTGGCGTTGGCTAAGAATCAGATGGTGGATTCCTACGACTTGAGCTCAATTCGTTTGGTGTTGTCCGGGGCGGCGCCACTCGGAAAGGAGTTAGAGGAAGCCCTCCATAGCAGACTCCCGCAAGCAACGTTCGGTCAGGTGAGATTTGTGTTGTGCTGAGTTGTTTCTTGCTTAGAGAATTGAATTTTTATTTTTTATAATTATTTTCCATATTATAGATTATTTTTATATTTATTTACTATTTAAAATATAATAAATATTTAAAATTAAAATAATTTATTAATATATATATAATTACTCAAAATATTTTTAAAAAATAAACAAATGGAATAACGGATAATCGAGTAAAATATAGATCATTTAAATTAAAGGGTGAATAGACATGAGATTAAGTTAATTGTATATAAATTATTTAAATTAAGTACATTAATAATGAAAAATTATATAAAAATATATTTATTTAAGAAACAATATATGTAATTTCAAATAAAATAAAATAAAAGGCGAACTATTTAGACGGAATAAAAAGTAATATATTTGGATTAAATTTTTTAATTTTTATTTTTGAATGACTGATGGGATTTAAGTTGGATAAAAAGTAGGTAAATAGGTAGGATAACAGGTGGAGACAGTTGGAGTTAGGGGGAAATAACTAGAAATTTAGACCTGATAAAAATTGTAGAGCAAAAACCTCTTATTTGTGCATCCAACTTGGTTAACCCCTATGGAGTAGGATGATTTTTTTTGGGGGGGGGGGGGGGTGGGAATATGGGAGGAGAGAGGATTTAGTTATGGACCAAGTATTAAAACTAGTTAAATTTATGTCTGTTCATTTTAACCATAGTCCTAGCCCAGGGGGACATCCTGACACAATTTGGAGATTAGTCAGAACACACGAGTTTATCCACTACTCACAGTAATAATTATATAATCATGAAAATTTAGTTTATAATTATCATAAGTGAATATTTAACTTAATTAAGCATAAATGTAAAGCTTCTTTTAAAAAATAAAATAAAATAGCATCATGTATGCCAATGGGTAATGGCGCTGAGTTTTTTGAAATTTGAACATGCTATACAATATTGAATCTGGTACCTGTAGATGGGGGATAAATGGAGTTGCCGAGGTCTCAATGAAGTATTAAAAGTGGTATGAAAAATATAGGTATACATTTGGCAAATATGACATGAAGTATGGGGATGCCTGAAAAGACCCCACTGCTTGAAGGCTATAAAGTATGGGCATTTTGGATTGAATGTGTGAAGTATTCCAAAACCAAACTTACCCTTCTGGCTAGACCTTTTAATGTTAGTAGGTATCTGTTATCAGTACTGCTCCTGCAGTTTGGAAGGGGTCCCCGTGACTTAACTATTTTGTTGTAGATCATAACATTATTTCACTTGTTTGCTGGAAAAGAAAATTAATTAAAGAGATTGCCCAATGAAGTCAGCATGACCGTTAGGAAAAGTTAGCACGTCACCTAATACAGATGGTTTGATTCTCACGTTCTTTGGACAGTCAGAGATCATTGAGTATCTCTCAAGATATCCTCAAAATGATCTGATTTCGTCCAGATTTTCCCCCACTAACCAAGAGATGTTAGTGGAATTGTCACGTATGAAATTGAGCAAATTGTGATAGCTGATCACTTTTGTAATGAGAAGAGATGAGAAGATGCTCAATATTATACAATCCCATGCTTGATCTAGTCCCTTGTTGTTTGAAGAAATCCAATTTTTAACTAAACAAAATTAGACCATTTAATGAGATTTATTGTAAATAAGTCATAAATTAAACGAAAGATGATTATTAGATGGCAGTTAATTTTTAGTGGGTGTTGGATTAATTTTCTTTTATTTGAAACTCATAACGGAATTATTAAATACTTCTTCTGTATAGAGATTCTATTATTTTCGTGAACTTTGAAATTTCTATAAGAAATATTGAAAGATAACCAGTCAAAAGGAACTCATGTTTCGAATCACAGTTAAGAAAATCTAATTCATGGCACCTAAGAAGGCACCCTAAAAATAGTGGTATATTAGCTGGACTTGAGACTTGTCGTGGTAACACTGTAAGAGGCGACCTTATTTAATATCCATCTCAATCATATATTACTATGTTAGCTGTACATAAGACTCGGAAAGTCCTCTTATGGTATTGAATATAAGAAAATGCTATGGTCGATATCAATCCTAAGAATTTCCTTTGAGGGACTTGTGATAATAATTCAATTCATAAAAAATTTGATTCACATTACGTGGTAAAAATCTTTTTTAAATAATACTCTTTCGATTTAAAATTTAATGTTCAATTTTTTAATATAAATATATTTTTATCTAAAATTTAAGTAATGGTCTATTTGATTTACATGACGTCTAAGTATTAATTTTCACTAGTTACCTAATTAGTAATATGATTTTGATTTGAAACGTACAGGGTTATGGCATGACTGAGGCAGGGCCTGTGTTATCAATGTCTCCATCATTTGCAAAGCAGCCACTCCCATCTAAATCTGGCTCCTGTGGCACCGTTGTTAGAAATGCAGAGCTGAAGGTGGTGGATCCCGAAACCGGTTGCTCCCTTGGCCGGAATCAACCAGGCGAGATTTGTATCCGGGGACCTCAAATCATGAAGGGGTATCTGAACGATGAGGAGGCTACCGCCAGGACCATTGATGTGGACGGTTGGCTTCACACCGGCGACATTGGCCTCGTGGACGACGACAATGAGGTTTTCATCGTTGACAGGGTCAAAGAGCTGATCAAGTTCAAAGGCTTTCAGGTGCTTAATTAAACTCACTCATTATCAATGATTTTGGTGTTAATTTAATTAATTACATTATAATTTAATCTCCTGTTCCTGGTCGTCTTGTTTCAGGTACCACCAGCTGAGCTCGAGGCCCTTCTTATTAGTCATCCACATATCGCAGATGCAGCAGTTGTACCGTAAGTCCTATAATCATTCATGTAGTTCTAAATTTTCACATAGCTTCTAAAGGGTTAAGATGTTATAAATTAAATGAGGTTAAATTTAAATATTTAACGCTTTAATTGATGAAGATAATTTAAATTTAACTACTTAATACATCAAACATGTGTTTGGCGCTTCTTAATATATAACAAACTTAATACCTAGATAATAACACGTAACTAGAAGTATGGGTGAAACTTGGGACCTCCCACTCCGAGTGTGATATCATTCTCTTTCTCTCAAAGTAAACGTTTAAGTTGATGGAAAGTATTTAAACTTAAATGTTTAACACAAACTAGTACTTTTTTAAAGAGACACGCACAATTGATCTAACATTCAATGCATGCACGTACGTGAAATAATGGGATTAATGATGAACAGACACAAAGACGATGTAGCTGGTGAAGTACCTGTTGCATTTGTGGTTAATTCAAATGAATCTGAACTCACAGAGGAAGCAGTCAAAGATTTTATTGCCAAGCAGGTCTGTTATTAGCTTCTCCCTTTTTCTTTTCTTTTTTCCAGGCATATATTTTTCTTACATTTGTGGTCGATGTATAAATTACAGGTGGTTTTCTACAAGAGATTGCACAAGGTTTACTTTGTCCATGCAATTCCCAAGTCACCTTCTGGGAAGATTTTGAGGAAGGATCTGAGAACCAAACTGGCTGCACCAGCCACCTAATTTTCATTTACTATCCTATATATGCATGTGGAATTATTGTTGTTCTAGACACAAAAAACCATAACCAGTGCACTTTTTTTTTTCTTTCCCTCCAAAATTTCATTATTCATCCATTTACCTTACTGTAATTGACCAGAATAATTTATTCTGAATTCATTTCAAATATATGTATAAATGTGTGTGTTCGCTAATGGTGTCAAGGCGACTATGGAGGAAGTGCCAAAGAGAGTACTATAACTAGGTCAACTCCATTTGAGTTCTGGTTAAATACTCTTTTTGTCCATTTGGGCATATCTAGAATTATTTTTTGGTGGGAATTGAAGAAACTTTGTACAATGTATGGATATCGATCTAAGATTATTTTTTTAGTAGGGGGTTTAAACTTTAAACTATGTATTTTATTTTATTTTGATAAAAAGAAGCCCCTCATAACCAAACGATTTTGAAATATTTAAAAATAAGGATGATGAATTTGAGTAGCGAAAAGAAAGAGGAAAATGAAAAGTTAGATATAAAATGAACTACTCCATAAAGAAATATCTTTTGAGTTTTTGACTTGGAGATAGTACTATTTACTACCTAAATGGAATTGGCTTTGTTTTTTTTTTATTGTTTTAATTATTACTATTATTATTATTATTATTTTAAGAAGAATGAATGGAAAAAAGGGTTTTCTTCTTCCACTTGACATTATCCTTGCCCTAATAAAATCAAACAGCACCGGCATAAAAATAAGTACTCTTTTTTTAAAAATAATTTATCACTTACCAACGTATATAGTAAAAAGTTAAAGTTTTAGTTAGAGGGGCAAAATAAGAAAAGTCTCTATACTCTTTGAGAAATTCACCCCATCTCGTTTAGTAGTTACGATATTTACAGTGGATCACATTGCATATTTCCTTAATTACTAAGAGTAATATGGTAATAATTCACATTTGATGCTCTATCAATAATTCTTAAAAGAAATACTTCTTTCATTCAAATAGAATGTATACGTTTAATTTAATACAAAAATTAATAATAATGTTCTACTTTGAAAAAATTACCAAAATATACATGTTATCAATTTGATCAATGGCGATAGTGTCAATAATATATAAATATTTTAAATTGATAGGTGTATTTTTTTTAAAATAAATAAATAAATAATATACTTATTTCGAAAAATTAAATATTCAATAATAAATATTTTGACATTCAATTTCGAAAGAAATAAAAATATTAATATAGTTTTCAACTTAAAATACGCATACTAAATGTCTCTTTTTTTTTTTTTGTGAAAGTAAGTTAAAGCGTTCAAAATTGGGATCTGTATATTTAATAATGGTCTCAATTATGTGACAAGAGTTAAAACTTTTTTAATAGAGAATTTCATGCAAACTCTACCAAGTAAAGTATTCATTTGGGTTCCCTCAAAAAAAAAGTATTCATTTGGGGAAAGGAAGTTAGTCCAGTGGTAGGCGCGCCGCCGCATTACACCACAATCTGATTGTTGATGGTTTGAACTTCATCCCATTCTTATGTTGTAATTAAACAAAGAGAATAAAATATTCATTTTTCTTCGGATGCAAGTGTGATTAATTTTTTATTTTAGATATGTAATATTATCTTCATTAATCTTAGAATTTTATCTATTTTTATTGCATTTAAAATATTGTCAATATCTTTAATTCACAAAATATTAATTACTTTTTGTTCTTAATATATTCCTTTTTATATTTCCACCTTAATATATTCTTATTATAAATCATTTGACGTATCAAATATAATAATTATATTTATAATATAAAATTACATTAATAGTTTTTTTAATTTTAAAAAATTACTTTTCACTAATTTAAAATATAATTTTACTACTAATTAAATAATAAAGATAATGCGATAAATTTATTTTAAAATATATATTTTTCATAATTTATGTAAATGATCGATTTCAGAGGAAAAGAATAACAAAATTCGAGCTAAGGGAAAGTACAAGAGTGAAGAGCCCATAAGGGCGGGCGAGCCTGGTAAACTACATAGTACATAAGCAAGTTCCCGGGTTTACAATTGAACCGGGTTGAAACAGTTGAAAAGTGTTGACCAACCCCCAAAACCGCCTTCAAAGAAAAATCAGAAACCCTTTGATTAAAAAAAAAACAAGAAAAAAAAAATCAGAAACCCTACATAAACCCTGATTAAACTTCCTACCCCAACTAGCAACTTCCAAAACCCCAAACGCTCTCTGTATTCAAATTTATCAAATGGAATTGGAGGCGTAAGGCCACTCCCCCTTTTCTTGTCCATCAAACCATACCAATTCTTGAAATCCCTTTTACTTCCTAACCTCTAATTTTTCACCATTACCATTGTTCTTGGCATTGTTAGTTTAGAATTTACCACTAGAACGGAGAGAAAAGGAGAATTCACACAAGGGTCATGGCGAAAAATTATGTGGCAGGGATTTTATCAGCCCTAGCTTCTGCTAGTTTGAATGTAGAACAGGCCTATTGTGATGGACCTTTTAATTTCTCTCCTTTTTCTTCTTCTGCTCCTCCGGCAGCTTCAACTGCTTCTGAGGTTGCTATTCCTGATTCCGCTGCTGGTAAGCAATCTCAGCTCCCGGATGCTTCTGCAGAGCCACCCAAGGTTCGGAATAATAACCCCAGAACAACTGCGGCTGGTTTCGATCCTGAGGCTTTGGAGAGGGGTGCGAAAGCTTTGAAGGAGATTAGTACCTCTTCCCAGGCCAAAAAGGTACGAAATTCCTAATCATTTTAATATCTGAAGAATGGGACTTTAAAGTAATTGAAGCAATTTTGTTGTGAGTGTTTTTACCAAATGATCATTGCCAAACTTAGTTGAATTTTCCTTTATGGTGGTATGCATGCTATAATTAATTATGCAGTTCTTTATGAAGGTCTGGAATAAGTAGATTTGTAGATTGCGGAAAGATACTGCCTTTTTACTGTTAGAGATGGATGTACTTTGATCACTATGATGAATTTTATGTGATTTGATGAATATTCAATGAAGCAACTTCTTTATTTAGGTTTTCGAGATGGTGAAGAAGCAAGAAGAGACAAGGCAGGCAGAGTTAGCTACCAAAGCAGCTGAGTTTAAGGCATTAGAAGCTCAGGCAGAAGCAGTAAGACTGACACTCTTGTATTTCCATCGCAATTATATTGTGGAATTCTATGTCCTTTACATTAATGCATTATACATTTTCGGCCTTGTATTTTTTAGACATACTGGTCTTGGTTTCTAATCTTGAATCTAGAGAGAAATTGCAATTAATAAATTTTTTTCTGTGCCATCCCATTGCCCATGGTGCATTTTGATTATGGATCAAGTTCACTTGTTACCATTTACATTAATGGACACATTAGTTTCTTTTCCATTGTCCTTCTTATATGTTATCTTGTCTCGTCTGGTTATAAGTACATGAAAAGGAGTATAAAGGGAAAAACATTGACTTTCTAGTTTTGCAGGAGAAGAAAAGGGTAATGTACGATGAGCAGAAAAAGCTAGCACAGCAACAGGCACAGATTAAGTCTCAGATGGCCCGATACGAGGATGAATTGGCAAGGAAGAGGATGCAGGCATGTGCATCTTTAAGTATTTATTACTTGCTGTGCCTTTGGTGTAGTGTTAGTTCATAATTTATCCTAGGATGTGTGTAGGCAGAAAATGAGCATCAGAGAGCCAGAAACCAGGAGTTAGTTAAGATGCAAGAAGAATCTTCTATGAGGCAAGAAGCAGCCAGACGAGCGACAGAGGAACAAATTCAAGCACAGCGTCGGCAAACTGAGCGTGAAAAAGCTGAGATAGAACGTGAAACTATTAGGGTGAGAGCTATGGCAGAAGCCGAGGGAAGAGCCCATGAAGCTAAACTTGCAGAGGATGTCAACAGGAGGATGCTAGTAGAAAGGGCAAATGCAGAAAGAGAGAAATGGGTTGCTGCCATCAACACAACTTTTGATCATATTGGAGGTATCTTTTTAACATTAAAAGTATTATTTTCTATAGCCTTGCTGTCAAATTAATAGATGCTAATTCCAATGCTTTCTATGGTAACTGAAGGAAATTTACTTGAATGCTTATAATGCATGCTCTTATATAGTTACGAGATTTTGTATTATAAGAAGATTTTTACCGCGTGATACTCTTGCAAAAATAAAGACACAGAATAAATGTATATTCTATGCCCATAAATGTGGTGTGGCTTTCACTTTACACACCAATATTCAGTTAGGATTCATTTTTTGTTCTCTGGAGGGAGGAAAAGGGAATAACTGTGGAATACTTATCTTACAGTCCTGAGCTTTTTGTTGTATACCTGGTTTTTTTTTAATAGATTAATTGTATACTAGGTTTGAGTTGCTGACAATTGGTATATGCACTCATCTTGTGTAGGGGGTTTGAGGGCTATATTAACAGATCAAAATAAGCTGGTTGTAGTTGTTGGGGGTGTCACAGCCCTTGCAGCCGGGATCTACACGACAAGGTATGGAGCATTTGATTTAGTAATTCGATTAGCTCAAGTTCTCTGACATGTGGATTGACATTGTTCTAATAAACCATATTGCCATGTCACAGATCCCCTAGTGAGTGGCTATCATTTCATTGTTCTCATAGCTCTTATGACACTGTTTACTAGCCTTCTTATTTTGTCTTGTTTATTGTTCATATCCCATCACTATCTCATCAATCTTTCTCCCTTCTCTCATCCCACTTCACTTGTTACAAGTATTGTGTCTTTGCTTTAAATGCAGAGAAGGAGCAAGAGTAATCTGGAGTTATGTAGACCGAATATTAGGACAACCATCACTGATCAGAGAATCTTCCAGGGGAAAATACCCTTGGTCAGGTTTGCTATCACGTTCCTTGAGCACTCTATCTCGAAGTGCTGAGAAAGGTTCTACTACTCAAAATGGGAAGGGGTTTGGTGATGTTGTTCTGCACCCTTCTCTTCAAAAACGAATTCAGCAATTGGCTAGTGCAACTGCAAATACAAAATCACATCAGGCACCATTTCGGAACATGCTATTCTATGGTCCTCCAGGAACAGGGAAAACAATGGCTGCTAGGGAGCTTGCTCGCAAATCTGTACGTGGCCTTGGCCTTTTGCTATCTAATGCCTTCACTGTTTGTCCCTCTCATGTTGTCAATTTTGTTTTTATATGCATTGTTAATCTGCATATGACTCATCTGCTAAGCTTGGAGCACCTTATAGTTTTCCTCATGCCTTATCTAACAACCTGAATACTATTCAGACTCCAAATACCCAGAGTTGTGAGTTAATCAGCAGCTAGGGTAATATTGATAATAGAATTGTTAGTTGTAGACTTCACATTTGCAAAGGCATTTGTAATGGAAAATTTAGAAAGCTTGTTGCTCTGTTCTCTCACAATCATTTCATATGCTCTTAGGGCCTTGACTATGCATTGATGACTGGAGGAGATGTTGCACCTCTGGGTTCACAAGCTGTTACCAAAATACATCAGTTGTTTGATTGGTCCAAAAAATCAAAGAGGGGATTACTCCTTTTCATTGATGAAGCCGACGCATTCTTATGCGAGTAAGTAACGTAAGCCTATTATTTGCCCATTTTCAAGGTGTAACCCTTTTTACCTTCCCCCTCCCCTCCCCGCGCTCTCTACTCATCTTAAAAGAACAAATTTTTCTTAAAAAATCCAACATATGGCCCTACATGCATTCAATACTTTATAAATTGTATCCAAATACTTTTTAAAATTATTTCAATATAAACACAAAACTCAACTTAAAATCCTATCCAAGTACAGCCTAGAGGCCATCAAGGAGCGTAGCTTTTTAGTGGCCAATTCCTAGTAGTGCGTTGCTTACACCTCAAAGTCATTTGACTAATAACTGGGATATTGCTTGGCACTTCAAGGGCTCCTTCTGAGGATTTCTAAGCCACCATTATGGGTGGCTTAGGTAAATATTTATTGTTTGATAGAGTTGTTAAAGACCAATGTTCAATTTTGTGAGGTTAGACTTGTTTGAATTCCTCTATACCTTCAATCATTTATCCACCTGCAGATTATTGTTATAATTATTATCTTGTAATCAACAAACAATTGAAGTGCTAATCTACTCAAATTACTTTCAGGCGAAACAAAACCTATATGAGTGAAGCTCAAAGGAGTGCTCTCAATGCCCTTCTATTTCGCACTGGTGACCAGTCTAAGGACATCGTTCTTGCTCTAGCCACAAACCGCCCTGGTGATCTTGACTCTGCTGTGGCTGACCGAATTGATGAAGTGCTAGAGTTTCCTTTGCCTGGTGAAGACGAACGCTTTAAGATGCTGAAGCTCTATTTGGAGAAGTACATAGCTCAAACTGGAAAGAGAAAAGCTGGGCTATTCTCACATTTATTCCAAAAGCAACAGCAAAAGATTGAGATCAAAGGCATAACAGATGACATTTTGAAGGAAGCTGCTGCAAAGATGGAGGGTTTTTCAGGTAGAGAGATTGCAAAGTTGATGGCAAGTGTTCAAGCTGCTGTCTATGGGAGTGAGAACTGTGAGTTAGATCCAAATCTATTTCGTGAAGTGGTGGACTATAAAGTTGCCGAGCATCAACAGAGAAGGAAACTGGCTTCTGCAGATGGGGAGACAGCTTGAAGATTCATTTTGTGAACAAAAAATCAATTTGACCGTTAGAGTTGTGAATTTTTGGGTAATTTTTTTAGTATTATCATTTACTTGCCCTCCATGTTAGAGGGAATTTTGGCTTCTAACTTGAGTTCTAAGCCATTCGATAACAATGATCATGAGTGACAGTGGAACAATTAGTTACACTTCGGTTTCACAAAACAGAATCCAACATAGACCATCATACACCATACTGATTTTTGTTCAACGTTATCCTAAATGAGGCGCAAGGAGGGCAGCAGGAGAAATTTGGAAATTTTCACATAGAAAGTGTTCCATGTTTGCTAAGAGTCGTCGGTTTAGAGGATATTTTCTCAACTAGGTGAACACATCTTTGTTAAACAATCAAGGGCCCTGCAAAACCCTTCATATTATATCAAGACAAAGAACTCTAGGAGTTGAAACTTCGGGAAGATAAACAATAAGCTGCTGCTTGGCATAATCCTGTTGATCATTTAACAAAGTGAAAACCGGCACAAAGACTGGAGAGAGGCTGAAATTGCGATTATGCGCAAAGCTCTTCCGTTCTGACCTATTGGAGTTGTATCCTGAGAAGTCAATGTTGACCATGAAACCCATCCCTCAAACATTTTTGGCTCAGGAACCATTAACTGCAATACATAACCTCTAGCTCCATGGACATTAACTTTAAACTAGTAGGCTCTATGGGTATCCAGTCAATTAAAACCGTTATCCCTGTTCGTTCCCAGGGGAAAGCAATATTGTTTAATAGGAATGAAGCTAGAGAACATCACATCAAAAACTTTCCTGTAAAAATTACAAAGCCTGACAAACAAAGTCAGGCTGCTGCTGCTAAGTATATATATTAACCAATACCAATTGCAGGAAATATTATTTTACCTCATCAAACACCAGAGAGTTTTGACATTACAGAGTACAGTTAAAAACAGCAAAAGAAAGATCGAAATCAAGTATAGTTGCTGGATACTCCTTGGGGACACAAACCAGTATCAACTCCATTAGTGATGGTGACTACCATGATTCTGTACATATCGCAAACCACAATACTTGCACACAGCTGGCGCTTCCAAATCAAGACAAATGAACTCAATTGGGTGCCCAAGTGCAGGATCAGTGTCTGCATAAAAGTTGAAGATTGGTCTAAAAAGCTGCTTTTGACACTAGAACTACTCGTTGTATTTTAAAGTTAGTTAAGCATAAAACCGTACAAACTTACCGCCTTCACAAGCAACAATCCTGCCTTCAACCTTGATAGGTGGCACTTCATTGATCAACTCCATGGGAGATTTCTTACTCATATCCTAGAATAAGAACAGAGAAGTGAGAAAATACAAACACAGTTTCAAAAAATGAAATGAGAAGCCAAATAATAAGACATTTCAAGATGAGGATCCAACAAAAAAGGGAACACAAACGTATCAGCAACAGAACCCTAAAAACAAACCTGTAACTATCTATTTGGAACAACTGCTTGTTTAATAACTATAGTTTAATTTAATAACTATAGTTTAACTACTTCTTAAAACTATCCAACACGTGGGATACACCCAAATCATTCAATCAATCCATGACATAAAGATGCTTATCCAAATGAACATTTTACTTTTCACAAATGAGAAAATTTTTTCTCTCTACTTTAAGTGCTGTCCAAATACACCCTAATCTTAATTAATACCAAGAGAATAATAGAGAAAAGTCTGTCAAAGCCCAAATAACATCTTATAAAAACTCCAAAACTCAATTAATAACTTGAAAATATAAGAAACATCTCTCAAAAGAACTTTTAAAGCTGCCAGTATTTTCAATGGGATATTCAAGAACCTATAAAACAAACCAGGATGCAAGGCAAGTAAAATCCAGGACTAAGGATTTGACTTCCCAACCAATTCCTGAAAAAGGATGAAGAAGAGCAAGATGTAGAGGATATGATTTGGAAGAACATAGAATTGAAGGATACGTAGAGATTTATCTGATTTTGATGATGATTATTTGTTTATAATTGGTCTTTGAAGAGATTATGGGATCACTGATCTATCTTAGGACATAGGAAAAAGTTTTAGATGCTTAGACTTAAATCTCATCTTTTTGTATTTATTCAACAGCATTATTAACCTCTTAAGCTTATAATATAACACGCGCGCGCACGTGCGCACTTAATTTATTTGGGTGAGAGCATTTTTTGCCCCTTGCACTTGAGCTATATGATGGCCCTACATGCCTTCAGTGTGCCTAGCGCCCAATATTCCCTGGAAAGGACTGCTAAAACAGTTAGTATGAATTTGATGCAACAAGAAGCACTTTTTTTTTTAAAGTTTTAGTTTCTTTTCAGAAAATATACAAAAGGATTAAGTTGCACATCCAACCCATGTCTGAAGATATGACTAAGCCTTGCAGAACTCATAAAGAAGTTAATATGTTAATCCTCCTCACCTGCTAGAATGAATATCCAAGACACCTGCTAATATACGAATCAAAGAGTGCCTACTCTACTGGAACACATTTATTTGCATAAGCAATATTGTATCCAATCATGTAACTGACATCTCAGCACACAAAAGAGAGAGCAAGTAATTCATCATGCCATTAGAGGCCAGCTCTTACAATTAAGGTTTACAGGGTCATCCAATCCAAAATATATACCTAGCAAGACCCATATGATCAAACTTACAATATCCTGCCTGGATTGAATTGAAATGAAATTATGGTCACCCCAAGTATGCAATGCGATTCATTACATCACACTAAGAACTGCAACTTCATTGAAGATGTATGTTCTTACATTGATATACATTTGAAGAATGATGAAATTCAGCTATCCGATTAACCACAATAGATTTTTGCATATCATCATTCATGATGACAACTTTTAGTTCATTTTCTCCATCACCATTCCTTTCTTGAAACCTTTCACGCAGTAATACATTTTTTTTTTTTTTTGGTTCCCTTGTTTCAGTTGGCAGATTCACTGTCACTGCAGAACAATATAAGAGTAGAGAAACAAAATCATTCAAAATTAAGGATTTCTAATACTTTTCACTGCATAAGAAAGTCAAAGTTCTCAATATCTGATACGTAGTTTAGGGCTTGAGGATACTAAGAAGGACAAGAGAAAAGACTTTCCTTTTTCACCTACAATTTCATTTCACTCCCCGCTGTTTCCTCCCCATTCCACACACGGGTTAACCGTCTTAACATTTCTATAACTCGAACCTGATAGAAAGCTTGTATACAACCGAACTGCGTACGAATATGCTCATAAAGAGTATAAGAATTCAATCATTCAGATCTTCGGCATACAAAGGAATACCTAGATGGATGAATTCGCATATTTACATATAGAATTAAATTACCTGCATCCATTTAGCGGTGTGGGAAGTGACGATCTCATCGCTTACAACGCCGCTGAGATTCCTCGAGCTAGAAGCAAAATTGGACGGTCCAGTTAGCATCCGCATGAAGTTTGTAGCCATAGTTACGCCTTGCTTCCTTCCGATTGCTGCCATTGATCCCTCTTGTGTGCCCTAATTTGAGTCCTGCTGTAGACTGTAAAAAAAAAAAGATTCGAATGGTCTCGGAAGGAGAAGATCCAAAGACCGCGGAACGGTATAAAGAAGATGAGATAATTAACCAGCCGCTCAGCTTATCGGCGGTTCGAATCGGCTCAAGAGTCATGGGGTTTTTGGGAAATCCACAAAATAAAGAAAGAAAAGACAAAGACAAGGTGGTCGCATAACGCATGTCATAGTTTCTGCTAGGATAGGTTAATTTTATAAAGAAATATTCCTTCATTTCATAACTTTTTTGTAACATAGTTGTTAAATCCCCTCGCATAACATAAATAATCTAGTCTCTCATAATTATGATCGATATAATTAATTCATCTATTTAATTGCAAATCACCTTTTACTTTTCAATTTTTTTTTGTTAAATCCTACATCAATTTACTAAATCCCACATTAAATTTCACATCAATTTACTATTTACATACATAATATAAGGATCACAGCAATAACAAAACTGTTTTATATGAAATTTGAAATATAATTTTAGTAAATGATGGCTTTAGAGAGTTAAGGATCGATTCAAATTAAGTTATTAAATAAAAATAAACTGAGAAATTATTCATGCGTTGATTGAAAAGTGTAAATACCAATTTTGGCAAAGAGGTATTATAGAACAAAATGATTTTCAAAAACTCATGTTTTAAGATTTAAATTTTTAAAAATTTTTATGAACAAATTTGAAATATATTTTACTTTTTAAATCAAAGTATCTATTTAAAAAATCTTGTCAAATCATTTAGAAAAATATATGACGTCAAAAAATAATAAGGATATTATTAATAAAAATAAAAATATTTATTGAATTTCAAAAAATGTATTACATTTTGAATAATTATTTTATATATTGAAAAAGAGAAATTATTGGAAACATATTAACCCTAACCAATTCAATATTGATAAATAAATGGACCCGAAATTTTCTTTTCTTTTCAAATTTTTTTTATTACACGAGTCATAGTCAATAGTGAATTCCATTTTGAAAAAATTTAGGGGAACTCCTTAAGGTTTTTCTTTCTTTCTTTCTTTCTTTTTTAATGTTTTTTTTTTTGGGGGGGGGGACTGGAACCATTACTTTTGGTATTTTCACTTTGGTTGTCTGTAATATTTTTTTCTTTTTTTTATTTAAGAGATTATGTACTAATATACACCACATTGCTAAGGAATTTGTGGAGTATAAGAGTAGCTTTAGTATGGGATACTATTAGAAATCAAACTACATACTCTTTTATTTTTATTATTTTGGTAAATAATCAAACTACATACTAAATTTTCCGGATCGCTCTTCTTGCTGGGGACAAATATCTGCTTTGCAGGAAACTGTAGAGGGTGCTATATAAATTTCTAGAGAACAAGTAATCTTAAGGAGACATTTGTACCAGGTAAGCTCCTCAGAAGAAAGATACCAATGCTGTTTCATTTTATGCTTTTGTCAACAACAGAAGCAAAATCTGCCTTCTTTACAGTGCATATGTTTATGTACAATTGCAAGAGTGAGGAATACATAACAATCAAGTCATGCAATCAGATCAAATAAAAAACCATCTTCAGCTGAAACCCACTGATAGCTAATGTTTCCAAGTTCATTAAAGCTCCATGCAATGTGCAAGAAACAAGCAGTATAATTCCCACCTTTACGTTTTCCTTTAAATCTTTAATCACATGCCTACCATTCTTCTTGTGGTTATTCTCATAGTAAACCAGCAGTCCAACCCTAGATCAGTTAGAGGTGAATCAAGTGATCATCTCAAAACTATCAAATAAGCCTGACTGAATAGTTGCCTCTTGCCAGAAGTAAGCTGGTTGAACCCACAGATACCTCCAAGCTAGTTGTTGGCTGACTCTCAAGAATAGGACTCAACAAAAATTATTTGTCAGCAGAACATTTAGGTTTTGAAGATAATAGGACAAGAAGTTGGCACGGAGTTGTTTGAAACCAGAAAATTCCTCATTCCCTCCAAAGGAATCAGCTCACCTCCACACTTTTTCCCTTGTATGTAACCTAGCGATGTAGTAATTACTCTCTACTTTCAGAAATTGCACGTTCAGGGGAGCAGAATGAGTAGCAAAGCAGTCAAGAAATCTTCACACGCTGTCCTACTACAAGATTTCTGAGGAATTGAATTCTTAACCTGCTCATAGACTTCAAGAGTGTTTCAGCCCTCTGCTCCATGCCCGCTGACTTGTACAAGTGTATCCCTGCACTCATTATAAACCTGTCTGGTTCCACCGACTCACTAATCCTTTCAAAGAAAGAAATACCTTCTTCTACATGTCCATGGTCCATGTAACACCTAAGCATTGTCCTATTACACTCAAGGTCAGGAGTTAAACCAGCGGCTGCAATTTCCCCGTGAACTCTTTTAGCTTCTGTAATTAAACCTACTTTGGCGAAAGCTGATAATAAGAGATTGAAATGAGCACAAGAAAGAGAAATCCCTTCCTTCTGCATCAAAGTAATGATCTTTTCTCCTTCTCCATAATTCATCCCTTCAGTATAGGATCGAATGAGGGCAAGGTAGGTGAAGGAGTCAGGTAAACAATCGTTCCTCTTCATGCTGTAAAATAGTTCCTCCGCTTCAGTATAAAGCCCCGCAGTTGCATATACATTGATCATCACATTGTAACTAACCTGCAGGGAACAGCTAACTACAAATAAGACATTGATTGGTTGGCATAATTACAATGGAAAAACAATCAACGTTCAGCTTGTTGGGTGAAAGAATGCTACTCTTAATGCCTGCATCAAAATTCACATTGATGTATCCATTTCACCATTTCAGGGCATAAATGAATTGTTTTACTACTTAGTTTTTATAGAATCTTTATAGAAAGACAATACTTAATGAACTCTAGTATGATACAATATGATTAGCTCAGTAGCACTGCAAAACTGATGACAAAAGTAGAACAAAATATGAGGCTTATGAATACCAATCCTAGAGCCTTGTGAGAATGTTTCACAAGACACTGCTAAAATAGGAAGCCTGAAGTGAGATTGGCAGCAGTCTATCAAAACGAGGACTCTGTACAAGACTAAACTTCTCAACTGTAGTAAGTAGACCTTTCCTTTATCACAATATACAGAAACAAGCACATACCTTTCCCGGTTCAATCCCTTCTTCCTGCATTTTGCTGAACAGAAGTGATGCTTCCTGAGTTTTACCTGGAAATTAGTTAAAAAAGTGAAGTGAGATTGTGTCCAGTGGGCAGCAAAGTACACATAAATAGAATAACAGTGGCCCAGCACTTAAAATTCAAATCCAATAAAGGAAAGAGAATTCCTTACCAGCCTTTCCTAGATAGCATATCATGTTAGTGTATGCCTTCTCATCCAAAGGCATTCCCTCACTTCGAGCCATGTTAAACACCTCCACAGCTTTATCCAGGTTACGGCCCCGTCCATACACACTGCATAGACATGAAGACAAATGCACTAGATTTAACAACAATTCCACAGGTTGTTTGGACAACAGAGTCAAGTTTTAACCTGATCATGGTGTTGTATGTATGAATTGATGGCGCAACATTCAGGGAGAGCATGCGTTCATAAATGCTAGCAGCAAATCGTAATTTACCTGCAGTATTTCATTTTACTTTTACTTTAATCTTAGTAGACAGATAATCACTTTTACTGAATGAAGTGGGTGAAATAGACCTGCTTCTAACATTGCCTTTATGAAAGTATTATATGCCACTGTGTCAAGCTCCAAATCAGCACAGAAACACTTTCGTATAGCATCTTCTGCTGTGCGGTATTTACCTGCAATATAATTGAAATAAACTTTTAAGCAACTAGCAACAAAGACAACTGTTAATTCTACAAGAATTACAATTACTGAATTCCACTCTTTTACGGCTCTATATCATCTAGTATATTGTCTAGTAAACTCTCTACTATACCAATAATATTATACCGTGTGTGCATTTATTTAATCACCCCAAACTTTTCAACAATGTAATATTCCTTATCAATGTGCTGAATTTCTATTACTCCAATAGTAAATGCACATGTGGGGCAGTATCATTGGTGGAGTACTAGATGATGTACTAGAAAATGCGGAATCCTCTTTCATCCTTATATTTTGTCCAGTATGAGTACCTCCTTGTTGGCATAGATTACAAAAAGTTAATAACTAGTTAACTCCTTTAAACTTGAGAAGTCAATTTGGCCAGCGAAAATCTTAATACGTGCTCAATTTGTCCCTAGGTAAAATATCAAAATTCACAATCAGGATCATTTTGCATCAGCTTATCTGGGGTTTTAAGCATTTGCTGTCACCATTTACTACACTCCAAATCCAGATGACAATGACAACTTCATTGGTAAGTCAAATTATCATAAGGAATGAACTGCTGGCATTAAATTTGAGTCACTTATAAATCTGGATAATTAAGAAGTTTATTCAGTTAAACTTGAAATCGTAGATGGCAACCACTGCTTTAGAATTTAAATAATTTTTTCAAAACATTAGAGTATTACCTGAAAGAGTGAAATGAACTGATTTAATGAATAGGAAAACATGTTGAAAGTGATATAATGATTCCGTACAAAGGTTATGTTCTTGGACTATTAAATAAGATTTACTGACACCAGAAATCCAGTTTGAGTCTTTGAGCAATGCAGATCATGCAATAACAGAAATCCAGTTTGAGATATAACATTCTTACCACAGTTGATCAGTGCATTGACGAGAATGCTAATGGCAACAGGACCTAGATTGTGCCCTTGCCCAATCACTTCTTTGAAAAGCTCATATGCATCCTCTTGTTTATGACATTTAATGTAAGCATCAACCATCGAATTATACAAAATTGTACAATTTCCACAAGAATCTGCTACTTCTGCAAAGACCATTTTAGCTTCTTTGAGTTTCTGTTGCCTCCCATATAAACTAATTAAAGATCCACTTGCATCATGCTCTGGCTTGCAACCTAGTTTCATCAGAAGCTCATAAAGAAATACCGCTTTTGACACATCACCTGCTTGTAAAAATTGATATTGGTCAACTACAACGATTTTTTAGTAACTTCAGTAAATGAAAGGCAATACACAAGGTTGTTTGGTCAAGAGTTTAACAATCTAAAAACGACAAGATATCCTTGACCTAACAAGTAGTGAGAAGTTCCTTGCCTTCTTTGCTAAATTTGCTGATAAGCTGACTGGCCATTAGCAAACCATTTGAACTTTTGAGCAACAACATAATATATTCCTCTGCATCTATCCTGCTTTTGTTTTTCAAGCACAGGATAACAATCATCTCTAATGCCAAAAGGTCAGGAATGTCAAATATCTCAGAGGAACCTTTGGCTTCTGCTGCTCTGCTTCCATTGATAGCCAAAGACAATGTCTGTATAAAAGTGCTCTTCTGAAATAGTTCAGTAGAATCCAACTCATCAATTAATTGCTTTGCATCCTTGACCATTCCTTCCTTGCAATAAAATTCCATGACAGTCTTAAGCAGCTCCTCATCAAATTCTACCCGATCTTTCTGCATTTGTAGAATGCAATCCTTTGCCTTCTCAGTCAAATCGTTTTTCATAAACAAATTGAGCATAATATTGCATGAACTACAATCTGCAGTGCCAGCTTTAGATAGAGCATGAAATGTAATTTCTGCAGCTGCTAAATCTCCCTTCCTAGCATAGCATTGCAATAAGACAATTAAAGCAAATCTGGAGAGCAATATGTTTTTAGATTTCATTTCCTCCATTAAGTACAAAGCCTTGCCAACATTTCCAAAGTTGAGATGAACCTGTGCCATTGTTGTATATGATCTCTCATCACTAAGTAGGTCCAGTTTCTCAATCTCTTCAAAGGTCTTTTGTGCATCTTCATATAGGCCCAGTTTTCCATATATTCTTATAAGCAAACCATATATGACTTCATCTGGACGGATGCCATACCTTTCCATTTCAGAAAAGAGAGAAAGTGCTTTGGAATAATCCCCAGTTTTGTAGTATGATGTCAGAAGAGAAGCACATGTGAAATTACTGGGAATTATTCTTCGTGACCTCAAATCCTTGTAGAGCTCAAAGGCCTCATTGTATCTACTACTTCTGATATTTAATGTGATGAGAAGGCTGTATGTTGCCTCCTCAGGCACAAAACCCAAATTTCTCATTTTAATGAAAGTCCTGAAAGCATCGTCAGCAAGGCCTTCTTTCACAAATGAACTGATTACCACTGTGTAGGTGAAATGATCAGGCACCACCTTGTCATCAGTCATCTGTCTCCATATATCTAGAACAGTTCCATGCAATGATTTTTTCTGCAATGATGAAAGCATAAAATTGAAGACTGCAGTTGAAGGAATGATGCCTCGTTCTCGCACAGAAGAATAGAAGGACAGCATTGCCTTGTGCCATCCCCATCTTGCATACGCACACAACATGGTTCCACATGCAACTACATCTGGTTCACACCCTGCTTCAAGCATCTCCAAGAAGATCTGCTCTGCAAGCTTGATCTTTCCAACTTGGCCATAGGCACGAAGAACTATCGTATACACAATAACACTAGGCCGATAGCTTAACTGTTCAATCAGAAATCTAATATTACACCAAATTAATTTGCGGTGGCCACATCAAAAGGCAATTCATAAGATATAGAAAAGAAGCACTTGACTCTGCTAGAACTAAAGAAGCAGGAATACCACTATATTTAAATAACTAATTCCAGTTATGGGAATACAAATGCCCTCCTGAAACAAAAAGGTGGAATTCCAAGAATCCATCTTAGTTAACGAAGTACCAAGGAAAAGGATAAGGGACTCATAATTCTTTGTGCTTCTATATCTCTCTACAAATATTATAATCAGCAAAAAGCACGAAAGACTATAATTATATGTTCTGCGGATAGCAGTCTTTGGACATACGCTATTACTATAAAGGAAGAAAGATACGCCGAAAAAAAAGGAGAAAAATAAAAATTGTGCCCTTTACCGAGAATGTCGAGCAAAACTAAAAGGAAACACACGTAGCAGAATTACAGTCAATAGATGTTCAAACCAATTATGATTAGTAAAGTTTAAAGAATCCCACCTGTAATTTCATCCAAGAAAAGAAGTCTCTAACTTGTCTCCACCCCTTTTGTTCCTTCAAGACAACACACATCTCTCTAAAAGTAAGCTTGGCAACAAAGGACCCCATTACCTCCCTCATATTGTAGGAGCCTTCAGGCTTCCCAGAGAGGCTCCTCACTATACGAATAGCAGCAACGACATGTTTTCCATACAAGTGCCCATTCCTATCATCTTCCAAGTACTGCACCATCTGCTCAGGAGTCCTCTTAATCCACTTGGGAGTCTGAGCATGCGAGCCTTGGTTACGCCTCAAGGTGCTCAAATATCGAGCTTTAGCTTTGATTATGCGACGTGCGTTGTCATCAGATAGTGGGTTCTTGGGATTCTTGGACTTGGGTTTTGGTTTGTTGAGATTGTTGTTTTTGTTATTGCCATCACTGAGAGTCCAAGGGTCTGGAGTGACTGAGCATAAGAAGGTGGCAGTAGGTCTTGATTTGGGGTTTTTGGAGGGCTTCGAAGATGGAGTCTTTACGGGGATGGAGAAGAGAAATGGGGATTTTAGAGCCTCCATTAACTGATACGATTTGATTCCGCTAACGCCTCACGGATATGGGAAGATGGCTTCTTCTTACTCTGTGTCACTGCCACTGACCCTTGCAAAGAAGAAGACAACTCACAATGCTTGGTTTAAAATCTCTTGAAAAGAAATTTATTTTGTCACACTAACATAAGTTAGCCACAAACATAATTAATGTAATTAGAATTATAAATTATTTATATAAAATTCGTAATTTTCCCTTTCACTCTTTGTAATTAGACGTTTAACTTTCTAATAGTTTAAAATAAATTTTATAATAATAAAATGTATTAAATAGAAATATTTATAAATAATTAAAAATTAAATTACACTTTCAATAAATAAAAAGATAAACTATAATTTAGAGGGAAAAAAAGAACTATTTTATATTAATAGGACGGAAGACCTATTAAAAAAAAACCTCATGTCTAAGTGGATGATCAATATTTTAACAAAATATAATGAATGGCAAGCTCCGAATCAAAAGTACTAATTTTTTAGGTGTATTTTACTATTTTACTCCATTTGACAAAATTTAAAAAATTCTTTAAATTTGATAAAGTTATTAAAATGTCCTTACCATTAATATATGTAATTGTACAACTATTATTTAGTATGATATAAATTAATTTAATTAAGAAGATTATTAATATAACGTTAAATAATAATTATATAAGAAATTATATATTTAATTTTGAATTTGAGTGAAAATTTTGAAAAATAATTAAACAATTCTTAGATGTTTGAGACAAAAAATAACTATAATAATACAACTCTAAGTTTAAAATTATGCTTGAGTTTGATGTGTGAGGCTCATATGCTGATTTTTTAGAAAATTTTTAATGATTTTTTAATCAAAATACAAAAAATTATTCTCATTTCAAAAATAAAACAAAAATATTTTTCAAATTCTAATCAAAATTCACTCTTAAATTTGAAATTAACTAGAATTTGAGAAGTAAATAGTAAAAATATATTGGTTAAAATAGTTCCGAGTTTTCCTTTGTTGTTATGAAAAAAACTCGTTTCCGAGTTGTAGTGTGTATATGTGTCCGAACCCGAATTGCATTAAGATGCAATTTTTATTTTTCTGTAAATTCTGGGAAAATGAGATCCCATGTCGGATGCTACTGGTGATTTACTCATCCGAAAAGGAAAAAAAAAAGAAGCTAAAATCCACGCATTTACAAATTACAATTGGACAAAACGTTCCGGTTACGCAGACCAGTCTAAACTGGTAAAAACTTTATGTATTCCTATTTAAATTTGAATTGAGTTTCTTTATTTATTTTTTAATATAATATTTGTTTCATTCTAATTATTGACGTTTTTTGTTTAATTTTAATGATTCACTTTCTAATTTTAATACATATTTTTACAATTATACATTTGTTATTAATGAATTATTTGAACGAATTGTTAATTATTTATTAAATAATATATTATTTAAGGAGTATTAATACATATACATTAACTATTAAATAATAACAATTTAGTAAGTTTAGTTATATAATTATCAATTTTAAATTCTATTCTTAATTCTCTTGCAATTTCAAAATGTACAATTGAAATAAGATGAATGTAGTATTTTTTTATTCAAAATTTCATTAATAATTTATTAAGTGATTTATATTTCACTAATTCATGGTCTTTACCATTAAACACTTTAATTTAATAAATTTATATCTTACAAATTCATAAATCTCACAATTCATTTAATGATAATTTAATAAATTAATTAAAATCATATATTTTTTCTTAATTTTTTACATTCAAATCCAAACAGATGAAATATAATTTTTTGTGATTAGATAAATTTTTTATTGAGAATTGAAAGGAATATATATATTTTTTTAGTTAGGAAATTGAAAGTTGATAGTAATATAAAATATAATTAATATATCATTTGAAATTGTGTATTTTAATTAAAAAATTAATAATATATTATTTATGTGAATATGTGATAATTATTTATTGAGTTTTTTTTAGGAGGCATTTATTGAGTTAGAAAAAAATTTAAAAGTTTTGATGTGATAAAATAATTTTAGGGAAAATTGATAAAATTGGGTGAAAATTATGCCAAATACAGCCTAAGAACCCCTATTCCCATGAGTGCTACATAGGCATTCAATGCTCATATGCTTCTGAGCGACGGAGCGTCATCAATGACGGGCAGTGGCGTAAGTGGCTCCACCAGTTCCTCACCGGCTTCACATCAGGCAGCTCCTAAGATTCTCTTAGCCAAGCCCGGTTTGGTTGCTGCCGGTAAATTCAACCGTGGTGCCGGAGGCGGTGGTCCGGACGACGAATCCGCCGCTGCACTTCGCTCTCGTCTTCCGTCTATCGGATCTCTTAACATCCTCTCCGATTCCTGGGATTTCCACACCGATCGATTCCTCCCTGTAACTCTACTCTCTCTCAAACTCACGTCCAAATTCATTTAGTTTAGTTTTCATTTCATTTTTTTTGTTTTTCGTTGAAGTTCCTGACAGACAATACTGATTTCACGGTGGTGGGAGTGATTGGTCCGCCCGGCGTGGGCAAGTCCACGATAATGAACGAAATATATGGATTTGATGCTAACTCACCGGGTATCTATGACTTTTCCGTGTTTTGTTTCTTGAAGAATAGCCTGATGTGTATGTGATGAACTGTTTGATTGTGTTGGAGACTGAGCGGTGGAAGATCAAAGTGAAAATTCTATAGAACGCTTCTTTTTTCGTTTGTGTGAGTAACATACTGACATTGCAGGAATGCTTCCTCCATTTCCAACTCAATCAGAAGAAACAAGGGCCATGGCAAAACACTGTACTGTTGGCATAGAACCTCGAATCTCCTCTGAACGGATTATACTTCTCGATACCCAGGTTCTCAACTTTGCGGCATGTAACTTTGCACCGGTGTTAATCATGCTATCTTTATATTCTTTGGTTAAGTCATTGAACTTGGAAAGAAAAAAGTTGTATACTTGGATGCCTAAATGGCAGTACAATAGTAATATAGGAAGGCGTTGTTTGATCACCTATAGGCAGGGGGAAAGCAAGAAACTACTAAATTTTATGTGAAAATTTGGTGTTTTGCGCCCGGCAAGCATGAATATTGACACTGAAGTGATTGCATAGGCATTCAATGCTCATATGCTTCTGAGCGATTTCATAACAGCAAAATTACTGAAATAGATTCTTCTCCTTGTCACTCATTTCTTTTACTGAATCAAGATCATGAGGCACTGGATATCATTTTCTACTTAAATTAGCAAAAATAGTCTTATAGTTACAGGCATCTTAAAGATGCATCCCATGGTATTCAATGATTACATTGTATGCCTAAAGGGGAATGCGAGGATGTTTCCTTGTAAATGGAGGATAGAGAAATGTGAGATTTGCCCAAGAGCTGGTCGTGCAGTTGGCATTTTTCAAGGAATGAAGATTCTGAAGCTATTTTTATTTATTCCTGGTGTTTCTTTTAAAGTCTCTTCTGAACTTGTTTTTTGCTAGTTTAATCTGTTGATAAATAGCTTTTAGTTAAGATTTCTTTATTTTCTTGCCCATTAACTTTTAGTGGTATTCCACTTTCTGAGAAAGGGATGTTATGCATTGGAGGTTGCACACTCATTGTAATGCATATTTTGATATCGTAGGATACTGCAAGTCCCTCCCTGTATGTCACAGCTTTGATTATATTTTTATGGGACACAGTTGACAATTAGTGGGAGTTAATTTATGTTTTTTTTTCTGCAAATTTTTAAATGATTTCTTATGTTTTGCAGCCTGTATTTAGTTCTTCAATCCTGTCAGAGATTATGAAACCTGATGGTTCATCAGCAATCTCTGTTATAACTGGTGAATCCTTGTCAGCTGAGTTGGCTTATGAACTGATGAACATCCAGGTAACTGGCAAGTCAGAGTATTACTTTGAATTATTTGCATTTATACAAAAATAATAATAGTAATAAAATAAAATCTTTAACTGGAGTAAATTGAGACTTACATTTATAATCCTCTTATATCTTGTGTACTTGAAGAGCATTATTTTCTTGGGCTGAAAAAGGGAAAAAATACTAAGGAGATTTTCTTTTCCTCGGTGGTGCAAGGAATCTCTCTAGCTTGGCATTCTTCTTGCATCCATTTGTCATATAATCTTGGTGGTATCAGAGGGAGTTCATGATGCAGGCATGTGGCACCTGATGTCAACGGTATTAATTTCTTTCTCTTCTTTATTTTGGAATTTAGGGCTAACTACTGTTACCACTTACCCTAGGAACATGGTACCATGGATTAATTAGCTAGATACTCCTTGTAGCTTATATGTCAGGTAGAAAGTTTTGGATGATAGTGTCAACCGCATAGGTCATTTACCTCTACTGGAGATTGCCATTTATATTCATTGGTTCACTGAACATTATACTTGAACAGCCTTTTAGTAATTCATTCTTCTATTTCTTGGCTAGTGGACATTTTTTTCTTTTATTTTTTTTCCATATTTCATCGAAAAAGATTTGCAGCTTTTTTTATTTCCTCATGCTGATGTTAAATGTGTTTTGTTTTGTTTTATCCAATATGTAATTCTGATATCATATTTGTAACATCTCAGAAAGATATTTGCTTGGTTGCAGGTGGACCTGTTAAAGCATGGTATACCTGATCCATCTTCTGTAACACTTACTCATCCACAGGGCTCTGGTGTGGGCCCTGAAAAAGAAAAGAAAGATACAATTCTAGAAGCTGGAAAAGAGTATATGGCCTCTCCAGTTTTTGTGCATACAAAGTGAGCTTGCATTACAACTACTTGTTACTAACTTCGCAATTGAATTTCTTTAAGGAGATCATATTTTTTGGGACTATAAAGATGCATATGGTAAAACTTCCATCTGAAAACTAAATTTAGGATTTTTATATGTTGATATGCCTCGAATTTCATTAATATGACCAATCAAGCTATATCAACTTGCTCCCCAACACCCAAAAGGGGTGGTTCCTCATACTTTTGCAAAAATGCTTTTCGATTGTTCTTATTTTGTCGTCCTTGACTTGCCTTGAGAAGATCAGATGAAAAGACAATTGCTCATCATTCTTTTCTTTCAATGTAGATTGCGCACCCAAGATATTACTGCTCAGAATAGTATGCAATCAAAGAAAGCACTTGGCCAATATTTTACCTCTTCATCCTTTATGAGATCAAAGGGCGACCAAAATGCATTAAAAGAGAGTTTCTGCCCAGCTATGGCTCTCAGCACTCAAAATGATGATCTGGATTCTGCATTACCAAAATTGTTCCTGATTCCGTTCAGAAGTAGAGATGATTCTCCAAAGCCACAGTATGAGAGTTACATTTGTGCCCTGTGGAGACTAAGGGATCAGGTTGGTTGGCTAGTCTCTGTATGCATCTGATTGAGAGAGATAATGCAAGCACTTATTTTTAATCCTTTTGGTACAGCTTTAGTTTTTTCCTAGTACTACGCTACTTAAGATGGTGACTATTATCTTTTGCTAATGCAAACAGTACATGCTTTCTAAGAGTACTGAAAGCATGATATGTTAATATTTGTTGCATTTTACAGGTGTTATCCATGAGTAGCCCATCATTTTCAAGGACAGTCTCTGAACGTGACTGGCTGAAGAATTCTTCTAAGATATGGGAGATTATCAAGACTTCTCCCATTGTTGCAGATTATTACAGAACTCTTCATGGTTCGGGCATGTTTAGGAGGTAGCTATCCACCGGCTTTCTTTCCTGAAAGGTTCAGTTTCAGAGAATCACCGTAGTTCACTAGATTTTGCTGTTGATCGCTTCCAAATATTGAGCTATACCCTAAATATATTGGACAATCAATTGGTGATGTGCTCATTTTATGGACGTAAAGGCTGCTGTTTGTGCATTTGGCTTGAGCGGATATAGAATTATTTGTTTCCCTTACCTCCTTGACCTTTAGTTAATATAGAACATCAATGCTGCATTGTTTATTCTTGTGGATTGTCCCAAGCAGGAGACATTTGAGGCTATTAAAAAAAAAACCACCATTGGCACATTGTCAGTACAATATCATATGAAATATCTCCTCAGATTTGTGAATCAAATAGCTAGTCTCGCTACAATGACAAAGCAAGCAACCAACCAATCCCATTTTTGCTACAGCTCAGTATTAATCAAGCATATACCGTATATATAATCGGGTAAAATGAATTTGGTAGAAGAAAATGTTTAGATCAATCCCGTAACTATCTCTATTATTTGTTGATAGAGAGAGCAAGAGAGATTTGAGAAATGAAATTCCATTGAGATGTAAAGATACAGCATCATAAAATGTAAGCAGAAGTAATCTTTAAATGTTAAAAATCATCTAGTCGACTGAATCTTCTGTCTGTCAACATTTACTCTTCCATGGCATCCACTGAAACTCCGGCAACTGCAGCTGGTTTATTAGATTTTATGTTGTTCTTACCTGCATAGTAATACACAGAATTTCATCACAAGGCCAACACAAAAACAATGCCTTTCAAGTATAAACTAAACAGGCATAAGAGAAAAGATTCAAGATAATACTGAGTCCTCAGTTTCACGTGCATAATTAGTAAAACCATCTAGAAGTTCTTGCCTTTATTCTTCTTAAGCTGCTTTACTTTAACTTTAGAACTTCTCTTCAAGTGAAATTTCACAGGAGAAGCCTTATTTGCATCTTCAGACGTCCCTGTAATTATGCATTGCAGCGAACGATCACGTGAATTTTTTTCATCAACCACGACGAATTCAACAAAAAGGCAACCCAGCAAACAAAACAAGCAAAAATTGAAAGCCGTGAGTGAAAAGAAAGCATAAATCAAATACAAAATCTATAAGCGTTGGCAACAGCCATCCAGAATGATGAAGTTGTAGTTGAAAGCAAAAGTACCATCAGTTCCAGCAACAGCCATCTCCACATCTTCCATCGTTATTAAACCCTTGGCTATGGCCTCCTTTTGCTCCTGTTTGTTCGAATCGACATCAACAAAATTTTTTAATATTCTCAGAGTGATTAAATGGAAAAAGCAAAAACAATGTGAAAAAAAGAAAGGGAGCGAGATACCTTGCGCCATTTCTTGAAGATCTTGCGCTTCCGCTTGCCGGACATAGACTGTGGCTGTGGCTTCTGCTTAAGCTTTTTGGTGAGAGGATCTCCATGTTTCTCTCTCTTCCGTTCTGCTATGGCAGCTCTCCTTCCTTTCTGCACCACGTTGAATTTCGCCATATCTCTTTCTCTCTCTCTCTCACCGCAATTACTGGTTTTAGCCTGCGTTGTATTGTAACTTCCAGAAACGCAACCCTAACATCGGGCCTCTTAAAATTGTTCAACGCATTTGTTTTGAAATGCGTCATCACACGGCAGGATTAGGGGAAAAAAAAAATTAAAGGGCCAAACTTAGCAAAAACCCAATCATCAACTATGCCTTTCATTTTTTTTTCCTCAAAAAATAAAATAAAATATGCCTTTCTTTCATTTTCTTTTTCCCTTTAGAAAGAGATAACTTTGCCTGCAGGGAACAATCACCATTCTTAAAAGGTGATAAATTTTTGGTTGAATTTTAAGCTCTTTCTGGATGTATCAAAATAGGGGAAAAAAAATGTCAGGACCTCTTGAATTTATTTTTCTTTTTAAATAAACATTTTATTTTCTTTTGGACCAAGGTTATCTATCTTGTGCTTTAGTCTCAGACTAATTCTTCAGCCTCCATTGCTTAAAATTTTTAATTAAAATATAATTGTCCAAAAGTAAACGTTTGATAAAGTATCACTTTCACATCACCCAAGTTAGAATCAATGTTTGGATCACTTATAATTGTTTTTTCCTATTTTCCTTTTTAAAAATAAAAAAATAAAGTAAGAGGTGAAATTTAACCTCATATCAAACTCAAATACAAAGAGTATCCCATATCAGCAATTGATCGAGTGTGTACTCTTAAATTGATAATAACTCAATCTTCCTGTAACACACAACACTTTGGGCACCATCAATCTCTTCTTTCTTTTTTTTTTCTTTTTTTAGCCTTCTTCAAATTGGTAGAAAAACCTAAAAGTTGTGTGTATGGAACTATGGATGAGTTTTCATGAGATTTCACGTTCACCCTCCAATCTCTAGCCATAGAATTATGCTTTTGCTCCGATGAGTCAACGATGACCTAATGAATTTTTTATTTATTTATGCACATGCTCCATTATAACTGCTTGTTCCTGTACTTGAAATGACAAGTCTATTGATTTCTTAAGCAAGGCATCATGAAGACGGCTCAAAGAATGTTACAGTATCTGCACTTTAGAGGAAATATTCTTGACGTGTTGGGCATTGATATTGAATTGTTTTATTTAGACACTGCTTCAATCTTTACAATTTGATTGGATCACTAGATGCATAGCCCCATTCTTTCTTTCTTTTTTTTGGAATGGTGGCATTAAATTGCCTGATTAGACAGTGCCCAAAACTCAAGGAAGTTAATAACTATTCTGTCCAATTTTGCATAAATTCCCAGTATTTTCCTCCCTCTTAATACACCATGTTGAAAATGAACCCGTGGCTGGTATAGCATCAACATCAATCAACATGATCAATACATTGCTGAAAAAACTGCTTTTCATTTAAGGAAGTAGGCAGCCCACCTATTGTTTTTCAGAAAGAAAACGTTCTATTACATTAAAATCACCAATAAATAGCCAAGGTATCTGATCAGTGATCATGAACCCTTTTGATATGAATCAAACTTTTTCATGACAAATACAGACCAGTAAATTTGTTACCCTTCTTAACTGAAACTTGGGTATAAAAGTTTTGAAGTGCTAAGGAATGGCTTATATAGCAATTCTTCATGGTATAGAATTTCATATGATGGGTTAAATTCTTCAGCAACTAAGTGTCTGTACTGTTATTACAGTTAGTTTGTCTAAAATTTAATATTTTTATTTGTATTTTAAAATATTTTAATTTTTTTTAAAAAAAATAAACATATTTAGTCACATTTTATTATTGACTAACAATAGTAAAATAGATAACTGGAAAAGTTCAAAATTCTCTTTCTTTTAACTAAAACAATAAATGGTAGACTATGTAAATTTTTTTAAAGGAAACTCAACTACTAATGATGATTATTAATGGCATGGTGCAGAAGAATAAGGTTATCTAATTACCAAAAAAGTATGAATAAGATGATTCACATTGAAAATAACCAAAAACAAATGAAGTCTTTAGTCCACAGGCCCACAGCGTACGTACATGAATGAACTGAAGGATCGTTTTCAAATAAATTCAAGAATTAACAGCCCACCGACGATATAAAAGACATCTCTAGTGGGCCCACGTAAAAGGATGAAAGAAAGAGATCCCTCTTCCCTTGAGTCTTGTCTCACCGCCACTTTGCATTGCAATCCTTTCATTAATGTCATTTTCGATAATAGTATTATTTTAAAATCTTATTCTTAATTTAATATTCTCTTTAGATATGATCTCCAATTTAAAATATATTTTTTCATTTAAATTTTATTTTGAATTAAATATATTTTTATTCAAATTTTAATCTAAGAAATATAAGTATGACCGCTTCATGAATTTTACTATTTATTACATTAATATTAATAATAATTTAGTAATTTAATTAAAATTAAAAGTCAAGATTCAATTATGTATATAAAAATTATTTAAAATTTAAAATTTTACTAACATTTTTAAAATTTTAATTAAAAAGATTTAAATTCCAGTACTTTACCACTAATTATATTTTAAAAATTTTTATTTGAAAAAACTATTACTACTTATATTAATAATAAAAATACGTGATAACTATTTCAATCTAAATAACTTTTTAAAATATTTTATATTAAATCAAAAATAATTATTTAACTTTAAACACAGAGAATATATTATTTTAAAATTTAACCTCCGCTTGTTAGGGCTGGTTTTTATATCTCCTATGCAAAGAACCGCGCTCTTACCCTTCTTCCTAAACAAATTTTTTTTTATTACTATTATTTATCGAGAGAGAGAGTGTGTGTGTTTCGGTGTGTGTGAGTGAAATAGCAGGAGACCAAGTTCTCTGTATTATAATACAGATGATGAAATGGAACTTATATTAATGGCAGCAGTGGTTTCTTGATAATGACCATTTAACTCCACTGTTTTTATAAGAGTATCACTAAAGCGGGAGACTTTATAACTCAAAAGAGCAAGTCAAATTCCAAAGCCCACATTACCCATCGGCCATCCCTTATACACATGGACACTGTGCATTTCCCTTAGGAAAAAAGTATATGCCTCGTGGATGGCAGGCGGGGAACCAATCTGCCTCTAGATCTATTATACTAATGCCCTGTCTTCTTCTTTTGTTTAATTTAGCACACTGAATTTACATTAATTTATCAGTAGTAAGTAGAAGGGATTTGTTCCACCCTTTCTTAGAATTTTCATTTCATAGGGAGACTTTGCCATTGCGTTCTGAGATCTATTCTTCTGGGAGCAGAATAAAAAACGTGTTGGATTCTGCTACCTTCCATGGGAGCCTCATCTGCCAGCACTCAGTCAAATTCCATTATTTCAGAGTCACACGAGTACAGTATCGGTCGATTTGTCTGTGGGTGCTTCTTCTTTGGATCAATCCCTTCTCCATACTTGTTTTCATTATTATTTTTGTTGTGGGCTTCACTTTCTTCCTTCCTCGTTGCTTCAGAGGAGGGTCTTGTTGTACCCACCTCCAATACTAGTACTAGGAGTACAGCTTCCTTCTCACCGCCGGCACCCCTTTTAAATACCTTTGAACGTGGCACTGAACATCAATCTCGGATTGACCTTAAACTTGCAGGAGTTGTCGGGGTTTCTCTGTTCTTGTTTTTTGCTGGGTTTATTTTTGCTGTCATGGCCTGCTGCTTCCCACGTTTTAGATTCATCAATTTGAGGCGGAAACAGAGTTCCGAAAAAGTTGCTGCCCGTGATGATGATGAAGAAGGCCAGCGTGACTGTTGCAAAGATCACGGGGAAAATGATTTCAGTAGAACCGGCCTGCAAAAACATGTCTGTCCAAGAACGTTTACTTGGGGCGAGATGGAAATGTACACCTCCAACTTCTCTTCTGCAATTGGATCTGGTGGGTTTAGTACCGTATATCTCGCTCAATTTCCTGATTCCACTCTTGGAGCAATTAAGATTCACAGCAGTAGTGAGCGCCTTAATCGGGTTTATAAGCAGGAACGGGAGATTTTGCTTGGTCTTGAACACGATAACATTGTCAAGTTCCTCGGATATTGCGACGAACGAGGTTTTTATCTTTTTTCCTGATTCCGCTTCTGTCTGAAATAAATTAGTAGTTGGCTTGAATTTTTCTTATATTCTGGTTAAGTGAATGTGCATATTGTGAATTAATATTCATTTCTGTTATGATTTCAGAGGAGGGAGTTCTGGTGTTTGAGTATGTCCCCAGTGGAAATTTGCAAGAGAAACTCCATAGTAGAGAAGAAGGGTCTAATTCAACAGCAGTGCTTTCATGGGAAAGCAGGATGACCATAGCATACCAACTAGCACAGGCAATAGAATACCTTCATGAGAAGTGCCCCCTGCAGATAGTCCATGGGGATATCAAAGCTTCAAACATACTATTAGACGAGCAGCTTAACTGCAAACTATGTGATTTCGGGTCTGCAAGGATGGGATTTTCTTCTACTGTGCTACCACCATCATATTCCCGAACAAACAGAATGATGATGGGGTCGCCAGGCTACACGGATCCTCACTACCTGAGGACAGGGATAGCTTCAAAAAAGAATGATGTTTACAGCTTTGGAGTCATTGTCTTGGAGCTCATTACAGGAATGGAAGCATTTTGCTCACGGAATGGTGAAAGGTTAACATCAATTGCAGGCCCAATGCTGAAAGATGAATCAAAGGTAGCTGAAATGGTGGATTCACGTCTTAAACTTGATGCTGGAGGAGTTGACTTAGAAGAAGTCAAGGTCATGGCTGTCATTGCAGCAATGTGCCTTTGTGATTCGGCTTCCCTTAGGCCGTCTGCCTCTGATATCGTGCATAGAATGAGAAGTCAAATCCCCTCCATCTCGTCCTTGCTTCCCTTGGCAAGTGTGGATAAGAAGTTTTAAGGGACCTGAACTTGGATCATCGTATGCCTCTAGGTGTACAAAAAAAGGAGGAAAAAAAAATCAGAAATCAGTGTGCAGTCATAGTATTTTTTCTTAGGCCTGAATTGAAACTGAAATACTGTGGTCCCTTAGTGTGATCACCCATTGAACTAGGCTTGTAAATTTTGTATAGATTGCGCCTCTTATAAATGGGCCAATAGCCGTAGCTTCAGGCGCTGATAGGCTTTAGATTGACAACACTTGTTTCTTTGTTGTTTGGATTGATGGATTTGAGCAGATTTCTTTGGATTTGCCATATAGGAGCCAGCGTCGAATTTTTCACATTTAGATTGTGTCATTGTAAGAAAGAATTATTGTCCATTTCACTTTGAATTTAAGTTGTACAACAATAATTGATGCTCTGTGTGAAAAGGGCAGTTAGTTAGAAACCAAGAGTTGAAAGCTTTGGATTTTCTCATAGAAGGGCCAAGATGCACATTAAATAGCAACAACACGTATGTACCAAGACAAAGAGGAGAAATGACATATATTAATTCAAAATTGCTAGTAAGAGTATGACGTTTAGAATTAAATGTGTAGATACGCGTGCTCTAGAAAATGACCAATGGACTGAAAAGATAAGCAGGTAACTTGATTTGGGTTTGATCTCATTCATCTTCTCCTCCCAGCTGGAGAATTTCTCAACTGCAAATATTACACACACACAGTAGGTGTAGTACATGAGATGAGAAAACGGATTAAATGAATCCTACAGGATTTTGGCCTCAATTTCCTCCAAAGAAAGGCCTTTGGTTTCTGGCACAACAAAGAAGATGAAAATGAGAGATAAAATAGCAATTCCTCCAAAGATGTAAAACACGATTCCAGCACCCAGCAATTCCTGCAATTGCAAAGGAACATCAAATGAGTTGGAAGCTTTCACCTCTCACCAGGTTTACAATTGAAGATCTCGTTCAGGAAAAAATAATTAAATAAAAAATAGAGATTATTTAGAATAATAGGATCTAAACAAGGGCAATATGTCAGAGTTAGCAGTAGATAAAAGCATGTCTTACATTCCAGCCTGATCGTGAGGCAGTTATTAATTTGGTTTTCCATCACTATGATATTCAAAAGATTTACTGAAGACTTGAGTAGACTGGTTCTATGTGAGAACAACAATCACTTGTATCTACGTTGTCCGCAAGACAACCATTTCCAAATGCAGGGTTGGGGATATTTTCAGTATAATTAAGAATAAAATTAAATGCATGGATCAGTCCTTTACGATTTCAGCTTTTGAGATGAATCACACAAGTAGTATACTAATTCAATCTGTTATGCCTTGGAATACTTTCCTGCTGCACATGCAAACTTGATAACATGTTATGAAATTTATGCCAAAAAACTGTGATCATACCTGACATACAGTACATTGCTGCAACTAAATGATAACAACAGGAAGAACGAAAAACAATAATTCTAATCACCTTTAGAGGAGAAAATGAAAATGTCACTAGTGCATTTGAAGCAAAGTTCACCAGAACTGCTATACTCATTCCTCGGCCTCTTAAACGTAGTGGGAAAATTTCAGATATCATTAACCAACCAATTGGACCAAACGATAACTGCAAGACAAAACAAACAGTTTGTAAAGCTGAATGAGATGTCCCTCTCAGGATAGACAAGAACAGCTTCTCTGATAAGGTCAGAGAACAACTCCTTTTATAATTTCTCGCTTAATCATATAGATTTATGAAAACTTCAATTTCTTTCAAGCAGTCCATTAGCCTAGGATCTAAGCGAACAAGATAACCCAACTAATTATGATGATCAATTGTTTTCCATAGTCTGGCATGGACCAAGCTCAACCCTCAGACCAAGTGTGATATCAAAAAAAATACTTCGAGCAAACTGAAAATGTACCTGATAGCATCCAACATACACTAATAATGCAACAACAGCCAGAGCTGGTATATCATCCAAGAAAGTGTAATATGATCCCAGAAGAAAAAGCGATACTGTCTGCAACATA
This sequence comes from Apocynum venetum, assembly GCA_019593545.1. Taxonomy (NCBI): domain Eukaryota; kingdom Viridiplantae; phylum Streptophyta; class Magnoliopsida; order Gentianales; family Apocynaceae; genus Apocynum; species Apocynum venetum. The sequence goes on along the minus strand of SRSM01000331.1, from coordinate 5,874,474 downwards.
GTATAGATTTAGAATGCTACTTAGGAGCATAATGATATTTAATTAGTGATATCACAAGAGCTACTTGTTGCAGTAAGATGAGCTCTACATAAAGAAATGAATTGCCAATATATATGAGAACTACACCTATAAACTATGATACAAAAGAAAATGTGCTCCCAGATTATTATTTTTTTTCAAAAATAAAGGGGGTGGTGGGAGGCTCCTGAAATGATGATGACTTACCAAACCAGAGACACCGCCAAGTAGCAGAGGTCGTCTTCCCACTCTATCAACGACGACTACAGCAATTCCCGTCATAATAAGCTATGGAAATGAAAATCGATACATGAGATCATAAAAATTAAGAGAAAACAACTTATCCTATTAACCACCTAAAGCTAAGTTGAATAATCGTCTGTTTTTACAGGAAAAAGGGGGACACAAGCCTAATATAATTCCTCATGTACCTAAATGGTCAACCCCAAAGCATTTAATCAAACATAGTTAGGAAAAAACTAGTTGAGGTTCACATGGAAATAGAATACTTTGATTCTTTTGGAAACAAAACATAGGATGTTCCACTTTACAAGTCAAGAAGGTTCAACAGGAGAAAAAAAATGCAGACAAGTAAACAGGTTGAAACGGCCACCAAGGAACATAACAGATACGTTGCCAAATAGTGAAATGAAGAATGAAATTTATCATCACTGGAATGGGCAATTCATTTAAGGCAGGGAGGAACTGCATCTTTTAACCCGACGGCATACATTGGAAGAAACAACTGAAAATTGCTTGAAGCCAGAAATGCAAATGTAAGCAGGGAAATGAAAACACTAATGTTTCTTAGGAGTGGAAGAATTAGGATTCCAGTAGACTCTACCTTCAACAATCCAAGGAAAATTGAGGCTGTTGTGGCATCAGAGGCTGCAGAAAATCCTGCAGTCTATTGGATCGCAGAAGTGCGTCAGAAATGAGAACAGTAAAACATTAAGGTTAAAATTTCTTTATAACCAATAAAAAGGTATAATTGGAGGGGTGGGGGTTAAATTTGTCAATTCCACAGGTCTACCTGAAATATTGTTGCAGCATAGTATAAAACACTTGGTTGCCCTGTTATCTACCATGAAGAACATAACAAATATCAACACAGATTCAAAACTTGTAACTTACTGCAATGGATGGATAGCTATTACAGGCACAAGATACCTGTTGGAACAAGACCAATCCAGCACCAATTCCAAGAGCTTTTGAGCATTTACCACGAAACATCTCCCCTATTGTGGCTTCTTTCTCTTCTCTTAGATAAGAAAGCTCAGAAATTATTTCATCTACTTGCTGAGGAGATGAATCGCCAATTGCTCTACCTCTAAGCCGACTTAAGCTATGTATAGCAGTTTCTCTTAATTCATGCATTGTGCCCTTCCCCTGCATAGCTCTTAAAAGAATCCATCTTGGTGATGCAGGTAGCCACCACATTCCAACTCCCAATATGAGTGCAAAAGGTACACTAATGGCATACATATAGCGCCAACCAGCTACTGTATCAACCAAAAGGCTGCCAACTACATAACCCATCTGCAAGATGTTTGAGGTATTCAGAATTGACACGGACCACACAAAAGCATAACACATTCATGGGCAGAAAAATACACTTGTCTAAAGGTATAAAACAATTGGAAAATAAGCCAACTTAATTCAGGTCCTATCACGAATTATAACTCCAAATAGCAGAATTCAAGTCAACTGAGAGTGGTCAAGCAAGACAGCAACACTTACTAGCATCCCAAGGACTATGAAAAACTCTTTTAGTGAAATTAGTTGCCCTCGTATCTGACATGGAGCTGTTTCAGCAATGTACAGCGGTGCAGCATGCATTGCCTATTAGAAATATCAAAGGAAACAAACAAAATAACGGGGATCAACAAATACGTATGCACATTTTCAAATTATTCCACCACATCTAGTGCATTCTAATGACAATAAATCTACTCGGCCTTAGTTAACTGCATAAATTATTTCTTTAAACTATTGAAAACAAGTAGTCCATTCCAATTGGAATATGATATCTATCCTTAGAAAAGCTTCTATATAAACATAAAGAGGGGCATGCGTAGAGCCCCTTTGGTTAAAGGCATAAACAAAAGTTATAAACATTCACGTACAAAAATAGAAGAGCTACAACATACATGAAAATCTCCATAGATAAGGACACTACGTGATAACAAATAAAATCCATTAGGTATCTTACCAGTCCAATTCCTAGACCATATATGAGTCTGCCAACTATCATAACAGCAAAAACTGGTGCCACTGCTGTCACCAGAGCTCCCAAAATATACAGTAAGGCAGAAAGGACCAACTCCCTTCTTCTTCCTACAATACATTCAATGAATTAGAATACATAAAAACTGACATTAAGGACACTATCAATTGTATGTGAATGGAAAATAGATCAAACCTAAGAAGTCAGCAACATTAAAAGCCAAGATGGAGCCAGCCAATGCACCATACAGTGATCCACTAGTCTACAACAGGCAGAAAGTAGCACATAGAAATAACTTATACATCTTCTAGAAAGAGGAGTACATTTAAAGTACCTTTATCCAGGAAAAAGAAATTAAAAATTGATGAAAATCGTGATAAGTGCAGCAACAAGGCTTACAATGAGACCGATTTCCACTGAAGATAGGTCATACCAGGAAATCCCGCTCAATTTTGGTGACTGCACAAAAGGAGGAGGATGTATTGATCAAAAGAATTTTTTTGAGAAAAAAAAAGAAGAGAATTTAAAAATACTAAGAAAAAGCAGGATAGATCATTCAACATGTTCAATATACTGTACTCCACACAGCCAGAATTGCTCCACATTAAAGAGTCAACTTAAGCCTTCCAATAGCATTCTATTTAACAGGCAAAAGAATAATAACGAGACAATAACATGGCATCCAACTAGATCCAAAGATGCCATGATGACAATAAATCAATCTAAGAGTGTATATGGAATATACATCCAATTAACACCTCGTTTTTAAGGCTAATCTTCAATTGCAGAAAAAGTGTCAGGTCCCTGAGGGTGATCTTCCATAGGAAAAATTTATGACTTCGAAGAAGTACCAGAAAAAGTAATTGATTCAAGACTCCAATAGATCTCAGAACAATGTGAAAGTAAAGAATCCAAAAGGGAAGCTTGCAAGAGACTTGCAAAATAGACATCATTTGAAAAGCTCACAACCTCAAAACAGGCTTATATTCAGAGCTCAGAGAAACATATTTGCATCAAAGATTACTTAAAGAGTATCCTGACTCCCAAATCATTCAACTTGCCCCCTGCTTGAAAGGGTATGTTAAAAGTACTGTGGAAATCTTAGAAAGCAGCAATTGTGTAGTAAAGGAAAGATAGAAGATGATAAATACAAACCTCTATAGATATTAGGGCACAGGATGTGGCACCAATATCATAACCATATAAAAGTCCTCCAAAAGCTGGGAAGAGAAACCTGAAAAGGTCAAGTTTTTTATCATATTCAATTGACAGTCACTTCTGGCGAATGAGTAGGAGAAGATGAACTAGAAAATCAGTAACCATTAGCAGTTGAGATTATTCAAGCAACTTCAAGAATGTCAGGAAAGAAATCCCGTTGTGAATAATGGTAATCTAGTTAATATTACAGTACTATATACTATTATGAACCTCACTCAGTTGAAGGATTGCCAAAACCAGGTGAGATTACAAACAATTATGACTCCCCCATCCCTTTCAAGACTACTCTTTCTCACATACAAGCAATTACTTGTTGACTTCATTAAGTAGCACTTAACAGTACTCACAAATTGAAATCAAATGCTATGGATCAACAAAAAATATATCTTGTCTTCAATTTAGTTTTGAAAGGGGATACGGTCAAAATTCATGTGAAGGAGGACAATTATGTAATTAGATTGATCCTGGCACCAAGAAGAAACAAAAAGTAGGATCTCCTTTAGTTTCTAAACAGATATTGCCGCCGCAGCCTCATGCTTATTTTACAGCAAACTAAAAGCCTCAATGACTGTTTAATGGTTAGTATTACATAACCAACAGTGAATCCAAAAACTGAGTAATCAATAATACTCACGGAAGAATTGCCGAAATCACTGAGTAATTTTCGTAGTGGTGTTCCCCATTCAGAAGAGGAACTTCTGCACCATCAATTTCTCCCGAAGACTTTCCAGCCTGAGTTCAAAATACCAATTTATCATCAACAACAACGGAACAAACAGCTTATTAAAGAGTAAAAAAGCAAACAACAGCCTGGACAAAGAAAAAATCGCCGATAAATACCTTTCCGATTGAGGAGAGAGTTGGCTGCTCGGGATCATGCGAGGACGACGCCATATCTGCTGCAGCACCAACACTGCTAAAACAAGACTGGTTCTTTTCAATGAATTAATTGCCAGCTACAGAAGAAGTGCTGATAGTACTGAGCAAGTTTTCTAACCACCACCACTGACCTTCATCTGAAATTATGGAACCGCCGAGGAGGAGAAAAATGTATTAATGGAACATTATATAGTTGTCGGATTTTCATTGATAGCGGCCCTCAACGGGGCACGTCGGACTGTGTTACTTAACGTGCAATGTTTAGAATACTTTTTGGCCGTATTTGTATTGAAATTCGAAAAGTATTTTTTGTTTTATTTTTTAAGTAATAATAGTTTTTTTTGTGTCTTGATACAAAAAATTTATTGAGAATTGAAATGATTTTCTTTTTTAGTTAGATAATTGAATGATATTTTTTTATTTCATAAATATTAATAATAGTATAAAATATAATTAATAAATTGTTTAATATTTTATTTTTAATTAAAAAGTAATGAAAATAGTATTATTTATATGATATGTGTGACTCATATGTATGATTAGAAGAAAATTCTTTTTGGTGTATTTTACTCTTCCATTAATTTTAAAATGTTCATAATTTATTTTAATTTTAAAATGTCTAGAATTATGAATTAATATTCTTTAAACATAATTTTTTTCATTTAAAATTTCATTAATAATTTTATTAATTTAATTTAAGTTGAATTATACTAACTTATATAATTTATCACTAATTATATTAATAATAAGATAACATATTAATTCTTTATAATCAAAATCTATTCTTACATTAAGTTAAAATAAACGTTTAATTTTGAATTAAAAAATATTCTTTTTAAGAAGTAAAAAAGATAAACCATTGATTTATTTAAGTTTTTTAATATATGGATGTGAACTAAATAATAAAAAATATTTTTCATCAACCGAATTAGTATTTTATTATCGTGCCATTTATTTTATTCAACTATAATTCACGAGTTTAAAACGTGCGCCTTCAGTCAGGGACACTAACGTAACGCATTTTTCACCTTTCACTGGCATGGTAGTTGGCACAGTGATGAATATGACCTTTGCCAAATTTTGCGAATTCTTTTATACAAAGTTTCGTATATACCGAATTCAAAACTGATTCGTGATATTTTAAAAAAAAAAAAAAAAAACTCTGATTCGTGATCTAAATAATTGAAAATTTGACCTTTGCAAACCAGTCAAGAAGAAATATTTTATTAAAGGAAATAGTGGAACCAGTTAGAAACTTTGAAGAATTGATGAAACACATTTGCAACCCAACTACTCACATGCTAACCGCCACAAACTACCTTACAGCTTCGGCTATGCGTTCCCGGCTAGGTCTCTCCAGAATTCTCTTCATGCGTGGACAGTGATAACTAACAGAACAATGTCTACTGAAATTGCCTTCAATCGCATCAGTCAACATCTTGGAAAAATCAATTCAAGGCAACATCAAGCTGAAGACAAAAGTAACGAATGGCAAAGCATTCTCCAGAATCCCAAAACCATATCGGAACCAGCACCATATCAAATGAATATCAGAGTACAGCTTCGACATTGCCTCTTATCATGCATTTATTTACTTCACAATCAAAATATGAAGGAATTGAGTTACAGTTACAGATGAAGAATTACTAGACGAAATTCTGCATGATAAGTAGAATTCGCTTTTGAGAGTTCAGGATTAGGAGTACCATGAAAGCCAAACTCCATCAATTACATTAGGGGACAATTACATCTGAAATCATACATGATGCATTAAAATATCCCACTGTTCAGAGAAAAATTATTGAGAGAAAAAAGAGATGAATCTCCATATGCTTCCAGCTTCTCTTGGACTGCAAATATTACTCCCAATAAGCTGAAATTTAGGACTTTTTTATGGGTTCCCAAGGTTGGTACCTCGTCCAGTCCCTCTGACTAGGGTTGAGGGAATGTCCCTTGGAGTGATAGATGTACTGGTCACCTTCACCAGACAAGTTTTCTCTGTGTTCAATACTATATCTCTTTGGTTTCAGCAACAGAAGCTGCATTATACATACATTCTAAATCAGCATTTGCATGTTCCAGACTCCCAATTAAATTAGTAGGACACACCTCATCTCCTGTGTGATCAGTTACGAAATGTAGCCAACCATGCCATTCTGGTGGCACCTGAGAAGCATTATAGCGATCCTTTGATGCATACTCCACCCATCTGTGTCTTCCTACAAAGACATGACAAGATATGCATTTGTTCATTTGGTTTTTAACCTTGCTTTTATAATGAGGGGGGGAAGTACCAGACAAGCTTGATAACAATCATAGGCTTACAACAAACATAGCTGATTATGTTAACATTAAAACTTAATCGGTTGCAACTGTTACAAGTTTAAATAAGCCCATTGAGACTCTTAAACATGATACACTGAAGTAAACAGTAGATATGGTTCACAAAGCTTTCAACCACAGGTCAAACAGTTGTGACTAATATCAACATGTTATAAAATCAAAGAATGTTAACCATAGTAAGCAACCTATTCTGGATATCTTCAAATCAGGCTGGTTTTCAGGAATCATGGTTTGTGATAGGAAAGTTCAGTAAACAGGGTTCACCAACCAATACTTTTCAAAATACTGGCAGGGAGATGATTGTTTTAATATCATCAATGGCTGACTATTAACAAGACTATTGAGTATAAAACCAAACAAAAAGGGAACACCAAGTAAAAAGAGCAGAAATGCAGGCCAAAGAAACACTATGCAAAGTAATGAATTTATCAAGCCTATCTTACAACTTATTTTAGGGAAAAAAAATTCCTCAGAGTAATGTTTAGAACACTCGACATGTACAATCTACATAACATCGCTATCAAGCAATAACAGGGAACTTTTTACAGATCTTTTGTAAATGTCCATCTGCTTGAGAAATTTGTGAAAATGGAGGGAAAGAATAAATAAGAGAAAATAAATTTGTATAACAGTTTTAATAGAGATTATATAAAAGAGGGAAGTAGCACGCAGACAAACCATATTGCGTATCACCAAGTTTTTCATAGTATTTGTTGCCAAATTTATCAATACCAACTAGCGTTGCACCGATATTGTGAATCTTGGTTTGCCTAAATACGAGAGAAACAAGCCAACATTAGATGCAGCAGATAGTTATCAGTTTGAAATCAATAACAGCATTGAGGACGTCAAAGTTAATGAAGGCCTGGTGATGGAATTTCAGACCTATTTCTCTACTTTGTGTGGAGCAAAAGATTTATCATTGTTAGCACTAGATAATCCATATCAAGTAGCCAAGGCTTAAATCAAACAATCAACAAGTTCAATAACCTCCATTCCCCATAATTCAGATAAAGTCAAAAACATGAGCAGACAGAACAAAACCACACCAATTGGTTGCAACTCACCAGTAAATCTTACTCCAAACCACTTTAGCTTTGTTATGAGAATTCAAGCTGTTCTAGTGAAATGCAAGGTGAGATTAACACAATTTTGAATTTTGGAATGACATAAGCTGAGTTTATGATATTAAGTCAAGTTTTTCAAGTGCTATGGCCCTTGAAACAACAGAACTTTTAGAGTGAAACTTAGTGAAGTATGACAGAACTGGAATCTTCTTCCCTTCTTTTCTACTGCTAAATTTTCTGAGTTTTTCACCTTTAGTTTGCCAATTACAGCCCTACGTTAAGACCGTCCACCTCAGATGATTCAACTACTAATGATAAAGCCAATATTCACATGCAAAGTTCAATTGCTCCCACCCTCTTTGACACTCTATAATCATCTGTTTTCACACCTTAGTCTGCTAGCGGGCAAAGCTCATCACCCATCACCAGAGGCCTAATAACTAACACCATAGCTCCCTCCTACATTGACAGATTGCATTGGCTTTGCTATGCTACTGTTGATGCTCCTAGAGAACTTGCCCTATCAAGTAGATACCAGATACAATTCCAATACAGTTACATTCCAATTTCCTCTTCTAACAGTAGAACACTAGATGTCATGTCGTAAACTACATCTATAGTATCTAAGTCATATACAGGTATCAAAGAAAGCACGGTGCATAACCTTTACCTTTAAGCTGATTGAATTATTGCTCACTTAAAAAATTGAACTTTATCTTGCGGCTGGCTTTTTCCCCTGATCCTACCATGTTTGGTTTCTTAGGCTTTGTTTGGTTCCTGAAAGGGGAGGAGGGCAACTTTACTTCCACTAAGGGAAGTAATTTAAATCTTTAGTTCATGAAGGGAAAGGGGAAGGAGGAGGGTGAGAGATACATTTATTTCCACTAGGAAAAGTAATCACATTTACTTCTATTTTTTGTTTAGTAGGAAGGGAAGAAAAGGTGGAGAAGAGGAGAGAGAAGAGAAAATCATTTATTTATTTTACTTTTTTATCCTCATTCTCCATTCTATCAAAAAAATTAATGCTAAAAGAAAGGTCATTATAGTCATCAATCATCATTACTTATTTTCTCCCTCCCAATCCCCCCAATTTGGAATGACACCCCTCCTATACTTTCCCTCCACATTCTCGTCCAACTAAACGACGTAAATGGTACATTTACATCCCCGTTTACTTTCCTTCCCCAATTAATTCCTCAAAACACCCAAAACAAACATAGGGTTATATGTCCAACGTTTCTCCTAGTTTCCTCCTCGGTTTAACCACCCTTATCAGCAGCCTTAGTTTTCCCTGTATTAATCCTAAATTAACATATGGGCAGCCAGAGTTTCCATTTCCCACTTTCAAGTTCAGCAAGGTTATGATGCTCGTCAAAGAGCAAAACATGAACATGCAAATAACAGATATGCACTTTTTAAACCATGCAGATTAAATATGAGATACTTGATCCGCTGCCTAAAGGCCCATCATGTGATAGAAATACTTACAGAAGATTTCCATCAAATATGCAATTCCTGTAAAAAAAAAATAAAGAAAAAAAGTAAGTCTATTAGTATATGGTAATAAGCATGGCCAATTAGAATGTGTCAAATACAAATTGATATAATTCTAATTTACATGGAAAAAAAAAATAAACGAATACTTTTAGTAAACACTACATTGAATTAGTGCCTCAGAGGTGCATCCATTTTGTGGCTTCCTAAATTATTCACACAATAAGTAACAAAAACTGTTGCTCAATGTTCAACAAAAGCATGATTAACAAGCCCGAAACTTTTTGAATTCATTCTATAATCGACATTGCAGAACAAAATGTAAATTTTCTCTTAACAAAATTATATTTTCAGTGCCTTAACACTGCATATGCAATATATGAATCTGCGTATGGAACTTGTTCAATTCCAGAATGAATTTCCAATTACCAAAACACGCGACCACGTTGAAATTGTAGATAACCTCTATCGGATCAGATGAGAGATGAAGTTAGGTTACTTTATGCTATGAAATTGAAAATGCAAAACAAATCAATAATATGAGGAACGGAGATTTGTGTATACGGTAATTCATGTATGCACACAAAACAATAACGTATTAAAGCTCACAAATATCCTTCTCCTCTCAGCTCTTTCGCGAAGTTTACTAAGCCCTTTTCCCTGATTCCCTTGAGCACGCTCCTCACCACCGATGCCATTTCAGTTCTGCTTCCCCTCTCCTTCCTCTACTCGTGATTTCATCTTTAGACTCAATTGCGACCTCCTTAAAGGCCCATTTAGATAATTGGGTCAGTAGCTCTCAATTGGACCCTTAAATAATGCATCTGGGCTTTCAATGTTAGTGTCATGGGCTGAATTGTGACTGCTTTGACTGATTTCACTTTTTTTTTTTAAAACCAAAATGGAACATATAATACATTAAAATATTTTAGTTCCTCAAAAAAAAAAAAACAATTGTCTTGTTTTACCCTAATATCTTTTGATAATACATTACCGATTCATTGACTCGTTGTTAGATTCATTATTTTCTCTCTCAAAACGAATGAGTTTTTATTTTTAGAAATTCACTACTTGCTGTTATGCTAGAAAATATTTATTTTTACCTTGAAAAGGAATATTTCTATAAGTAATCACTAGCAAATTCTTTTTCTTTTTTTGGAAATAACTTTTTTCCACTTTAATTTGTCATTTTTCAAAATTCATGAGATCATATCTTATTGTACTTTTTTTATACTATTAATATCTGAAGTATACTATTCGAAAAAATTCCTTAAAATATTTTATAATTTTTATCCATCTACAACAAATAGTACATTAAAGATCAATATTCACTTTAATGAAATGATGAAAATAAATAATAAATTAGACTATCATCACTTAAAAAAAAAAAGAAATTATTTATTATTTTATCTTGATTGACTAATTAGCTATTATAAATAAATAAATAAATAATGCTAGGCCGGCTATCAAATTCTAGTTTTTTTCATTCAAGAGTTATAAATGATAGTCTTTGGCTGATGCTATCATTTTATTAATTACGGTACCCTTTTTTTTTCCATTTTTCCCCGAATATTTTTTACTATAGCCAATGAAAATTCTTCTAAGCATGGTGCATACATGTACACCTGCTATTGGCCATAATCCTCGCCGGTGACGCGAAACGACAACACTCGTCCCCGCAAACGAGCTTCTAAGCCACCCCTCCTTCCTCCTAGGCTACAGACTTCTGCAACCTATGCCCATTTGATTAATGATTAGTTTCAAATTTCCGTTTATTTCTTTGGATCTTGTTGAGAATCAATCGAGAGGGCACTTTGTTGTTTATAATCAGCTTCTCTTGGCAGTAATTTAGAACTGAAAAGAAGAGTCGAGAACTGTCAAAAGGTAAATTTTCGCCATGGGGTTCTCATATACATATATTTATATATCTTCGATTTGCATCAGTTTAAAATCGAAATTGGCATTAAAACCCTAGGATTCATTAATTCAAGATTTTGTTTTAGTCTTTGATCTGCTCTTTTATTTGATTCTGTTCGTCAATATTGAAACTTTCTATCTGGGTTATCCTTTATTTTGTTTGTTTTGTCTTTGAACCTATACAGTCTGTTAATTTTTATGTTATGGGAAGATTAATTCAGCAATCTTGCTATTTTCGTTAAAATTTTAAGTCTGGTAGTTAATTTTTTTGGGTTTCCGATTTTTGTATAATTAAAAGAATAGGTGTATCTTTTATTCCCATGTGTTTGCGTAATTGCCTACAAGGAGAAGTTCTCCAAAGATGGGAATTGGGGAAGTTTTATCTGGAATTATTTGATTGATATGTCGTTTTCTGTGTCAGGCAAAATGATGAAGCTGCAAACTTATGCCGGAATCAGTTTGATGGCAACCCTTGCTGTTATTTATCATGCTTTTAATAGCAGAGGTCAATTTTATCCGGCAATGGTTTATCTATCGACCTCAAAGATCAGTTTGGTTCTTCTTCTCAACATGGGCCTAGTTGTGATGTGCATTCTGTGGCAGCTAACCAAGAAAATCTTCCTTGGTTCTCTACGAGAAGCTGAGGTGGAGAGGCTCAATGAGCAGTCATGGCGGGAAGTGATGGAAATTCTCTTTGCCATCACTATTTTCCGGCAGGATTTTTCTGTTACATTCCTAGCAATGGTTACTGCTCTTTTGTTGATTAAGGCTTTGCATTGGTTGGCTCAAAAACGCGTTGAGTACATCGAAACAACTCCAACTGTACCTATTATGTCCCATGTCCGCATTGTCTCTTTTTTGGGTTTCCTCCTTCTCATAGACAGTCTATTCTTGTACAATTCCATAACCTATTTGATACAGACAAGACAGGCTTCAGTTTCTCTCTTCTTTTCATTTGAGTAAGTAATGTATAACAATCTCTTCTCTGTTAACTGTAAGATTAATCTCTGTCCTTTTATACTGGAATTGATCATAGTGGTGCCTGAGCTTGAGCACGTTGTCACATGCTTTTAATCCTTCTGGATGTAAACATGTGTATATTGGAATCGAAATTTTTTTTTTTTTTTGGGGGGGAGGGGGTTGGGGAGGTGGGGAAAGTTGATTGAAATCTCCATATAGCCAACCTAGGCATATTGTTTTCTACTTTCTATTGCAAGCACAAAAGGCATTGATTCCTGAATTTTGTTCCAACTTGTATCTCAAAATTCTCCATTGCTAATTGCAACTCTTTGTTAAATGATTTTTCCCAGGTACGTGATACTGGCAACTACAACAGTATCAACATTTATCAAATATGTATTTTATGTCTGTGACATGCTTATGGAAGGTCAATGGGAAAATAAGGCTGTTTACACCTTTTACTTGGAACTCATCCGGGACTTGCTGCATTTGTCTTTGTACCTTTGCTTCTTTCTTGTAATTTTTGTGTAAGTATCTCATATGATATTTTTAAGCACTCTTTACTATGATTTGCTCGTGATTAGCATTTATTTTTGTTCTATGATCAAAACATAAAATTCTTCGTCGTCTAATACATGTTAGTTTATATGCATTTGATAACTTTCATTTTGGATTCTTCTTTTTTCATTTGATGCTTTGGCTCTGTACGATTTCTTATTATCAACTTTCAAGCTTATTTCTTGCCTCTTTGTTTTAATTTTACTGGTCAAAGTACTTCTGCATCTAATTGCAGCAGCAAAATATAAGCTAGATATGGTGCAGTGATATGTAAGACATTTTAGGATTTTTATCTGTACAAGCAAGAGGAGGAAAAGTCTTTTTTGAATCATTTTGTATCATTGACTTGTCAAGCTACATTATTAAGTGTTTTTATCATTGTATTCCTGGATCCAGCTGTGTTTAATGTTGGTATGTAATTTTCACATGTAACTGATGTAGATTTCATTTACTTTCACCCTCTCTGATATCCACCCGGGAAGTTTGTCAAGTTGGAAATATGTGTAAGGAATGAACTTTACATATACATTACTTGTTGTTTGAATTAATATGATCACTGCATCCTTAGCTGTTGTAGATAACAACTGAATCAAAGGTACTTAAAATCCAGAGTAATAATGAGCTTTGCTCTTATGATGCTAATTTCTTTCAAGAAGGTAAAAATAATATTTGTGCATTTTAGCCGAGAGAGTGATGTTAAATTTTTCATATACCTAATTTTTTAAGTCCCCTTTGTGGATTATTTTTTCACTCCTTTCAGAGTGAAAATTCCTCCTTTGAAGGACAGGACAAGAGAAAAAATTGTCATTTCAATGTGACATTTTTTGTTTTTCTTTTGCTGAAAGATAACTTTTTTCTGTACATTGAAGTAATTGCTCATTTTCTTATATTCTTCATGCCAGTATATCCTGTTTTTCTTTTCCTGATTTTCTTCTGATACCTTTAGGAACTATGGTGTTCCTCTGCACTTGATCCGGGAGCTCTATGAGACATTCCGTAACTTTAGGATTCGAGTTGCAGATTACATCCGTTATCGAAAGATCACTTCAAATATGAACGATCGTTTTCCAGATGCAACGCCGGAGGAGCTCAATTCGTGAGTCAAATCCTGAATTAAATGAAAATGACTTTCTTCAGTTTATCTTGTCAAGATATTCAAATTTGTTTCTATTGCATATGCAGTAGTGATGCAACCTGTATTATTTGTCGCGAGGAGATGACTATGGCAAAAAGGCTGCTCTGTGGACATCTTTTTCATGTGCATTGCCTCCGGTCATGGTTAGAAAGGCAACACACATGTCCTACTTGCAGAGCCCTTGTTGTGCCACCAGAAAATGGGACAACTACATCTGGATCACAGGCTGATAGTCAACGACAAGGTGACTAATTTTTATGTTTGCACTATACCTGCATGTTCCTTATATTTCACTCACTCTATATAAATAAATCTTGTCAAAAATTGGTATTTTTGTTGTACCAATTTACTTGTCATCTTCTTAAAGCAATAAGGTTTTTATTGCTTTTATTCCTATTCTACCCTTACTTTGTGACTCATTAAATATAATTACAATTTCAACAAATCATTAATTACTCGAAGATGATGAGGGAAGAAAGTTTTGAGTGGATTACATTGAAGATGATGAAGGATAGAGAAAAGATAGCAAACCAATTAATGAATGTTTAATTTTATGTTTGAGGGTACTATAGTCATTTTGCATTATGTTTTTCATAAATGTTAGTGGTTTCTAAGGTCTTGTGTAATGTCTGAAATTAATAAGATTTTTGGTAGTGGAAAGTAGATATACTTTCTACCATTATTCCCATTTCACTCGCTTCTATATTATTTCTGCTCTCTTTTTTTGTGCATTTTTTCTTTATTTTTTTCAGGATAGAGAATAGGAATGATTTTTTTTTTGCAATATAGACATATTTGGTCGGAGTTTAAAGGCGATGGTTTAACAATTTTGTGGGAAACAGGAGCAAGCAATGCTGGAACATCTTCCCGTGGTTCAGCGGGTGGTGATCTGGCAAACAATAATGTCAACCACCATCAAGCTAGGCTTCAAGCTGCTGCTGCCGCTGCTGCAGTTTATGGGAAATCTTTTGTTTATCCTTCAGTAAATACACCAATGTGGTATTCACTTCTCTCATTGCTGAATTATGTGTCTTAATCTCAATCTCTCATCAACCCATCAGAATACACTTCCACCCCCACCCCAAAAAAAATAAAAATAGAGAGAGAGAGAGAGGGGGGGTTCCAAAATTGAATGTGCATACTGGTTTCTAGTATCCTGATGTGATTTTAGATTTCATGAAAGCCAACTTTTATCTTTTTGGACATGGGTTTTCAGATAAGATGGTTATTATATAAGATTACCACCTAACCAGTATAGGATGCACTAATTGAAGGGTTCCCTGTAGATTTATACACGAGGCTAAATTGAAAACTGTGTATATAATATTGTAATGTCTGTAGATGTAAGGTAGGCATGTGGTAAAAGAGCAAAAAGCAACATCAAAGAAAAATTTGTGATGCTGTAATAGCAGCACCTAATAGGAGAAGAGGATTGATATTAATACTTATGGTAAAGTTAGAGGCTAAAAGTGTATATCCTCTCAGGTCACCTGGATATCCTTCACATCCTCAAACACACAGATCTCTGGGGTTTGCTCGTGCCAATTCAGGGGAAGAACAAGGTTCTGCTGGACAATCACAACATCATCAGTTTGGCAACATGACCTTTGGACAGCTTCCCTCTTTTGCATATGTGCCTCTTCAATTATCTGGTGCCAATTTTACATCTGGAGAAAGGTTGGGCAACAACTTAACTACTTCAGAGTCTCTAGTGGAGGCTGAAAAGAAATTTGTGGAGAACCAAATCGAGGTATGGAAGCTTCACTACTCTTTCTACTTAGGTTTTTTTCCCTTTGCGGCTTCATTTTCTATTATTTATATGCTTTCATAACTAATTGATGAATTTTAATATTTTAATCATGTTATTGCATGGGCTGACTAGCATTGCTTTTATCTTTGTGGCCAAAAGGATAGAGTCTCTTACTTGTGTCCTAAAGAACAGTTTTAATTTAATGAAAATTTGGTGTTGATCCATCAGTTCACAAATATGAGTGGAGAATGATTGGTTGGTTTTTATGTTTGAAATAATTAATCAAATTTAATTGATGGGATTGAGGTTTGACCATCATTAGAAAAATATCTCGCACAACCTGATGTTGGATTAGCTGCATTTCAGGTGGTCGGTATTGGGTATGACTTTTTACTCACAATCTCTACTGAGATTTCTCATTGCACCATTTGTTCAAAGCATTTGATTGAGTGAGCATATTTGACTTTTACTGATTTATTTGAATGATTTCCAAGAATTTTAGTCGCATTCTTATCCATATGCATCCGCTTAGAGCTGATTGAGATTGTGACCATGAATGTATGGGTATGATTATTATTTGGGTAGAACAGCATTTGCTAATTCCATCTCAACAGGTCTGGCAGAACCTATACAGAGAGCGAAGCCTATCAACAGAAGCAGCTTCTGATCCCAAGGTTTCCTATTCGTCTGCATCCACTTCAGATTGCAATCAGCCATCTGAAGATAGAAGTTCCTAGAGCTTTGTCCAAATCATAGGTATATCACAGAAGCAGCTTCTGATCTCAAGGGGAAGGCAGTTTCCTATTCGTCTGCATCCACTTCAGGTTGTAATCAGCCATCTGAAGATAGAAGTTCCTAGAGCTTTGTCCCAATCATAGGTATATCACGACAGCGGGTAAATGGATATATACAGAGTCCGAGTCTACATGCTAAATTTAATTTAGTTCATTTTGACATAAGAAATTCAAAATTGTCTCTCACCTACGAGGTTCTAATGGGTCACACAGAAGCTGGAAACCATTGACATTGTGATAGTATGTCATGTAAGGTATACCTGTGTAATAGCAGATGCCAAATTAGGCTATTCCATTGTCGTTTATTTTGTTACCCATGATTTGAGATTATCTGGGTTTATGTATAGATCTTTCATTCAGTTAAGATGGCAACTTACTAATCTATCCTATTTCAGCTCATTTTTATTTCACTTGACTACTATTACATTGCTCCAAAATTGATCTTGTTCAAGCGCTTGTAACGTGACTTCTGAAGGGGAAGGGGACAAAATGATGCCCTCGTCCTGGGTTCACTCCTATGATTAATTACTGGAAACAAATTCTCTATTTATTTCTGAAAAAATAAATGATAACATATAATTTATAAATTCGTCTAGAAAAGGTTCTAATGCATACAGTTCATCCAGCAAAGAAATGATATTACTGTTAAAAGAGTACCCAAAATTCTATATCCTAATCTTCCATACATCTGTAAGTTAGAAAGAAAAACATGTAGGAGTTAGGACGACCAATAACCATCTGCATCATGCTGGCAGCTTCAGTTTCTCGTTATTCTTCCAGCTGGGGTCAGAAAATAAATAATTGTCAGCAACAGCTTGAAAATGTTTAATAGCTTACTGTTACTATAGGAGTGCCAATTTTCAGCAGAAGAAAGAAAAGATGTTTATGAACAGCAGATGGCAGAAACACTCGTATAGAGCTCATCACAATTCACAGCACAAGCACACCTCTATCAATATTACGCAAGTGCATCAAGTATACATGGATTATCACATTCAGTATCTCTAGAAACATAGTTGTCATGCAAGAAGTACCAATATAGAAAAAAGAGGCGCAACAATTATATACCTTTTGATATAATAATAGAAGAAATCAGCATAAAGACCAGTTTGAACCAATCCTGATAGCCAAGCTGCAATTGGAGTTAAACAAAATCGAGTTACCTTAAGAAAGAAGATGAAAAGAAAATGAAGCACTGCAAGATGGTAGCTGTTACAGTGATGATCTTGCAAATACTAAAAACAAATGATATTGATGGTTCAGGTAATACAGATAGCTGGGTATAGTAGCAATAAAATCACTCAAACACTTACGAATCCAGCGGTACTGGTGGTTTTCCCAGAAGAAGCGATAGATCCAATTGACGAGATATAAAGCTCTGTAAGCACTGAAGGAAAGTAACAATAGAGGATTCAGACATCTTCTGCAGATTATTAGCAGAAAAGGAAAAAATAATTGGCTCTTTCTTTTAAGAGGAGCAGTATTCACATAAAGGAAAAATATATTCTAGTTGGGGTTATATCAAAATACAAAAGACAACTTGTACAGATATCTTCTTTGTATTCACATGAAGGACACCCCATAATAAGTGCTCAACATGAAATTCAAGACACATATATCAACAGCCATGAGGATCAGACAATGATGGAAAATTACTGTGATCGGCAGCTACTAATCTATAGTCAGGAGAAGGTAGTTTTTTCCTCTGTGATGCGAGGATTACAGATCCAAACAAGATTCCATAACATGACATCAATCAGATAGAACATTCAATTGGTACCACTGGGAGTGGAAGGAGCATAACAACTAAATATGACCATCAAGGCAGAAAGAGCGCCCCATGCCGATGACAATCAAACAAAGACTCCAGAAGGCAACATCAACCAGAATAGAAGGTTCAATTGGTGGCAATAATCAGCTTGGCAACTAAATATGACCAAGGAGAGTCCTTTCCTTGGATGTTTAGAATATAGTTATGCCCATGTGCCCTTTCCTTTGCATGGGAAAAGAACTACCCCGAGGAAATTCAGCAATAAGCAGGAAATAGAGAACAAAAAATACATCCTTTGTCCCATGGAATTTCTAAAAGTCCATATTTTTTATGTCAATATGGTTTAGAACCGCTCCAGCCTTCAAAAACTGGCTTCACAGATCTCTCGAACATTAAAGGAAAAGCCAAAGACAACGTGAATTTGAGCAATTACATACCCAAGAAGAAAGACATAGGTTCCTGCCAAATTGTCAATGTTTCTATACCGCTGCAACAGTAGCAACTGTGGCAAAATGGCTACTGCCTCAAGATAAAGAGAGAATGTCCACATAATCTGACACAAAGAAGTTGCCAGAATGTCAAATTAAGGATAAAAGATTCAACTCCCAATAGAAATGTTGACAAGATTTATTAGAAGTAGACAGAGATAATGGCTCGAGAAGCAGAACCAGGAACCAATATCAAGAAAAAATTTGCTTCTAGAGTTAAATCAATTCCACTGTTTCATATGGCAGTTGGCATTTAAATCAAAAGATCAAACTCTGCATTGTAAAGCCAGATAAACATTGACATTCAAAAGAGAAGCAATTATGAGAAGATTGTGAAATGAAAGCAACGATCAGGATGTTCATACCTCCATAAAAGTAAATGAACGGTGAACTAACATAGCCAGCAGAAAGCAAGGAGGGATCAGAAAGTAGTGCCGGAAAGTATCTTCATCTTTGTTGTAAGTTTGCTTTACAACTTTATGTAACCTCATGTACCAGACAATGCAAATTGAAGTTCCAATAAAAACCAGCTTCATTACTGTGTTATAGAAGGACACATACCTCGAAAATAAATCAAGGTATCGAGCTAAAAATACTATAACATAGAGCTCTTGAGTCTTCAATGAAATTCCTGGCACAAGTAAAGATAGTATCAATCACTGAGTAGTTGTAGACCAAACAAGCGGCAGAACAGATTTCTGGCATAAAAAAAATTGAATTATTTCTCAACTGCACTGTAATGATCTACAGAAATATGAAAAATCTATCCTGAAAATATGATTGAGCTAAACTCCACATTCGGGTTTATGGAAAATAGGATTATTATTATAATACATCACAACTTGTGCAATATCAACAGAAGCAAATATTTCAAACTAGCAACAAGAGCTTTTGCCAGTACCAAATTTGCTGTTGTAGAAAGAATTTGATCGATTCTTTTCTCAATCAAACATCAATAATCCACTGCCAACATCATAAAAAGAGAAAAATCACAACAGTAACGTTCATAGAAATAGTTTTAATACGATTACGAGATTATCCATCTTCCCAACTGATTAAATCTTTACAAACGAAAAAGGAAAAAGACCTTTCAACCTTGCATCAAGCACATTAAAACAAGCATATTCAAAATGCACGAAGCTGATAGAAATTGTACCAGAACACGACTTCGTGGTGCGGATTTTCAGCAAGAGCACTATGATACTGAGTAGGTGGGTCATGTCCCCGGCTAGCCTAAAGACATTCATGGTGACCTCTGACTTCTTTTTCTTCAGACAGTATTCTGAAGGAACTCTTGGTCGGGACACCGAGGCCGTATGCCAACTTGAGGCGCGCCCGGGTGAAGTCTTTAACGGACGGAGTCGTGCGCGTGGGGAATTGGCTGCGGTGTAATCGTCGTCGTCGCCAGTCGCGTCGTCTTTTTTACCTCTTTGCCCCTTCCTTGAGGCCAACTAGAAGTGACTCGTACCTCGTAGATGTGGATCCTAATGAAAAAGTAAACATGAAAAGGCTAAAAAGCCCAAACAACAAGGGGCATTGTAGGTACGTGGCGTTATTTGAGTACTTCGAGAGTAAAGATAATTTTAATTTTTAACTTTTTAAATTGAAAACAGAAGTTATAAAATTCTAAAATAAATATCAAATAACGCCTTGGTAGCTGGTAGAGAAGAAAGTCATAGTCCAAACATTACACTCCCTTATGGAATTAAATATTTACTATGAATAATTATTTTTAAAATAAATATAATTTTTTATCTACAATTTTACTAATAATTTTTATAAATTAAATTATCTACTAATTCATATAATTATATTATAAGAATAATATGATAATTTTCTTTAAATCAACAAATTATTTTAATTATTATATTAACTCAAAGTGAGAATTTAATTATAAGTAAACAAATAAATCACAGTCATTCTTTAAATAGATTTCTTGTGATCATAATGATAGGAATACGTAATTGAATCAGGAATGCTCACAATTTTCATTTGTTTGAAATTTAATGACTATTTTTTAAAAAAAGAAAAAATGTTTATGATATAAAGATACATTAACAACGTCATTAATATATATTTTCATATTATACTAAAACTCATATAGTTTTACAAATAACAAGTTAATAATGAAGATAATGTGATATTTTTTAAAAATTCAATATTTTCTTTCTTTCTTATATTAAGTTAGATATAAAAATGCAATTTTGGAAAAAAAATTATTTGGAGACAAATTACAAAAACTAACACTTCATAATATAGTGTTTTTTAAAAAATTAAATAAAAAACATTTGTGACAGTAAAACATAAATTTATAAGAATATTTTGATAACGTAAGCATCTTTAAGGAAAATATATATAATTTATAGTCTTCATAAGGTTATAGGTTTGCCTTTGTCCAATGTAACCTTACACAAATACCGTAATTTTTTAAATTATATTTTCATATTATATATCTCTTTCATTTCAAAATATAAATAATTTTTTATTTCAAAATATGTCATTTTAGAGATTTTTATTGATATTTTATTATTAACTTATAATATTACTATTATTTATTTTCATTTCTCATCTCAGGTATTTTTATTTTCAAGACAGTCTTTGTATTTTCTTATTCTTAAAATAAATTTTCATTTTTCTTTTTTATTTTTAGAAGTAAAATATTTTAACGACTTATATTTTATAACAAAAAGAGTATATTATATATTTCTACATTACTATTTAGTTCAATTGGTTGAAACTCATCATCAGATTAAACGTTCTATTTTTTTCAATAATAATAATATAAAAAAACTCCAAGCAATTACTGATTAAAAAGAGAACAAAAATTTTGCCTACTCGTAATAATATTCTTGAAGAAGCCAGCTTGCACTAAAACGGTACTTTACAAGAAAATAACTTATTTTAAAAATAGATATTTTTTGTGAATAATATATACATTTTACATGTCCAACATGAAATGTACTATTTTGACTTGATAAAAATATATTATTTTTTATTTAAAATTAAATGTTTATATATGACTTAATAGAAAAATTAATAAAAGACTTTGATATATATTATTCTTATTATTAATGCAATTGATGTCACGGGACAACGGGAATGCAAATATTTTAAATTATTATTAAAATTTCATATGATAAATATGTTTATTTTTTAAAAATAAAAATTAAATTTTATATTCTAGAATGGAACCAATGTATTCATCTTCAGGTGTAATAAATAATGAGAGTATCTAAAGAGAAAAATGGATAATGTATATGTTTTTTTAAATAATAGTATTTGACTTATAATGATAAGTTAATTGACAAAAAAAAGAAATAATATAACTTATATTTAATTTTAAAATTTTAAAAAGATAAGAGATGGCATTGACACAATTAAAAATGTGAAGTTCAACAATTACCTTTATTCCAAAAAAATAAGAAGGCTTGCAAAGTGGTGGACAACTATAGGTATCTCAATTTGTAATCTTACGTATACGATCATATCTAAAATATTTGTTTATAAAATTCGATTATATCTAGAGTCTATTATATTACCTTACCAAAATTCTTTAATCTCAAATAGCTCTATTATGGATAATACTAGTGGCGAATCCAAAAAATTTGTAGAGTTGTGTCAATTTATAAACGAATTGTTATACATTAAAATGAGTGAATTCTAACATTTATAAAAAAGTATAAAAAAATTTACTGATAAATCCCCTTAGTTTTAAAATAAAGAAAGAAAAGAGTTGGATCATTGCACCACACTTCTCTCCATGTGCATCTGCCACTAGATAATACTATTGTTTGTCATGAGTCATTAGGATGGAAGCATTCAAGGATTTATCTCTACTGCCAATGGATTGAATTACTTTAGAACCCACAAATGACTTCCCTATTAATGCTTCTAAAATAGATGAATTGCTTAATTTTGCATGGAGTTAGTTTGGTTTTGTCAAGATCAAATGAGGCATGGTTATAGGATAAAACCAAACATTGAGCTTGCCAAATAAATTTATAAATCAGCAATGGATTACCGAAAGAATCCGCTAACAAACAAAAGAACAATGCTCATTTCTGTTTGCAAATCTCATTGATGCCACCAATATTAGGTCATGAAAGGTAAACTTTGGTGCTTTATTTTACTAAGGAATTGATTACTATTGGTGTAGTATGGCTAGGAGCTCAAACGATAACATTCTATTTACTTGGATACATGTGGTTAATACACACGGTAATAGCTAGGTCAATAATTTTATGTCAAAGTTTATAATTAGTAGTTGATAATAAATCACACTATACATTGTTCGAAAGGGATGCTTTGAGATTTATTTTAGTTTTGAAGTGATTTGAGAATTATGAATAATGACAAGCAAAATATTATATTGGTAAAAATTGGATAATTCAATATGTACATGAGATTTGTAATATGACAAAACATAATTTGACTGTTTGATAACTTAAGTTCGATTTAATATCAATTTTGACTATTTTATTATTTTCCTAATCTCCTCCAAAATTTAGTGTGATAAGAGTGTGACTAATATTGACTGTTGTACTTTGTTGGAGGATGAAATTAATCGATAATGAAAAGCTTATAAAAAAAAGGAATTAATATTTATTTGTAAATAAGAGATCTACAAACAAAACAATACTAGGTTTTGCTTGGCTAAAAACAATACCGCAAGCCCGCACCCGCAACAAGCAACAGAAACCATATCCGAATATTCTAGACACCCTGGTTTAAGTACTTTAGTAGTCGCATTCCCTTTGGATATGCGTCAGTTGTTTCAACTCTATAAAAACTCAAAAAAGAGAAAATAAAAAAAAGAAGAAAAAACACAGAAAAGGAGCCCCGGCCAACCAGCGCTTCTTTCTCTCTCCCCCTGTCAAAAGTTTCAATAGGGAGCGAGCGAGCGGGACAGAAGAACCAGTGCCAGTTCCCAAAACGCTTTGCTTTTGCCCTTTTTTTTTCTTTTTTTCTGCTAAGGTAATAAATATAAAAGCGAAAAAAAAACATTCTACTATTGCACTGGAATCTGAAACAGTATAAAAGAGAGGAGGGAAAGAAGGGCTAATCAATTTCAAAGTCCGTCTTTTTCTCAAACACTCTTCTTCTCTCTGCTTCAATCTGAAGCTGTCTTGTTATTTTCTTTCTAGAACATCAGTTTCTCTCTCTATACATATTTCCTTTTTTTTTTCTCCACTCTCTATTTATATACACATATTTGTATGTATCTCTGCGACTGTTATTAGGGTTTGGTCCGTACTCTTTTCGGACTAGGGTTTTTGGGAGTGAACTCTGATAAGTTTAATTTTTAGGGTTTTCTATTTTCGGTGTTTGATCTTTCCATGGCGGCTGAGAAGCTTAGGGATTTGAGTCAGCCGATTGACGTTGCTTTGCTCGACGCCACTGTTGCCGCTTTCTATGGCACCGGATCTAAAGAAGAGGTTAGAACGCGCTGCGCCCAATTTATCAACTCATTTCCTTTCCCTTCCGCTGCCTCTGATTTTACACATTCTGTGCTTTCGTTCGTTTTTTTTTTTGGTGTTGCGCTTCTGTAATTCGGCTGTGTTTTGTGCGGTTTTGGGATGTAGTTGTTGATGCAAATGTACTGGACGAAGTATTGTGAATTTTTGAATTTTCAATGTTTTTTGGGTGCAATTGGATAGGCTTTGCTACCTAGAAGAATGACAAGCTTTTGTTCAAGGGAATCAAATCTCCTGGGACTGGGATTGTTTAATTGCTTTTCCTTTAGTTTTGGGCAATTCTATTCTGTTAATATCGTTCTGTTTGACCTGAGAGCGGTTCGGTTGAATTCAATTGAGTGTCTTATCCAACTTTGAAGTTCACGTGTTTAGGTTTTATTATGAGTTCTTATGCTTTTGCAACGGTGTCAAAATGCAAAAGTATCTGCATATCCAAGTCAAACATAAGTAAATATGAATTTTGCCATTTTAAAAACCTAATTTGTCATGTAATTATGGCTTATGAGCAAAAGAAGTTCTGCTAATAGTACGAAATTAGGCTACTGTGTTCAATTTGGACTCCCTGAGCGGAGCAGGAAAGGAAGGAGTGAATGCTACTGGGGAAGTTGGTTGGGCGCTGATATCATATATCAGAATGACTTTGAATAATGATCATAATTTTTACAACTCGATCATGACAGTGAGTTTTTCCAACTGCCATTAGTGGGTTGCATGCAGTACATAGATTTGAGTTCCTCTTATAAGCAATAAAGCTATTTTTCCGTTTTTCAACTTACAAAAAGCAATCTGAACTTTTTTAAGAGCTTGAACATGTTGCCAAATACAGCCTAAAAATCTTCTGAATAGAATCACAGAACACATTTGTTTCATGCTGTGCGAGTGGTGTGAAACTTGGCATGCCTAGTCAAATGAAGCTGAAGTATACTACAGAGTCAAGAGGTATATAATGAAGGAAAGTATGAAGAATATTGGTAGGGGTATTTACTTGTGAAGGGAGAAGGGTGAGAGTAAGTGAAATTGTTCCATGGTTAGGTAATTTATTTGATGGAGTGTTTATTTGGAGTTTTCAATTCAGGTGGCTATTGTCACATGAAACTGAAGCTTTTACTTGTGTTACCTTCGGAAAGTACATTTTGGTTCATGAAGTAGATCCTTGGTGGGTTGATAACTATTTGTCTGCCAAATTGATACAATGCCAACTTATTCTCTATTAATTTTGTTTGTTTCCTGACTTATGAAAATTTGGTGCCAATCTAACTCCTTTGAGAAATTCAATTCTCTCTCATTGTTCCTTCTATGCTTTATGATGCGACACAGAGGGCTGCTGCGGATCTTATATTGCGAGATTTGCAAAATAATCCTGACACATGGCTTCAAGTTGTGCACATTCTGTCAAATACTCAGAACCTGAACACCAAATTTTTCGCTTTGCAGGTCAGTAAAGATTAATTGAATAGATGTTAAGTTGTCTGCATTGCTATTTATTTTCAACTTGTCACTATGTTATGATTATGAGTTTTCTACTCGAGTCATCTGATGTATTATGGCTTGATTCAGATTAATATACCTTGTCATAGGGTGCTTTGTCAACTAGATTGGTTTTCAAGTTGATGTTTACCTTGGTTTGAAGCGATAGATAGTTTGTTGGTTGAAATACTGACTTGCTGTTTAGGTGCTGGAGGAATTTTTGCTGCTGTTGTACTAATTACTTGTTTTCCTGATTCTGTGTTATGCACTTGTGATTGGGCCAGATCTGTTCTTATTTACCTCAAAATAATCTTCATCTAGCACAGAATGCACCACATTTTTTAAACACTGAATTGTTGTCTGATTCTGCTTTGGAAAATTATACTCTTGTTTTACGTCTATTATCTTGAGTACACAAGCTTAGTTGAGTCGTTCAGTGTTCATCACTGAAACCAGACTCTTGGTATGGAAAACCTACAGTTAAAATGGCTTGCCTTTTCCAGTCATCCTTTTCAGCTCCCCTTCCTTTAAAACACCCTTTGAGAAGGAAAAAAAGAAAAAAACTAACTTCATTACTTTCTTGTCTCCATCTTTTTATTTCTCCCATGGCCCAAAAGGCTGTGCAAAAATGAATTCCCACTTTTATAAAATAAATATGGGTCTCAATACAACCACATTATTAATAAAGATAAATAATTGGGTAATTCACTCACGGTCAAAGGTTATCCTTAATATTGTGTTAAGGAAAAAGAGGACATTCAATTTTGGATGTAGGGTATATTTTTTTTTGAAATTTATTTAGTTTATTGAGGATGTTTTTGGCAACATGCTGAACTTCAAAAAAGTGCAGTTAAGGCTGTATTTGGCTACTTTTTGAAGTTTAGTTTCAGTTAATATTTGGAGACACAGTTATCTTTTTTGAAGTTAAAAAGAATGTTTCGTCTGTCAAACTTTCTTGAAACTCAAAAGAAGTGATTGCATATTTGACTTTGAAGATGACCACACACATAGTTGGCTTCATCTCTAGTATATATAATTGATTTCAAAGATGACCATACATTATTGTGGCCATTGTTAGCATTGTTTCCCCATAAGAAAGGAAATGGACAAGTTGCCAAATAAATTCCTAAATTATGAATTTTTTTTTTCAAGTTCAGTTTTTTTTTTGGTAACTTTTTTGAATTGCAGTTCAGAAAAGACAGCTCGTATGAAATTCAACATGTTGCCAAATACAGCTCAAGTGTCCTTGGTAGTTCGTGCATGTAGAATAAAATTAAAATGTATTTTAAAAAAATTATTTATTTTGGATATACTACGCTAGATGATTACTCATGGAGATTCCTTATACAGGTTCTTGAAGGGGTTATTAAGTATAGATGGAATGCTTTGCCTGTTGAACAAAGAGATGGGATGAAAAATTACATTTCTGATGTTATTGTAAAGGTAATAGTACTAGATATAATTGATTCTACCTCCTTTGCTTTGTGTTCTTAATTGTTTTTTAATTTGTTTCTATGCCTCTTTTG
Organism: Apocynum venetum; assembly: GCA_019593545.1. Lineage (NCBI taxonomy): Eukaryota > Viridiplantae > Streptophyta > Magnoliopsida > Gentianales > Apocynaceae > Apocynum > Apocynum venetum. The sequence goes on along the minus strand of SRSM01000331.1, from coordinate 5,847,388 downwards.
AATATTTCTGTGCCTTTCTAACACTCTATACTTACATATATTATTTTTACTCAGCTTTCAAGTGATGAAGGCTCTTTTCGGCGTGAAAGACTTTATGTCAATAAACTGAACATTATTCTGGTCCAGGTGATTTTTGCCTGCTTACTCAAAATTTTGCCATTTTTTATTCTATAAATTGTTTCAAAATTTTTTGGCGGTTTTCTTGCAATCAGTATGATTTACTGCACATTTGATATTAGTCAATCTTGATTGTATGCTTTTATAAATTGACAGATTTTGAAGCACGAGTGGCCAGCCAGGTGGCGAAGTTTCGTCCCTGATTTAATGGCTGCAGCAAGAACAAGTGAAACTATTTGTGAGAATTGCATGGCTATATTGAAAGTGAGTTAAATTTCTCTCCATCTGATATACAATAGTGAGTTTATTTTTTTAACATGAACATTTCTTGTCAGCTTTTAAGTGAAGAGGTGTTTGATTTCTCGAGGGGTGAAATGACTCAACAGAAGATTAAAGAGCTTAAACAATCATTGAACAGGTAGATTATCTTACACTTGGTTTTTTGTGGTTGCCACCTCTCTTTGCTGCTGCTGTTATTCATGTGGATGATCATCAGGTTTAAACATTACTTTTCATTGTCTGATTAACCCTCATGTTGTTAATCGGGAAACTACACATCTCTGACAAAAATTCTTGTATTTTTTTATGAACTGATAGTGAATTTCCTTCAACTTAGATGATTTACATCAGTATGAAAAGAAGCTTCTGGATTATCTTATTTTTTATTTATGTTCAAATTTGTTATACGGACTAAATACTTGTATTAATCCTAACGTAGTTGATGTTATTTATATCTTGAACTACAGTATATCATGTCTATTGTTGGACTTCTCATTTAGTCAGAAATTTGTTTACTGGTTCATTTTGCTTTGATTATGTTATTTTCTTCCTTAGGCTCTTCATCTATTTAGTTGCTTAATTGATGATGTCTTTGTAATTAGTTTTGAACTTGTATGCATATCGACAGTTCTTAATTGGTTCTACCTTGAGTCCTATGTTTCCTTTGTTATTCAATGCAATTGTTTGCACGATACATCTCAAGCCTTTTATTTTCTTATCTTTTTATGCAATTTTAACGAAGCATTTTGGAGTTCTGTTATCTTACCATAACCTGTTTTGCTTGATTCAGTGAGTTTCAACTCATTCATGAGTTATGCTTGTATGTATTAAGCGCATCCCAAAGAACCGAGCTCATCAGGGCTACACTAGCCACACTGCATGCTTTCCTTTCATGGATTCCCCTTGGATATATATTTGAATCACCACTGGTTTGTACATTATTTTTCTTCTGACTTATGGTGAATTTTGATTATCAGACGTTTTACTGTGTATCTTCCATTTTTTGTTTGGTTTTCATGTCTTTTGTGCAAACTGTTAAATCCTTGACTTCCTTTTCTTCTCACTATGGCAGCTAGAAACCCTCCTCAAATTCTTTCCTATTCCTGCTTACCGAAATCTCACACTCCAATGCTTGACTGAGGTAAAGTTTCTTTTGGCCTTACTGCATAAGTTTCTGATAGAACATTTGATCCTAAACTAGTAAATGGTTCATCACGTGGAAATGATTTTGCTTGCAGGTTGCTGCCCTTAGTTTTGGGGATTTCTATGACATGCAATATGTGAAGATGTACACCATATTCATGGTGCAATTGCAGGTGTGTATATTTTTATTCTTTCCAATTCTATATTGTTCTAGCTAATGAACATAAGGCTATTGTAGTAAAAGTTTCAGAATTAATTTCTGTGATGAGCTGTGCTTTTATTTGTGTGAATATCCTAATTTCAACTGTGATTGGTTAAGTTGTGCATTTCATGTCTTCTCTTTTTTGTCTTCAGTCCATTCTCCCTCTTAGTACAAATATTCCTGAAGCTTATGCAAATGGTAGCAGTGAGGAGCAGGTAAATCTTCTGAATCTATTTCCTTATTGTGGTATTGCACTAAAAATGTCTATTCGCTGATACTTAATTCTTCCTCCATTTCAGGCATTTATACAGAATTTGGCGTTGTTTTTCACTTCATTTTTTAAGGCAAGCGTTTTATATAATTGAAATGGTCATTCTTGTGTTAACTATATCTTTTATATATCTGAGTACTTTTGCCATCTATGTTAATAAGAAAGTTATTACTCTCTTGCAATATGATTGGAGGAATAATCTTCTAGCTGATTGATAATTGGTTGCTATGGATGCTTTGCAAAATTTGGCATCAGTGGCTTAGCAATCTCTTAAAGAATAAGCTGCAGTTTTGAGGTGCCAGAAAGAGTTTAATGTTCTCATATTAATTTATGATGTGTTCCCCCCCTTATATTTCACACAGACTGAAGAACTCCGATTGTACCTTTTGTGTGACATGTAATATAGAAATATGATGCCAACATAATTGTTTTGACAGTCTCATATTCGAGTGCTGGAGTCTAGCCCAGAGAACATCAGTGCTCTGCTAATTGGCCTTGAATATCTCATTAATATCTCTTATGTGGATGACACTGAAGTCTTTAAGGTAAGTTTACCGCTCATTGACAACTTCAATGTGCAGGGTTCCTGTTTACATTTCTCTTTTGCATGATTAACAGGTTTGCTTGGACTATTGGAACTCCTTAGTTTTAGAGCTGTTTGAGACACGCCATAATTTGGATGGTCCTGCTGGAACTGTGAGTTTGATGGGGCTGCAGGTTAGTAGATTCTTTTACTTTCTGCCCTGTTGCTCTTTATCAATTCTGTTGTATAATTGGGTCATTTCCCTGTTCTCAGAGATGGTACCCGGATTGATGCATTTGTTATTATTGAAGTTACTGATATCAGTGTTTTTTCGGGTTGTTGTGCAGATGCCGATGCTTCCAGGTGTAGTTGATGGCCTTGCTTCACAACTCGTGCAGAGACGGCAACTTTATGCAGAGCCGATGTCAAAGTTGAGATTGCTTATGATCTCACGCATGGCTAAGCCTGAAGAAGTTCTGATTGTTGAAGATGAAAATGGGAATATTGTTCGTGAAACTATGAAGGATAATGATGTCCTTGTGCAATATAAGGTATTCTTCTTGGTTATGAGATTTGTACTGTCTCTTTTATTTATTTACTTAATTCTTATTTATGTATTGCAATGGCACTGGTAATGGGTATAGATCCATGAGACCCTTCTTGTGTATGGTCTGAAACTAGCTGTACCAGTCCTGATCCAACTCCATATACTGGTCTATCTTGATGCAAAATGTGCATTATCCATGTACACTGATGTAACGTGCATTTAGAGCGACATGTCGAAGTAGGCAGGTTTCTCTTTTCAAGTTCTTTAGGTGAAAGGGGAATGATACATGGAAAGTGTTTGGCTCCCATTGAGTTTTCAGAATGCCTCAGATACTATGGTTCTGAAAACTCAGACGAGACTTATATGCCACTCTCCTTGAGGTCTACAGTAGTTCGTAATTTTTGTTAATTTTTTTTAAAAAAATTTATGCCACACAAACAGAAATATATTTGCTTTTGATGTATTCTATTTGATATTTGGGTGCTGTGGGCAAATCAAAACACAGATCATCTATCTGTTTTGTACAAACACCTCTATCACCAAGCTGTAATAGAAAATGAATCAAAGAAGTAAGATTTTATAATCCAATACTTGGCCCTGCCGCATGGATAAAAGAGTTCAAGCTCATTGTGGGTAGCTGTACTGCTGTCATGGTTTGTAGTCTGAGGTTTCTTATACCCTTCTGGATATATCTGTGGCTATATTGATGTCTATGATGTTACAGATCATGAGAGAAACACTGATCTACTTATCTCATCTTGATCATGAAGATACTGAAAAACAGGTAATTTTCAAATTTTCATCTTGTTTTACTTGGTATATAAGTTCCTTCTATGGCTTATGGCTTGCCATATTTTTTTTTCTCTTTTTTGGTTGTACCCATAAACTTTTACTATGGACCGATGGTGCTCGAATTTCTGGTTGGTCACTGTTAGCAGCTAATAAGTGAACATCTTGTGTGCATGTATTGATGTACTATAAAGTTTATCACATTTATTGACTAATGGCCAGTATGAATATCATATTTACTGTGCTCTTGTTTAAATCCTGTACTGCATGTGCATATTATTAAGTTATATTTCTTGCTTACCCGGGGAAGATTGTGTGCCAAATTTGTTCATTTGGAACATTGATTGGATCTTGTAATTTATCTTTTAAAATCCATATTGTGGTTAATTGTCAGTCAGCCACTTGAAGACATTGTATTCCAGATCTTTCTGTTTGCTGATACTTATTGGTTTTTTATATTTGATATATTAGTGGGATGCTTTATCTTTTCCCATGGTTGTGATTTTCTGTTGGCATTAGTGGTGTCTGCTTTCAGTTCTCTTCAAATAGTTTTTAGAAGACTGCATGCTATTCTTTGTGAATGACTTGTTAAATAATAGTTTTCTTCATACTGTTCAATCGGATTTGGTGTGTATTTTTCCCCCACAGATGCTGAGGAAATTAAGCAAACAATTGAATGGTGAAGACTGGACATGGAACAACCTTAATACATTATGCTGGGCAATTGGATCAATATCTGGTTCAATGATGGAGGAGCAGGTTTAGCTTTTTGTTTGCTTACCTTTTTCACTTACTATTAAATGATACATTTCTTCATTCCTAACTAACATAGAAAAGAGCATCTGTATTTGCCCTTCTGCATCTGCTAGTCTGCTACAGCGTTTTTAAATTGAGTTTTGCACTGGGATCTTTTTCCTTTTACCAATATGGTTTGTACTGGACCACATCTACCTATTATTTTGTATACGCCAACAACATTGATGAGATGATACTATTAGGCTAGTTAATGTTAAAAAGGTGAAATCTGCTCTAACATTTGTCTATGAACTGGCAATGTTTCCTTTTTTTTGCGTAGCTTCTCCTTTTCAGAGTTTTCACTGGGCATTGACATTGTACCACCTTTATTTAGTCTTTATTTTTGCATCTCTTGGTGCCTATCACTTTGCACCTTCCTTGCTGATGCATGCAGGGAAACTTTTTCATCTACACTTAAATCTCTGTGTGATCTTTCTGCTGCTTCTCGAACAGTCTACTGCTTTTTGCTCTACGTCGCCTTTCAAGTTATATTCTTTTGTTATGTTTTTAGTATTGCCTCATTGGAAGGTCTATCTTGTCAATTGTTTTTTGATTTTGTGCCTTGTTATGTGACAATTACTTTTCTTCAACAGATGCATGTGATATTTCCTCATTATTTTCCTTGCATTAACTTGTTGCAGGAAAACAGATTTCTTGTTATGGTGATCCGAGATTTGTTAAACCTTTGTGAAATTACGAAAGGAAAAGACAACAAGGCAGTTATTGCCAGTAACATTATGTAAGACTTCGGAATTTATCGTCAATTATTCTACTTTATACTCCATTCTCATTTGTATGTAGTGTTGGGCATGAGTGCTCCAAGATTGTCATAATTTGGATTGAATATTCACTTATGTTTTCCATTCTCCGTTATAAATTTTTCAAACACTTCTACTCCCCAAATTCCCATTCAATTCAAATTTAAATCTCCTAATCAACAGCCTGTGGGTTCCACATGTAAATATTAAATATATTTTTCCATAATAATTTCTAATTAAGATTTCACTCTTAACATTATTTACCATATTTTACCTATTTTATAATCTTATCAATTATGTGGGGTCCAATGTAACAAATCAAATATTCAAATGTAAAAATCCAAAATCCAATCAAACATATTATCTAATTTTCATTCCCAAAACAAAGAGAAAATTACACAGAAAGGTCCCATCCAAATTGAGTGAAACTGCTGTAATGGTTATAGGTGAAATTTTGACCTTTTTAACATCCCCTATTTCTTGTGTAGTTATTTTTGGTCAAAACTGATATGTAATGTCTGTGACAATGTACGATGGATTTGATGTTCAGGCATGAATATACAGGTTAGGTAATGCCACGACTTAGTTCTTCTCTATGATTGTTGAATGTGTAGGTATGTGGTTGGTCAATATCCAAGATTTCTTAGGGCTCACTGGAAGTTCTTGAAAACTGTTGTAAATAAGTTGTTTGAGTTCATGCACGAAACGCATCCTGGAGTGCAGGTTTGTTCATGCAGTCCATCTGTTTCTATGAACTTGTAGATTTATTTAGATTATCAGATGCATCTATAACAGCCTTACTGGTTCATGTTAATGATGCTTGGGGTACCTATTGCTCTTTGTCTTCTCCACAGGATATGGCCTGCGACACTTTCTTGAAAATTGTTCAGAAGTGTAAGCGTAAATTTGTTACTGTGCAGGTATGGCTTGTTTGCATCCAGCTTCTCTTTTTTTTTTTTGGTGGGGGTAGGGGGTGCTGCATGTTTCAATTATTTTGATAGAGGAAAACAGGAATAGCTACTTGTGTTTTTTCCCTTTCAGCTTGGAGAAAACGAACCATTTGTTTCTGAATTATTAACTACACTTCCAACCACCATTGCCGATCTTGAGCCTCATCAGATCCATACATTTTATGAATCTGTAAGTCTGTTGATTGCCAGTGGTGAACTTAAACAAATAATCACGTATTGCTTTTCTTGTTCTAAACTGCTAATAATTTCTTCTGGAATTTAATTGGTTTCTATTACTCACTGTCTTTTAAGGTTGGCCACATGATTCAAGCAGAACCTGATGCCCAGAAGAGGGATGAATATTTGCAGCGGCTGATGGAGCTTCCTAATCAGGCAAGCTTTTTTGTCTTAGGCAGCACAAAATGGACTACCCATTTTAACAAAAAAATTTGAACTTTTATTTGCAGTTCTCAACTTTAAAGAATTTAAAGCTCTGTAGCTTTTGTCTAATGAAGCATTTTTATTGCAGAAATGGAATGAGATTATTGGACAAGCTCGTCAAAGTGTTGATTTCTTGAAAGATCAAGATGTTATAAGGGCAGTGCTTAACATATTGCAGGTTTGACTAATGAACTAGATGCTCTAAAGCTCCTTTTGTTTATTATTGGAGGCAAACTGCTGGCCTTCTGCTTTATAAGAATTCTTCAATCCAGGAAATGGTTTTCCAACCTATGCAAAAATATAATATTTCAGTTTTATTTTGACTCTTGATTTGTATTGTAGTACTTAGAGATGTCAATGAAGAAGGGATTATTGGGGATTCGATTTGCCCCATCCCATTGGGGATTAAGTGGGGACGGAGGCGGGGGCGAGTTCTAAAATGTGGGGATTAGCGGGGTCGGGGTCGGGGTCGGGAATTGATTTGTCCCCACCGAATCCCACGGGGATTTGCCTTCGTAAATCCCTTATTTCGGCTTCAGTTCTATCTCTAATAAAAATATTATTTTATTCATAGTATTTTTTTTAAAAATAAAATCATTTTATCCATTTGGTTACATCATTTTATCCATTTGGTTACTTAAAAAGAATATAAAATAAATTGAATTATATTATTAAAGGAGTTTACATTATTATACCTAATTAACTATAAGTTTATATTATTAACTATGTGGATTCAAATGAATTTATATTATTGACTAATTAATTATCAATCATATTATTAAAAATGTAAATTAAAATAGTTGTATTATTATTTATGTAATTATGATTATTAACTATATTGATTTAAATGAGTTTATATTATTAAATATATACTTAAATAACTGTGAATTATATTATTATTTGTATTGATTAAATGAGTTTATATTATTAACTATGTAGATTCAAATGAGTTTATATTATTGAAAAATTAATTATGAATCATATTATTAAAAATGTAAATTAAAATAGTTATATTATTATTTATATAACTATATATGAACATTAAAAAAACTATGTAATTATGATTATTAATTATATTGATTTAAATGAATTTATATTATTAAATATATACTTAACTAATTATGAATTATATTATTAACTATGTAGATTCAAATGAGTTTACATTAGTGACAAATTAATTATAATTTATATTATTAAAAATGTAAATTAAAATAGTTATATTATTATTTATTTAACTATATATGAACATTAAAAAAATTATGCAATTATGATTATTAACTATATTGGTTTAAATAAGTTTATATTATTAAATATATACTTAACTAACTATGAATTATATTATTAACTTTTAAGGATGAAATTATTTATATTTATATTAGTGATTGTATTTGATATATGAAATATTTCATTATTTTGTATTTGAAGATTTTTGCTTGGAAGCTTTATTTTTTTACTTTGAATTTATTGAGTTACAAGTATTTAAATTTTAGTATGAGATATGTTTAAATGAGCTTGTGTCTTCGTATTTGTAGTTCACTCGAATTTTACTTTGGTGAAATATGCATTGAGTTTATTTTAGTGATGTGATGAAATAATTTTTTTTTAAAATTAAAAGTTGAAGTGGAGTCAAACATGGGTCAAAACGGGCCAAAATGAAGCTGAATTGGCGGCGTGGATGGATGTTCTAATATGGGGTCGGAGTCTGGCTTTATTCAAAAATTCTAAAGTGGGGACGGGGTGGGGGCTAGGAACAATTATTTAGAAGTGGAATGGGGTTGGAGGTAGGGGACTCCAGCCCCGCTTCGCCCCATTGACATCCCTACTAGTTCTTATGGGCAAACAAAATTTTGAATTAGATGATTCATGAAGCTGCTTTAGGCTGTTTTTGGCATGTTTCTCTTTCTCATTGTATTGAAATTAAATACCTAACAATAGTAGATTGTTGACCACTCAATCTCTTTAGGCTTAATGTGAGGCTCATATGCGATGTACATGATAAAATGGCTTGTTTCTCCTTGGTTTTGCTTTCATTTTTCACACCAATAGATTTTGCTAGTCATACTGTGCTTACCTGGTATCAGAAATTTTTACCCAAATACAGTGAGCCTTTATGGAATTTGTGTAGTCATGCTGTTAACCTAGTCATGCTTATTTCCACTAGTTATTTGTTTTGTCGATTATGCAATTTATCTTGATTTAAGAGCTAATAATCTCTGTAACTGTTTTTTTTATTGCAGACAAACACTAGTGTAGCCAGTTCACTAGGAACATATTTCTTGTCACAGATTTCTCTAATCTTTCTGGACATGCTCAATGTCTACAGGTAGATCTCTGATCAGCTTATGTTCTTGTACTTCTCTTGTCTTTGCTTGTAGCACGTCTTCAGCCTCGTAAATTCTCCTCTACTTAAATATGCAAGTCACTTACATCTAATGTATTCAACAGAATGTACAGTGAGCTTATATCAACTAGTATTGCCCAAGGAGGACCATATGCTTCTAGAACATCCATTGTGAAACTTCTTCGGTAGGTTCAACTTTAGAGTCTAGCTTCTTTAATATATATCACAAACCTTCTCCCAATATTGTTTTACTGCTGAGCAGGTCGGTAAAGAGGGAGACTCTTAAACTTATTGAGACCTTTTTGGACAAGGCTGAAGATCAAACTTCGATAGGGAAGGAATTTGTGCCGCCAATGATGGACCCTATTCTTGGTGACTATGCTAGGAATTTGCCTGATGCTAGAGAATCAGAAGTTCTGTCTCTCTATGCCACAATCATAAACAAGTATGATATGATGCCTCATTTTTCATTATTTTTTTGGTATTGTTCTCACTGCTGACCTTGATTTTGAAGGTTGTGACGTGATCACTTCTAATTTAGCACTGTATTCATAAGTATTACATTCTTTGGTGTTTAAACTCAAGATGGCCATTGGCTCGGTAAATTTACTGCATAGGAAACTCGCCAGTGCAGTCTAGTAGAATGTGTGCCCATCTTCTATTTTCTGATTGCTGCCAAACTTTTGGATTCTTCTGAATCTTAGTGGTGTTAATATACCATATTTGAGTTGAACATTCATTTTCTGCCCCACAGATACAAGAGTGCAATGATTGAAGATGTGCCTCGCATATTTGAAGCTGTTTTCCAGTGTACCCTTGAGGTTAGTAAATCAGGCCATTTGCTATGCATTAGCCAAGTAGTGCTTACTTTTTGCTCCTAGATGCCATGTTAGTACTATAATTTTTGTGGTTGATATCTATTTGCATGATGAAGAGCACATACCTTTATTTTGACTAATGCACCTTATTCATTAGAAGCAGGGAATATGAATTGCACATGGCATGTGTTTTGTTCACATAAATTGATCTACCCACCTCGCCTCTAAATCCCACCACATCAATGGAATTTTTTTAGAAAGAGATTGTCTTGCTACTCCTACTTATCTTTTGGTGCCAAGCCATTATGAATACTCCCCATATTCTCAGGTTCACAATATGTGGGAGTTCTCTTTTTTACTTGCCTTCTGTATCTTGTGATGGTCATTATGTTTCTAATGTAGAGAGCTTTGCAAGTAAAATCATAAACCAATCTTATATTCCTCTGTAACCTCTCTCTCTGTCTATCTCTCACAAACTCCACCTTATCCTTTTTCTTGAAAATGGGCTGTTAAAATAATTTAATCTTACTTTTTTTTTTACTGGTCACTGGGAATGTTGGTAGTTTTAATCATGGAGTGCTACAAACTATCCAGAGCTTGCGAAGTCCGTGAAGCAGATTTTAGATACGCATGTAGTCTTATAGATTGACCATATATCTAGGGAATTAACCGTGTAGCTTGTCATGTAAGTGACTGAACTTTATTTTATACATCTTTCTGCTGATGAGGTCAAATGTGTCTTATTCTCTCCTCCTCCTTCCTTTTCTCTGATGTGTTTGTATATGCTCTCTAGATGATTACAAGGAATTTTGAAGATTATCCTGAGCATCGCCTCAAGTTCTTTTCATTGCTTCGGGCTATTGCTACGCACTGTTTTCCTGCTTTGATCCGGTTATCGAGTGAGGTTTGTGCAATAAGTTTTATATTTCTCCTTCTCTAAAGATGAAACCACAATTCCCATCTCTTATGGGTTTTCTCATGCTGCTGCTTTTTTTCTTTTTCCTTTTTCTAAATACTCCAGTTCTTTATTTATTTTAACGATTAACATTCTGTAATTTGCGTCAGCAACTTAAGCTTGTGATGGATTCCATTATTTGGGCTTTCCGGCATACTGAAAGAAATATTGCTGAAACCGGGCTTAACCTTTTATTGGAGATGCTAAAAAACTTCCAGGTTTGCCCTTCATTTATTATGATTATTTTATCAGAGAATTCACTTCATACTCTATTGCATTGAAGGTACTTATGTTGGTAATTTACTTGGCAGGCTTCTGAGTTCTGTAATCAGTTCTTCAGGACATACTTTTTGATTATTGAGCAAGAGATCTTTGCTGTTTTGACGGATACATTTCACAAACCTGGGTTCAAATTGCACGTTTTGGTGCTGCAGCATTTGTTCTGCTTGGTAATGGCTTCTCTTGAAAATTCTATCAATTTTATTAGTTAGCTTGTCATAACAGTTAATGGTGACAATTTCAGGTGGAGTCTGGTTTATTGACTGAGCCATTATGGGATGCAGCTACAGTTCCTTATCCTTATCCAAGTAATGCAATATTTGTTCGTGAGTACACGATTAAGCTTTTAAGTACATCCTTCCCCAACATGACAACAACTGAGGTATGGTGGTAGAACTCATGCGACAGTGATAATTATACCATGAATGGAAGGACTTAAATCTTGGGTTCTCTTTAGGTTACTCAATTTGTGAATGGGCTTTTTGAGTCAAGATCTGACCTTCCAACATTCAAAGATCACATAAGAGATTTCCTTGTGCAATCAAAAGAATTTTCAGCTCAGGTATAATTGCCTCCCTTGATACTTCATTCCATAAGTTGTCATTTATGTGACCAAAGAGGGATATAGATATCAAGGCAAAAGTTATAGCTCCACTTTATATTGAAGGAGTTTTGTTGGCATTGAGATATTTAAGACCTAGCATGCTGGTAGCACTTGATTTTTGACCATGATGAGAAATTGAAAACACATGGAGTAAAATAGTATTATGTTTTATTCCTTGCCCTACATCTCACTTTTAAGACTGGCCTGGAACACTTGTTTTCAGAATTTTTTTGCCTGGTATGCACTTCAATAGCAATTAGAATACTTGGGATCAAATAGGGAAATTTGTAATTTATAGTTAAAGAGGTAAATGAAAAATTTCCTGCTATCCTATCACCATAATATCCAGGATGGGATTATTTTTCTTTGAAATATTGTCTTTTGAATTTTGAATTGTGGCTTTTACATGAAATTCCATGATTGAAAGGGTTGCCAATTTTGTTGGTTCTGCAGTTATTGAATGGTGTTGGTACTTGGTAGGTGCACATGTTTTATGTACTCTGTATGTGCAGAATTGACTGCTTGCTTTTGATTTGGTAGAGAAATTAAGAAATTTAATCATGGGTGTTACCCAATTATTCTATTATTGATGTAGTGAGTGGTGGGAATCATGAGTAAATGACGAGGTTACTTGTGGAACTTCATATGTAAAATATATTTATTTTAGGGAAGTATGCATCATAAGTTGGTAATTCAAAATAGAAATGTGGGAATCCAATTTTGGATTGAGCCTTTTTTTTTTTACTTTTTTTTTGTGGTGAAATTCTATATCTCACAAGCAGAGAAAGATGAAATGGAGGTGTTTAGCAACTCTAATACCAAGGAGAGTTGCAAAATGAAAATATCTTGATTTTGTCCATGTGAAGTCTAATGATAATTTTACCTCTCTATGCAGGACAACAAGGATCTTTATGCAGAAGAAGCTGCTCTTCAGAAAGAAAGAGAGCGACAGCGAATGCTTGCCATTCCTGGGTTGATTGCACCCAATGAGATACAGGACGAGATGGTGGATTCGTAGGTGACCAAATGATTCTGAGGGAACCTTTTTTTTTTTGTTTAAATTCTTTCTTGTGGTTTTGATCTGTAGCATTAGTCCTGAGCACTTGGAGTCCAAAGAGGCTGAGTGAATCTGCATTCCATTTTTAACCTTGTTGCAAATTTTCTCTCGTTTTAAGCCTTATACGAGGAAGGTCTCCAGGTAACGAGGCTTTGCTGCTAGACGGCATTGGGTGGGTGTAGAGTAATTTAGATTCTAATTTAGAGTAGGACAAGCCATTGTATGAATTCGTGAATTCATTTTAGACATTGTAATTCATGACGGCTTGAAACTGTGGCTGAAACGTCGTCAGGTTTAGCCATTGACAATTTAAATAGGTGTAATATATAAAAGACAGGTTGTGCAGTAATTCCATTTTGTTCAGAGGATAAACAAACTTGTATTTCCGAATTGAGATGTTTTGGTCCCTTATAGTGTTTTCTGCGTTCCTTTTCCTTTCTGGAACGAGGCTTGTTTTCTTAATGTCTGCCAAATTTTCTTTCGTTGCTTACTGGGTGGTGTAATTTCGTACCCAGAGAAAAACTGGCACATTCAAGATATGTGGAATTATATCTGCGTTGTCCTCGAGAATATCATTTCTTTTATTGTTGCGTATGTTGGATCAACATTTTTATTCCATTACTAATGTTGCATAAGTAGTCATTGGGTCTGAAAAGTTAAATGGCTTTTATTTCCATGTTCGGATTTCTTAGGATGGACTGGAATTTTTGTTTTCTAGGTTTTGTACACAGAATGAATCCATTTTAAAACATATGGTCCGTCTTGGCCCTCGATGGGATGATGGGATGGTTAGCCTAAAATAGATTCAATATATTCGTACGCATGTAAAGTTTGATCGGAAAGAATCCCAGAGGAGGTGATCCGTTATTGGGTTACACGGGCAAACAAGCTCTGCAAGTGGGAGAGACCAATGACCAAAGGTAGTTTTTTTTTTTGTGAAAATATAGGTTTAGTGATGGGGCACGAGTTTGTTGAGGGGATTTTTTTTTTCTTCATAAACTCCCTTAGACTAGTTCTGGAAGTAGTCTATGACTTGTAATACTACTAGTGATGGACATGAAATTTTGATTTTGTTAGTGATGACGTTGAGTGGTATGAATTACTTTATTAAAAGAAAGATGTCGAATGCTATGAAAAAATGAATAAAAACATAATGCCTTCCACCAAAAATTAGGAAAGAACAGTTAAACTGAGTGTTAAATATATATATATATATATATATAATCCTATAATGCAATTAATTAATTATGCTATTATTAGATACATCCTTAATTATTGTTAGAAAATGGAAATAAATATTTTGTTAATGCTTATAATTTGATAAATGTAATTAATTCCTTTCATTCCACCCTTCAATGCTTTTATTTGGTTTTTTTCTTAGAAAAAATATCGATTATACATTAACTCTTGTGTTCACTTTTATTAGATTTTTTTAATTATAATTCATAGAATTTATTAAAAGGAACCAAAAAATTCTATTTTCTCAAAAAAAATCCACCTTTGATAAGTGGTTCCCATTTGTTTGTCCGTGAATGCATCTCTTCCCTTGGGATTCTTTCCGATCAAACGACAGATTTGATTCGCGACTCACAAAATATTCGTATGAGTCTGTTTCTTCCATTTGTGATTGTATTTATTTTAAGCTAACCCTCTTTCGAATGCCACAACGGACCATATTTTTTAGAATGAGAACATTTTGTGTAAAACTCTCTGTTTTATGGACAAAAATACAATCATATATTTGACCAAAACATTTGTTCTCGCATTGATGCCATCCTGAGGTACTTGAATTTATACTTGGATTCTGGTAAAAAAAGATTCGTCAAAAGGAGGACTTAATAACTATTGGATATAAGATAATTTGCCAAAAAATAAAAAAACAAAGAATGAAATTCACCAATTTACTTACCAGTATAATTTTTTATTAGATTGAATGAAGAGTTTGATGTATAGCGGGTTTCATGAATTGGATAAATTAAAAAATAGTTGAAATATACATATTAAATTAATGAATGTGTGAAGTTTAAAAATATTTAAGAATGTATATTTTTGAGAAAAATATTTTTTTTAATATAAACTTTGAGAAAAATGCTTGTTTAGTTACAATTTTTAAAGTTTTTAAGAATTTATTTCCTTTTAAATTAATTAATAATCTTCCTCTAATAAAAGTATTATAAGGAGCACGCACGAACTCAGAATTTGGACCAATATGTAATGAAATACAATTAAAAAGTAGTAAAAGAAATGGTAAATAATGTCAGCCTAACTGGGAAAGGAGAGAGAAAATTCAGAAAGCGTTTCTGAAGAAAGAAAGAAGAGGATTCAGAAAACCGAGAAAAAGAAAGCAAGACCAACGCTACCTTTTTCCTCAAGGATACGATCCTCGTTCGTAGTCGTAGAACTACGAAGTGTATTTCTTCCTCATCCGCTTATCAGCAAACCTCAATTCTACCAAGAAGGCAGCTCCTTTCTCTTCGATCCTTCACAATTTTCCATTTTCCTCTTTGCTTTTCGTAATCATCTGGTTGTTTCCGCTGCTGTGTTATTCTTTCGCTGTTCCCTTTTGAAGAAAATATAAAGAAAGAGGGAGAAAGGTTTGGCGTAATGGGACAAACCTTCCGGAAACTCTTCGATGCTTTCTTCGGCAATACTGAGATGAGGGTAAGAGAGATATGAACCACTCCTTTTCTTTTTCCGACTTTTTATTTTTTCTATTTCTGGTATAATTCCAATATTTTTCTTTGTAATATTACGTTTCTTTCTTTTGCCAAAATTTTTGGTCGATGCTAATCCAAGCAGTTCAGCCACAGTAAAAGCCATACCTAAATTAGAGCTTTAATTTTTTTTTTAATGGTTTGTTTAATCATCTTGGGTGTAGTTTATTATCACGGGTTCACTTGGGTTGTAGATATTTCTCCATAGTTATACCAATTGGCCAGTATAATTTTATGTTGTTTCAGGAAATAGGTGTAATGTTAGAGAATAAAGCTCTCTTTTATTGGTAAGTGAGCTCAGATGAGGAATTGCTATTCAACTATTTCTAAGTTGGGAACTTCCCTACAATTGCAGCAAAATTGGAAATGCGATAGCTGCCAAAGAATTTTTTTTTTCTCCAGCTTATTTTAAGATCATGGATTATTTTTGTGCCCATTCTGAAGATATCCTTCTTTAGGGATCTACTGTTTGATTTTCGGTTCAAATGCTTGTCAAGGGGGATTTCCTTGAATATATTTGGTTAACAATTGTTCACTTTCTTGATCTTTTCCCCTCTCTTTGTGTTTGTTTTAAAGACTGAGTTAGACCTTGCCAAAATACACCACTTGGGCTAGCTACATGATTTTGGTAGCCTATATGTTTATTTAGGGGGTGTTTGGTATCATAGGAAAATTTTCTTGATGTGCTTGATCTACTGACTTGCCTGAGTTTGCTACCAACACTGCTAGCTGGAAATGCTATTCCTGGTCTTTTGTCCTCCTTTCTCTCTTCTTTAACACTTCTGTATGGCATCCATTTTAGCCTATGTTCTCATAGAAACTAATAACTAGATCAGTGCCAGGCCAATGGATTCTGTTTCATGTATTTGTTTGGTGCCATCTTTGGCATCTGTAATCAGATTTGCATGTGCCTCTGCTGGTTTATCAAGTGGAAGATTGTTTTCTGATTGTCCTTGGTGGAAGTGATCTTCCCATTCCCGTCTTTTTCTTATTCAAACTTTGAATGGATTTGCCAAATATTATACTTTTTGCCAACCAGAAGGACCATAAAGTGAAAAAGGATAAAAGATCATTGGTTTGTTCTTATTGTTTCGCTCACTTCCTTGCAGCTCAATTGGCAGACTATTGTTGTTAGTTTAAATTTGTTTGCACCTCAAATATGCAACTTCTGTAATATTCCTTTCATTTAACACATTAGTGCCTGTCAAACTTCTCCCATCTACATTGATAATTTGACCTGTTATTATGCTTCTGAATCTTTGCTTCATATCTTCTTAATGTAATACTTTCTACTCCCTCCGTCCAAAGATATAAGTCACCGAATGACTTTCTTGATGTCTTAAAATATGTCTTTTTACGACTTTCTAGGGATCTTTTATTGCTTCTTTTCAATATAGATAGATAGAAGAGTAATAATTGGAGAGAGAAGACTAGTAAACTTTTTTTCAAGAAAACAAAGAAACAATAAATAAGGATTAGGGGCATTTTAAGGAGAAATAAATTCCTGGTATGTGCAATTTTTAGTCAAAAGACATATTTTTTGATGTAGGGAGTAAGTTACCATTTACCGTTGTAGTAGACCTAGCCACAAGTGGTCAAGAAGAAGCTTTTTTTTTTTCCTTTTTTTTTTTTTTCAGTTTTGGCATGCAAATACAGATGTTGAACTATTCTTCCCCTTCTTTGTGCAATGCTAATTCTGCACGAGAAGCTGATATCTGTGTTTCCTATATAGGTGCTTCATATGCCTTGTGAGTTGCTTGGCTCATGCACTTTTTGTCGTAGATATTTTATATTATTATTCCTATAGACCTTACTTATCTCAGATTCTACTTCGACTGCATAGGTTGTAATGCTCGGGCTGGATGCAGCTGGCAAAACAACTATTCTTTACAAGCTGCATATTGGAGAAGTTTTGTCTACTGTTCCCACTATTGGTAAGTTACTTTGATTGATGTATCTCATTTTTCATATAGTAAATGTTGTTGTTCATCTACAATCTATGGAGAAGGTATGACCATATTAAGGGTGACTCATCAAATTACTTGGTAGATGTTGTGGAGTTGCAGCATTTCAACTGTTTATATATCCAGATGCTTCTTTGCTGTCTCTTCATTCACTGTGTTTATGTGATTGATTATTTTCTCTATTGGTATACTCAACAATTCTTTTCACATGAGAAGGAATTGCATTAGAGATTTTTTTTTTCCATCTCTTTTTCTTGGGACTGAGTGAAAAATGTGTTCCTGAACAGGTGACTCATTCAGTTAAACATTAACGGTATGGATGCAATGTAACTGTTTAGTTAGTTTTTTTTTTTTTAATGAAAATAACTGTTTAACTGAGATCTGTCTAGATATCCTCTGAATATAATCTTCTTCATTCCTTAAGTGAGTATTTTGTGGTCTATCAGTTATTGAAGAATAACTCCCCAGTTCTGTTAATTATATGGATGAAAATGTTAGGTTGATGCACAGAAAATATAGAAGTTTTATAGCTTGTTCTGAAGTTTGACAGTTAGTTGTCATCCCAGTTTTTGTTCTCTCTTTCACCGTGCCTTACTGTATTTTTCCATCTTGTTTTATGTTAGTTAAACCTCCCTAATTATGTTTGTGATCACGGGACATGAATTAGTAAGCATTAAGGATGTTTAGATGTTTTTATTATAATTGAGAAAGGACATTTGGGTATGTTTTATTCCTCCTAGACTCTTGGGAAAATGTGTGCTTGATTATCCATGATACTTCTTTCCTGATTTATGCATTGTTTTTCTACAAGCGCAATTTTTTGAGTGAGAAGTGAAAAATATCTGATGACTAGGGAAAAAGTGGTGTTTACTTAACACCCAGAAATTAATTACTTCCTTTCGTAAATATGTAAAAGAATCCTGTAGCTATCAAGTAGGATTGTGATACAGTATCGAAAGGACTGTTTATGAATTTTTGTTGATAATGGTTTGGGATTACTTGGACTGCTGGGATGATCTAAAACTGGATCTATAACATTGTGAGAACTATGAGTTCTTTTTCGTTTATATTTTTCTGCATTTTTTCTTTTAGAACACTCTTGAAAGATTGAGCTCCAAGCTTCTATAGCTCTAAGTGATTTGTTTTAAGAGCTTGAAGGTCTATTCTAGTTGCTGTATTTCTGCTGGACTTCAGAATTCTCTCTCTGTTGTTAGTCCATTTGAGTTACTTTGTAAGTGATAGTAATGATCTCTATTTTTCCTTGGTACTAATATGTGTCTTCCCATTGGCCTTTTCATTTATGATTTTGTTTAGAGCTACAAACTGATGGTAATTACTGTTCTGCAGGTTTCAATGTGGAGAAGGTTCAGTATAAAAATGTGATTTTCACAGTTTGGGATGTTGGTGGACAAGAGAAACTAAGACCACTGTGGAGACATTATTTCAATAATACAGATGGGCTGGTAATGTATTTTGCAGCATGCAATTAATTAGTTCTCCTCTTCCCTCATTCTTCTTTAATTCCTTTTAACATTTGAAATTAGAATTTGTATGGGTAATCTAAGATGGTATATTTTTGGTATTCTATTCTTCGCATGCAGATCTATGTCGTTGACTCTTTAGATAGAGAGAGAATTGGAAAGGCGAAGGCAGAATTTCAGGTTCTATATGTTTCTATTTGTCTTATTCAGTGAAGTTCTTCTGGGCTAGCTTCTCCTCTTGACTATCTTCTCTTTTCCAGGGGATCATCAAAGATCCATTTATGCTTAATGCCGTCATCTTGGTTTTTGCAAATAAGCAGGACATGGTATGTTGCAGAAATTAGTGTTTGTAATTGGTCACCAATTGTTTACAAAATACAGGAAAATGATATAAAGAAAGATAAAATGTATTTCTATATATTTTAGATCTCTTTAAATTGTTTATGACCTGAATCAAAAACAACATTCTGATCCCTATTGAAGAAACTAAAAATTGTTTGCATGGTTTTGATACAGATTTTTTTAGTATTACAAATACTACTTTAAATTGAAAACATGATCGAGAGCATTGTATCATTTCTTGCTACTAGTTTTTCCCTACTTGGAGAAAAGAGAAAATTGGGATGTGAGGTAGGCTATATATTCATGGATGTAGGACTTGAAAAGTTCTGGTATACTTATCTTTTCCTTGAGAAAATTTTAAATTGTGAAATTGGTTTCAAGTCAACAATTTGTCATTGAACTCTGAAATGAATAGATCTGGGGAAGACACCTCTCTTTAGAGCCACTGGCTACATTGAGATTAAACTTGGAAATTCAATCCATGCTTTATGATTAAGTAGTGGCATGACCTTAACATCTTTGTATTAGCAATTGCAAGTTTTGTTGAAATTATTGGCCAGTGAAATGAGCCTGTTATGAATTTGCTTGTCTTGATGGCTTTCAGGGGGGTGAGTTCTTTCACTTCCTTCTCAGTGATTTAATTCATCGCTTCTTTATTGTTATGAAATATTTTTGGGCCAGGGGAGAGGGAGGGTGTCAAATGGGTGGTTTAGTTAATGATACTTTTTTACAGAACACTCCTGGGCAGTTGATTGGCCTCCTTGGTGTTTCTGATAAAATTTGGGTACATAGGCATCGGCGTGTAACACCATAATTAATCATGTCCTTGGATAACTTTGCTAATTGTTTGCTGGATTTCCATGGTTTTTTCTTTCAGAAAGGAGCAATGTCACCAATGGAGGTCTGTGAAGGTCTGGGACTCTATGATCTTAAGAACAGAAAATGGCATATACAGGGGACTTGTGCTCTTAAAGGGGATGGTCTTTATGAGGGCTTGGACTGGCTAGCCAGCACGCTGAAGGAGCATAGAGCTGCCGGGTTCTCTTCTGTAGGCACTTCAACCTTCTAAATTATCCAGGTTCAAACTTGTTCTCATGATCCTGATTTTGCAAATAATTGAGCAATTGCTTTCTTTGTGCTGATTTATCTCTTTCTACTTGATGACACAGATTTTCTATAGTTCCGCTGTCTGTAATTTGGGGAGACCTAGTACTCAAGTAATTACCTTCTTCCCTGGTTGTATTTCAGAAGACATTGAAGTACATTAGATGCTTATTCCTGGCCTTTATTTCACTTTGTGAGAATTTTTAGATCGACACGCGGAGAATGAATCTTTGAGATATCCCATATGGCCACTTTTGGCTTGTGTTTGTGTAATGTGTATAGTGATGTTTTGAGTAATTTTCTTCTTGAGTGATCTTTCTGTGTCTTTCTCAGTGGTTTCGAGAAAACATCATTGCTCTCGTGTTCCAATCAATGTTAAGCCGGATTTAAAGCATCACTTCAGGGCTGCATGCTAAAACAGAATGTTTTGGATTCTCGATGGATCATCTTATATGGTTAGAAGTTGGAGCTCGCGAATACCCTCCTCTCCTGTCATATTGGGGCTCACACAAGGGTTTTGCATAAAGCAGAAGAAAAGAAAGAAAAGAAATCCATTGAGTTTGCTGGTATTAAGCTTTACCTAATTTAAATGAAAAGGATACGAAACAAAGCAGGGAATTGTGTCCTGAGTTTTTTTTCTCCCCCCTCCCCCCCCCCCAACATTGGAAATATATTTAAATTTAGAATTTTCTTGTACAACTTAGATTTCATCAAAGGAAGTATTATTATTTTAAAAATTAATATATTATTTTAATTTTTAGCGACATAAATAAAAATGGGTTTTTTTAAAGGAATTAAAAATTTGTTTGAGAAGTACTTTTAAGATAGATATTTCTAAAATATAAAATTAAAACTAACGAGTAAAAGTCAAATTGAGTAAAAAAATCTTTATATTTTGAAATGAATGTAAATTAATTATAGGTAAATTATTATGATTAATACTAAAATTAATGAAATTATTTATTAAATTTTAAATAACTCAAATATTTATTTTAAGAGGATGGATTCTCTTAGAAAAATAAAAAGATATGCTATTCATCTATTTTGGGTAGAGGTGTGGGTTCCAGCACTATGGCGCGCCCCTCTTTCTTCATAAAATTTACTGAAAAATCCCAACCATTGGATTGGAGTGGGGACAGTATGTGCGGGTATCATCACGCCTCTCCTTCGGACCACACATTTACTGTAAATAAATTATGGCGTTAGTTTAGATTCGTCCTTTCGAATTTTGCTTTTCTTTTCGTTTCATGTTTCTTGAACAGTTCCGGAGGAGAAATGCATTCATGCCGATCCTCCGCAATGTTGGGAAGCAAAACCAATTTATTTTTACGTAGAAATCCGTATATTCTTATGAATTCAAACCTTAATCTTCGTAATTCTGCTAAATTCAGACGCTTAATCCATCAACTTGTCCCCAAATTCACTGTCTCGTCTTCACTAAGCTCTGTTTTCACTTCCGCCGCTGCCGCTGCTGGCTCCTCTCCAGCACATGCAGCGGTGACTTCCGCGATAACCCAGGTGGCGGTTACTGCTGTGGCCATAGCATCCGGGGCTTGTCTCTCCACTAAGGTAGATTTTTTGTGGCCCAAATTGGACGAGCAACCGGGTAAGAATTGTTTCATTGGTTTCCACTCTTACTAGCATGTTTTTCCTCTTCCTGTGTTTAGTGTCTAGAAAAGATTATTATTATTAGTGTTATTGAAGCACTATCTTTTCTAGTTTTATCTTCTTGTGCTAATGACTAATGTTCTTCTAGTACTAGTTTGTTGACTACTGGATTATGCTGAGATTATCATGACTTGATGTAGTATTAGATTAGTGGCAGCCCCATGTTTGCTTCTTATTTTAGGCAACAAGGATTTTGGGAAATTGAAGTTGCCTATAAATTCATCCTAACCATGGAACATGACATTATGTGTAGCAAAAACAAAGGACTACTGGCTCGAACTTTGAATTGACCTACTATGCATTTGAGCTACTTGGGCTGAAGTGACGTTTATTCAGAATGAGATCAGCAATAAGTAATTCTGTGATTGCTCCAAACATTTTATAATCTATGGATGTTTTTGCCATCTCTGCAAAGTAATTTTGAGATTATGGTAATATGTAACATATATTGGATATTGATGTATTGATTGACACTTTTGCTGATTCTGAATTTTTTTTTTTGGGGGGGGGGGGGGGGGGGTGTTAAGAAAGGAACTGATTTACAATTGTGCTTTACTTTGTGTAAGTACATAATTAAAGTCGAACTCTCTGTATTGCTCCATTACTTTGATGCTGCAGGATCTCTTGTGCTGGATGGAGTAGATGTCACTGGACATCCCATATTTAATGATCCAAAGGTTTACCATCTCAACTGCACCTATTGATATTGGATATAAAGTCATATTCTGTCAAAATGACACTAAGACTTTTACTCTGTGAAGGCAGGTGCAAAAAGCAATTGCTTTTGCAAAGAAAGCTCACAAAGGCCAGTTCCGGAAGACTGGAGACCCTTACCTAACACATTGTATTCACACGGGAAAAATCTTAGCGGCATTGATTCCCTCAACTGGGAAAAGGGTAATCCTTGTATCTCTGACAATTATGGTGGCATTTATTCAATCTTTAGTCTTTATTATTCATATACTGCTGCAAATTGAAGCTTTGCAAAATGAACCCCATAAGTGCCTCTTACTTCCTTATAGCTATGCGCTTTTGTCATTGTGATAGTTGCTCTCTGGTATCCGTCACCTGTATGAACAAAGAAACTTATTCCAGGCAGTACTTAATATGACTCTATTCATTTACTTGGTGGATATTCAAAATGGTATATCCATATAGTGTGTATAAACTTATTTTGCCTTGGTGTCTTCTAGTTTTTCTTTGCTAGTTGTTGATGAAGCATTATTTCTTGCAGGCTATTGATACAGTTGTTGCAGGGATCCTGCATGATGTAGTTGATGATACTTGTCAAAGTTTGAACAGCATAGAGAGAGAGTTTGACAATGAGGTGGGGAAGTTGGTAGCTGGAGTATCTAGACTTAGTTATATCAATCAGGTAAATAAGTACTTGGTAAAATATTACCAATGGGCAAATTGAAAGCGATAGCCTTATCGTGTTGCAGTGCAAGGGTAGTACCATTAATATCCACTCTGCTCCACTAGCCGAGTGGAAATCCACATGTTAGATTACCCTATACCATTAATATTCACCTCCCCCTCTCTTTTTTTTTTTTTTAATAATAATTTGCATACAACTCATGTTAAAGAAATCTCAAATGAGACTTTGCTCTACAGTTGTTGCGGAGACATCGCAGGCTAAATGTTAATCAGACCATGCTAAGCAATGAAGAGGTGTGTGCATTTCAACATCCAAATTATTAATCTGTTATACTTCCTACATAAGATGGTAATGAATTGATGTGACATCAAAGAACAAGTTTCATTTTTTAACAATTCAGAACTATATGTTTCTCCTCCTTTCTTTTTCCTTGTAAGGAATGTGAAAGTAAGTTTGTAAAAGTATTTTTAATGACTAATGTTTTTAAAATGATAATATGACAAGAATTCAGTCATGTGAATTAACCCCTAATTATACAATTATGAGGGCCACTTCTAAGGACAACAAGGTATCTTACCCTAGATCAGAAACTTCTTATGTGCATCGTGCAATAGTGCACATCATATTCAATACCAAAATATAGACATAAGACTCATGACATCAGGAATCTATGAGTGGAGCAAATTTTGCATTTCATTTTCTATTACAGTTTATTTCACTTTCTCCCATCTCATCTTGAATTGGTAAACCACACTCTGTATCTTTGTAATAATCGTTTTTTCTTTCAGATAAGAAACACATGACAGTAGCTGCATGATATCTGATGTGATTTGAATGGCCAATTTATGTTCCTGCTATTGGCAGGTAAAATTCATGTTTCTCATGGCTTGCTCCTGTTAATAGGCAAATGATATACGAGTGATGCTGCTGGGCATGGTTGATGATCCACGTGTGGTTCTTATAAAGCTTGCGGATCGGCTTCATAACATGAGAACCATGTACGGAAAGTTACTGCTTATCTGCCTCTTAAGAGTGCTGCCTATGTAGGCTATATTATTAGCTTTACAATATTGAGAATTCAGAAGTCAACTTTCAATATCTATTATGATGTTTCATAGGTTCTACAAATCGTTCAAATAGACCATGTATTCTATTAGCTTAATTTTCTCCTTGCAGATATGCTCTGCCAACAGCGAAAGCCCAAGCTGTTGCACAGGAAACATTAGCTATTTGGTGTTCACTTGCTTCCCGATTAGGCATCTGGGCACTGAAAGCTGAGCTTGAAGATCTGTGCTTTGCTGTTCTTCAGGCATGCTCATAAATTATTTATCCTATTTATCACTAATGTACTACTTGGTAGAGATGAAGGCATGTTTATCTTTTTGCAGCCTCATGTGTTTTGCCGCATGCGGGCTGATCTGGCTTCCATGTGGAGCCCCACCAACAAGACAGGCAGTCTAAGAAGACTATCTGCAAAATTCAGCTCAATGGAACAGCAGAACGGCAAGAACTCAATCTCAGAGTATGAAAAATCTGCCGATGTTGCTGAGGATGACTTGAATACAAAGGCAAATATTTTTTCACATTTGCATTGTCATAACTATAGAAGTCTCAAAGATTAATTCACAATAGCAAATAGGTGCTAATTTGAATGTATTTCTGTCTTGTCCCGTCTAGATTCTAACGCAACCATGCATTGATATCTACTACTCTTCCGTTAGTTAGATGTCCTTTTTGGCCATTTTGTTTTGTTTTGTTTTGAAATATGTGACTGTTTACACCTTTCTTTTGCATCAATGATTAATTTTTTCCAATTTTACACCCATTTAATTGTAGAAAGAAAAATACAAGAGTATTTATTAAGGGCGGATTCGAAATTTCATACCAAAAATTGTAATGTTTTCATCACCCTAATATCTGTGGAAATGGCCAAAGGCCATCTATTTTGAAATGAGGGAGTACTTCTAGATTTATAAAATAAAATAATTCTGCTATGAATCCACTTGAGGTATTCTATTTTCTCTTGTATCACCATAGCCAACTCTTTGTGAAGTTTCCATTAAACTCCTGGCACAAAAAATAACATCACAAACCAGTCAGTTTTTCAATACTTGATTTAATGCATATTGTGGTTTTTTAGGCTGCTTTTTCAAAGAATTTGAACTTTGTATTTCTTTACTCTGAAGGGTATTCCTCTCATTATATTCTCTTTCTCCTCTTCCTTCCCCACCCTGAGCACCAAACTCCCAGCCCTTTTAATGTTCACATCATCTCTTTTTTGGATAATTCAATTCATTACTTTTGTCTATTATGAAATACGCAGGTTCTTTTGCAAGCTGTACTTCCATTTGATATCCTGCTAGATAGAAAAAGGCGCAATGAATTTCTCAACAATGTGGGCAAAAGTTCAGAGGCACAAGCAAAACCAAAGGTTGTCAGGGATGCTGTCATTGCTTTGGCTTCTTTGGTACTTTGTGAAGAAGCACTTGAACGTGAACTGCTCATATCTACTTCGTACGTTCTTCTTATCCATAATCTGAAATAAAGTTCTTTCACTTGTCCAGATAGGCTGCATGTCTTCAATTTGTTTACTATCCCATTCGTTGCAGTTATGTTCCAGGGATGGAAGTAAATCTGTCCAGTCGTCTAAAGAGCTTGTATAGCATATACAGTAAGGTACTGGGACTTTCTGTTTTTGTTTAATGGTTGTCTCATTAAAGTGCTTATAAGAAATAGAATGTTGAATCCTCTACTGATGTTGATCCTGATTGAGTTACCCTGGATGATCAGCAATGTTATTGGCTTTTTAATCTTGAAATTTTTTCTGCCCTTGTTGTATTTGGTTTAGGCTTAAATGTCTGAGGATTGTGTTTTGTTGTTGGTCGCATGCAATTTCCAGTTGAAGACATGTTGCGTTAGCTCTCCACAGTCGTTATATGTTCCTTTTTTAAGTGTTATTATGTTCTCCTGTGCAAACTTCCCTCTTTCTTTTTTTTTATAATTATTCTAGTTTTGAAATTATCACACCATTTTTTCGCTGGAAAAGCTTATTTCATTTTTGGTTGTCTCAGATGAAAAGAAAAGATGTCAATATAAGTAAAGTATATGATGCTCGTGCATTAAGAGTAATTGTTGGAGATAAGAATGGGACTTTACATGGTCAAGCAGTTCAGTGTTGTTACAATCTTCTTGACATCATACACAGGTGAATATTTTCAGTATATTCTCCCATTTTATTTGTGAAGGTGATCACTCAAAGATCAGCAATACTGCACTATGTCATTGTGAGATCTGAACTTGTATCAATAATTAGCTCTTTTTGGTGGGTTTGATAGAGAGTCACAGAGAACATGTATGGGTTATAAAAGAAGAGGAAATAATGCAGCTTTGTGAATTTGCTTCTCTAGGTGTTTACTTGAGAATAATCTTTGCTTTCTCTCTATGTAGACTTTGGACACCTATTGATGGCGAATTTGATGATTACATTGTCAACCCAAAACCAAGTGGCTACCAGGTTTACAGCTACTTTGCATTATGTCATGATACACATAATTTAGATAAGAAGCATATCATTCCAGCTTCTGAATCTAATTCCTCTTCCTTATTCCAGTCTCTGCACACTGCAATACAAGGTCCTGATAACTCTCCTCTGGAAGTTCAAATAAGAACTCAGGTATTTCTTTCATACTTGAAATTGAAAAGGCTTTTATTTACTTCTACTTTGTTTTTTCTTATCAGTTTCTTTGAGGCTTTGTTTCTTGCTATGAGGCTTTTGGTTCAGCTGAATATAACAACTACGTTTAAAAAATTTCAGAGGATGCATGAGTATGCTGAGCATGGACTTGCAGCGCATTGGCTTTACAAGGAAACTGAAATCAAGGGCATTATGGCCGATCCTGATATAGCAACTTCTTCATATCTCTCCAGAGAAATGGAAGAGCAAGTTTCTGTTGAAGATGAATCAATTCGGAAGTGCAGTTCTTTAAAAGCTGGACATCCAGTCCTAAGAGTGGAAGCTGGTCATTTGCTTGCTGCTGTTATTGTCAGGTATTTTGTCCCTGAACTATTTTTCTAAGACACGAAATTGTTTTCATTGCTAAGTAGCTTGAAACCCCTGCTTTCCAGGATAGATGAAGATGAAAGAGAATTGCTTGTTGCTGTAAGCTTTGGTCTAGCCGCTTCTGAAGCAGTAGCTGACAGAAGGTCTTCATACCAGATAAAACGGTGGGAAGCTTACGCAAGATTATACAAAAAGGTATAGAGTTTTACCCCTTGTTATGTGATAAATTAAGTTTAGATAGAAGAATTCAAAAGAAAGAAGCCTAAGTGTAGGCAGAAATGTGCACTTTTTGAGAACACAAATTTTTTAAGTTCTTGAAGTGAATCTCCATTAACAAATGAGCAAAAGCTTGTGTTATATAGTACCTCTAGATTTCTTTCAGCAGGTACCCCAGTGCTAGATATTCAATAAATTTGTTGGTATATGTTAGATGTTGCATGCTTTTAAAAGCTTTCTTCCTAGAGACTACCATATTTAACTCCAGGTATCTGATGAATGGTGGTGTGAACCGGGTCATGGGGATTGGTGTACTTGCCTGGAGAAGTATACACTTTGTAGAGACGGAATGTATCACAAGGTATGTGTGCTTGCTTTCTTCTTTTAAACAACGTGTCTTTTGATCAAAGTACTATTTAGCGAATCATATTGACAAATTGTCTATTTAGGTTTATATATTTATGTATACATCTTGCCTTTGTGTGCATTGTAAGTGATAATTCGATAATCTTAAAGCAAAGATGACAAGAAATTTGCCATGATTGGAAAACCAATAAATGAACGTCTCTTACACTTCTTTTCCAAGAATGCTTAGTCATTTCTAATACGCTGGCTGCAGTTATCGTGATTGTCAACAATCAGACTGAGGCATGACAGTGATCATGCAGTGGAAAGATAGATGACCAGTAGAAAATTGTTTAATTGTCAGTTAGGTCACCATACCACTCCCCACTTTTGGTCTCTTGTTTAATAATATAGCCCTTAGAATCAAATTTTACGCCATTGTAATAGCATGAAGGAAAGTGAATTCTCTTTCTGTCTCTGTTACTGGCATAAGGATTTTGTTTGCTTGCTTATTTTAATGAGCTATCTTTATGCTATGCAGCGAGACCAGTTTCAGCGCCTATTACCAACCTTCATCCAAATAATTGAGTTGACAGAACAGGAGGATAGCGAATACTGGGGTGTGGTATCTGCTGTCTTTGAAGGCAAACCAATTTCTTCTGTTATATTCGATTCAAGTTACCAGGAGAGGCATAGCTCTATAAATTCAACTTTGATGAATATGGGTATTAACAATAAGGTATTTCCAATATCATCTCATGTATTTATATACTCAATTTTAGTCGATTACATCTTTCAGAAACTGTTCTAGTTTTTAGAGTGGTTGGGTTAAAAATTTCTCAAATTTTATCTCTGAGCAGAATATAGAGTGCCACAATTAAATTAGGCCAGACTCGGACATCTTCACCTGTGGTTTTGATGATTTCATTGAACATGATATGAACTATGGTTCTTCGGGTTAAGCCTTTTTTCTTGATTTTTTAGTTGAAAGTGTTTTCTTTCTAGTAACTCTCTAATCCACCAGTGGCTGTCTGTTTGCTTCACTTCATGTAATTGATGGAATTGAGAAGAATGTATTAGCATGAAATCTAAACCTAGAATTTGTTGCATTCAAACTAATTTATAGATAGAATTCTTTAACCATTTTAGTTGGAGCTTACCTTTTATCTGTATAGGCAAGTTTTTTATGCATTATCTGTTTCCTATGACATTATTAGTGTTGAAAGAAGAACAAAGGTTCTAATGAATCTTTATCTGTGTCTCTCTGAGCATGTATAATGATCATGGAGTTTGTGTGCTAGTTCCTTTTGCATCTTCAGTAGTGTCATTCCCTGACCTCGGCTTGTAGCAAATTAGTGGAACTAAATACTGGAAACCTGGTGATGTTTCTCTTGCAGTAGTTTGATTTTTTTTTTGTGTACTTTTGAAACAGGTGCTTTTGCTTAGGACAATGCTTCAATGGGAAGAGCAGCTGCGCTCTGAGGCTGGTCTTCAGCAACCAAAATATGATTCTAAATCATCTAGGACATGCACATCAGCTTCTCTTGGTGAGGTAGTTATTATATGTTGGCCTCATGGTGAAATGATGAGATTGCAAACAGGCAGCACAGCAGCTGATGCTGCCAGGAGAGTAGGACTCGAGGGAAAGCTGGTTTCTGTAAATGGCCAACTTGTGGTTCCCAACACCGAGCTGAAAGACGGTGATGTAGTGGAGGTCAAAATGTGAATAGTATTGCCGTAGAATAGGTCTTTTTTTTCCCCATTTTTTAGAACTGGGAGATGTTGGAGAAGTGGTTTTACGCAAATTAAAAAGGTAGAAAATCACAGTAATACGATGTCTGTCTTTTTCTTCCGATAATGTTGAGAGTTCTGAGGAAGATACAGCTCGTCTTCTTCTTCGTTGTACCATGTATGATCATTTCATTGTACATATAGACTATAGTGTTGAACTTCTTGTAAATGGATAAATGCATTGTATAGAATGAAAACATTATTTGTATCTTAACAATTTTTATTATTCAATCTGATGTCTCACTCTTGATTGAATCAGTATCCTTCGCTCCCCTCCCCCACCCCCTCCCCCTCCCCCTCCCAACCCACAAAGGAAAAAAATTGATGAGCATTTTTCACTAATCTTTTCTTTATCAACATTTCACATGAGTCTATTTTCAACCATCATTTTTTAAAAAAAAAAATTTAATGAATCTTAGAATATACCTCAAACATGCATTACTAAATATTATTAATTTAAATTTTCGATCATTCATTATTCTATTAATTATATTTGACTAGTTAATTATATAAAATTTAGTTAACATCAAAATATACATGAATTTTATCTGATACAAGTTATAAGAGGTTTGTTAATGTCTATAATTCCACAAGTTCAACAAATTATGATCATGGCATCACCCCCGAGTTAGAGAAATTCTACACGCTTTTCTTTAGATTAGTCGGATTTAAATCATTATAGATATTGGAGATTTCGATTAAAAAAAAAATTACATTCGGCCTAAAAAATTATAAATCCTATTTAATTTTTTTCCCTTATATTTTTAATATAAACATGAAATTCATAACTTAAAATCATGTCTAAGTAGTGAATTCTCAAAATAAACTCAAATTAATTTATCTTCTCTCAAAATTTCCAGTTTCACCTCTCCTCCCAAACAAAGCTTCCTGTGTTTTTCATATTGCAACAATCATAGGATACAACCATGTAAAATTAGTAATTTGGACATAACTTATTAAAAACTAGTTTTCAATTTACAAAATGTATAAAAGCATGAAAGATACACATTAGTATTGTCTCTTTATAGTCAAAACTCAAAATATAGATCCACACTGGTTTTTGTGTTACCTTAGCTACCTATTTAACTATTCCATCTTGATGGCTTGTAGACTATTCATTCCATGATATACTCCGGTCATTTTTTGTTTTTTTTTTTCAAACCTACGACAAAAATGCACTTTTGCGTTCATTAAAAAAATATTGAAATTATATAATTTGAGGGGGGAAAATCTAAATACCCTTCATTAATGGATTAATTGATTAATATTAGAAACTTTAATTACGACTATAAATTCATTAAAAAAAAATTAAGACTATGGAAATAAGGTGTAAAAATTAAAAAAAAGAGTTAATGCTAACTCAACTTCATAAGATGACAAGTAAAAAATAAAATTTTCATCAAGCCACGATTTTAAAAATAGAAAGAAAGAAGGGAGTACTTGGTAATTGATTGTTAGATCTTTAAGAAAAAATTTCTTTGAATTGTCTATGTTACAGGATTCTATTTATTCAAAATTAAATGTATAAAATTATTTATTTATATATTTACCTAATGTGAACATATATTCATAAACAATTTTCCCTATTTGGAACGAGCCAAGTATGATTTTACGAGCCATAGTTCATTATCAAAACTTTCTTTTATATTTAAGTTATATATATATATATATATATATATATATATAAATCACAAATGTTCCATTTTGAACATTAGAAAAAATATTTCTATTGACACGAATTTTTTTATCCTCACACCATATTTGAACACATGATTAATAACTTTAGATGTTTTTGTTATTCTCTCCTTTGTGTTATATATATATAAAAGTTTCTCTTCTTTGTATAATCGATATCAGGCAATGAGATAATCCCTCGTGCCAAATTAATTCAGCTATTATTATTATTATTTTGGTCTCAAATAAATTATCTATTTCTAAATAAAATAGTATTTATTTTTGTTCAATTTTACCATTGTACCAACTTTTCCTATTAATGAAATAGTTTTTCAAGATCAATAAACTGCTCAGATTTTAATAACCAATATTGATTTAACACTTTTAGAAAATTAGTTAATCAAGAGAGTTGCATAAATTTGGCCTAGAATTTTCTCTCAATTTGATGAATTGTCATAAAAATATATCAATAAATACTTTTTTCCTTCTAAATTTATATCGCATCAAAATTTTAAATTTTCTCATAACCTAATAAATATGTCTCACATATTCACATAAATAATATTTTTTATTACTTTTTAAATAAAAACACAATTTCAAACAATTTATTAATTATATTTTATATTATTATCAAATTTTTAATTTCCTAACTCTAAGAAAATTCCTTTAAATTTTTAATAAAAAATTTATTATTTAAATAAAAAATATATTAAAAAATAAAACAACAAGCTCAATTCAAATATAAACAATGAGAATATAATACATCAGACACTACATGCTAAAAACAATTTTAAATGAGAGAGAGAGAGAGAGGAAAAAATGGAACACTATTTTTTTTCTGCGAAGTCCACTTTGAATTCAGCCCAAGGGTAATAACAAATTATAACAAATACTTTTTTTATTTTAACTTTTGTTTTTTCAAACAAAAACTAGTGCCCACGCTACGACTACGAGTATAATCTCATTTGCAAGCAAGTTCGCAGCCACGGGCGGGAAAAGCTGCGGCTCCAACGTTTCAAATCCAAAACAGCCTTCACCTTTTCTCCAGCGACCAGATTTGGGATTCTCCGGTTGTCTTGCTCCTTCCCGTTCCAGTCCCGCTGTTGGCTACCCATCAACCGGAGGTACTTCTCTATTTCACTTGTTTATTCTACCAATTCAAATAATCCCTTCTTCACCAACTGTTTTTTAGGTTTTCCATATTCAATTTTGATTCCGATTTATCACTCTCTCCTTCAGTAATTTTGTCTCTCAAATTTTTATGTTTTATGACGCTAGTTGAAGATTTATGAGTAATTTAAGCTGTTGCTTCTTCGTCTAATCCTCATAGCCAATTGAAGTGAATAAATTTTTTTTTAAGCATTTATATTAAAGGTAGAGATGACTGAATTTTACTGATTAGTAACTGAAGATATTATTGTTTCGATCAGGAAAAACACAGTTGATGGATTCAGGATCTAATTAGACTACTTGCAGGTTACAGTTTCATTATAGTCCAACATATGACATTCTTCTACCGTCCGCACGTGCTGATTTATTATAGTTCGAATTTAATAAATTTTACATGATTAATTTGATTGTAGACTGGAAGTTTTAGGTGATTTATTAATCTTAAACTTGGTTTGCAGAAATTTTTGTAAGATTTGAAGATGAGTATTGAACACTATCATGTAATAGAGCTCGTGGGTGAAGGCTCCTTCGGGAAAGTATACAAAGGGAGGCGCAAATTTACTGGCCAGGTAGATTTATATCCTTACTTCTATAGGAGTTTGGTAAGTTTCATTTCTCTTTTGTCCTATTTCTTAATGTTGTATTTTATCGCAGACTGTTGCAATGAAATTCATCCCAAAACAGGGGAAGAGTGAGAAGGACATCCACAATTTAAGACAGGAGATTGAGGTAAATCTAAATAGATGGTCTAATAATGCACAATATATATCTGAATTCATGATGATACTTCTGATTCTTCTGGCTGCCAATTGCTAAATTGACTCATTAAATGCAACTTTTGCAGATATTGAGGAAGTTGAAACATGAAAATATAATAGGAATGTTAGACTCTTTTGAAAGCCCTCAGGAGTTTTGTGTTGTCACAGAATTTGCTCAGGTAATTCAATACCCCCTGCCCCCCTTTGGTGCAAATATGTTTTGGGCATATCTACATAATTGAAACATATAAGCCCCTTGAAGGATGAATAATGTGAATGAAACAGTGCATATTGAATTTATATGACTTCACTTTTTATAGGGTGAACTGTATGAAATTCTTGAAGATGATAAATGCCTTCCTGAAGAACAAGTGCAAGCAATTGCAAAACAATTGGTAATATCATTACTCTAGACTCCTTCGGCAGGATTTTATTGTACCGGGTCAAACTGGTGTAAAACAATTTTTATTGCCTGTTTTTGTGGCTTCATTCTCCTGTCCACTTTTACTTCACCTTATTGTCATAAATTTTCAGGTAAGGGCTTTGCATTATTTACACTCAAATCGTATTATCCATCGCGACATGAAACCTCAAAATATTCTTATTGGTTCGGGATCCATCATAAAGGTTGGTTAGACAAAATTCACCGTGATTTATGGGCCGTAGTAGCAGTAAATTTTCATTTGTAATTGTTCATTTGTGCTCTTGATACTCATGCATGGTTCCTCTCTAGTTGTTGTGTCAAATCCTTTTGAGGGTGATGTACACTGGGAAAAAGGTCATTTCCTTTTAGGCATGAGATGCTGTGTCAAACTTTATAATTTACTATAGTCTATATTAAGTATAACTTCTTAGTTATATTTGACAATTCTAGATGGTTTAATAATTTATTTTCTATTTCTAAATTTCATACAATTGCGAGTGTCCTTTGGATCTAAAATCTTTGTTTCATAAGCAAAGCTGTAGAAGTAAATAAGATTTGACAAAGAGGAAAAGAATAATATAAAGTTTCCCTCAAAGAGGTTGTTACCGGATTTTGAAATTTTTGTAATTTACTTCTCTACAATTTGATGAATATCACAATACATGTGAAGGATAATAAACAAGAAGATCAATGAACATTTTTTTGTTAATCGGAAAACTTGGGGTATATGAGGGGTTTTTGGAATATGTATATCATCAAAAACTACAATCTATTAAATGACAGATAAAAATGCAAATGTAAACAAAATTGTAAGTGATGAGTCAACTGTTTTTAAACTCAATATGAACAACAATATAGAGTGCAAATTTTGCAGAAAATAATTTGATGAGTCAATTGTTTTTCTTAGTTATGGGTTGATTGGTAACAAACTCAAGATATAAGTCCCATGCAACAACTTTCCTACCAAGATGATATCTTAGTCCAGAACATTGTGACAGGTGAATGTGATTATTTGGTTCACCAATACTTTGTCATCCTTACCTACTTAATCATGTGAAATTGTGTAAACATTTCTGTTTTTCTGCTTGCTTTTGACTAGTCATGTAAGATTAGTATTTTCTGTTCCTAACAAATGAACTTAATCTAACCATTTTATGTCCCCCTAATCCCTTTGTTTCTACCATTGATAGCTGTGTGATTTTGGTTTTGCACGTGCTATGTCTACAAACACTGTTGTTCTGCGGTCCATAAAAGGTGAGTTCTAAGATTAGTTGATGTAAACTGATTCTGCTTTACTGTATTTTGCTTTGCTTTACTTTTTTCTGTATTTAAATCAGGTACTCCATTGTACATGGCTCCGGAACTTGTGCGAGAACAGCCTTACAATCACACTGCAGATCTGTGGTCTCTTGGAGTTATCTTGTATGTATATATTACTGGAGAAAACTGTTCTTAGAGGTTGCCAAACATTGGCATTCATGACACTTGGCTTCACTTCATGTACTTGGGTTCTTGAATTCTTGGGTACTAGAGTACAGGGCTTCAGCCCTTTGGACCCTGATTTAAGGTTTCATTTTGCATCGATTAGGCAATAAAATGCTTCAGATCATATGCACACAAGGCTCCATATGCCATTCGAGTAACTTGCACAAAATTATCTGCACGCTTTAGATAATGCTTCATACTACTTGTTCTATGCAGTTTCCGATTTTGAAATAGACAAAGTACTTATTTTTCTCCAGAGCAGTAAGAGGAGGTTCAATCAATTTGACAAGATAATGGTTGATAATTGTTAATACAACTTCAGTTAGTATTGCAATTTGGACAAATCTATTTATGCTTTTCTCCTCATCAATGCATGCATGGAGACATAGATTCTTGATATAGTAACTAATTCTTGTGGGAAATTTGGACATAATTCAGGTATGAATTGTTTGTTGGCCAACCTCCATTTTACACAAATTCAGTATATGCTCTCATCCGCCATATCATTAAGGTACATGAACTGAATTCTTGCGTACACTATGAATATGAAAAGGTAATTCATTGAGTCACAGTTTGCTTAATTACTCTCTTTCAGGATCCTGTTAAATATCCAGATAATATGAGCCCAAGTTTTAAAAGTTTCCTAAAGGGGTTGCTCAATAAGGTTGTATTTGGTGAAGACTGATTCTGCCTTTAAATACTGCTCTTCGCTTTTCTTACTTTCAGTGGCTTAATTTTGTGCGAAATTGCCAACAGGTCCCACAAAACAGACTGAGCTGGCCTGCTCTTCTTGAACATCCATTTGTTAAAGAAACTGCCAATGATTTGGAGGCTCAGGTACTTCCTTTTTCTGCATATACAAGCCATAGTTCTGACAATTGCTAATGTGCCTTGGAATACTGAATAATTATCAGGAGATCCTTGCTGCTGCTGCTGGGGTGCATGATGCAGCCCTGAAGGACCATGGCAAGGTTCAAGTACCAACAGGCTTGACTATTGCTAGTCCTCCTAGTAAGGCCTTTGATATTAACATTAGATATTTCATTTTTAGTAAATTAATCATAAATGTGTGCTCGCAGGCAATACCCATACACCAGCTACTGGTCCAGATGGGCATGTTAGGGGTCTTCAGCCAGATGCTTCTTCCAAAAATACTAACCTTTTCACATGCGATTTCTCAACAAGGGAGGATTTCCCAGGCTTTTCAAATCCTGCCGATGCTGTACAGTCAGGTAAACAAGGTTTTGTCTAGAAAGGGACGATGTTATCAAATTATATGTTTTTTAGTATTTCAAACCTATGTTCAAATGCTTCTCCTGGATTAGATCATGTTTCTTAGAAAATTCAATTAGATAAAAAATGCATCCTGGCTAAGTAGCTGAACAACAATTTCCTGCAACGTACTTCACATTGCTTTAGGTAAAGTTCCAAATACATTTTGGTTATTCTTGTCTTTGGGATATTACATCATTTGGTTCTTTTTGGCCTCCATTGCTATTATATTTGGCTTTTCTGAATGATGGAAAGTTATGCATGACTGTGAGGTAACAAAAACTTATTTCTTTTAGGTGTTTTGTTTAAACGAATAAAATTAAAATCATGCAAAGTCAATGGATGTGAAGTGCCTTCAAAACAAACATGCATGTTTGAAAAGAAACTAGCTTTACTGCATGTTTTTTCAGATCAAACCGTGCCTTTGAAGACTGGGACTAAGATAATTTGGGGTGACGAGAGGTGTTAAATTGTGTTGCTTAATTCCATGTTTCTCCTATCTTTGTATATGATCTAACGTTTATCATGCTTTTTCTTCTTTGATACTTTAATGTGCTGTTCTGAAATCCTCAAGCAGTTGAATTTATTTATTCGACTCTTTACATATGTTTGATTATAAAAAAAAAAAAAAAGAACACTTATGTAGGTTCTATGAGTTACCTTCCATCACTGGATAGCAGTGATATGATTCTGTAATTTATAAGTTGTATTCTTTGATCAGGTTGTGAGGTATTGGACAGACTGGAGAATAACTCCCGTACAGTTAAGGGTGCCAAGAAAATTGGTGAAGACAATGAAGCATTATCTGTTATCTTGTCACCAATAAAAAGTTGGCCCAAGGGATCTCGAAATTCTTCTAGGTAACCAATGGTTCATATATCAAGAACTGAAAATGATTTGTGTTGACTCACATTTCTTTACTTGTCTGCAATAGGGTAATCATTAAAAATTCATATTACTTGCTGTTTCGGTGTTGTTGTTAGAGGACGAGATTGGCTAATTATTGGATCTGATTTCATATTTCACTTGATTCTTACAAAGATTCAGCTGTATCCATGTGCTTTGCAGTTTATATTTTCCTTTTCTTTTTATTGCCAATTGCATTTTATATTTACTTAAGCTATATTATGGGCATTAGTATTTATATCTCTAAATCTTTGTGCTATTTATTCTTTGTGTGTGTGTGTGTGTGTTTTGTGAGAGAAACTGAGATCAGTTACCATTGGTCTTGTGCTATGTTGTTTTAGGGGTAATGGTATTCATGGAATGTTTGTTTTGGTTGACTATTGATGTTCTTTGATATATCTTTACGCCAGAAAGTTGGGATTCTGTTGTCATATATCTGTTTGTGAAAACATTCTTGCAACTGAAAAGTAATGTTACGAGTAGTTATGTTATCATTGTTATTATTCTGAAAATAGTTACTAAACTATTATAACATGGATTAAGTTTTCTATCATTTTCTGCTCAGGGATCAAGACATTCTTATTTTGAACCAATCACTCCGAATTCTTTCAAACATTGTTGCTGCTGGGGCTATTTCTTCGAGTGGAATTATTGATGAAGTTTTAATTGAGCTCCTTGGTTTCACATCTACAACAATTAAACTCAAATTATCTGATTGTAATGATTTAATTTCAAAGGTAAATCAGCTTGCAGTTCTTCAAGAAAGCTTTTCCCTGTTGGTCTTTGATGTAGTCTTATTTAGTGGAATAGATAGTAATGAGCTCAAATACTGCTATTACATTTGAAATGACTACAGATCAGCTCTATTTTTTTTTTTTTTTGGAAAATTTCATAAAATTCTTTCTTGCTGATTCAAGTTTAAATTCTGATGCAGAGCTTCTCAATCATTAGAAGGTTGTTAGATAACTCTGAGGGAAGTATCGGAAGTTCATATTTCAGGCACTGGAAAACATTACTTGAACTGTATTCACAGGTTGGTTGCATCATGTTGATTTTTTCAAATACTTTATGTACATATATAATATATTTTCATCTCCCACATGATTGAATTTGTAGGTTATCAAGAGCCTGGATGAGGCATCTGGTAGAATCCTCTATGAGTCAACAGCTTGCATTACAGTCATGTTATCAGTTGTTGCACAGGCTCTCAAAGCATTCACAGTTACATCGGCTCCTACTGCATTATCTACCTCTCCAATTTTACATGAGACTCTAAAACAAGTCTCGGAATATGCTAAAACATCAGGTTTGGCTGACATTTTGTGTTTGTCCCTGGCAACATCAGGCTCAAGTTTGATGTCAGGTTCTTCAAATTTTTTGCGAGCTGCTTGTGAAGCTTGTAGGGCTATTTGGTCACTAATAGATGTGTTTGAAGTTTTATCTTCAAAAGAAAATAGTCGTCTATTTCCTCTAAGTTCATTGCGTGGCTGTTCTCTTCATTGTCCTGACATTTCCTGCGATCAAGTTCCATTGCCTCTTACTGATTCAGCAAAAATTGTCGATGGAGTTACTAAAGCATTTCTCAGGTCTAAAGCTATACAAGTTGCTATTTATTATTGTCTTCATCAACGTTTTGAGGCTACTCTCAATGCTGCCATTCAGGTGTGAACTGTTCTTCCAATTATTATGACAGTCATCTATTAATAATGGTTAACTTTGAAAATCCTGAATGAATTACAATGAACTGTGATACTTCAATGTCTCCTTTCTTTCTTTTTTCTTTTGGTTTCAATGTCTCCTAGTATCAATTGTGGAAGTGCATTAAATGATTGCAGTTACTAGAAGAGGGTTATTGTTCTTCATTTTTCTCCTGTTGACACAGAAAACGCCAACTGAACTGTTAAACCCAACGCTTGTATAGCTTTAAGCCAGATGAAACTGCCATCTCTCAACTAAATTAACTTATATTCAAATTCTGTTTAAAATTCTAAAAAGCATCCGTACATGCAAGCACTTCTGGTTTCAGATAAAACGTTGAATTCCGTGGTTCACAGGATTGTACATGTAATGTGTTTAAGCTTTGAGTTACCCTATTTTGGATGTTATCTGCTTTCTTTTCTGAAATTGCAAAACAATGTGGAATATTTCCTTCTCTTCAGCTCATCCTGAGGTGTTGCTTAAATAGTGGAGCTATTGCCAATATCCTTTGTGGTTTGCCTAGTTCTCTTCCTGTTACCACAGTTGTGAGTGGCGGAGGGGATGGCACTATTATTTCACAGATCTTTTCTGTGTTATCATTTTGCGCATCTTCAATTAAAGAAACACATGGGGGAGAAGCAGTAGACTCAAAATCAAAATTGACTGAACCATGCATCTTGGTTCAGCATTCCTGCCTTCTAATTGGTGCAGTCGCACAGTGTTTGAAAGTATCTGGAAGAAATTCTGCACTTTTCATGCTTACGTCCTCTTCAAAGAAGCAGCTTTCTCGCCTCTCTCTCCTTGCACACCATTTCTCTTCAGACGAAAGGATACAGTCATCCTTTCCACCTTCTCGTGCTTCTGCAATGCTTGCTCTCGCATCCATTTTAAGTCTTGAAACTGGAGTTTCTGTTGAAAGCACTGTTTCTGAAATTGCTGTACCTTTAATCCCGCGTACTGCTACAATTTGTGACCATCTGAAAGTTTCATCTAATGACGAAAATGCAGTAAAATTTGGTATAATTGGTAGCAAGATCTCATATTGGCATGGCCTTCGAGATGGATGTGTTGGTTTGTTGGACTCTCGATTGAAGTGGGGAGGGCCACTAGCCGTACAACAATTGTGTGCTAGTGGTATCCCCCAACTTCTTGCTGACTTGTTGTCAAACAAGGCTTTGGGTAGTTATTCTCAAGGATCAGACTCTTCAGAATATCAAATTGGCCTTTCACCCATTGGTGTTATATGGACGCTGTCTTCAATTTGTCAATGCCTCTCTGGCGGAGTATCAGTTTTCCGTCAAATTTTGCTGAGACCAGAACACATCAAGTCCTTCTGTGAGTTGATATCTGTCAACCATCTCAAGCTTGTAAAGTGCTGGAATGGGCCTGGTGGAGGGAAGGATGGAGTCAAAGATTTAATAAATGTCGTAGTTGACCTTTTAGCATTTCCTCTTGTGGCAATACAGAATGCACCTGGTCTCCCAGTTGCCACTGCTTCAGTTAACAGCGGATTCGTTCTTAATGTTGGTTCACCCGGAGGGAGAGTATGTGCTGAAGATAAAGATATGGTCAAAGCAATAGAAGCAAATATCGGGAAGTATATTCAACTCCTCCTGGAGGTGAATTGTAGATCTCTTTCTCAGTCTCTTTGTGAAATAGGCACTGCATATCTTCTTCATTTTTTATTTTTTTTTTAGTGAGGGTCTCAGAGGATATGGCCTTTGGTTTCCTTTCTCTCTATTTCCTTTCGTTCTTTCATAATTTCTTGGTATGCGATGCATATTTCTCCTGGAATATGCAGCAGTGAGATATCATAATCGATAGACACACCTTATTTGTTGGTCTCCCCGTTATAGGATTTTTCCCATAAGTTGCTTCAAAAAAACAATCACATCTTTTTTTTGTCCCGCCATCTTTAAGGAAAGGTGTTTTTACCACATTTTTACTGACTACTACTCTGTGCTGACTCATTAACACCGTGGCTTTTTTGTTTTTAGGTTTCTGTTCCTGGCATTATTTTACAGTGCTTGGAGCACATGGAGTTGAAAGATATTGCAAGGCCTGTTGCATTTCTGGCTAAAATGACAAGCCATCGTCCTCTAGCTGTTCAGCTTCTCAATGCAGGTTTGTTGGAACCAAGTAGAATGAGAAGGTTGCTTAGTAATTCGTGCCCAAGAGAAGTCACTCTTGACTTTCTCATGATTATATCAGATTTGGCTCGCATGGACAAGGTTATGCCTAAAACTCATTCCAATTCTCATACTTATAATGAGTGAAAATTGACTTCATATTATACTGTTCTTTTTGGTCCAATCTCTTTGGATCATTTGCTGTGAATATTTTCTTGAAGATGGTGTATTGATCACTTTCATAATGTATTGGTTCATTTTTCTCCTTATGTCTATTTTTTTATTTAGCATAATAAAATTTGGCAAAAAATGATTCTACAGTTTATTCTTTATTACCTATTATTAAGCAAGCAGAGGATAAATATAAAATTGGAAGCCCTTTTTGTGCTCTATGCTTCAACTTTAGTTTCTTTGGTGATAAAAAAGGGTGGGCCTTCTGTTGTCCCAAGATATAGCAGAATAGGCGGATCCGGGGCTGGTAATGGAATTTATCCTCTGATTTTACACCTTCAATTGATATTCAGAAAATTCTCCCTCAATCACTTTGAGACTGTACTTGATAGAGAACCCACAGAACTTCTTTGATCCATGAAGTTATATCATCTCACATGCTAAGAAATGGTTTTTATTGCTTCCCCAGCACATGTAGCAAGAGAATTGTGAACAACTGTTATCTTACT
Source organism: Apocynum venetum (assembly GCA_019593545.1). NCBI lineage: Eukaryota > Viridiplantae > Streptophyta > Magnoliopsida > Gentianales > Apocynaceae > Apocynum > Apocynum venetum. The sequence goes on along the minus strand of SRSM01000331.1, from coordinate 5,805,260 downwards.
TCTTTTTTGGATAAATAACTGTTATCTTATTTGGTGTCCAGATACTCAAATGAACTAACCAAATGTTGAAGCAATTTGCCTTTTTACCAGATGAAAGAACCTTGCTTTATAGAAACCAAAAGAATTTCAAATTTCCCATGGTCTCTACCTTACTCAACTTGTTTGCAGGCTTTCTATGAGTACATACATGGGGCTGATATCTTGAGCATATTGAAAGAGTTTCTTACTCATGAAGATTCAAATCTGCGTGCAAAGGCATGTAGTGCCGTAGGAAATATGTGTCGGCATAGCTCTTACTTCTACAGCCTACTGGTAATGGTACACATTACTTGTTATTCACAAATATTTTTCACCATCTGTTAACACTTGAAGAGACATTTCCATATTAGCTATCAAGTTGGTAATGTCTAATCTCTGTCAGCATGATCAATTTTATTTTGCAGGCAAAACATCATGTCATCAGTCTCATAATTGACCGATGTGCTGACTCTGACAAGAGAACAAGAAAATTTGCATGCTTCGCTGTAAGATTTTTTAGCATAGTTAATTCTTATCTGCTTAGTATATGCAACGTTGTGATAATTGAGGCACTTTTGACTGACGGACATAAGTTCCCATTTCTAGATTGGAAATGCAGCTTATCATAATGACTTGTTGTATGAGGAGCTCAGGAGGTCTATTCCGCAGCTTGCAAATGTGTTGCTTTCGGCTGAGGAGGATAAAACAAAAGCAAATGCTGCAGGTGCACTCAGCAATCTTGTTCGCAATTCCGACAAGCTTTGCGAGGATATTGTCTCCAAAGGAGCCATGCAGGTTTTTACATAGGCCTCTGATGTTACACGAGCTAGCTCCATTCTTGGTGCCAACATTTACCACTCTTGGCCAAATCATATTTGTTGTTATGAAGTCGTAGCATCATCTATTCCTATTGCTTTAATTGGAGCATTTCCCAGATCTCTTTTTTTAACCTATGTTCTCAGACATTTTGTCTAGAGGAGCTTGATTTATGTTTCACGCATTACTGAAGTTGGTACTTTGTGCTCTCACATTTTGTCTAAAGATGGTCGCTGATTGCTGAAGTTGATCGCTGATTGTCTAAAAATTTATGTTTCAGGCATTGCTGAAGTTGGTCGCTGATTGCTCTACGGTAGCTCTAAACCCCACTAGGAGAGATGCTATAACAGAGTCACCTTTGAAGATAACCCTCTTCTCGTTGGCCAAGATGTGTGCACATCCCCCTTGCAGACACTTCCTTCGGACATCTGAGCTGTTTCCTTTAATCAAGAGGCTTAGGCAGTCACCAGAACCAACAATCTCCAATTATGCTTCTGTCATTGTCAACAAAGCTGCAGAAGCATGAGTGGAATGTGGTTATGCAATAATAACCCTTCCCACTTCATAGGCAACCATGCTGCAGCTGCAGAAGTCCCCTTGTAACCAACCCGGGAAATATATGTATTCTCTATTCTTTCCTGGCTCCCCCCTCTATGTGCAGTAAAGATATTCTAAAGAGACTAAATAGTTCAAAGCAATGTAAAGTGTTGTTCAATGGCTGTATATTTATTCTTCAAGAGAAAGCAGCAATTTTGATTGTTCATATTGCAACTAATTAATACTTCTTTTGTTCAAAATTAAATGTGCATATTTGGCATAATACTAAATATAAAATAACTCTTTTGACCATAAAAAGATTCCTGTATTATCTTAATTATTAATATGATTAATGGTAAGACTATTATATGTTCAGTATAATATAAATTTTCTAGTTTTTTGAGGTTGATAAAATTTAAAATGTTAAATATGTTTATTTTAGAATAATATACATGTAATTTTGAATAAATGAAAGTAATATGTGCTTATATCAGTGATTTTGGGTGCAATACATTCTAAGAATTGCAAGTCTGAAAAGTTTTCCTTAATACACTTGTCTGATCCTTCACTGTAGGACAAGTGAATAACAATCATTATGGATTGTACCTTTGAGGCTGCAAAAGTATTTCATCACTGGACTAACTTTTGGATTAGATCTTTTTATAAATTTTTTTGTTGAGAATAAAAGTTAAAAATTTATTTGAATAAATATTTTATTTTAATATTTAAATATTTAGCATGATATTTAACGAGTCTCAAATAAAAAATAGTGTATAGTAATGTAAATATTATTAATGTATACTTTACAATGTAAGTTAAATAATGATTATAAAATAAAATGTATCCAATGTCTTTTTAGAACAGTACTTAATGTGAATGAGTAGAATTCGTAAGTGAAGTTGAAAATTTTGAACAAGATAGTGTTTCTAATTTTTTAATCGAAAAATAAAAAATAATTCTCAAGATTCTAGCCTAAACAGCTAGCTTCCGGTTTCAAGAATAATAAATATCTTTCAGACTCTTTCTGAAGAAGCTCTAGGGCATTAATTACAGGATTATATGATGATTCATTTGCATGCATAAAATTTCTATTGGGAAGTAAATCTTGATGCTCAATCAGATTGAACAAACAACACATACAATGCTTCGGTACCTTAGTCGGGACCAAAACTTGAATCTAACATAGTCTTACACAGATGATAAACAAAACCTTCTCGATCCCACTATTGAAAACCATAATACAAACACCCAAAATACAAAATTTACTGATTCATATAAAGTGCCAAACCATATTCAATCATGTGCAGAGGACCTGTGCTATAAAGAGTAAAGACCACTCTCACCACATTCCCAATGAAAAAGTGGTTTCCTACATGGTTCCTATAGTAGGCCGGTCTTCCACCCTGAAAGTAACTTGGGGCCCTGAGATATTTGATTCATGTAGCAACAAAGATTGTTAGAGACTAGGAACCAACAGGTGCTGTAGAATTTGCCTCTGATGATCTAACTATTTCTTCAATTGTTTCCATGTCAATAGTCATATCATCATCGACTGTAGCCTCTTCAACTTCAGTCATTATCTCATCCCGATCTCCAGCCACAGGCTCAACACCATTTTCTAGTGACATAGATGGAGGCCTTGAATGCTCATTCTCTCTTTCTATCATTGTCAATCTTGGTTGAGATGATAGTGGATATGAATCAGAAGTTATGGTCAGCATTGACGTCACATATAAATTCTGCATGAAGGTAAGAAAGAAAACACAAAAGTTCCCATAAACATATTTTCCAATAAAAGAAGCTATATCAGCATTAAGGATGAATACTGAGAAAATTAGCAAACTCATATCCTCACACTCCCCATCAAAATTGGTTAAGGGTTTGAGCTCCTACAGAGTAGATTTATTATACTAAGATGTAGTATTCCTTAGATAAGCAGCAGTGAATCATAAAACCAGATAGAAAAAATAAGCCATTTGAGAGACCTTAAACAAGGCCCACCCTTTCCCCCACACCCAACCAAACATATGCTACTCACATACCCTTAATAGCAATACAGTATATATTAAAAACTGTAGACTTCTGGCTTTACTCAAAAGCATCTTCATTCTTATCTAGTAAGTTTTTTTCAGTCACGCTGCAACACCGGTACTTCAATATTCCAAATACAATACAGGACAATTAGGCACAAAATTGGCAATCACAGATTAAAAAATCAATGATTAATTTCCAGAAAAACAATTGAGATCATTCTTGAGATGTTATAACCATACCTTTTCTAAAGCCAAAGCAAGCTTCGACAGATTTGGGTATATGATTTGTGCAGCCAACAGTATCTGATTTGAATCAAATTTTAGGATGAGATGAAGATTGTGAAAATTATAATCTTGAAGCAGAAGAAGATGAATTTCAGATGTGAAAACAAGACTAGGCCATCAAGATGCCTGCTTTGTCATGAACATAAAGCATGATACAAGATTAAGAAAATATACTGCACTCTTAACAAATGCACCAGCCACCCATCTGCTTTCTCCAATAGCACAGATAAAATTTTGACATGGTCGTAGGGTCAATGCAGGCTATAAGCAAAAAGCCAGCCAACTACCCTGTCACCTATACGAATTATGAATACGTGCAAACTAGTCTAAGCTATGAAGGAGGAACATTTAAAAGGAGTAATCTGGAGTCACAATAATATAGCTCATAAAATAATTTAGAACTACTAAATCAGTCACGTTAAAGTGTGAGAGAGGCAGATTTCTTCTCTTTTCTTTTCTTTTTTCCAAAGAAAAAGAAAAGGACACACAGAGGTAACAACAAAAGATGGCTAACTTTAAGGTTCCATAATTTCAGGGACATGGGGGGCAGGGTTGAGGGGAACTGCTAAAAGATAAGAAGACTTTACCTCACAAAGCCTCTGTAAAGTAAATGGAGGCCCTTCAATAAAGCTTTTAAGAGCTGCAAAGAGAGGAGTGCATTCATATGTTACACATATCAATTAAACAACTGACTGTAAAAACCAGAGGCAAAATGATAAGATTGCACTGTATTTCATATTGACAAAAAAAAGATCATTGAAAAATAAAACACAGTAGGAGATCTACGATCAACGTTGATGCCCCCAGATTGACCATCTTGCATGACTAGGCAATATTATTTTACTTTTATATTCTTCTTGTCCCATATCAAAGTTGGGACTTTAATGGTGGTCCTCTCTTTTAATGAACTCCAATTTCTGCTTTCCGTTAATAATTCTTTGGAAACATAAAAGATACATAAAAGTGCAGGCTCATATATTTAGAAATGCCTATCGCCAAACCAAAGTCCTCAATCTCTTCTTGCAGGCAGGTTTCAGGGTTCAACAGGATAACAAATCTAGAAGTGCTTCCAACGATACAAGTGAATAAGAGGAGCCAGTTCTACAAAATAAGATGAATAGCTTTAGGAGAAAGGAGAGCATATTCATGCAATGACACTACACTAGATGCAACAAATGGGATACTTAGTGATCCCATGAGTATTAAGGATGGTTAATCATTAATGCAATCAACACTAACTATACAAAGATATATTGGTTTCTATGGCTAAAATGATACACTTCCGTTTGCACACATCACCCAGAGGTAACACAAGAAGTAGAGCAGAAGCAGCCTGCCTCTGCACACCAATCATCAATAAAACTTTTTTTCCCTTCTGTTGTGTCCCATTCAAGAAATTGAGAATAAAATAGCAAACAATTGCGACTTGAAGAAACAAGATGTAATCCAATTTACAGACATAACACATTACTAAAACAGTGAAATCATTAGAAGCCATAAATCTAAGCTAGACAAAAAACTACATAGATACATGACTGTGGAAATACCATCGTCCAACCTTTTCAGCAACTCCAGGAACGTCTCTCCTAATGAAGAAATTTGTTGTTCACTAGTCATTTTCACCTCTGGGTACTCAGAAAGCACCTTGGAAATAAAGATTAGAAAATTATCAAAAATATACAATGGCAAAGGTTGAGATATGTAACAGTATACTCCAGAAATAAATCATTTGGAGTAGTGTCATACACAGCCAGGCTCATACCTGTTTGAGATAGAAAGATAAGATGCCCTTCAATTTATCCCAGTCATGCCTGAGATGAAACATAAACAACATTAGCGTTTCATCCAAAATGACACGCACAAATTTGATCAGTACCATATCTTAGGAAACAGTTAATCTAGCATCACAGGAGTCACAATTTTATTGCATCACATACAAAAAGAAAAATCATAAGTAGAATCATTACCAATAATACAATTGAGAAAAGCAAGTGAATGGAAAAGGTGTGAGTCCAATGTGATGGAACTACCACATGGTAACCTTATGATAGAACAGAAATACTATTAGACGGACTTAGCATTTTTAAAAATTTGACAAAGACAATGCTAACTGAGCATGCAAACTCTAATCATGTGCATGACCTCCACAGCTATCATCTTGAATTTAAATAGTTATACATGTGTTCCCTTGCAGTGAATAACAAGCTTAAGCAGCATAATGCCATTCATCAAGCCAGAAAATTTATTACTGAAAGTGGAATAATAATGTGGTATTAGAGCATAAAAAATTATTTTCCTAATTATATTTGTGAAAAAGGAACATATACAGGAGAGCATACCAAAACTTCCCAGTGGCTGCAATTGATTCTACTATGCCTCTTACTTCTTCATCAGGAATGCCATGCTGGAGTTCAACCACACTAGATCACAAAAAATCATATGGTCCAAAAATGATATTACATTACATATATACATATGTTTACCTATGCATGGGTGCATATATACAAACAACCAAATCAATCAAACCACCAAATGATAACAAGAATCCTGATAATAGTTGACAACAGTCTTCAAGTACAATAAAAAATGACGATAATCCAATTTTGTGCTGAAAGTTAATCAAAGTAATGACCCAATATTTATATGCACAGTCCACAAAAGACAAATGGTGCTTATCTTGATTGGTAAGTAAACAGGCAACAGAAAATCTATGTTAGAAGGAAGAAGAATAACAATGCATCAAAAAATGACTATGGAGTCCCTATAACGAACAAAAAAGCACACACTTTAACTCACGTCTCTAATTCAACTTCTAATCCATAAGTGATCTTGTCTTTATCTGTCTGTGCTCCATTGTTTGACCTCCTTATGGATGAGTATGGCAAAGTTAAATCCAATCAATCACTTCAAATTTTTCTCTTTTTGTCTTAGAAAACCAAAATAATTCCAATAAACTAACCAAAAAAATGTTTTATTGTTGATAGTACTACTAGATTAACAGAAACACATTTCACTCCACTGATCACATAATGAGTACAGCATGCCTAGTCTTTAAATAAACAAGAAACATGGATTCCATCCTCCTCTCCAAAATGCATCACATACTAAACTAAATCATTCAACATCAAAGACAGAACATTTACCCGTGATTCAAAATTTCAGGAATAGAATTCTCATGGTTTTGATCTACAACATTTGAATTAGGAAGCGCATTCTGGGAGATAGCATTGGCTTCTGTCTCCATTGTGTCACTTCAGCTGCAGGATATATTAGTAGCTCAGACCGAAGAAAAGTTCAGCGAAACTGCAACTAATAGCTCAAATATACATTGCAATCAATCCACAACATTACCGCTGTAAACTAAGTTAAGATAACTCATAAAACGTAAGATGAAATTTTGAATGTATGCAAATTTCAAAGAAGACTTCACATACCAACAACATAAACTTAGTCATCTACAAAAAATAACTCCTCTTTCATGAATATTTCTGTCAAATTCCCCACTTCTTCTTCCTTGAGAAACTTTGAAAAAAATAAGAATTTTCTCCGACAATGACTGGAATCTAAACCAAGATGGATAACTGTAAAGGTAGGAAAAAAATTTCAAAAGGCGCCAGAAATATTCAAAATAAACCCTAGATTACTAAAGAATGAAATAGCAGCTATTCCTAAAAGCATGGCGCAGAAGTGATTCAAATAAGCTAATGATGAATCGGTTTGCGTTTCCTGTGAGTAGATTAACAACTGTATAACAGAGAATAGAGAGGAATACCTGAGAATGGAACAGCCGGAGACCGGACCGGAGGGAAGCAGGTCGATCAGAATTCAGAGGAAGACGGTGTTAATGACGTAACTTTTGACGCTTCCTGTCCTGAATTGTCGGCCCACAGAAACTGTCCCCATAATGGTACATACCAGAGACTGTACATATCAGGCCCAAATGGAGAATTTATACATGGGCTTCGGCCCTTCATTGGATTTTCTCCATCAATTACGTTCAGATATTTGGACATGAGCTTCGGCCCTTTATTTGAACACCTAAAAATGGAAGGGGAAAAAATAATAATATATATATATATATCTCTCTGCCTCCTGAATCTTTCCTCTTCTTCCATTTTTGGCGAATTCAGATCTGAAACTAGGGTACGAATATCATTCTAAAGAAGTACTTAAAAATATTATTTAGGAGATGCCATGGAGAGTCATTGGCTAGGAGATTATAAGAAAAATTTAGTAGTAGTAGTAATAACAATAGTTATAAACCATTACTTCTAAACAACTAGCATTATTTATGTGTGTGAAAATTATTTATAGTACTATGGGCAACAAGAAGAGAGGTCAATAGAATAATCATTCAAATTTTTAGATTTTTCATACTAGTTTTTAAAAAGGACAAAAAAAATTATCATTCATTGCATGAGTTTTATTTTAGAATATGTGCGGGTGTATAAATGATTCATGCATGATTATTATTAATATAGGTACTAAATGTTTTCATTAAATAATTAATTTTGAACTTGTTCAAACTAATAATTTATAATATACTAACTGTTTTGTATTATTAGTGAAAAAATAAACCCTAAATTATGACACAAATGATAATTTTTACATTAAATTTTGGCGTTTCAAAAATATTTTAGTTCATTCACTCTTCTCCCTATATTGCAAATGAATTATATAGTGTATATTAGTGACATTCAATTTTGGGTAAAATGTGAAAGTAGCACCTAAATTTTCTCAAATTTTATTTTTTGCACTCCAACTTACCAAAACTGTCAAACTTGCATTTCTGTCCATTTTGAGAGTTTAGTGCAAACAAAAAGAGAGGTCATGCCTCTCGGGTGAATTTTTTATGGGGTATTATGGTCACAAAAATAAAAAGAAAAGTACTCCCTCTCTCCCTGACTTTCTTCATTTTCCTTTTTTCTTCTTTCTCCGCCATTTCTTCCTCTTTTGCAAAAGCTACCACTGCACATGCCATGTCGTCACCATAAAAACCAACCACCTCTGTCACATTTCGTTTTTGATTATCCATTGAAGGGGCTGAATTTTTTGCCATAAGGAGTTCTTACGAATCTCAATCGAAGCCTCCACCAATATATGTGAAAAAATCTTCGCATACAATAGCTTTTAATAAGTTTAAAGGACTTTTAAGTAATGAGATTCTTTAAAAAAAAGTTTGATGTGATCAATATTAAATTATTTTGACGAAATTACTCTTGAAAATGATCATATTTGCATCAAGTGATAACTTTTCGTTAAGTGTTAAAGTCCAAAATGAATAAAAGTGTAAGTTTGAATAAAAAAAATTAGTAAAAAATATATTTGAAGTGTAAAAATCAAAATTCAATAAAGTTCAAATACTACTAGCACTTTTTATTCAAGCTGTAATGGTTGTAGCAAGCTTATTTTATGCTAGAATAATTATAAAATACTTTTAATTGATACAAAATCAAATAGTAGTTTAGTAAATCTAAAACTGATTTACAACTAATTTATGTGATATATATATATATATGAAGATTTCATCTATTTAAATTAATATTATATTAAATGATGACAGGCACGAGGCTCAAAAATATTTTATTAGAGACATCTCATTATTATACTAGCTAGGGGACTTAGCCATCGTTAGTGGGCCTCAGGATCTCTCATTGATAGCCCGGATTAAGAAGAGCCCAATCAGGTATTTTTCCAATTCTCGTAGTCAAATTTAACGCGTCAAAACTAAAATGCGTTGCTAAGGGCAGGACGCGTTGGCGTACCGGAGAAGACACAATTCAATTCGTTAGATTTCCCGTCCTTATAACCACTGAAAAAAAAACAAAAAAAAAACTACTGAGTCGACTCTGCGATTCAGCGACCAAACTCGCGCAAAGCTGTCGTACGTTGCGGCGCTTAAAAATACATGTATAAAACTATTGAGTCCTGTCCAAGAGTTAAACACGTGCGTTCAATTTCCGAGTCAAAGAGCCGATCATTCTGTGCAATTTTAATCAAAATCGCTCGATATGAAATTCCCCCAATTCTGATGGAAACCCTAACCCTAGCCCTAATTACTTCCCTGATTAGATCCTCCCAATGTGGACTTCTTCAAATCCCTTATATGTATTACAATTTCTCCATTTTCTTTTCCGGAGGCTGACTAACCGAAGCCACTAATTAGATTCTTTCTGATCGTTTTGTTTACCCCTCTGTTTGCACTCTGTGGCATCTTGTTTCATTTTTTTTTTTTAATGACGTCTTTGTTCGTAGAGAGATTATAGATATAGTGAACAATTAGGAGTACAAAATAAAAGCGTGGAGTAAATAATTCGTGGGAAATTTTTGTTGTATAAAGGAAAGCAAGCATATATATATATATATAGAGAGAGAGAGAGAGAGCACACATATATACTAACATAACTTATATTCAGGGAGAGGAATGGGAAGTCCGGAAACTGGTGCAGGAGTGGTTGATTGCAGTATTGGTAGTATAGTATGGGTGCGAAGGCGGAATGGATCATGGTGGCCTGGGAAAATACTCGGTCCTGATGAGCTTTCGGCTTCTCATGTCATGTCTCCGCGATCTGGAACTCCAGTGAAACTTCTTGGGAGGGAAGACGCTAGTGTGTGAGTTCTTTTGAGCTCAATTTTGCTGTATTTTTTTTCGGAATTTATGGCTAACAAGTAATTACCTTGTATGACTTGTGCGTACGAGACTACTTATTGCTGCCCTGCTGTTACTTTCAATTGTTCTGTCGTTTATTCATTAGTTACTTAATATGGTATTAGATTGCTTTGTTTAACAGCTATTGGATCTTAAGAAAATGGCTGAAGCAGCTTATTTAAGCATTTTAGCGTTGTCCCTTATTTTGAAGTTTTCTTGTTCACCAAATACTTCTAATCAATGTGATCAGCAGTATTTTTGTCACAATTGCAAAAAAAGTTACCCACTCATCGAGTGGGTGGAGTCCTTAGAACTGCAGAGGAATCTTAGTTTGCCAGTAAGATTTTGTTGTAATGGTGACAACAGGGGAATAAATCTATTGAAAATTTTCTATTGAGGAGGAGATTAATATTATGATAATAAAACAAAGTAGATGGATCAGAATTGCCACACTCTCGTTCTGCACTCTGTGATTTTCATAGGTTTTGTATTTTGAACCTGATTACTTTTTGTTAGATTAGAAAAGGCACCGGCATTGCAATTCAGTTTAATAAATGAAGATGGAAGTGGAAGTGACCATAGTTGGACAAACCTTCAAATTTGTGATAATGAAAGGGAGAGCAGATTTAAATGTCAAGTTTTAAGATTATATTTAGAATTTCTGGCTCAAAATCAATAGATTCCATTTGAATTTGTTAGCTGATTTTGTAGTTTGATAACATGTGGCTATCCATCGTAAATGCATTTCCTTTTGAGATGTACTTCTTCCTTCTTCATTTACATATATCTGTTCTTCTGAACTTATGCGAGTCTATTCTTGTATAAACCAGGAAATTTTGGGCATATGAAAGATATTGGTTACCATTAGAATCTTGAATTTTCTTTTCCTAGTTCCAGCATCAATGTTATCACAGTTGCATATGGAGAATAAGCTACTCAAAAGACTGTTAAAGAGGTTAAAAGGAAACTCTGTGTTCATCATACACAAACACAATCGAGACCACTATGTATGTTTCTATATTTTTGCCATATCCAAGTTGCTAAATTTCTTCCAGACATGTTTTAGTGATATCTGGAACTAGGAACTTGTTTGTTCATGAGTTGGAACTGCTTATGGAGTCATGCACCGTTTGATCCTATTGGTCATGGCTATTATTTACCTGCCAAATGTTTATCTTTCTGGGGGCTACTTTTCTTACCAGAATTTATTCTCACAGCGACTGGTACAATTTAGAAAAGTCAAAGCGTGTGAAGGCATTTAGATGTGGAGAATTTGATGATTGTATTGAAAGAGCTGAAGCTTCACAAGGTATGCCTCCAAAAAAGAGAGAGAAGTATGCTCGTCGAGAAGATGCAATACTTCATGCTCTTGAACTTGAGAGGCAAATGCTGGAGAAAAAATATGAAAAAGGAGGTCATTCTAACGGTAATAGTAGCAAGTCAGCATGTGGTGTGAAAAAGGAACCAGTGTTGTCTTCAGAGAAAACAGAATCTGAAGTTCAGAACAGTCTTTCTTTGTCTCTCAAAGATAAGAGTGAGGACCATGATTTGTGTTCAGGGACAGTCAAGGAAAGAAATCAACCGAGTGCAGATGATGATAATTCTGGTGTTCTTCCTAGAATGAGAGGTTTGCAAGACTTTGGTCTCGGAACTGCAACAACTGTGCCTTCAAATGGGAGGACTTCTTCTTTGGCACCTCCAAATGGTGCTCACAAGCCTTCACCTGATAGCAGTTGTCACAATATTCTTGATGTTGGTCTTAACGCAGAAGTCACAGTTGATGGAAACTATGAAAATTCAGCAAAAATGTTACATGATAATTTGGGTGAGGATTCTCTTGCAAAGAGGCGTAATAGGCGTCGCCCTCTTGCTCAAGTACTTCAAGATAGTTCCAAAGTACCAGTTTCTGTCTTGCAGCCTGATGGTAGTATGTCAGAGGAGGAGCAGCCTGGGGTAGCATTTTCCTCAAAAAGAAGTCGATACACTTACGTCACATCTAAGTCTCCAGATGCTTTGTATGACACAAAAATTGATGCTACTCCGATGGGAACATTACCAAACAAGTTTGAAGGAAGTAACAGCATACAACCTGCAGATTCATTTGAAGAAAATACTATGGGTTCTACCGAAGATACTGAGACTGATTCTTCTGAGACTGATTCTCTGGAATCAGATTCAGATGAGCTGGCTTCACTTTCAGGTACAATGAGCGTGTTTTCTATTTCTGATGTCGTTAATACCTTATTAGGTCCGATCTGGTAAATTACAATTTTGTTATCAGAAATGCAGATCTGAACATCTCTGGCTTCTCAATTTCCATTTGGCAAGTGTACCATATTGCATGTTTTATTATTACTGGATGTCATATCTCTCTGTCCTTTTGGGCTAAAGCTCACCAAGTTTCCTTCATTTTCTCCCCCAAATACTTTGGGTGGCTGCCAATCATTTTCTGGAGTAGTCAGAGAATAAAAATTTTCTAAAGAAAGCATAACAGATTTGTTATAGATGCTAGTAGTTAAATATTTTTAGCGACCATTGTATAGTGCCATTATTATCGCTGTTGGATTGTTTTCAAGCTCCCAGGATGTATTTTTATCCTTCCCTTGCTTAAAAGATGTATTGTTCTTACTGTGATATGAGTGGCAATATCATTCTTGTTGCCACAGAAACTCAAGTATATCTGATTAGTTTGGGAGAGAATAGTTCATTTGATGTCAGTAGGGAACTATTGTGGAAGAAATGCTTGTGGAAGTGATATTTTCTATTAGTTCTCTGTTCTTTCAACAAATTTATTCATCTCTCATGGCATCTAGCGTCAAGGATAGTCATTGAGTACAATGTTTTTGAAGCACCCCAATGTATACAGTCAAAGAATGGCTTTTTAATTGTTAAATTATTATATTTAAGTAATGTCCTATGACAAGTAGGTGTAGCTTAGTTGGTTAAACAGCATCACCTATGACTCAATGTTATGGATTTGAGTCATGCTCTCAACAAATGTCGTGTTTATTTCTGGAAAAAAAAAAAGAGTAACCTATTTTATTCCCAAGGGTTTTCCTTGGGTATTTGCTGCAGTTCAAATATGGAAAGCTTTAGGAGTAATTGCTTGATTTTAATATATTCTTCTTGGCTACTATCACATTTATGAGATAGTACTCCCGCTTTCTCAAATTAAATATCCCAATTTAACTTGACACAAAAACGTATGGAGAGTACTTGACCACTTAAGCATTACCATATTTTCCTTATTTGTACTATGGAGACCCATGTGTGATAGTGCCCTAATATCCATCATTTTATTGTGAGATTTAGGGATCACCAAAAATAGAATTCAATTTGGAATGGTGGAATATGTTATGATATGAGGTTTTCTATTCCTATATCTTTTATCCGTCCCTAGATCTCTTACTACATCCTGAACATGTTTCATGACCTTCTCCAGAAATGGTAGCAAGGACTGCTTTTTTAACAGGCTATCTCTTCTTGTATGCAGAAGGTGCTGCATCTATTGAGTTACAACCAAAATATCCAGGGCGATCTGGGGCTCAGCAGGAATGTGGAAATTTAAGCGGTGAAGAAGTGGATGACTCGGTATTTACTGATGAGATATCTCATCCATTTCAAAATGATCTTGCATCAACTGGTGGGGGGGTATCGAGATGGCAACTGAAAGGGAAGAGGAATAACCGAAGTCTATTAAAAAGACCTCCTGGTGAAACAGCAGCCATAAAATCAGGAACCAAAAGACAGAGTGAAACTTATTTGCTTGAGAAGAATTTCAAGCCCCGAATGGCTGCACATGGGTATAGAGGTCCAGATGATGTTTCCTGCAGACCAATGTTATGGGAGCACTGGGATTGGAATGATCAACCTGCCAATAAAGGATGCTGGGAGGACACAGTTGAGTACTTTGATCCTGTATTTGTTAGCCATCACCGAAATAGTGGCAAGATCATGTTGATAGATGTAGATGTGAAAGTCCAATCAAGCTATCAGAGAGAGCATGTTCCTATGATCTCATTGATGAGCAAGATAAATGGACAGGCTATAGTAGGGCATCCCATCCAAATTGAAGCTCTTGAAAATGGTTCATCTGAATCTCTTCTTGCTGAAACAGATGATTGGTATCCTGAAATATTAGAAAATGACACTACCCTCCCGCCAATGTGGAAGACTGCACGGAGGACTGCAAATATTCGATTCCCGCGCCCAGATCTATCATCAACATGTGATGATAGTGCCAAGCATCTTCAGTTTCTGGACAGCAAAAAAGGTTCCACTGGGAAATCAAATTCTGGGACGTTTGGCTACAAAGCAGGCACAATGGGTAAGCACATTGCCCACCTTCCAGTGGACAGAAAATCCTCAAAAAAGCCACTAAAGAAATTTAGTTTATCTTCTAATCAAAAGATACGGACACTTTCTTCTATCTCCTCACAGCAGAAGCAGAGTAGTGATCCTAATGTCAGCGGAAACAACTATAAAGTGGATGGTCTGATCAAACCTGAGTCTGTACCCACAGCTGTAGCTTGTATCCCAGTTAAACTAGTATTCAGTAGGTTGCAGGAGGAGTTGATTGGTCGCCATGCATAATACAATAATAACACCCCCCCAGTCGCTGCATTGAGGCAGTATATACAGTGATTAGGTTATAGGTTAAATGTAAATGTCTGGTATATCAATAATCTTACACCGAAATCATCTTCTCTTAAATTCTTTTGAAGCATAGCTTTCTCATACACCATACTGGTTTTTAAGTTCTAAGTAAAATTCCTACAGGGTGGCTTGATCTGAGAGTTGAGACGCGGCAGAAGTAGAAAGTATGTATTCTGGACTCATTTAGCTTAGTGCCATACTTGTAGTTACGTGGCTTGTAAGATCCTTTGGTGAGAGATGCCTGATAGTGCAGATTATTGAAGTTGCTTTGGAGCAGTAAATGAAGAGAGAAATAGGTGTCCAGATTCATACCAAGTATGGATGATTGCATTCCCTATGTATCTTATGTCTTGGCAATCTTTTAATGAAGGACTTGTCCTCGTAGTACCTTCTTTTGGTACTCTTGTTAGATATGGTGCGGAAGTAAAGAATGGAAACTTTCAATTTGGAAATGGCGTCTAATTCAGTTACCCAGTAGGCAATTTGCGACTAATCGTGATTAGTTCTGGCTTTGGCAGTTCTTGAGTCTTGCCTCGTCAAGTATCTATGGGACTATGTTGTTATACCAAATCGTACTTGCATTTGGTGATTATTGGTTATGGTAATGCTGGGGATAGAAACGAACTTCTGTTTCTCATCGGGAAAGGGGGGGGGGGGAAGAAAGAGATATTTGAGTGACACGAGATCTTCTTTTTTTTAATATTAAATAAATGCAAAAACATGTGGGATGTAGACAATGGCGGATGGTTTCAGAGTCGTGGCTATAGCTCCCCCAAGAATTTAGATTGATTCTTTTGGGGAAAATTGTCAAATTTAGTCCAAACTATTATTTTTTTCAATTTTGGTCCATGATCATTTTTTTTTATCCTTTATCCATGAACTATTTTTGTTTTTCCAACTTTGATCGTTTTTTTAATCTTTTTTAATCACTGATTTTTTTTTATCCCAAAAGGACCAAACATCAAAATAAAAAATAGTTTAGGGATAAAAATAATGTCTAAGGATCAAAGTTAAAAAAGTAAAAATAGTTCATGGATATAAAAAGATTAAAAAAACAATCAAGGACTTAAGTTGAAAAATAAAAATAGTTCAAAGATCTCAAAAAAAAAAAAAAGGATTGTAGCTAAAAATTGAAAATAGTTCATGGACTAAATTTGTTAAATTTCCGTTTCTTTTGTTTGCGGTATTTATAATTTTATAATAATTTTATTTTTTAAATATATTAATTGCATATATATTTTATACTATTGTTATATTCTTAAATTATTACTTCTTCCATCTAGAAATATAAGTTGTGGGATCCATTTTTACACAAACCAATTAACTTTTTTTGTTCTTAATATGTCATTAATTATTATATATTGGAAATAAGAAAGAGAAAAGAAAAGTGATAAGATGAGAGATGAAAATAAATAAATGTAATATTAGAAGTCAATGGTGAACATATTTATAAAATTTTGTAAAATGATTTATATTTTAAAATAAGAAAAAAAATCATCCTACAGTATATATACATACAAATATATGTGTGTGTGAATATAAACATACATTCCTTAAAAAATATTTATAAAATTAGCCTATTTAGTTTTGTAAGTTTTAGTCTTTAGCCAGTAAAATACTTATCTTTAATATTGAACATCAAAATCAAAATCATGTAACTTTAAATATTGTGTCAATAGTCTTTTTGACTAGTCTATCTCGATAGAGCTGTTTCAAGCGAATATGGGGCATGCGACAAATTTACAAAGGGCCTATGCGAGTAAAATATTTTTAAAAATTTAAAGATTATTTTGATTTTTCTTGCTTTTTCAGCTTCAAAATTATATATTAAAATTTTATATATTCAATATTTTTCACATATTACTTTAAATAGATAATATACATAATCTATTAAATCTATCTTGTGACATAGTTGATCTAAAACAATATTTTAGTACTTTTCATTTTGAAAAACGTTTTTAGTAAAAACAATGGTTAGATGTATGATTAATAAAATTTTATATAAGTAATAAATGCATTTATAAAATAATCTAATCTTTTTATGTAATTTAGTACCACAATTAGAATATTAATTTTTATGTTAAGAGTTTGTTTCAACACTTTTAATTTTATAACCTCTTTATAAGATACTTAAATACAATTAGTTAGTTACAATTTTCTAAACTTCTAATTACTACATCCGTTTTAATTCTATTGCTCACTTTAGACTTAAACAAATATTAATACAAGTCTTGTAAATTATAATTATACTATTAAACTTTTCAAATTACCTTTATTTAATAGCTAGTGCATAAATATTAATAATTATAAAAATATGCACTCTCCAATAAATTATAGACAATTTATTTAAGGTCTTCATTAATAATAATGGTAAAAGTGTAAAAATGCATATTAAAAATAGAAAGTGGACAATTGAAATGAGATAACATTTATTTCGCAACTCAACAAGTCTATAATGTTAACTTTTCTCTTTCTTTTGAGGGAATCTAAGGTTGTCAATTCTTTCATTTTTTTTAGTCTCTCTAGTTGATTATTTCCTTATATTAATACAAATAATTATTTACCTAATCTTTTAATTTTGAAAAAATAAATATCAACTCTCCAAAATTAATTTTTTCATTCCTTTTTTAGGCCTATAATTGACTATTTCCTAATATTATATCTCATTAATTATTAATCTAATCTTTTTTTTTAAAATAAGATCATATACATATGCTAAATTAGGGCCCTTAGTTTTTGGGGGGCCTGAGGCAATTGCCACATGAGCCACACGACTCTGCATCTCAAATTCCGACCAAGTATATCACTTGACATTACTAATAAAGGAGTATATTTACTATACCAAGATTTGCAATTGTAGAAAAAGAAAATAAAAATTAGTTTATTTAGTCTCGTATGTATTTAGTCATTAAGGTCTTGTATCTTTAATATTGTTATACAAAATCATGTAATAACCATAGATTCAAACATGCAGAACTAAATAGACTAATTTTTTATAAAAATTAGTTTATTTAGTCTCGTATGTATTTAGTCATTAAGGTCTTGTATCTTTAATATTGTTATACAAAATCATGTAATAACCATAGATTCAAACATGCAGAACTAAATAGACTAATTTTTTAAAAAATTAGTTTTGTTCTTTTTTTTTTAGATAAATACAAATTTATGTCTCAAATCATATATATATATATATATATATATATAAGTAATTGGTATTGCTAAGTTTAAATGCCAAGTTCACAATTAGATGTAGATGAATGTTGAACACTTTATATTGACTCTAACCCCATCATTTTATATCAAATTAAAATTATGAATGTGGAATTAAGATGTTCTTATTAGTAAGGTGAATAACAAAATGGTAAACGATATCATATTGGATCGATTTCAAGTTTCGATATGCATTTATAAATTTTAGAAGATGAAAAGGCAAAGAAATAGAAAATCCTTTATAAAAAAACATTTTTTAAAACTTTTCATTATGAGTTTGGGGAATGTTTGAGATTTTCTGATTTGCTTAAAATATTAGTGATTACTAAATGCCGTATTTTATTACTTAATATTATAACGAGATGAAAAGAAACAAGCATTCCATATTCAATCATAAAATTATATTTAATGGTGTCAAAAGTGAAATTGCCAATCAATTATTGATCAAATTCCACACCATAAGTTAAATGGTAAAAAGTCTATCAATTGTTGATAAAAAAATCCACTTTAAAAACATCTACTAATTGTCTATAGAAAATATACCAAAATCCAAATTACAAAGAGTAAAATCGTTTTATAAAATAGTGATCAAAATTCATTTTATAAGTTAAAAAAAGGAAGAATTTCAAAAAATAACTTCTGATTTATAAAATCGTAGGTCGTTTAACACCTAAATTAGTCCATTTTACATTTTCTAAAACTTTATTTTAAAGTTAAAATAAATATTTAAAAATGAGAAAAACATTTAGAAAACGAATATGCACTCTGATCCGAGCCCGAGGCTAGTTTGGTTCCTTCCTCAGGACAACTGTATAACGGCATGCGTTCCTTGTCAATTGTCATTAAGCATAAAAAACCATCATTTGATGGTATTGTGCTAATATACAGAGTCCTGAGTGTGGCTAAGCGGCCAGTGGCCTCGCCTTCGCAGGCCGCAGCGCACGCCGACAGAAAGAATCACCCACCCGGAGTCATTCGAAACATGCCTCCGACTCCGATATGCATTCAGCGTTTTTCAAGTTTCCACACGGCTGTTATTAAAGCCATCACCTTTTCACTTCCCGATTGGTAGAGCTGTATTTTCCCGCCAAAACTCCTCCCTCCCTTGCTGGCATTTTTGGCCTTAATGCTAAAAGTTTCGCGGTGTGAATTTACCAAACAGTCCTTCTCTCTTCGATACATTTCATGCTACTCCCAACTTCCTGCAGGTCGCCTTACAAGCAGTGTATTTGGTGCCCTAAATTCCTCATAAAATCTCAGAAATGGCAGATGGATACCACCGGCGTTTCTCTCCCAGGCTAGCCAAGTCGCCACTCTCTTCCTCTACGTCAGGGTTGGTCCAACGCAAAAGCCCTAAAACTCAAACCTCTGATTCCAATGCCAGTTTAATTTCGGGCCAAACGTCGTCGCCAATGTCGGCCAAGACTTTGGTCAGACGATCCCCAAGACTGGTCCCGAGCGACCAGAAGATGGAGAATTTATCCAAGTGCAATGGGTCTGCTGGAAATTTGGCACCAAGAAAGCAAACCTGTAAGTCTCAAGAGTCTGCTTCTGATGCTCTAGCTTCTGAGCAGCAAGCCATGCATTTGAGACAATCACCTAGCTTACTCGGTAACATTCAAGATGGCAGTGATAAAATAGTAAATTCAACAGCAGGAAATGACTTGACGGATAGAACAAAGATGCAGCACCCAGCTTTGCATTTGACTTCTCCAAGACGGTCACCGAGATTAATTGAGATCAATGAAGAGACTAATGGTAAAATGTTGAATTCCGCTAGAGAAAATGGCTTAGCAGAGAAATCACGGGTAACAAAAAAGCAAAAGATTGGGAAAGGATCTTCAAACAAGAAAGAAGACTCTTTCTTTATCGGTGGTCCTGTCCCTGATGACGAGGCGCGGAGTAAATGGCCTTGGCGCTATGAAGAAAAGAAGGTAAATTGGAAGAATACTCTATTAATTTCATATGCATTTGTGTTTTTGTACTTGATTTTGCAATTCGTTCCTGAAACAGCTTCCATTGTCCTTATCTTGTAATTTCTCTTTATGGCACTGTGACATAATTGAAGCTGTAGGTTTCTTTGTATGGCTTGTTCACGAGCTTTTGCTTCCTTGTTTTCAGAATTCCTACAAAAGACAGCTTCTACTGTCTTTAGCTTTTAAATCCTTTCTCTTGGGACTTCTATATAATTGAAGTCATTCTTTTTATACTGTTCAGTTTAGATGTCAAGTTTAGTAACCAAAGAAAAATAGGGAATCTTCCTGTTGTTTATAGGTTATTTAAATTTTTATCTTGCTGAATAAGTATTATTTTTGTCTGACATATCTCCTTGAATTTTGCAGGTTCAATCAAATAAGCTGTTCACATCACTGTATGAGTAAGTTTTAGATGCAGATGCAAACATATCCAGACCTACTATAAATTGTGAAGACATTCAAAGCTTTCTTTGATTTTGCGTGGTTTTAAGTTTCAACTTCTTAAACGGTATTTCTTGTGCAGTTCTGATGACTGTGATGACGATGCACTGGTTTTGAATGTAAAATGCCATTATTCTCAGGCTGAAATTCTGAAGTGTATCTTTAACATTGGTGATTGTGCTTACGTGAAGGCAAGTTGAGCCTCCATGTTCTCTGATATACCATAACAATGCAAATTCCACTTTACTTGCTACTTATTTTTTGTATATTAGTATCTTCATTTACTAATATTATAGCATTCTATTGTATAAAGAGAGGTTTATCTGGAGTAGCAAACTATCACATCTTCTAAGACAAGGAACACTTGGGGAGATATGAGAATTTTCTTAATCATGAATCAGATGGATGGTTTCAAGAAGTTCATACATGATCAAAATGTAACCTTTTCATCACCAGTGGACTAATTTGGGTTATGTCCTTTTCCAAGAATATTCATTTCATGCCAAGCAATGACTCTCTCTCTCTCTCTCTCTCTCTCTCTATACATATATATATATATATTTGTATGTATGTATGTGTGTATATATATATATATATATTTATACATACACACACACTTTTAGGCTTTCTTTTGTCTTGATGGATGCTACACTTATATATTTGGCTTTTAAGATCTTATTGTAAAAGGATCTGGATTGCATGCCTGCCTCGCTCTTTGATGACTTATAAACTGGAAAATATTATAAATGTTTAGCATGTTTTGCTGACTATGCCATCTTATGTGTACCTAAGAAGCATTTACACCTGCTTAATTGAAACTTAGTACCTCAATGGATAATGCTGTTGTATTATAGACTTGCTTCGGAGGTCGATGAACATAAATTAACAAGGCTTGTTAGTAGGAGCAAAATTATTCTAAGCCTGTATTGGATAAAATACAAATTTTCTTTAGGTTCTTGTCTTTTTCCCCAAACGTTGATTATGCTTAATGCTTATCATGGCTGTTTTAGTTTTGTCCATCAGGGTAAAGAAGGATGCCCAGATTATGTTGGCAGAATATTAGAATTTTTTGAGACATTGGATGGTGAAAAATATTTTAGAGTTCAATGGTTCTTCAGGGCAGAAGATACAGTAATTCTATTGTTCTGTCTCCCTTTTCACTATTGTCTTTATACTTGTACTCACTCTAATGCCCGTTGACTAGGTAATTCAAGATGAAGCAACGTCTCATGACAAAAAGCGTTTATTCTATTCAACCTTGATGAACGATAATTTATTAGATTGCATTGTTTCTAAAGTTCAAGTTGTACAGATTACACCAAGTGTAAGCTTATGTTCTTTTATCATACCTTCATACTTAATATCAAGTGGTAGATTAATGTTTTGCTTTCTAAAATATTGAGGCCTCTTTCATTTCTTACTATCACACTAGTTTTAATTGAAGGTTTTGATTTTTACAGGTAGATTTAAAGGTTCCAAGTTGTGACTTTTATTATGACATGAAATATTCAGTGGATTACTCAACTTTTAGTGCAATTGAAACTTGTAAGTTGGTGCTTGTGCCACAACCATTTATTATGCTCTTTATGTGTGAAAATATGTGACCAAATATTTGATATCAATTACAAGAAATAATAATAGTATTTGTTTCCAGATTGGTGTCTTAAATTCTTTCCAATCGTACTAAATCCACAAAGTCTAAAATTCTTAGTGAGTTTTCATACATAAATCTTGGTGAAACATAACACATTATAATGGATAAGGTCCCAAAAGGCAGAAAGTTATGAACAATGTCTTTTGCATCCATGAATCAGGGCCTATTTCTTGGAAAAATTTCTGCATGCTAATGGAGCTTTCATGCAATTCTTTGTCCTGCATATAAATTGAGTCTTATTGCTGAAATTTTGAAAAAGAGGTCTCGTTTGAGTTGTTATGAATGGTAGTTCATCTTTTGTTATTCATTCTTGCATTTTGTTGTCCTTTGCAATAGTGTCTTGTCGTGCCATGCTTAGTCTATAATTATGGATCTCAATCCCATACAACCATAAGTTTCACTAGATTTGGAAGGTACTGTTGTGAAACTGGGTTGTTTTTTTTTCCTCTCTTCACTGTGGGGTTTAGCATTTGGTGCTTTTGTGGACACTTCATTGATAAGTTTACTAGACCTAGGCATCTGTATGTAAATAATATTTATTGTCTTTAGTATTCCTTATCCTCTTTCTTGTACATTTTCTTTTTTCTGTTAATAAAATTTCTTCTTTTATCTAAATGTTTCCAGGTATACAATGTAGAATTCCTTTCAACCCTACACTGTCCTCATATAACACTTTCATCTGTAATATTATAGTCACAATGAGAGAAAGTTGGGAAGTTCTATATTTACATTCCTTCTTGCATCTAATGATGTTATGCATGACCTATAAGGAGTGCTAACTTTGGTTCTTTCCTTTTCATATTTTTAATTTTCTCGCTATTAACTTGATTGAAGTTCAAGAAAAATTGTATGCTAATCCTAGGGAGAACTTGGCTGACACTTTATTCATCTTGACAAATGAAGCAGATTGTAGTATCTATTTTCATTTTCTTCAGGTATCCCAGACCATGATAATGATACTGAATCTAATCTTGAGGGTGCATCTAGGAATATACCCTGCAAATCACAACTATCATTATTGGATGTGTATTCAGGCTGTGGAGCTATGTCAACGGGGTTGTGCCTAGGGGCTAAAGTTGCTGGATTGGATTTGGTAACGGTAATTAACAATAGATATTAGTTTGCATTTTGCAATACATCATCTTTCCTCTACTGCTAGTTTTTGTAATTTGTCCAAGGAAATGACTTACTTTACCTTTTCCAAAGAGATGGGCTGTTGATATCAATATGCCGGCTTGTGAAAGCTTGAGATTAAATGAACCACAAGCACAGGTTCTTATGTATCCTCTTTCATGCATGATATTCTATTTGTTCCATAGTTAAGATTTTGGGCACTAAATTTTCTATGGTTAGTAGATTAGGAATGAATCAGCAGAGGATTTTCTTGACTTGTTGACGGAATGGGACAAACTTTGTCAAAGATACTCTCAAAATGCACATGTGAAAGAATGGTCTCCGATTACAAGAGCAGCTGACAAGGACATAAATACAAAACCTGATTCTAAGAAAAGAGAAAAAGAATATCAAGTTGACAGCCTCATCGACATATGTTATGGTGATCCTATTGAAATAGGAAACTGCGGGCTTAAATTTAAGGTATTATCATCAAAAGGAAGACTAGCATGCGTGTGACTAGAATTAAATTATTTTGAATTTGTTAGAGTCATTAATTGAGTTATTTGCAAGTAGATAAGACTTTTAGAGAGATTAGTCTCTCATTTCAATTTGTCTTGTAAGTTCTTAACATGCAAATGTTACCAACATAAGGTTGTGCAATTTTGGCTTAAGAAGAGTTAAAATTGAGCCTTGTTAAATTTCTACTCTACCAAGTTGATTGGGCAAGTGCATTACATGTTTACCCTTTTCACATGAGGTTCTCCTAGATCAGATTAGTGTATTGAATTTCTTCTCAGTACAAGAACTAGATGTTATCTTTAACGCTCCTCCAAGGCTCTCCATCAAACAACTAACATACATTACCTACATCACACTTAGTGATGTTAAGCCGTGCCTAGGAGCTCAAGACCCTCCTAGCGCCTTAGAGATGTTGAGGCGAAGCCCCTTTTGTCAGCTACTTTTTTTTGCGCCTTTTCCTGAAGCCCACGACACTAGAAAGGTGTGCATGATTGAAGTGTTTGAGTTTTTTTTCTTCAAACTTTTGTCAACTTAACGTTGTAATTAGGAAGGTAATAAATAGTAGTATCAACGCCCTAAAAAATAGCCACAAATTTGTAGGTCAACTATGGAAGAGATGCCTAATATATAAAAAGTAGTGGTAACTTCCTAAAAATAGCCACAATTTTCTAGGTTAATGTTGGAGGATACCTAAATATATGAACTTCCTAAAAATACCCACAATTTTTTTGTTATTAGTATTTGATACTTCATTAAACTACTTAGAATTATTTATGAATAAGAAGTAATAAGTAATTAGGATTCTTCTACTTCAGAATTCTTCAAACGTTAAAACCAACAGACTTTAAACTTCAGGAATTGACAAACTCTAAACTAAATTGCAACCAAAATCTACAAGAAAGATTTCAATGGTTGAAGTGGAAGATGACAATAAAGAAGAGTAGGATGTAGATGGCTATGATTTTGAACATGGAAAAGAAGATGAAAACATAAATTTAGAGTTTGAATTTGATGATGATGATTTTTAGATACTTATGAGCTTGACTTTAGGAATAAATATATGAGTTTAGAATTTTCTTAAGGTTAAAGTAGCTATAGAATTTATATGAATTAAAGCTTAGATTCTTCTAGGAATAGACTATTTAAAGGTTTTATTTTGATATATTTAAGACTTTAAGTTTCTCTCTATTTGTATTATATATATAATGTTTGTGCGCCTTACTTCGATCAGGTGCATGCTTCTCTGGGCCCTTGTGCCTTTGACAACATTGCATACAAAGTACTTAAAATAGTAACCTATATGGTATTCAGTAATCAGGGAGTTCTTAATAATTGAAATATTTTCATTTTACCCTTAGACAAAAGTGGATTTAATGAGCTGATGATGTTGTCTTTATTTTCATAGGATAAAAGTGAAAAGGTGAATTATTGTCTTTATTTTCCTAGATTGTTTCAGTTTAGTAGTTTCTGGTTAGAAGATCTAGTTCTTTTGCAGGGTGATAAAATGAAAAATAGAATCTACCAGCTGGGCACACACTGCTGACCAATTAGGGAAAAGTCTGTAATCATTTCCTTTTGGGGGAATGGAGGGTGTTATTTACAATGTTCAAATATTTTGATGTTGTGGAATTCTCTGGCTAAATGCATCAATCCTTGGATCAATAAAAGGTATCATTCAAATTTTTAGACATCTCATGAAAGATCTAATATGTTTGGATTTTCTTATTATTACCCATTTTTGGGTATGAACAATTTTCTTACTTATGTGTAACTAAAAGTTGATGGTCTTAATTTCAGTGAATAAAGTCACTGTTGTCTTATGAGAGTAAGGTCCATTTATATTACTTGATTGTTGCTATAACTTTTTCCAAGGTTCGTTGGGTTGGATATGGTCCTAGTGAGGACACATGGGAGCCAATTGAGGCATTAAGGTAAATTATTTCTGATGTAGTGAACAGTTTGTTTGCTGTTTATTGTTTTTACCCTTTCATTTACTATTTGATGCTTCTTTTCCTTCAGTAAATGTCAAGAACGGATTAGTGATTTCGTCATGAGAGGGTTGAAGGCAAAATTATTGCCCCGACCGGTAAGCTTTTATGCTAGATAGTCACTAGTCAATAGTAAGAAAAATGTAGTTCATATGTAGCTTAAGTAATCATTTTTTAAATCTTGTTAATGGGCTATATATTCATTTGGTATTGCTTGCAAAATTTTCTATTTAATGATTTCCTGCATTTGCTACTGGCAACTTTCAGGGAGAAGTTGATGTTATTTGTGGTGGTCCTCCATGCCAAGGAATAAGCGGCTATAATCGATTTAGGAATGTTCAATGTCCTTTAGATGACGAAAGAAATCATCAAGTCGTCATCTTCATGGACATCATCAAGTTCCTAAGACCAAAATTCATTTTAATGGAAAACGTTATCGATATTTTGCGGTTTGCTAAAGGTCGTTTGGGAAGATATGCACTTAGTCGATTAGTTCAAATGAATTACCAAACAAGACTTGGAATTATTGGTGCCGGTTGTTATGGGCTTCCTCAATTTCGTCTACGAGTTTTTATGTGGGGTGCTCATCCATGTGAGGCAAGTATAGTGCATTGCATTGACCACACTAATGGTACTGTTAGCTTTCTACTCAATATTTTATAAGATGGCAGATAAAACCTATTCTTTCGCTTTTACCTTAGCTTTTCCTAAAGCTATTAACATGATAATGTTATATGTACATATAGTAAAATCACCATTACTTAATACTCGATAAATTATTAACCTTTCTAAAATAATATTTTTGTTGGGTCCCAACTTGGGCCATTTTAAAAAATCAGTAATTTTTATAAAATAATTAGATAATAAGTTTTAGGAAGACCCTTATATAAATCTATAGTCTCGTGAATATCATAAATTAATAATTTTCTAAATTACTAATATCACTAAAATAATTTAGTAAAATATGAATCTATCATTTTTTTATGAAATGTAAATTTACGTGAATTTTATCTCTAACTTTTCTTATTGTATGTATTCAAAAGCTCTAGTGTTGTGCCATTGAACTACAACAAAAAAATTGTGAAGAGTATTTGGCACTATAAGTTCTTCCTTTCACATGATTGATTCTTGAGTTACTGAATCATTTTCAAATTCATTCTAGGTAGGATTTTCAATGTCACAAGCCACAATTTTTTCTAAGTTTTGGACCTCTAAATATCCATTATTTTCATCCAAGTAATTTAATAAAGTGATTGACATCCATTTTATTGTGTTAACCAAGATCATTAATCATTTCTTAAACTCATGAATATTTTCTTTGGTTTCTTCATTGAATAGATTTTTTTTCAAAATTTCGTTGTGCACAAATGTTATGAATGTTGTTAAGTATTACAAAAGTAATACTATTTACTTATTTTCATAAACATATATATATATATATATATATGTTTAATGATTATTTTTTAAAAAATTAATTCATAAAATGCATTGTACATTAGTGATATTCAAAGTGACTTTTTATGTAATTAAATTAGTATTCGTTTATTGAGAAAATGCTCTTTAAATGAATAAACTATTAATCTATTGATTAATTAATACCTTTCTAAATTAATAAAAATCTATAGTCCCAACATTATTCATTTGTAGAGGTTTTATTATATTTCCATGTGAGACAAGTATCGCATTCACTTCCCTTAAGGCTCTAGCGTCCTCGCTAGGCCCAATCTATTAGCCCAAAGTCCAAGGCCAATCAAGAGGATATGAGCTTCTAGAAGTGGCTCCCACTTTATGAGGCAAAACACTTGGCTTCCATACTTCTAGCACATTACTTGGTCTGGTATCATCTGTCACACTCCAGACCCTTGGGCCTGTGATGTGATTATGTCTGACAGTACCCCAAGCTAACTATTTGAAAACCGTTCTCGTTATATCCAAATGGATATTCCTCTTATTCCATTTGATGACCATCATTGTGCTTTATCTTGAGTATGAATAAAACTCAAGGCAAGGTCTCATGCGAATTGGTTAGGTGTGGAATACAGTAGTGATACTGCATTTAAGAGTTGGCTCCCCCTCCCTCCCCCCCCCCCCCCCCCAAAAAAAAAAATAATGTCCTTGCTTTTAAACCTATCATGTAGGTATAACTGTGCATGTCTATTTGAGTGTTGAAAATGGTAAACAATCACTTCCTGACCTCCAAGTATGAGTACATTCCTGCATATCAGACTGGTCCATCTGACTAAACAGTAATTTGCTTTTTGTGCAGAAGCTCCCCCAATTTCCACTTCCAACTCATGATGTAGTCATTCGATATGGATTTCCTGCTGAATTTGAGGTCTTTAACTTATTCTGTGATATCTTAGTTTGATATACCTGTCTGTTGCTTATTGACTTTTAAATTGCAGCGCAATGTTGTTGCTTATGATGAAGGACAATCTCGGGAACTAGAAAAAGCTGTTGTTCTTTCTGATGCTATTTCTGATCTTCCTCCTGTGAGTTTCTAAAGTCATCTGATAAATTGCTTTTATTTGTGGTTAACCTTGTCCTTTTTTTTCTGCCCCTTTCCCCATTTCAGAATGCTTATGCCCAAATATGAATTGCAAACTGTATCTTTAACATTAAATCAGAGAGAAAAAAGGGGAAAAAATAAACAAAGATAGCAATAACTTTGTTTTGTCTATATTTTTACTTTAAAACCAAGAATAAATACGATAGATACTTACAAGCCTTACAAAAGTTTAATATCCTTTCTGAACATGGTTATATTCTTACTTGATTTCTACTTCAAGGTGTCAAATACTGAAGTTCGTGAGAAAATGCCATACACAAGTGATTCGAAAACCGAGTTCCAAAAGTATATTCGAGCATCTGAATACGGTAGTACAACATTATTCCCATAGAAAATCTTGACATAGTCTCCCCATGTAAATTAATTAATGATTGCGCAGCATGTTTATGAATAGAAGCCAGTTCTCTATTATGTCCAAAATCAAATGAGCACAGTAATGGATATGGATATTACTTTCTGTTTGCAAAGTGATAGTACTTGAGGCCCTTGGATATTATGTTGACTATTTTCTTGTATTATATTTAGATACCACTTTTTGTCATTTGTTTGACATTATATAAAACACTTGAGCAATGTGTTAAGTCTCATACTGTAATCTATTCCCTGACAATTGAACTATATCTTTCTGGTCTCTAGATATGCTTGGATTTGCTTCAAATGGAGAAGTTACCAAGAAAAATCCTCTGGTGTATGATCATCAACCTTATCCACTGGGGGAGGCTGACTATATGCGGGTTTGTCAAATACCAAAAAGAAAGGTTGGTATGCGAATGATCATGCAGATGCTTTTCATTCTTTTGATTAATTGTTTTTCTCTAACCATTTTTATAGGGAGCAAATTTTAGAGACCTCCCTGGTATAGTTATTGGAAGTGATAATGTTGTTCGGCGTACTGAAAAGCAAGCTTTGATGCCATCTGGAAAGCTGTGGGTAAGGTTTTCTTAAGTAACAAAGATGACTTCAGCTTCCAAGGAACTTATCGAAGTTATTTGAACTTGGCAATTACTTAATTAACTGCAATTGCATGTAAACTATGGATAGCTGCAAAATGAATGACAAGATGCCAAGTATTTACTTCCAAATCCAATTGCCCATTGCTATTGAAGTGTCCTCAATGGATGTTTTCAAATTTCTTATGACAAGCAAGATCTTAAAGTAAAAGAGCAGTCTCCTATTTCATCTTGTGCTCAATTTTACTTGTCTCTTCCTTGCTGTTTTCTGTTCTCATTTATCTAACTGATTTATTTGTTTCAACCCCTTTTCATTTATAATCATCACTCTTTTCTTTACGTCCATAAGTTCATGTTTTCATTTTGCTCTTCTTGTTCTCATTTTGGTTAGGTACCTGATTATGCAATTAATTTCCGTGATGGAAGGTCACAGAAGTATGCAGATGTTCTTTTTTAAACCTTTTTCTTTCATTGGTTTTCTTTCTTTTTTTTTCTTTTAATGGTTGTCTCTCCATGTTAAAATGTAGGCCATTTGGACGATTGTGGTGGGATGAGACTGTACCAACTGTCTTCTGCAGACCAGATCCTCACCTTCGGGTTTTTTTTTCAGTCCCTACCAACTTTTGTCATCATATTTGGTTAACTATATCTTGGCTTACTCTAGTGAAATGTTTTCTTGTCCAGTCCGTTTTACATCCTGAGCAAGACAGGGTCCTCACAGTCCGTGAGTGTGCAAGGCTGCAAGGGTTCCATGACTACTATAAGTTTTATGGTACTGTGAAAGAAAGGTACATCTATACACATCTTTAGTTGTTTTACGCTTCTTTCTTAACAAACCCAATCTCTATAAAAGAAAAAAACTGAAAGTTAGAAAGCTCTGGCATACTACAAGCCTTGGAGTGGCTTGGCAAAAGGGGGAATACTAACAATAACAATCCTCTCATCCTCAGAAAAAAAGGGGTAAATGGAAAAAAATCTGGAATAAATGTGCACTGTAAAAAATAAAGAAAAAAAGAAAAGAAGAAGCTCTGATTATTCTTTTTTGGAGTATTTACTATTATCTTGCTTTTTGTTCCATGTGCTATTTGTACCATAACATACTATGCGCTTGTTCTCATTAATGGAGCTTTTTTGTTGCTGAAAAAATGTTTTGATAATTATTGAACATTTTTATTTTCAATGATATTAATAAGTTAAAGCTGTATTGAAAAGTATATCCAAGATGACTTCTCTAAGATAGCTTTTTAAAGCTAAAATCTAAAGTTCAAAAGCTACCGTGAGCAGCTCAAAACAGTTTTTGGTCCGAAAAGAACAGTTGAAAGTGGTTAAGCAATTGAGAAGAAAGTGTATCTGAATGGGAAATAAGTTTCCGTTTCTAATAATCTGCCATTTGATGTGTTATTTTCACCTTAGTCAATTATACTGAATTACATGATTTGTTTCTTTTTGGCTGCCCTTTGCAGATATAGTCAAATAGGCAACGCTGTTGCCATTCCAGTTGGACGTGCTCTAGGATTTGCATTGGGAATGGCAGTGCAGAAATTGAGTGGAGATAAATCTCTCACGACTCTACCCTCAAAGTTCTCCCATTCAACGACAATTCAGTTGCAACATTCACCTTCTGAAATTTGATAGCAATTATTCCTTCTAGAAAATAAAATCAATCATTTGCCAGAAGTCATTCTTGGCCTTTTTTTGTGCTTACATAAACCTCTTTAAGTACAGATCCTATTTTTGTTGCCTGTAATTCAAAAACCAATGATGATTTCGACATTGAAATTTCTTCAGTTGTATTTGAAGCCCTTTCTCCTTTTGATATTGTTAAGATAAATAAATTTATCGGACTTTGATTCAGTTTATATTTTCTTCTTTTGCATCAACTGACCACCCTCTCTTTTTGATCGTCAGAAATAGCCTAAATGAATGCGTTTGATTTTTGTTATAAAAATCTTCCCTCTTCTGCTTTTAATATATATAGATTTTACCTACGAGTAATACAAAGTACCTAAATCCTCCAAATTCTGAAGTGATTTAGCAGATTGTCCTTCATTCATTGCTGGAAGTTTGGCTGTGAGAAAACATGATTTGTAGCTATTCTAGGTCTGTTATAGGACAGCTAACTAGGGCTGCTATAGGACAGCTAATTAGGGCTGCTAAAGATGGGTACTTGTCTACTAAATGTAGACTAGAAATGATTTGTAAATTATATATATACCATATGTAAATCACTGCAAATCATTCAAGTGAAATACAAACATCAAAACTTTCTTCACAACATTGGCCTCTTCTTGTGCTAGCCTGAGCCTCTCAAGTTATAAATCTAGTTCCCATTGCGTGGGAAACTGATAATTTCATTATCAGATGTATTTGGAACGAAGCCCTTCTTTTTATGTCATCCAGATAAAACACTTCGTGCATATTAATCAGATGCTTGGAGTCAAGACCCTGGAAATTGTTCATACTCTCTTCTTTGTTTTGAGTATTCTGACGTCATTTGGCCAATCGTCCATTGCTTATTAGAAAACTTTTCGCGGATTTTGTGCCTTAAAATTCAGGCAAATTACATACATGCTTTGAAATTTGACTAAATTTTCATGACTTTTCCTCAGCTGTTGTCATAAGTTCAACATATGAGCAAAACTATGAAGCAGGTGATCAAGGGTAAACAAGTTTGAACCAGGTAAGGTACTTGGAGTTTCTTCTTCTTCTACAAATAGGGAGTAATATACCTATGTAAATAGGAGGATGCAGTGTGTTAGGTACAGTTGTTTTTTTGGTCATTCAATTAGTTTCCCTTTAAGAAAAAAAAAAAAAGGTTGCTGACTGAGCACTTTTACATGGTATTTATTGTTCCTTTGGCATGCTGTTAAAAGTGGTATTCCTATCCACTTCTATTTTGTGGTGCTAAAGACTTTTCTGGTAGTGGGTTGTAGGCTATGAGTGGCAGTTGTGGCACTTTTGGCCTTTTGTATTGGTTATTTACTTTGCTGAGGTCCATGGAAAACTTTCATTGTTGGGACTCCTTGTGGGAACTTGGATGATTTTTTGTCTATTTATTTGCATCGTTACGTAGCTTTGGCTTCGCCGTTGTAAAAAACATCTCACTTTTTATAAATCATCTCTATAGAATCCTTGGATTTTAGGTGTTTTTTGTGGATTATACATGTCACTTAGATATTTGACTCCAACTTTTGCTCATTTTGTTGATGCACTATAGGTTTTCCCTATGTAGCAGCATTAAAAATGTTGGTCTTTGAAACCAGCTTCCTTTTAAAAATTATTCATTAGGATAAATTCTTGTTATTGGGTTTGCTGATCTTTCTAACTAGTGCTATTTTCATTCTATTTGGCGAGTGGTGACCTTCCTGCTGCACTTCAATATGATAATTAGCAGTATCTATTATTTTCTTATGTTATGCATACTCTGTATATATGGTATTAATTATGTCTTAATCTGTAAACATGTCTCTCTACTACTGAGTGAAATATAGTTTTCCATCATGAAGGAGAATAATGTCCTTCCAAAGTGATATTAGATAAGTCACAAACTACAAATAAAATGATGCAAGCACCTTGACAAAATGAAAATGATATTACATGCACAAGTAGCCAATACATTTATGAGATTAATCGTAGTTAGCAAGTTCATTGCTTTGTTGCAGAATAGAAGGTTAAGTTGGTTGATAACATCATTTCTGCTGGAATTCAAAGCCCCTCACATTCCACCTGTGCTCATAATTTCAGGTTTCTCCTATCATCCAAACGCAGAGTGTAATAAAGCAAAGAGGTCCTTCATGGGTAGCTTTCAACTCCAGTATATTTACTCAATATTGAAAACTTCCCCTGAAACAGTCCTAGTTCTGTTAAATTAGAATAAGAGAAACTATCACGAAGGGAGTATTATTTTTTACCTTAATAAAGTTCAGGAATCACTCATCTAACGTTTAAATAATTTGATTCATTTCATAATTGAAACCTTCTTATGGATATTGATTGCCATTTCAAGATTTCTAAAGCCCCTTTTTTCCCTTGTTCGACATGTTCAATCAATGTTGGACTATACTTCCATGTTATATACATGATACTAAAGCCAGTGAATGTCATTCTTGTCCTACATTGGGTCTTTCTACCTGGGGAATCCTCAAGAAATCTATAAACAAAAGCTGAGGCCAGGCAAAGTGAGATGCCCAAACGTTGTGGGTCTGTAGATAATTATGCACATGGTGCTTGAAGGTACTTTATCAGCTTGTTTCTTTTAGGCTTGTTTTAAACATAAAATTCTTATCTTCTATAATATCAACAGTTACTCTTTTAGTGCTTATTGATGTTGCTTTTATATGAGTTTGTTGATTATGGTGAATTTCAGGTAGTTGCATTCTGATGTAGAAATTGTTTTTCAAATCATTGTTTATTTTCTAGAAACCTCGGCGTCTTCGTAAGTTTCCATACAAGATAACTTATTCCTTATCACTTTTCTACTCATCATTGAGACATAGGTCGAGCAGCCACAGCCCATGGTATTTATTCTTAACCTCACTGACTTCAGCCACAAGCATATTGCTTCAAAAGGCTCATTTGTTGTTTCTAATTCTTACAGTGTCATTATTGATGCTTTAGGTTTTCTAGTCAAGTCATATATTGCACTATGACCTCGAGAATTGTCAATCTCAGCCACATCCCAATGATCCCATATTTACTTATTTATGACCATTGTAGTTGATTTTGTCTGTAACTGGCATGGCCACCCTCATTTGGTTAGGTTCATTTTCCTGTTACATGGAACTACTGTGGAAATTTTAGAAAATCTCACACCTTATAACTGATGAGGGTGGTCATGTAACTGATTCCATTTCTACGGAATCAGTGTGAAGTCCAGTACACCCCCCCCCCCTCCCCCTCCTTTGGGGCCAACAAAAGATTAAGAGAATCCTACTCTGCTAAAATTACTGAAGATGAGTGCTGGGTTTCAGAAAGTGTTTCCTTGCTAAGTATGAACAATATAAAGGCATTGAGGCATGCTCCAAACACAGCTGGTGACAAGTCGCACTACTGCTATTATCATGGTATTTGCTTCCTACTAAAGTGTAGAGCTAAAACGTGCACTTTTGAATTCCTTTTTCATTTCATTTTTCTTCAAATTTTTATTTTATGATTCTTGTTATTTCCTCAGACTGGCACAGATGCTGGAGCACCGCGCACTTCAGAAGAACACAAGTGAAGAGTACATTACATTCCAACGAAGATTGAAATCCGAACAAGGAATCAGACCATTACATTGGAGGATCCACTATTTGAAGAAGGGAAGGGCGGATATAGTTTTTATTGAAGGTCACACGCATGATGCACATGAAATGAAATGCTGTTCATTCTTCTTAATCGAAAACATTGGCATGGAAAGGAAGTTTCCAATTTTTGGAAGCAGGGCAGAATCAAGTTGCCCATTTCTTGGGGTATGGTATAAAGTGTCTAGCTAACAATGCTTTTGCAAAATACTTATTGGGGTTCTGCAGCAAAATGATTCGTCCCCTTCTGCAGTACAGCGATAACATGAGCTATCTTTCCGGAGGAAGTATCACTTCTCCAAAACTCCTTATTCTGACTCCAATGAAATTACCTGTTTATAGAATTAGCCTCACATTGTATGTCACAATTTCTGGGAAAACATTTATGCAGCGTGATTCTTTTACTCTAGAATGATTGTGAAGATAGTGTGATTTCCCCATTTTACTGCAAATCCAATTTTTCCAAATAATTCTCTGGATAACGTCATCGGAAGATTTCATCTCATGATCTAGATATAACAAGTAATCGGTAAAAAAAAAAATTTATATCCATTGAAATAATGGACATTAAACGTCATTTAATATGAGGTGACAATTTTACTTCGCTAATTTAGATCTTTTCTAATTCTTATTCAAAAATATTATTACATTTGTTCATTTTTATAAGATTCATTTTTATAAGATGTTACATAAAAAAAATTATTTCTCACTATATTCTTATATATTTAGTTTTTTTTAAAAAAATGTTATTAGTTCTCTTTTTTTCAATAAAGTAAAAGTGAATTTAAAAATAATATACACAATAATTCAAATAATTAGCAAAACATTTTATAATTATGAACAATAGAGTTTGATTGATGCATCTTATAAAAATGGACAAAGGAATTAATTAAAAACAAGAATTTAAATTTTATATTTCAAGATTATATAATAGTAAAAGTACGTATTAAGTTACAAGAATATTCAAATGAAACAATCTAAAAAAGTAATAGTAAACAATTAAAATGAAATTAGAGGGAATATATGTTTTTAGTTAGGGAAATAGTCCTTTTCAGTTATAAATATTTATTTTGATTCGTATTTTTCATTGGCGGACTTTTTGAGGTCCGTCTTTTTTAATAAAGGGACTTTTTTTTCAGGTAAGGTAGATGTTTGGCAACGATATACATGTTGAGTATACTTTCACATTGATAATTATAACTGAGAATATATTTTAAAAATAGTATGTTTTGTATAAAAATTTGAAAGTTTGTCTATCATTTTCAGCTTGGCCCTTCTTCTTTCCTTTTAAAAAGAATTTAAGGAGGTGTCTCATTATGAAATTTAATTGAATTTAAAGCTCAATAGCATTGTATATATTCACAATTTAGAAATTTATATAAAAAAAATATAATAAAAGACATATATATTTTTAGCAAAGCATACAAGAAATATAAAATACAAGAAATATAAAATTTAAAGTGAAAGATGTTCTTTCAAAACTTGATGGGTGATTGAGTTGACTCTAGAGATATTAATTTTCTATGTATATTTCTTTTTATGTACAAATTTTGTTTTATTTATTTTATTAATTTCAATAAAATTTATCAAATTTTGCCAAAATATGTGATATAGAATTTCATTTAATTCTATTGCATCTACTAAATTTTATATAATTTTATTAAAATCTAAAAAAATCATGAAAATCCATGAGACTTAAGAATTACATTGAATTCCATATTGGGATTCCAACAGCGCCTAAAAAAAATATATGCGTGATTTGTAGGTCTTCCTTTGTGTTTGCCTGTTAAATTTTCATAGGGGGGTTCAAACCCCTGAACGAAACAGCGGCGGGGAAACGCGTTAGTTTGCTAGTTTCCCTATTTAATTCCCTAAACTACCCCGACAGGGACGCTAGAGCTGGAAGTTTAGCATTGTGGGATTTCCCTAGAAGTGGAGAGTACTTTCGGGAAAAAAATTTACAACGGCACTTTGAAAAATATAGCCGTTGCCGCCCAGCAAACCCTACAGATCGACTCCGTCCGATCCTTTGTAGAAACTGCAAAGAACCCTAATCCTTCAGAGAATATATAAATCCCTCTATTAAATTCATCAAACTCCATATCCAATATTCAATCGCGATCACTCATTCTCTCTCTCTCTCTCTCTCTCTCCCTCTTGTAGGACGGACGCATCCCGGGAACGACAAAGCGATCTCAATTTCTTTGTTTACTCGCTGTTTTTTCTGCTCTTAATTTGCCACTTTCTTTATTGTTTCTTTAATTTATGATTGTTCTTTAACTTGATTTCTTGTTTTTCAGCTTTCTTATTTTTATGTTTCTTCTATTATTTTCTGCTGCCTCTGTTTCTATCTAAATATATTTATACGTCTAAGGGTTATTTGCGCACACAAAGAACAAAATTATTTCTTTCGTTTTTCTGTTTTTTGGTTTTTGTTATAACATAATGGATGCAGGATCAGTAAAGTCCTCCTCTTCCTCTTCTGCAAACAAGACTAAATCTCGTTGTCCTCTGCAAGAACAGTTTCTCCAAAGGAAAAATTCTCGGGAAAACGTAAGTTTGGTTTCTTGATTTTGCCAATTTGGTTGATTTGTATGTCCGTGCTTATTGTTATTTGGAATTGTGTGGATTCAAATTTTAGTTTATTTAAGTCTGATCTTGGATCTGAATTGATCAATTTATTGTCTAATTTTTGTTTTGATTTATTTATTAATAATTGGTGTTTGATCCGATTTGTTTTGATCTTTGTGTCTTCAAATGCAGCTGGATAGGTTCATACCCAATCGTTCTGCAATGGACTTCGATTATGCACATTACATGGTTACAGAAGGGAGAAAAGGTAAGGAAAACCCAGTTAGTTGCTCTCCGTCCAGAGAGGCTTACAGGAAACAGCTTGCAGAAACATTCAACATGAACAGGACTAGAATCTTAGCTTTCAAGAACAAGCCACCGGTTCCCGTTGAGGCAATCCCCAGTGAATTCACCAGTGCTGTACAGTCCAAGCCAGTAAAACCAAGACGGTACATTCCTCAGGTGGGTGCACTGCTTCTAATTCTTAGTTGATGTTTTGATTGCTGTGGTACACTAGATTTTCCTCTTATATATTTCTGGTTTTCAATGACTTCTGTTTGTTTATGCAGACTTCCGAGAGGACACTAGATGCTCCTGATATTGTAGACGACTACTATTTGAATCTGTTAGACTGGGGCAGCAGCAATGTTCTCTCAATTGCTCTTGGAAATACCGTATATTTGTGGGATGCATCAAATGGTTCGACCTCTGAACTCGTCACAATTGATGAAGAAAATGGCCCTGTGACAAGTGTGAAGTGGGCTCCTGATGGACGATACCTTGCTGTTGGTTTGAACAATTCTGAAGTCCAGCTTTGGGACTCAACAGCTAATAGACTGGTTTGCTCTTTAAATTTCAACCTTTTTTGCCCATTGAATCGACGTTTCGAGGAAACGTATGCTCGTTTTTACAGTTTTATCTTGTTTACCACTCTCGCAGCTAAGAACTTTAAGAGGCGGCCATCAATCACGTGTCGGTTCTATGGATTGGAACGGTCACATTTTGACTACTGGAGGAATGGATTCTCAAATAATCAACAATGATGTGAGAGTGAGAGCACACATAGTTGAAACTTACAGAGGACATCAACAGGAAGTTTGTGGCCTGAAGTGGTCAGCATCTGGCCAACAGTTAGCTAGCGGTGGAAATGATAATCTTCTTCATATATGGGATAGATCTGCGGCCTCTTCCAATGCGCCAACACAGTGGCTTCACCGGCTTGAAGAACACACAGCTGCCGTTAAAGCTCTTGCGTGGTGTCCTTTCCAGGGTAATTTGCTGGCCTCGGGTGGAGGCGGTGGTGATAGATGCATTAAGTTCTGGAACACCCATACTGGCGCCTGCTTGAACTCTGTTGACACAGGCTCTCAAGTTTGTGCTCTTCTGTGGAACAAGAATGAACGTGAACTGCTTAGCTCTCATGGTTTTACTCAGAATCAGCTCACTCTATGGAAATACCCTTCTATGGTGAAGATTGCGGAGCTCACAGGTCACACTTCCAGAGTTCTCTACATGAGTCAGAGTCCAGATGGATGTACAGTAGCATCTGCAGCAGGGGATGAGACTCTGAGGTTTTGGAACGTTTTTGGTACTCCTGAAGTTGCTAAACCTGAAGCAAAAACCACCACAGAGCCATTTGCTCACCTGAACCGCATTCGTTGATATGGAAGAATGCTAATAATGCATTAACTTCATTCTGCACAGACCGGAGGTTGGCTAAAGGATCCTCATCTTTGCACACTCTGCTACTGCAGTTTATCATCTCTAACGAAACCCTGTGATCATTCTTTTCTCTATGTGTACATGTTGACTTCTATTGTGTATATTGATGTCTCTGCATATTCTTTTGGTTTCTTATCGGAAGGTTTGAAATCTGATGTAGCTATGGATGTATCTCACGTTCACTGTGTGACAAACGATAAAATCTCAATACAGTTCCATAGGAATGTATGTGTATCAGTGTTATACCCCTTTGAAGCCCGGCAGTTTTTCCTTCCATTTTCTTCTTGTTAATTGTGTTATCAAACTTTTGCTAGTTGCGAAGTTTAGTTAAAGTTTGCTAGCTTGGGTGTCCTTGGTGCTGGTTATTTGTATTGATCGCATAGATTTTTTGTGAGATAGATACTTTCATTCTACCGCCTTATTTTATTTTAATCCTTTTCTGTACTCCATACTTAGGTTGTCCTCCCAGCTACCACCCCTTGGAGCGTTTTTGAAGACCAACAAAACATAGACTTTTGAGAGATCATTAATGCCTTTCATTTTATTAATCTTTTTCTGTAACTCGGAGTTGAGTCCAAATTAATCTCACCGGAGGATATGTTGTTAAGACATACTTGCCCAAGGATCATCATCCTTTCCTTTTAGTTGGGTCTCATTTGTAATTAGACATTCAGCATGCAACAAGATAACCAATATTATCATCTGTCAACAACATACTTGACAATGCTGGATGAGATTACAATTGTTTTCTGCTAAATCTTCGGAACCGTGTGTAAAAACCTTCCCTGAAGAAGCTCAACCATACAAATTAATCTCACCGGAGGATATGTGTTGTGTGCTAGGCATACAAATGCCCAAGGATCATCCTTCCTTTTAGTTGGGTCTCATTTGTAATTAGACATTCAGCATGCACAAGATAACCAATATTATCATCTTTCAACAACATACTTGACAATGCTGGATGAGATTACAATTGTTTTCTGCTAAATCTTCGGAACTGTGTGTAAAAACCTTCCCTGAAGAAGCTCAACCATACAAAACTACACAGGCCCTAATTACCTACAACAATATATGCCATGGTGCGAGAAAAAATTATTACCCAAATCCACATAAGAGAAGCTCCCATTGACTGCTCAAGCCCCTTGCCGCCTCATGTAGGTATCTTCATGCACAAATACTGGAGGTTGATCGTTTTGTGGAGGGAATTGGGGATGACCCATTGCAATCCCACCTTGAACTTGCCCACCCCATGAATCATTTATATTTTTGGCGGAAGTCAGGGTGACATAATAAACTAATCCAAGAACGACACTGGCAAGAGACAACACTGCAGCTCCAGCAAAAACTCCAGGCTTTACCACATAGCAGTAGTAGTAACTAAAATACATGTTCTCCTCACCGTGCTGATCATTAAGAGCAGCACCAGTTAACAGAAGAAGAAATGCTACAACAAACGTGAACCTGAAAATGTCCAATAATCACCTTCAGATTGGGAAACAATTCAGCCATTACATGTAAGAACTTCAAGAAGAGAACTAAGGTTTCATTTGAGCAATCAATTTGAACGTTAAAGCAAACAGTCAATTCTAACTACTTGGAGACAGTCTACTAGTTTCCAAATCCAATGTTGATCAGGATATTCTAATCCATTGGACCTGTAAATATTTAATCATTTTCAGGACAAGAAGAAAATTTACTAAAACATCTAAAATTCACAAGGAAAAAGATTCTGCAGCTGTAGAGATACTAAACTGATGTTGACATGGATGACTGGAAGAATTGACCAATCTAGGAAATGGGTTAACACTAACAGTGTTTCTAGAAAAGGCTGACAAAGTCCTTATTTATTGTTTTAGTTGACAGTAACTTTCATTTAGAACACCATCTACTCCAGTTTAAATATTGTTCTGGAACATTCATATTGAAGAAGTCAGTCCAAATGAAGTCTATAGGGTTCAAATCAACACATAAGTTACTGATAAACCCCACTGTAACTTTGCAAGGGTAAAATTATACCATAAATGCATGGAATTATTGTCAAAAGATACAGGTAACCTTCTGACATCACCTAACTGTTGTCCATGAACTGTGCTTTAGGATTTAGAGATAGCATCAAATTAAGTTGGCACGTGTCTTGTGGTTAAATTCAGTAAAATAGTGGAATTCTACATTTGATAATAGATCACCAAATTACCAGGAAACAATAAAGCAGATGAGTGCAAGTTTCCAATTAGTGTTTGCCTGATGCGGGCCTCTTCTGCAACAAATACACCCAGTAGCAACATTGATGATAACTTGAGCAATCATAAGAGCAACAGCTGCAGTTAATCCCAGGCCCAAAGCAGGACTTCTTGGATATACACAAACATCAGGTGAGGGAAACTGAACTTGAGATCCCTGCAGAAGGATGCAGGCATGAACCAAATTCTCTGGAACCAACTACAACAGGACGAAATAAAACTGCAGTACACAATATGTACAATCACAGAAGGATGCAAGCCACAAGCAATAAAAACTAACAGAGTTCTAAGAGAGAGTTACTATGGTAGCCCAATGCTAACATGTCCAGAAATGAATGGGATGTTGACTGAACCCAAAGGAAAGGGTGGGGGAAATCACTGATCTAGCACATGTATAAGGAGAGGCCATCCTCATGTTTGACATATGTTCACTTGAGCGCTCCATCTCCAGCCATTTAGGAACCAAAAGGACCAGACTGTAAGTAACACAAGTATTAAGTTCTTCTTAAACTAACTTTTCTCTCAAACTCAGAAGAGACAAGAATAATATGTCCCAACCAAGGAAAAAGGGGAATGAGAACTTTAATTAGCAAATACTAGTTCAGAAATTGTCTTTGGTGAGGTAAGACCCAAGGTTAAATAAGACAATTGTCTGTCTCATAATCAATTCCGCACATCAAACCAGGAATTTGAGGTTGTATTCCATAATCTCAAGAAAGTGAACCACTTGAAAGATATGAAGCTAAGGTTTGCCGAACTGAAACTGAAGTATACTAGCTCCTTTGGAGGCATGTTACCAGTGTTGCTTCTCTTTAGCTTCCTAGTGTCATCAGTCAGTAGTTCATAACTACCATAGCATAACTAAGATAATGGGTGAAACAAGCATATTCCTCAAGCACACAGTCAACAAAGATGGTTTCAGTTAGTAAACGGAGATTCAACAGTGGTATGCTCTGAGCAGACCCACAAATACGGGGATACTGATGGATACATAGCAGAAGCCTTGGAACACTACCTCCTTTCTAAACTGCCTGGTTGCCTTGCTCAGCAAAAGCAAAAAAAATTCCTTTGGCCAGGACCTCATCAAGAGTATGCCATGAATAATAAAATATGTATAAGGAACCCCAGGATGTGACAATTTGGCATTGAGGTGCAAAGCAAGGCTGTTCATCTCTGAAATTGGATTTGAAGGATACCAGGGAGAGAAGAGGATACAGTTTCTAGAGGATTACTACATTAAGAATATGACATGGTGATTACTGAACACTACAACACATAAATCAAACGGGATCTCTCCACTAAGCAGAACTAAATGTTGGACAAATTTTATCAAGATGTTCATGTCAATAGGATCTTTTGAGTCAAACAGAAAGCTATAGCGTCAACCTATTCACTCAAGATATGGCCGCAAGAAGCAGACTACGCAGGATAAGACATCAGTGCCACAAAAGATACTACTTATGAGAAAAGGAAATTTGAATCAATAGTTATCAGTAGTAAAACGTAAATGAGACTTGAAACTATTGCATCCAGTAGGTATCTTACAAAAATTGGGCAAGAAACAAAAGCCATGACAAGCCCAAAGCCAATCTAGACACCATTATGATTAAGTACAAGGAGTCAAAAGCATTTATCTATAAGACTATAAGCAGGAGAATTGGATATTCTAGGTAGATTTGCGATGCACAGCCAGTTTAGTACCGAAAATTTCTTTCCTCTTAGTCAAATAAAAAGAACTAGTCTTGCAGAAGAGCATAATCCTCCTTTTGTAGCATATGAAGCATACAGTTCTCCACAATGTGACCCAGAAAAAAACAAAAACGAGAGCAAAGGTTAAGTTGCATAAGGAAAAAAATCATTTGAAATGAACCCCGTTCAGAATCACATCAAAATTAGAAAGTTTCAATCTTTCATTGATTTTGCATCTATTAACACAAAATACAAAAGCAAGACAAAAAAGTTCCTTTTCTCCCCTTAAAACGATTACTTACCTTTATCCTCTTGGCCTCAGCAGCAAAACCCGTAGCAGCACATAACAGCCCCAGAAATCCCACAACAGAGCAAACCACTATCACCTTCCTCTCCATTTAACTCTTCTCCTTCACCCCCTCTTTCTCTTGCTCTCAAGAACTAGCACCAAGAAATGCCCTCTGCCTTTCTCTAAAGAATACGCCTCTTTGTCACCAACTGTACTGGTTTTTTTGTCAAGAGTTCCTAACAATTAATAGATTTACTGTAGAGAATGAGAGAGCACAGCCGAGCAGCAATTAACAAAAACGAGTGCAGGTGAAGTAATCATGAAGGAAGAAGCTCGCTCGTACAGAACTGCTAGAATACAACTAATTACGAAGGGTACAATTTTTTCTCTATTTTCTTCTACTTTCTGACCAAAAATATGACACTCTGTCTCTATCTGAACAGATTCCCCCTTTCGTTTTCGAGGATGTAATAAAGAGGGTATATATGGAAATACATCAATCTTTTCAAGAAATTGTTTTTGTCTAGTCCTTTAAAAATAGGATAATTGTACAAGAGGCCGGCATGCCCAAATAGATTTATTCTATTATAAATGGCCCTTAAAAAAAATGAGAGGAGTAGGAAAATCCTATCCATATAAAAACTGTGTTTCTTCTGAAAAACTCTCAATTTACTCTGAATTTTAAATGTACATCCAAATTAATAAATACATCTTTAAAATTTTAAATTTCAAATAACATCATATTTCCTCCTCACTTTCAAAACACACGCACTCTATTTGGTTTCCTTCACTCTGTCTCTCTCACTCCAGATCTTTTAACTTTGACATTCAAATTTCTTCATTATATTGAAATGAATTGTATTTGTTTAACAATTTGGTTTTAATATGTTCCTCTTCATTTTTTTTCTATCTTTAATGCAATTGAAGAATATTTTCCTTTAAAAATATATATAAGCACTCTTCTATAGTGTTTATCTTAAATCAAAATTAAATATTTAATTTTATACTATGTACATAAACAAGAATACTATATAATCTATCCTTACTCAAATACTCTTATGCAAATAGTAACAAGATTATTCATGCTCAAACTTGTTCTACTTAGGGGTGTAAAAGAATGGAGTTGAGCTCGATTAAGTTATAATAGTTCGAGCTCAGCTCGTTTGTTTTATAACAAGCTTGAGCTCAAATAAAGAATAACTTTTAAGTTGATATCGAATTTGAGTTCAAACTCAATTTATTTTTAAAAAATATTTTAAATTTAAACTTTTTAAAAAAAATAAAAAAGATAATAAATAATATAAAGACACAAGATAAATTTTTTTAATTGAATCTCGGTTCAAATTTAATCAATTTCAAATTTGAGTCAAGCTTTACTCGAGTTAGATCGCTGAGTGATTTGTTTGTTTGGTTATCTAGTTTTACTTATATATATTTCGCTACATTAAATAATAATATTGAGGGAATTCCCATGCTCACTTTCCACTTCCACCCTCCACCAATTAATCTAGTCTAGTAAATAATTTTTCTGATAAATACATTAGCAAGTCTAACCTCCACCAATTAATCTAGTCTAGTAATAAAGAACAATAAATTTATACACTCTACTGAGTGGAGTGTACAAGCAGCCTGGAAATGA
Source organism: Apocynum venetum (assembly GCA_019593545.1). Lineage (NCBI taxonomy): Eukaryota > Viridiplantae > Streptophyta > Magnoliopsida > Gentianales > Apocynaceae > Apocynum > Apocynum venetum. The sequence goes on along the minus strand of SRSM01000331.1, from coordinate 5,760,411 downwards.
AACTAAGTCAACCCCCCATTTTAGAGACGTTTGCTCTACCCAATCTACCACAACAATTGGAATAGCGCTATGTTATCATGTAGCTAAGAGTTGGAATCAAAATTTTACAATCATCATCAAATCTTGAGAGTGTGTCTATATATAAGCCAGAGGAACAAAATATTTGGATCATTTGAAGCGTAAGATTATATAGATAAGTTGGCCAATATTAATTTGACAAGAGAATTTTGAATTTCTTTTTAGGTAAATTGGCTTATTTAGTACATAAACTAGTTAGGTAGGTACGATGTTTAAGACACATAATCTTTAATTTTAATTTTTAAAATACTTAAACCTTTTACTTACTAACCTTTTACTTTGTAATTAAGATACTTTTGTCAATAAAAACGTTAAATAGCCATCGACCACCAAAATTATCGGAAGCATTTCGAATAGCCTATAAAAGTTTAATATATTAAACACACAAACTTTTTAAATTTGATGATTAAAGCACATAATTTTTAATTTTGATTTTTAAGACAATTTAACTTTTTATATTCATTATTAAGGCATTTCCATTTATAAAATCATTAAGTAATTGTTTGACTAAATTTGTATCAAGGGCATTTTGAGCTATTTACTTTATCACTCTCCTCAACAATTAGATTTAAATTTAAAAAAATTTTAAATGTAATGTGAAGAAAAATAGAAATAAAAAAAATTTAAATTTTAAATAATATTAAATATATTTTCTTAATAAGATAAACAAATAAAAGAAAATAAAATATTATGTGTTTTTAATCACTCACCATGTCAAGGCCCCTTATGTCTTTGTATATTGAGGACACCATAATGAGACTATCACGATCCACGAACGGCGTGAAGCATGATAATTTCCATGCTTAATATCCAAAAGTTGAGATTGCCAACTCTTTTTGTAGCAATTGAGACGAATCTTGGCTTACATTATACCTCTTATAAATGATATGCCAAACAAGAAATTATCAAACACATAATTATTGGACGATCTAATCCCTAACATTTGGACCGATGATTTAATTAATCATTAACGTTCAAATTTGAATTATTAGATTTTAATGTTTTTAATTTTGATCAAATATGATCATTTCTGCCCAAATCAAGTTTAAATCCGTTAAGTCAACCAAATTTGTATTTTCTAATCAACTTGAGAAAGGTAATTTCGAGAAAACACTGTTCACATCAATTTAAAAAAGAACAAAGAAAAAAGAAAAGAAAAAGTAGACCCATTCATTTCTTTAAACCAATTGTCTCTTTCCTCCTCTTTTCATCCTTTGACACCTCAGGGAAGTCCACTTCGAGACTACGACCCCCCTTGATTTCCTCCTCTGAATCTTCATGTTTATCAAAACTATAAAGAAATCCAACCCCATGAAACTGCCTCCAGTATCAAGGGCACTACCCATAATAGGAAATTTGCATCAGTTTTTTGGTCCACTTCATCACATCCTAACATATTTGGCCAAGAAATATGGATCATTGATGCACCACAAGCTTGGTGAAATTCCAACCGTAGTCGTCTCTTCTCTTGAAATTGCCAAAAAGGTCATGAGTGATCATGATACCACAGACCACATACTCTTGTGTCAAGATACTCTACTATAATGGCTCAGACATTGCCTTTTCTCCTTATGGAGATTACTAGATCTAAGTGCTCAAAATTTGAACAGTGGAGGTCCTAAGTGTTAGAAATTTGGCAATTTACTATTCAAATTTAATCCCATATTGAAAGTGAAAAAAAATTGGCTTGGATTCTTATTCCTATAAAAGGACTTTTGCCCCTTAGTTAAATTTACATTTTCAACATTTAATCTTCTATATTTGTGAAAAATCCTTTAACTCTGATATCCTAATTGTAATACTTTGAGCATTCAGTAAAGTAGTTTGTTATTATAGTGGGGCTCAGAGATGTAGGTAATATTGGCCGAACTCCGTTATCAATTTCGATTTGTTCTTTTTTTATATATTTTGCTTTAACTATTAAATTGTTTGTATTCTTTTCATTGTTAGATAATATTCAATACTTTTGAGTTGAGTTTTATTCCGCTATGTAATGTACTGTTTATTTATATTGTATTATTCTATTATACTGTATTGGTAGAGTAATTATACATCAAGTAAGGTTTTGACTAAGAAAAAACTTGAGAACTCTCCCCTCTTTCCTGAAAATTGGTTCTAGCTAAGGAAATATTTGAAACTTAAGTAATCTGATAGTGACTCGTCTCTTTCCTAGAAACTCAATTGGTATATCGATTATAGAACCAACAATATTTTAGTATAATACTTATTCACAAATACATTACTATTTATTAGAGTATATCTTATACATTAGATATACTTATTTGTTTTCCCAACAAGTGGTATTAAAACTGAAAATTCGCCCTAAACTTTGTTGTCAGCATTAAATATTATAAATTGAGTTTGAAATAGAGTCATTAACTATACCATCAAAAGAGGTTACAACTTCAAGACAAGTTGTACCCAATATGGCATCAGCATCTTCCTCATTATGGGTGAGGATTCCAATGTCAAGTGTTAAAGTTACGGTGAATATATTTGACGGTACTGATCATTTCGACATGTGGCAAGGCGAGATGCAGGACTCTCTATTTCAACATGATCTAGATATCGTCATTGAAGAAGAAAAATTAGATATATAAGAAAATGATTGAAAGACGATCAATGGACTTACGTGTGGAACAATTTGAACGAGTCTGCCTAGATAAAAAAAGTATCCAGTCAAGAATGATATTTCAACATACAAATTATGGAAGACGTTGGAAAATCAACTCTTGAAAAAAACTAGTCAAAATAAACTTTTGATGAAAAAAAAATTGTTTCGGTTCAAATACACTTTATGTACATTTATGAATGACCACATCATTACTTTCAATCGTTTAAAAACAAATATGTTCGAATTAGGTGAAACTTTTAAAGAAAAATATTTAGCTATGATGTTATTGTTATATCTTCCTGATGAGTTTGAACATTTGGATACTATTTTACTGCATGACAAGGAAAGTGTATCTCTCGAATGTGTTAATTCTGTTTTATATAACTATGAATTGAGAAGGATAAACAAGAATGATAATAAAAATATCGCAACTGATGCAATATTGATTGTGAGAGATCGTCCAAAGAGCCATAAGCAATGTAAACTAAGGAAAGAGTAGAAGATCAAAGTCACGGTTCAAACTTGGAAAAGATAAGTGTGTCTTTTGTCGTGAAAAAAAGGCACTGGAAGAAAGATTGTCCAAAGTTGAAGAAAGAAAAAGTTAATACAAATGTTTATGTAGCTGAATGCGATAGTAAAAAAGAATTTTCACTAGTTGCTTCATCATCAGCATCTCACTCTGATGAGTGAATTTTGAATTCATGTTGCACCTATCATATGTCTTCAGTTCCAAAGTGGTACTTCAATTTTGAAGAACTAAATTGTGAAGTTATTTACATGGGTAATGATAGTCCTTGTAAGATAATGAGAATAGGTTCGATCCACCTAAAGAAACATGATAGATCAACAAGAATTTTATCAGATGTTCGGTACATTTCGAATTTGAAAAAGAATCTCATATCTTTTAGAGCTTTAGAATCTAAAGGCTTCATTGTGAACATGCGAGATAAAATTCTAAAAGTCATATCTGGCGCACTTGTGATGGTGAAGAGCATTAGAAGAAACAACATGTACTATTATCAAAGTAATACTGAAGTTGGAACAGTAGCAACAACAACGTCAGGTAAAGATAAGGATTCACAAACTATCAAATTATGACATATGCATTTGGGACATGTTACTGAAAAATCTTTACAGGTGTTAGCAAAGCAAGGATTGTTGAAATGTGCAAAGACTTGCAAGATAAGCTTCTATGAGCATTGTGTTCTGAGAAAGCAGAAAAGAGTGAAGTTTTGCACTATTATCCATAATACAAAGGGTATTCTGGACTATATTCACTCAGATGTATAAGGACATTTCAAAACGTCTCTAAGTGGCATACGTTATTTTGTTACATTTATAGATGACTTTTCCAGACGAGTGTGGGTGCACACTATGAAGACGAATGATGAAGTGCTAGGAATATTCCTTAAATGAAAAACTCGGATTGAGAACCAGATATGGAGAAAGATTAAAGTTTTCCAAACAGACAACGGTAGAGAATATCGAAATAATCCATTTGAAGAAATTTGCCAAAAATATGACAATATTTGAGGTGTCACTGACAGAGAAACACCGCAACAAAATGAGGTGTCAGAGCGCATGAATCAAACTTTGATAAAGAAAGTTAAATGTATGTTGTCCAATGCTGGGCTAGGACAATAATTTTGAGTTGAAGCTGTGAATTACGTGCAACACATTGTCAATCTTCTGCAATAAATGGCAGAGCATCTATGGAAGTATGATTTGAAAAATCTGTTACTGATTATAATTTCTTATGTGTATTTAGCTCTACTGCTTATTATCATGTTAAGGAATTAAAGTTAGATCCAATGGTAAAGAAAACTTTCTTTATGAGAGTTGCCTCTGCAATGAAGGAATACTGTTTATAGTGTCTAGAATTAAATAAAATAATAATTAGCAGATATGTTGTCTTTGATAAATCTGGTATGCTTAATAAGGTAGCAAATGAAAAGACCGATGATATTCTACAACATATGGAGTCTATACCAAAGCAGGTGGAGTTTCAACAGATGAGAATGATCTCAACAACAGAAACAGAAGTTGAAAGTGACATCTCAACAACAGAAGAAGAGTTGGAAGAAGTGTCTACTCAAAAAGAAGATGAGCTGACATTACCAATTGCAGTTAAGAGGACAAGACGAGAGCCTCAAAAGTCTGCTCGATTTGTTGATATGGTGCCTTATGCACTTCAAATTATTGAAGACGATGTTTTATCCATTTATCACGAGGTACTCCAAAATTAAAAAAGTGAAAAGTGAAGGAATGTCATGAACAAAGAGATGAAGTCTCTTTATAAGAACAACACGTGGAAGTTGGCACAACTACCTAAGAAGAATAAAATAATTGGTTGTAAATGGGTATTTGCAAAGAAATATGAATTTCCTGACAAGAACGACATCCACTACAAAGCAAGATTAGTGGCTAAATGTTATGCTCATATGGAGGGAATTGATTATAATGATGTATTTTCTCCAAGTGATAAAACATTCATCAATTAGAATGTTATTAGCCTTGGTATCACAGTTGGATTTGGAGCTAGCTCAAGTATATGTAAAAATCGCGTTCTTATACGGTGACTTGGAAGAGGAAATCTATATGACACAGTCTAAAAAATTCAAGATTGCTAGTAAAAAAAACTGGATTTGCAAGTTAGAAAAATTGTTGTACGGATTAAAGTAATCTCCAAGATAATTGTACAAATAATTTAATAAGTTTATGATGAGACAAAAGTACGCCATAAGCAAATATGATCATTGTGTGTATTTGTACAAGCTACAAAATGGTTCATATATCTACCTACTCTTATATGTCGATGATATGATGATTGTATTGAATAGCCAATCAGAGATAAACAAGTTGAAAGCTCAATTGAACAAAGAGTTTGAGATGACAAATTTAGGAGAAGCCAAGAAGATTCTCAGGATAGAGAGAAACAGAAATAGTGGTAAACTTTATTTGACTTAGATAAAGTATTGGAAAAATGTGCTACAACGTTTTGGCATAAATGAAAACACAAAACCTATAAGTACCTCACTTGCTCATCATTTGAAGTTTAGTGTTAAGTTATCTCATAAGACTAATGCAGAACAATAATACATGATAAATGTTATGTATGCTAATGTGGTTGGTAGCTTAATGCATGCAATGGTGTGCACATGTCCGGATATTTTACAAACAGTTGGAGTTATAAGAAGATATATGCATGATTCAGACAAAGCTTATTGGCAAGTTGTGAAATGAATTTTACAGTATTTTCAAATCACCGTAGATAATAGATTAGTATTTGAGCATGACAAATTACTTAGTCAATGTGTAGTTGGATATTATGATTCTGACTATGCAGATGATATAGATAAGTGACGATTTACAACTGACTATTTATTTACCTTAGCTAAAGTATCAATTAGTTGAAAATCTACCTTACAATTAACGGTAGCTTTGTGTACAACAAAAGTCCAATAAATGGCAATTACAAAAGTTGTTAAAGAAGCAATTTGACTTTAAGGGTTGCTAGAAGACTTGAGAGTTAGTCAAAAGCATATTACAGTATATTGTGACAATCAAAGTGCTATACATTTAGCAAAAAATCAAGTCTATTATGTAAGGATAAAGCATATTGATGTGCGCTATCATTTTGTACGGGAAATTCTTGAAAAATGTCAATTACTTATTCAGAATATTTCAATAGCAGGCAATCCTGCAAACATATTGACCAAAGTGGTAACTACAACCAAGTTCAATCATTATTTGAATTTAATCAATATCTTGCATTGTTAAGTTGGCGCTTGAGAGCGCATTTAATGGCACCACTAAAAGCTACTTTATTCGATATTAAATATGAAAGACTTAGAAGTTGATAAGACGAAAGAAACTCACCAAGACGGAAATTTGTTAGAAATTTAACAATCCTGTAAAAGGATCTTTGTCCCTTAGTTAGATTTACCTCTTCAACATCTAATCTTCTATATTTGTGAAAATCTTTTAATTATAATATCCTAATTGTAATACTTTGAATATTCAATAAAGTGGTATGCTATTGTAGTTTGGTTCGAAGACGTAGACAATATTAATCGAACTACGTTATCAATTCTGATTTATTTTTTTCTTTATATTTTGTTTTAACTATTAAATTGTTGATATTCTTTTAATTATTATGTATTATTCAATACTTTTAAATTGAATTTTATTCTGCCATATAATGTACTGGTTATTTGAATCATATTATTTTATTATATTATATTGATAGAATTATTATACATTACATAAAATTATTATTAAGAAAAGACTTTAAAACTTTTCCTCCTTTCCTGAAAACTAGTTCTGACTAAGGAAATACTTAATTTAAGTAATGCATTTGTGACTCTCCTCTATTTCCTAAAAAATCAATTAGTATTTCAATTACATAAATAATTATATTTTAATATAATACTTATTTATAAATACATTACTATTTATTAATATATATATATATATATATATATATATATATATATATGATTATTTGTTTTCTCACATACTTATTCGTTCAATACTAAGTTCAAAGCGTGTCCGAGCCTTCAGATCAATTCGGGAAGAACAGGTGTTAAAGTATGATAAAATCAATCTATCTATGCAAAGGATCAACTGTGAATCTCAGCAAGATTATTTTTTTATTGAAATACAACATCATTGCTCAGGTTGCTTTTGGTAAGAAAACAAAATATTAAGAAGAATTTGTGACGATTATGGAGGATGTTCTGAAACTTGTTGGAGAAATCATCATAGATGACATGTACCCTTCAATCAAAATTATTGAAGTGATTAGTGGAATCAGGCAAAAGATTGAGAAAATTCATAGAAAGATTGACCAAATAATGGGAACTATTATGAATGGGCATAAAGAAGAAAGCGAAAATCAAGAAATAGAGAAGAAAAGGACCTCGTTGATGTTCTGCTGAAGGTTCACTGTTGTAGGGATTTGGGAATGCCAACACCAAGGCAATAATTTTTGTAAGTCAATACTAAGCAAACGAAAGCTGGGCAATTCAAGCAATAATTCACTGCATACTTCATACTCAACATCAATTCTGTCGTCATCCCTCAATTTACCTCTTCCATGGACAACTCAATGAATTCAAAACCCACACTTTTTTACCATCTCCCAATGAATTCAATTAAACCCACAAGTTTTTCTCAAGCTCATCAGAATCGCCTACAATCACAGCTTTCGTTTGCATCCAACTCATTCCCTTATTCTGCCCTAACTCGATTGCTCAAATTTCGCTGCAGTACTCTACATTTCCATCTCGCCACATTGAAGGGTAGGGGGAGGATGAGGGAAAAGGGAAAGGGTTTGAAGAGATGAGTGGGTCTTCTTTTGGATCTTTTTTGTCTTCAAATTATCTGAAGTGAACAGTGTTTTCCGAAATTACCCTCCTCTAAGTTGACTAGATAACATAAATTCAGTTGACTTGTTGGATTTAAACTTTGATTTGACCGGAAAGTATCTAATTGATTAAAAATTAGAAACATTGAGACCTAATAATTCAAATTAGAACGTCAAAGACCAATCATACCATCGACCTAGATGATGAGGACTAAATCGTCCAATAATTCCAGACACAAATCATTATTTGGGGTTGAAGGCATGGGGCATTATAAAGTCACAGAAAGCCATGCCTACTAGGCTTATTGAAGTCCATAAACCAGTAAAGCTCCAACTCCTGCAACACCAACTAGTAGGAAAATGATGACACCAATAGGAAGCCCTCCACCTATTGCTTTTCCAGTGTTAACATCATATTTTGCAAACCTCTTCTTTGGTGCTCTGCATTGTGGGCATGCATAATCATCCGGCTGCACAATAAAATCAAACATATATTATTGAGGTATTTTCAAATATCAAAGAAAACACACCCTGCTTATACAAGTGATAATGTAGAATTGATAGATGTTGAAATTATAGCGTGATGAAATCTTGCCTGTTCTTCAAAAGGTTTCTGTAAGCTGTAAATGTATCCACAGTCAAGACATATATGAGTAGCTCGAGCCTGAAAACATTGTATTTCATTGTTATTTAGAATCAGAGAGACAAAAGAATCGAGAATGCCTTTTTGAACCTATTATCAATAACTCAGCCTTGCCTTTTGAGCCTCCGTTAATTTGCGACCAAAGCGAGGAGGTGCAGGACGCTTTGGCAATCTTTTGACATCCACTTCAACGCCTCTGCATAAGAAAAGATGGCTCAAGCAATGTTCAGGCATGAAAGGTGATTGAATTTTCTCATTATAAGTTAGCAGAACAGATGGGGGATCATGATCTAGTTGTGAATATTCTGAAACCTCCATTCCTTAATGAGATCATTGTCATCTGCATTTACTTCCCATTAATCAACTTCCACGCTCAAAAATCAAAATTCTTATTAATCTTACAGATAACATTATTCAAAGTTCTTTCCAAGATTACAGAACATGAATCCATTAGCAACACCCCACGCCAATGCTTAAGGATCTACAAAGTTCTAAGTTATAATCTCCATGATATCACAGTGGATAATTCATCAAAAGACCAAAAGTTAAGAGAGATGGTGGGATTTCTTAAGCTCTAACTTTACCTCATGAACCAAGGAAAATGCTCCAAAGGACCAGCAATAATAATGAATTCGCATCCCTTACCTTAAAGTGAACCGATTTCTGAGTATAAAGTATAGGTTAAACATATCATCGTGTTACTATTACCACGTGATTAACCTAATTACAGACAAGGAAATGCTCATCAACAGAGAAAAATTCACCACAATAGACCTACATAGGACCAAATATTTTAATCCAGCCCAGACCTATATTATCTGATTATTATTCCACAACAATTCCCATGAGGCGAACTAAGAATATCATTATAATAAATAACCTAACAGAAGAAAAGGCTTGCCTGCTAACTACGAAGTAAACAGAATCTGGCTTCGCCTGGATAGCAGTTTTGGCAAATCCTAACTTATCGGCAGGCCAAAGTTCATCCCCAAAGAAGCTGCTTGTGTAGAGAACCTGGTCTCCAGCTTTGAGCCCTGCTTGTGCAGCATTCCCACCACGCTCTACAGCCTGATTAGCGATTTCCCAACTAATTATCACCAAAATCAGAACGCAATGCTCGACGAAATTACCAAGAAAAGGATTTTAAAAACTCACCGTGATGACCACACCACCTCCTGGCTTTTGTCCTAAAGTTAGACCCAGTGGCTTGTCAACTTCAACCTCGATGTTCTTTGAAGCAGCGGTTCTTGCTGTGATCTCAAGGCCTCTCCTCACTCTGATAATATTACTGCTACTCTCCGCCAAGAAAAATTTCGAGACACCCCTTTTGGCATCTAGAATTGATAACCCTTGAAAGCTGGATTTCTGTATTCAGAGGATAAAATTACAAGTCAAACGAATTTCTTGGATCAAATTTAAAAATGTAACGATTCTACATACGTCCTATACAATACCGGGCAGTAGGGACTAATGAGTTTTGAGGATGGATTTGAATTATTCTTGACAGAGAGGTTCCTCGCATACGCAGCAGAGCAAGAAGAGGACGGACCTGCCGCAACGACAGTGGATGGCATGTCTGCTCTGCTCTTCCCTGCCACACACAACTTTTACTCAGGAGGTAAAGCTGGCGGGTCTCTCAAATGAAGTGCGGGAGCATGGGATGCTGACTTCTTGTAGTTTTGGCTGCAAAATTATCAACAGAATCCATGGGCATTCTTGGCTTCAGCTTCGTGGATGAGAATAGACCACTAGATAATCGCACTGTGGAACAGTGGATATGGATATACTAGGAGAGCCACAAGCCTCCAACTCATGACGGATGGAGACCAACAACCTCTTTTTTCTTTTCTTTTTTTCTTTTATCTGGATGGTATTGGGGTACAACTAATCCACGGTTGAAAAGTTGAAGGATCAAGAGCACAATGTCTCGTGGCACTTTGGTCGATCGAAAAACACTGCATTCTAACTAATCTACCCTAGAAGTATCAAGGTACAACGTCTCAAGACAATTTGGCCGATCAAAAGACAATGTAAGAACACACTGCATACATGGCCAATTGATCCAAAGACCTTCCTCGTACCAAACAACCTATTTAATCAATTAGTAACGAAGTTACTTCTCTCCAATAAGATGTCAAGTTCGTTGAATCTTATAAATAGAGAGATACTCTTCCATTCCAAAATTTAATATAAGTCAGTAACATTTATTGTCTTAAAATATATAATGTATATTTTGACCCTTTTAATATTATTTTATATATTGTTCATACTATTACATCTCTCATATATGAAAATATTTTAGTTTCAAAAAATAATAAATACAACAAATAAGGATGTTTTAGGAATGAAAATATATTATTAATACGTGTGTAATTTCTTCGAACATCTTATTATTTATGAGTGAATGGAGTAAATGTTTGAGAAAATATTTCTAGTTGATTACAACAAAATTTTGAATTTTTTTGTTGAACAAAGAAGAGAAAAAAAAGTTGGAGTACATAGCTTGTCTTATTCATACTTTCATTAAAAAAAATGTGGAGAACGAAAATGATCTTTCATTTTCCTCTTCGTACCTTTAATAGAAATTAATTAAGTGGATGTTAAAAGGTGAATAAATTATTTTTAAATGTGCATTTAGATAATTTTCATGATAGAAATTTGAAAAGTTATTTATTACTACCTCCATCCATCCCAAATTAATAGGCTTATTTTTATTTTTCATTTGTCACAAATTATAGATCACTCTCTTTATTGAGAATATAATATAGTTGAGTAAAATGATTCTATTTAAAATGAGAGTATTAATTTCACATGTGAATAAAAAATGGTGTGTAGATTATTGAGAAAATACATTTAATTAATGGAAAACACTTTTACAATAATACACAAGCTTCCCAATGCTAGGAAACAAAAATAAAAACAAAAAAGTCTTTCATATTATTCAATAACTCATTAATTCCCTTTGGTGAGTAAATAAACTTATTATTCCAATAATGGTTGGCATATAGGGATATTTTAAGAATACTATATCAAAACTACACAAGATTAATTATATTTTTTTAATCGATGTGAAAAATCAAATAAATCTATAAATTTATAATGAAGGGAATACTACTCTACATTGTTTAATGGTAAAATAAGAAAATTAAAAAAATGTACTATAAAAAAAATAAGTTTATTATAATTTGGGACATTCAAATTTTTGAAAATGAAAAATGAATTTATATTTATAGAACGATTATTGGTACAAATAATTTAAATGCATTTTATTTGAAACAAAAAGAATAATAAAGCACGCATACACATAGACTTGGATGAAACTTCGCGAGGAATTTTTATGCTTGTCATGTACAGATAAGGGCTGTTTACTTTTTTATTTTTATAAAGATTAAAATAAGTATTGAAAATAATAATTTCGTAATTAAATTTTATAAGTTAATCTCATTTAATAGTTAATGTATATGTATTAATTGTTTTAAAAAATACATTATGCAATAAATAATTTATAACTCATTCAAATTCTTTATTAATAATATAAGTAAAATTGTAAAAGTATTTATTAAAATTAAAAATTTAACAATTAAAATGAACATCTCAAATAAGAAATAAGAAATAAGAAAGGTAAATAATTGAATAAGGCGGAAATACTTTTTCATTTTTAAAATTGTCTTGCATTTTCATTTTGTCTCTTAGAACTAAGAGCCTGAAAAACTTAGAACTAAAATCAAAGCCCAGTACAAAGAATTCATTTATGTCATGGTTGTGCTGACAGCCCAATTCTAAGCTCATTTCATTTAATTGATCCAATGAACGACTACCATTGAACCTGGGTTGTGGTACTAAAAGACAGATTTTACCTGGATATGTTTATCAAAGATTTATAATTATCTTGTTTTTTATTTTATTTGTAAAAAAAAAAATAGTTCCGATTGGTCAATGCTTAGAGAGAGAATTTAAACAGAAATGCAGTTTGACCCACCTTTTGGCAAACCATAAACAGTTTGAACCTTTAGAGTTTTTTTTTCTTTTTTTCTTTTACTCCATTTCAAATCAAGAATCTTTTACTATTTACAAAACTTGGAGCACTTGACTCTTGGCAAATGCACTGGTCATGATTTTCTAATTATTTATAATAATAAACATTGATTATTAGGCATATTTTATTAATTTGATTACTTTTCTATTTAGCAATGACATTAATATTACATTTGTCTTTAATAAAGCAAAATTCGTATTCTAATTGTTATGTTCATGCTTTTTTATTTTATTAGTATATTTAAATATTTTACTATTACTCAATTATTCTTAATATAATTCTAATATAGATATAAGTGTAATAAATATAAAAAATATCTAAATCTAAAATAAATTACTAATAACTATCAACTTTGACTTTTGTTAAAAAAATAATAAGTATATTTGACTTTAGTCAAGTTATTAAAATACTTTTGATATTAATGTAATGAATGATAAGACTCGCAAGTTAATGAGATGTAAATCTATGAAATTAAGATGACAAATAATGAGAATCATGAATTAGTGAGATATTAATATCTTAAATTAAGAATGTTATTAATGAAATTTTAAATAAAAAATATATTTATTTATAAAAAAATTAATATTTAATTTTAGACAAACAAAATTAGGAATGTAGACGGATGGAGTATAATATTGTTAATAGAGAGAGTTCATTATGAATATTTTATGTTTAAAAAAATACGATGGTTATTTTGAACATGTTATCTTATAAAATTACTGCTTAATTTAAAATTTTCAAAAATATAAAATTAGAGAAATTCGCCTAACCCCCTAAGTTTTAGGTCTTGGCCATTAAGCCCCTGTTTTATTACGTGGCCTAGAAGACTCAATGTATTATTATTATTTTTGCCTAAATGAACCTTTTGACCGAAAATCTTGACCACCTTTTGATCGTGGGAGGGGGGTTATGGTCATAATGTGGCCTACACGTGCTTTTTTATTGAGGGAAACTTTTAAAGAAAAATGAAAAATTCGCCTAAACCCCCCACTTCTAAGTTTTAGGTCTTGACCATTAAGGCCCTTGTTTTATTTTTTTGGATTAGTTGAGGTTGTGGTACAAAATTAGAGGTTTTTTGCCCCTTTTTCTTATATTGGAAAATTTCTTTCAAAAAACTCCCTATTATTATGTAGCACATGTGTGTCACAAGATAGTTTTCACCAACTACCGACAGGATTTTTTTTTTATCAAAAGGGTCATTTAGGGAAGAAAAAAATATTAGGGGCCTTATGGGTGATAAAAAATTAAATAGGGGCCTATATGATAAAAAAAATACATTGAGAATCTTCTTGGCAACAAAAAATAAATCATGGTTCCTTAGTGGCCAATACCTAAAACTTTGGGAGGAGGGTTTTAGGCAAATTTTCCATTTTTCTTCAAGAATACCCTCAATAAAAACCCCGTCTCACGTGATGGTTTCTAATGGATTCTGGTCAAAAGGTCCATTTAGGCCAAAAAAAAAAAAAACATTGGAGGTTTTCATGGCGATACAAAATAAAATGGGGGGTTTAATGACTAAGACCTGAAACTCGGGAGGGATTTTAGGCGAATTTCCCATATAATTATGGCGTTTTTATTCTAATTTTCTATAGTTATTATAATATAATCACATTTTCCCGAAGTAGCCCCATATCCTAAGCAACTCAAAATATTACTTTTTTTAGGAAGTTGGTACCAAGTAAATAAAGTATTTATTGAATACAATTAACCAAAGAGTCAAACAGTGACTTACGGCATTAATCTTGCCTCTTGAAACATGCGTTGCATACTTTCCTACTCCGAAAATACTCGCAGTGTGTGTTCATTTTGTGCTCAATGGTATAAAAAATGGACGCTCGTGGCCGTTGAAGTCTAAGATGCCATCGGCTTCCAATTTCCAAAAAGGGCACTCATTTTTTATTTTTTATTTTTTATAAATAAAAGGACACTCCTATTTACATAGAAAAAGTATAAAAATGAAGGTGAAATGGGGAGAGTTAGCATGAATATGATCCTGTTTGGTAAAAAAAACAAAAGATGAAGATGCTGATGAGATCATGAGAACACTTGTGTGGTTGGAAGGTTTGAAAATTGCCAAAACAAGGAAAAGGGATGATCCATCCGGAAAGAAATTAAGAAAGCACCTACTAACACTAACAATCCCCTTCTTCAAATATATTCGCGGAAGAAAATGACCATCTATTTCTTAACTACCGAGAATATGAATATAGTAATACACAGATCCCTTTCAGATAAAAGGAATATGAATATAGTTCGTTAATGGCTTCTTTTACGATAAATTTTTTTTATCATTTTGTACTATTTTTTAAAAAAAATTTTGAATATCTATATTTGATTCATACAAAAATTCAAGAATAATCTTTAATTTTGGAAATATTTCCATAATATTCTTATTATTAATATCATAAATAATAAATTTATATGAATTCTTGAGATGTAAATTTATTAAATTAAAGAGATAATTAATAAAATTTTATATGAAAAATATATTTATTTTCATAAAATAAACATTCAATTAATTATGAAAGAAGAGAATATTACACCATGCAAACTATTCAAGAAAATAAATTATACTAGTCAAATCTCTTACAATGAATTTTCATCTCTAAATAAAATTTAAACACTCTATAAATAAATAATTTGACCTCGCCACTAGTTTTGGCTAAACCCTTTATAGATCATGAATGTCATGCTATTATAATAAGTATCGAGCTTTTCTCCGTAACTACCCCATATGAGCTTTTGCCGTCTAATTATAGTATCGGGCACATAGACATCACCATTTAGAACAATTGGAAAATTATGAGTATCTAATGGAAACATACTCTAGTGGAAAAGTTGCCTTCTGCTTGGATCATCTAACACTTAATTCCTAACCTCATTCACATGTACTTAAAAAAAAAAAAAACTTACTATTTGCGAGCAAATGAAGGAGGTTAGCTTTAAATTATTAAAAAGATTGAGCGAACTATGTTAATATTATCCATAAAAGATGATTTTTACATTCATTACCTTTTTGAATTATTTTTAAGGGTAAGTTTTAGTAAACCTCCATCAATCTTTTATTCAAAAAACACCAAATTCCTTCATTTTCTAATTGTTGCCATATTCCCCTAATCTATTCAATTTTATCAAAATAGTATAATTAGTAGCCTTAATTTCATTAAGCTTCTTAAACTTTCCATAAAAAATAAATTCCTCCTCAATCTTTCAATTGTCTCAATATTATCCATTCAACTTTTCAATTATTTTAGTTAAGTATAATTTTTATTATAATTTTTTTTGTCAATTAACTTTTACTTTTTATATTAACTCTCATAAATTAAAATAAAATATTACTAAAATATAAAAAAAATGCTATGAACTTTTTTATTTGCTTTGTGAAGAAAAAATCTTGATTAAAAGCATTCGAAAATTTAAAACAATATAAAAATAAAAGAAAATAATTGTGTTATAAATAAAAAAATCATAAATGTATTTCTTTTTAGTGATGTTTTGTCTTAATTTATAAGAGTTAATAAAAAATAAAAATGTTCACCGTAAAAAAATTATACATAACTAAAATAATTGAAAAGATTAATGATGCATATTAAGACAATCGAAAGATTAAATGGAGCGATTTGTTTCCCATGAAAAATTTTAAAAGGCTTAATCAAATAAATCTTACTAATTATACTATTTGATAAAAGAGTTTAATATTTTTTTGATAAAAGATGATAGGAATTTAATGAAATTTACCTTAATTTAATCAGCCGAACAATCTTTCCTTTATGTGATGCGGTTTATTCTATCTCATCTTGGTCTGATTGAATGCCCTGATTTATGTTCCTAGTTCTCCTATGCCATTTGCACGCCATGATCTTTTTTCTATATAAAAAAAAGTTTAATTAATTTTTTTAATTTTAAGTTTCTCCGCCTATGTAACACGAGAGAAGGTGTTGACTAATTTCATAAGAATGAATCTTTTGCCATTAAATGCCTGATTTCTGTTTCGGTGTTTCTTGTTGTACATTAATGAGTTTTACTCATTATCAAATTTGATATAATTTAAAATTTTATAACATTACAAGTATTTTTAATTTAGAGTTTTATAAAATTTATCAAAATTTAAGTTATTTAATATATAATTTAATTGATCCCACAAGATTATACTGTCTTCGAAAGTTTATGAATTTCAATTAAATCATATTTTTAATAAAATTTTAAAAAATTTAAAGTAAAAAATTTAAATAAACGATTATTCCACAAATTCGATTGTGTCCTTTTAAAATTTCGTATAATTCGTCTATTTGTTGTTAATAAAAAAAATAATATATGATGTATATATCTTAACTTTATATTTCTTTTTTTACAATAATAATTTTTTACACATATATTGATCTTTTTATTTTATTTTAAAAATCTCTAATACAAATTTACCAAATTCCACAAAAAATTATGACATAAAATTTCATGTAATTTATCTAATTGGTTTGGTATATTATACTATAGTTCACCCATGAATTTGATTTGGTGTAGAAAAAATTATTTTTTGTTTCATTTTCAAATTATTGTTCAAAATTTATTTGTGATAAAAGTGAATGGAAAATCAATTAAGAAATTCATTAAAATTTTGATTAAGTCGATTTTAGACATATATTGGTTAATCTATATTTTTTATGTATAAATTTTGTTCTATCCATTTTGTTATATAAACTCTAATTAAATTTCATCAAATTTCACAAAAATTTGTGACATATAATTAAATGTAATTCTATTAAAATTCAAAAAAATACATAAAAAATCACAAGATTTAAAAATCCAATTGAATTCTATGTCGGGGACACTCCATAAGTGTATTGTGATGTTTTATTTTCATATTTTCTTATAGAACAAAAGAATTCTCAATTCTTATAGTTTTCTCCCCTTTTTTAGGTAAAAATATTCAGTTGAAATTTTAAATTGAATATTAATCATTGTCCTATTAAGAGAAAGAAGTAATTCGAGAAAAAATCAACCAATAAGTCATTTAACATGTATAGATATTATAGAAAAAGAATTAAGGGTAAATTAAATGTCACGCTATGAGTTTGAATCTAATTATTCTTTCTATATACTCCCATGATCATCGAGCTAAATCTTTTAAAATTCTCAAAGTGAAATTTCATATTCTTGGAATATTATAAAATCATTCAACAAACCAAGACTGATACCCTTAATTCTCTAAATTTAAATATGGCAATCTTGACCAATCGATATCAAAGAAGATTGAATTCGATGGCAATAATCTTTGGATGATAGATAATATAAATTTTTCAATAAATTTAAGGGGCGGGGAAGAATATGTTCGTTCATTATTTACACCGTAACTTCTTGCACATAAGGAAGAAAAAAAAAGTCAAAAGAAATAAAGACAAACAAGTCCTAAATGAAAACCGTGTTCTTGGCGTGTTCCAAACATGGCAATAGTTCCCCCCTTTTAATGTACAAAAGAAATGGTCTCAATCAATATATGAGAAATAGCCAATTTGATTATTCAAGATTGAGGATAATAAAGTAGTTAGAAGTCACACTATAAGGGCGATTAAAACTTCCTGACAATTGATGAATTCGTAAAGAACTATGGAGATGAAAGAAGAAGAAGAATAAAAAAAATTTAAAGGATCAAATAAATTACTGGTATTTTCTTTCAATGTAATATTGAAAAAGAAAAAGGACAATCTCGTCATTTCCTCAGGCAAACATGTGCATTTATTGCCAAACCATACAGATTAAAAATAAATAAAATTAAGACGGTAAACTCTAAACTTGAAGGACCAATGACTGAATGAGTCATTTTCTCTCATGTAATATTGCAAAAGAAAAAGGGCAATCGCGTCCTTTTACAACCGGACATGTGCATTCTATTTGTGCGACCAAAGAATAAACTAAGAAAAAGGTTAGCAAACGTCGTTAGCAGATTTCGCCCACAGAGTGGTTTTAGTTTTTATTTCCATTAATAACGAATATTCCTACTTTATTCGAATGAAATCATTGAACTCGGAATAAATAATTTCTTAATAATTCCCCATTAGCATGTAATTACCCAAAGATTCCGTTAGTTTGACGGCGACCGTCAAAAGAAGGTCCAAAAATTGACGGAATAAAGCAGCCCGTAGACCGTAGTACGGGGTAGGTGCGGACCGGGGTGGAGTGGCAGTTGCCAGTTGGGTAGGCGAGACACACATAACACACACAACTGTACTATAAAATACAGCTCTCACCAGTATTTTGGATATCTATTTTCTGTCTCTCTTTGTTGCTTGCTTGAAGTTTTTCTCCGAGTCTCTCTACTTCTGCGTGTCAAATCCTTCAGAGAAACTGTATTGTATGGCCGCCTATTTGCAAGGTCGGGGAATCGTGAGCGTTGGAAAGCGATTTGTGAGCCAGATCAGCTACGCAGGCACTCGCGATTCTTCCATTTCTTCTTCACTACTGCTCAGGTACTTACTGGTACTGTAATGTTTGATAATTATGTAGGTTTGTTAATCCTTGTTTTCTCGATCTTCTTGTTTGTTCTATTATTGTTATGCTAATTTTACCGGAAAAAGTCGTATTTGGTGTTAGTGATCTTTGGAGTTTGAGAAATGTCTTTTGTCCAACCGTGAATTGATCTGTTGCTTTCTTGTCTTTTGATATTTTTCTTTGATCATTGGTAAACTATTTTCGGAAACATTCCCCCCCCCCCCAAATTTAGTGATTCTAGCCTTTTCGAATTTTGGTGAAGATTATAATTCAGTTTTGTTAGGCCGGAGGTCCTGCCTCTCTTTTCGGTAGAAATTTCTCAGGTGTTCCATTATATTTGAAGATTCTGTTGGTGTCTTTGAAATTTCTTCCGTAGAAGTATTCAAGGAAAGGGAAAGACTGGGGAATGGTGTCGATACCTCCGATAATTGTGGATATCATCAGGCAGTTAATGAAATACTTTTTATTTTGGTGAATATTGATTTGGAGTAATAATATTTTACTAAGTTTTCAACTGCTCCTAGTGGGTATGTATCAAGAAAAATAAATATTTCTAATTGGTAGATGTAGGCGTATTTGTGACGTACTTTCTTACTAGGCTGTGCTTATCGAAAGTTAAATATTAAATGACACTGACTCTTTAAAATATTTTATCTTTACTAAGGCGGTCTAGAATTTTGGATAAGGACAGCTCCTTGCGTCGTGTCGGATAAGTAGGGTTGATGTTTGAGTGACCTTACTGCCTTAAGCAGGGACAGGATATGACTTGGACGGTAATCGTTCCGTTCTTTAGGAGTGTGTAATTGTGCGACAAGATCAAGCTTGCCACGTCAACTTATCATCAGTATTAATATTTTCCAATAGGTTTTCCTTTTCTGCTCTTTGTCTGTCTCGTATGTTGGCGGTGGGGCCATTAATCCATTAACGCATTGGCAAACGGGGGATGATAAGGTTCACTTTAATGAATTTGTTTTTAATAAGAATGAATGAAGTGTTGTTACTACCTTATTAAGCAAAACAATCCATTTGGCCCGAGACAGAACAAAAAAAAATTCTAGTTCTTTCAAATGTCGGAGATGGA
This sequence comes from Apocynum venetum, assembly GCA_019593545.1. NCBI lineage: Eukaryota > Viridiplantae > Streptophyta > Magnoliopsida > Gentianales > Apocynaceae > Apocynum > Apocynum venetum. The sequence goes on along the minus strand of SRSM01000331.1, from coordinate 5,740,108 downwards.
ATAAAGTCCTCCTTCAGTTTGGGCTTTTTACTTCTTGTGAATACAATCTTGTAATGATAGTTCAATTTGGATTGAATTTTTTTTCTCAATTTCATCCATTTCTTATAAAAATATCTCAAAATACTTTTTTACCTTCAAATTTTATAATATCTCATAAATAAGTATGATGTAATAATATTTAATAGAATAGATAAACAATATTTTAAGTGAGATAAAACAAATATCTTATCATAACTTTCAATTTATTAACTAAAAAAAATCCTTCCAATTCTCAATAATTTAAAATTTTTTTTATATAAAAAACATAAAATTCTTTTCAAATTTGAATTCAAATATACCCCATATTAATCCCTTCGGGAACTATCTTGATTAGGAGTTATGATGGGATTCTGGGCCGTTTTGGTGGTGGAGCTGCATAACTTGCTTTGGAAGTTCGCAAGTACTTAGTTAAAAAGTCATATTCATGTACAATTTGTTTCTAACTATGCTCACTAATTTATCTAGAAGAAATTGACTTTTTGACACTAGTTGATTGATATGGGAAGATAAGATGGATCTGTGGTAATACTGTTGCCACTAAATAGAGGGTTTGGATTTAACGTATACCCAGTGGCATTATGTACATATTCTCATGATTTACCAAAAAAAAGATGTACATATTCTCATGTATTGTGCTCCAGTAATAATTTCCATGTCTCGGTACTAATGTACAAATTTGATGGTGACGGTCTACTTATGAACTTGACAGTCTTTCTTGCTCAAGTAATAATTTCTTCGACAATCTACTTATAACCCATGTTGCTGAATTTTGTATAATGTACAGGATAGTCCTTGTTAGGGTGCAAATAAGATTTTCTAGATGTGCTATGAGTTGTTCGATGGTTACTTCTGGCTTTGAGTCGTAACTTTGTCCGACTAAGCCTTATCCATTTTAGGGATTCTTAGAAAAGCAACTTTTTACAGTGCCCAGATTTGTAGTAGTATTAAATGGTGGTCAAGCAGTTGCTTTTAAAAGGATGTTTCGCGGGCCACATTTGCAATCATTTAATACCTCTTCTTTGTCAGTCATTTACCTTATTGGATGTGCCATATTGCGCTTTTACTCCTCTAATGTTCACCTACCGAAATGACTGGAATTTAACTGTTGACTTGTTAGTACTCCCTTCCTCCCACTCCCTACATCCCCCAAACAGTAACACCCAGCATTAAAAAAAAAAAAAAGGTAAAAACGTGAACAGTTTAAAATTGATGGAACGTCTGATTTCTCACAAATATCCTTGCTTCTTGGCTCATAAAATGTGGTTCAATTGTTCTTGTTGGGGTGGGGCTGGGACTGTTGCATATCTTATACACTTATGATTGCTCTGGTACACCGTCTCATGTTGATATCCAAGATGTGAGTCAAGACTATTGGATTCCTCGTGTGTATTCTGAAGCCCTTTCTTTGTCGAGTACATAGACAATGCACATCAAGACTATTGGACATCTCTTCTTTGTTATTATACATGCATTTTTTACTTTTAGTTTTTAATAATTGAATTCCCATTCCCCAACCACCACATTGGAGGTGCACCCAGTTTGAGCATGGAACATGTGTGGTATTTCGATATTTTCAACATTGATTAAAAAGGGTTAGGATCATTTCAAATCCTTATCTGCTGCTTCGATGATTTGTTTACACATGATAATATCTTGACAATTGACAACCACCAGCTTGGCTCCTGTGGGCCTGGCTTTCATTTAGTGCATCACTTTTTGCTTCAGTAAGCAGCATTCTAGCTTTGCATGAATTAAGAAAATAATTCATTTGTCTGAATTATTTCTTAATTTAATTATTTTGAAGTATTTCAAAATTACTATTACTTAATTTAATCAAAATTAATTCTGATGGTAAATAAACTTCTGAAATATGTCTACTTCTGAAAAGTAAATTTTTTTCTTCTAAAAATGTAATATTCCTATCATTTTCTTGTATAATTTTGTCTATTTCTCTGAATAATATGTTGATGTGTGCTGTAAAAGGGTTGGTTGTATCTCTCAAATTATCCCGTTATTTGTTCTCTGTTGAATCACTTTTGGAGCTACTGATTTATTTTACACTTGAAACTTTTATTTTGCGGTGGCTAATCACTATATTGAGCATATGCAGGAGGGCTGTTCACGTATCCGTTTATGACAAGAACCCGGAGGATCATGTTCAGGCAACTGTAGTCCCAGACCATGTAATTGGGTGCGATTCTGAGAAGTACTGGGCTCCTCACCCTCAGACAGGAGTGTTTGGCCCACCCAGTGAACAAAACCCGCTTCCTGGTTTCCACGCCTCGGCAGAGAGTGGTACTGACTATTCTGTGCTGGAGCAGAAGACTTTTTTCCGCCCCCTTGAGGACTTGGATTTGGAGAGGCCACCACCGCAGGCGGATCTGGATTTCCAGAAGCCGCCCCCTCAGGCTTGAGTTACCTGAAAGAAGGCTGCAGTCCATCTTTTGTGATAATAAAAGAAAAAAATGCCTGAAAGATTAGAGGACAGGGGCTGCAGCGTGCAGGATTGTAGTTGTAGATCTGCCGTAGTATGTTATAACTTCTATACATGCGTTATAATAATGCTTTTGCCCATAGTAGTATTGTCAAGTGAGGTTAAGAAGCCTTGGACCATCGTTCTATCTGGGTATTGTGTATTTTGGACGCATTCTTTGCGGCTTTCATGCTCGACTATCTGTTTGAAATATTATAATGTTTGAGTCTTAATACGTGGGGTTATTTTTACTTGTTTTTGCACCATTCATACCTTGTCTGGAGAAATTCTGAAACGCCATCTTCTTCCTGAAGGAATGCCAGCTAATTCTATCAAAACATAAAGTTTATTTTGGTATAGTTATTACTTTCTTTTTCTCAAGTAACAAAATAACTCATCTATTCATAAAAATAGTAATAAAAAAAGTTATCATTTCAGCTTCTTGGCCAAAAACTTAAGGAGAGAAGATCTCTTCGGAGAAAAACTACACACATACAATATCCCACAGCCCCCTAATACATTCATTTTCTTTCTGAAGGAACGTCCCAGCAATTGCCAATTCAATGACAAGAAAACAGAAGATTTTGGTACAGTAATTACATTCTTTCTCTTCAAATAATACAAAATCCCATCTTGGCCACAAAGGAAGGAGAATCCGAGAACTTTCCTCCTCCCTCTGTCCCCACCCCCACCAGGAAGTTTGATACGTACAAGTTGAAGTTGACATCATGCTTCCATACAACTAGGAGAAACCTGTTTTCATTTCAGCTCTTCAGCACCGTGACCAATTAGGAAGTGTCAAATTCTTCATTCGTGCCACAGACAGATGTTTGACATCTGATCTGCTGGACGAGTGGTATGTTCTCCCTGCAACATTATTTTGGCCCTCTGAGTTCACTCTGCAACTACCAAACAAACATACAACATCACAACCCGCAGCATATGGATTCTCCTCTCCAAGAGGAAGAATGCTCATGGTCATGAACCCCCCAGGCAAACCTGAAATCAGGAACAAGGACCACTATCATCCTGACGGAAACTGTCAAACTGCTTCCTATCACCAGTTAGGTCCCAACAGTTCATGCAGGTTGAGTGGCTTAGTACTTTAATAGGAGCTAACCATCTTGAATATCTCAACTACTCCACCATCAAGAAACTCCCACACTACAGGGGGATGAGAACTATCCCTTACCACCATAACCTGCACATCTATGCCACATATGAAAAAATTAACATGCCATAACTTGTCAAGTTTGTTATAGGACCCGACTACATGGATCTTAATAAATGCATCATTTTCATCATCAGATCCAAATGCAAAAATACTTAGGCTGATCAAAATTACTCATGCTTCCATCAAAACAGTACAGGAGAAGGGAATGGGAAATCTGCATGGATGTACTTTCACATAAATTAAAAGATACAATGTAAAACCAAAGGCAATAACATTTTATCCAGAATGACACTGGGTGCCAATATAACATTTGAATTACTCTCATTGCTTACTACAGAGGAAAGAATTTTGACAGAAAAAAACTGCCAAGGAAAATGCATTCTGAAAGTTTTTATAAATCACAAAACGACCCAAGATATAGACAGAAAATAGAGAATTGAAAGGTAAACAACTAGAAAAGATATAGCAAGAAGTCCAAAATAAAAAGGAAAATCAGCTCAACAACTAAGATCAATTTGGGACGGTTCTTTGGCTAAATAACCAACTAGTAGGTGACTCTGTAATTTGACAAGTCAGACAAAGTATCTATGTGATTTCAAGAAATGGTCATTTTTGAAATGCATAGTTTTTGACTTGGAGAATGGGCAAGTTGAGTTTGCTTCAGTTGAGCATGTGGACCACATTTGAATGAAATATGATGCAAGCAGCTTGCCAACTTCAAGTATGATAAATGGTGCAAGACGTATATAAAGTCAATATCCTAAAAATCATTTTCATATTTGTCAATGCTCAAGACCTATTGCCACTATCCCTTACCGCATATGAAGAAAAGAAGTGAAACATAACACTACTGAACTAGAAATGATTACATAATCTACTCAGCAATCACATCAAAACGTTTATATACATGCTTTTTGAAAGTCCTCATAGAGGACACACATATAAAAGTTGGCCATTAGACAGCTAGATTTACTGCACTCATTTTAGAGATTAATGTCCATGCCACATCAAAAAACCTAACCATTTTCAATAACACCAACTAGAGCTAGGAAAACCAGAAATTAAAAATATGAACCTACCTCTGCATGCTACTCCAACCGTACTGAATTGGGTGTAACGGTTTATAATTTATAATTTCACAAACAGGATGGCAAAGGAATGATCAAAAACCATAATCCACAGGAGGAAGAAGGGTACCAGGAAAAATGTTGTATTCCAAAGATAAAGGCCACAACTTCTTACCTTGGCACCAGACTTCTTCTTAGGTTGAGTTTTCTCCAACACTCTTTTCAATATAAATTGATGAAGAGTAGAATTCACTAACTAATAATGCCTTTGTTGAAGAGCCATTTGTGCAGCTTGCAGCATTTCTCTAGCTTTTCTATCTGGTGTACATCCATTGGATTCCATTTCTTTGTATATCTTAAGTACCTGTATGGCGGACCAAGATGATGCTATTGATAAAGCAAGGTTGAAAAGGAAATTCTCACAGTGACTCCTATGCCCAATAATTTAATAAAAGGTATTAACCAATCACCACCTAATCCCTTGGCTACTTTGTTGCAAAAAGTGCATGTTGTAGAACTTTGAGAGAGCAATTAAAGACATATTTAACAGAAGATTGGAATAATGATAACATGTGGCATGGAATCAAACAAAAGTCAGCTTCAAGGTAGTTAACTACCTGATCAAACTTTTTAGCTCTGACGTAAGCCTTCATAAGGGTACTGTAGGTAACTACATCAGGACTGAAACCCTAAAAAAATTTACACATACAAAATGGAAAACCTGATTAAATATCATAAAGAGAAAAACAGATGTTAGAAGCAGTCTAAGGCTTTACACTATCTGTTATGTGGTGATAAACCGACAGTGCCTCCAAATATCTTCCAGCAGTGCCAAAAGCATTGATCAAAACATTTAGCATGACAAGGTTTAATTCTATCCCTTCTGCTTCCATGAGCTGGAGAACCTTAACAGTCTGCTCACACAATCCCTTCACAAGAATCAAACAAAAAGAATATAAGAAATAATCATCCAAGTGTCTGTTATCTGGATATGCAACACTCATATAAAGGACAAAAGATCTGGAACCAGGAGGAACTTTTGTTAAGAGATATAATGGCTTCATAAAAGGACTAATTACCTACGGATGAAAATAATTAGAACATTCTGACTTTTTCTAAGTAATCACCAGTAGGTCAGCTCCTTTGGAATTCTTTCTGAAGTAGATATTATGGGTGCTTAATTTTCTATAGAGATACATAATCTTGCACAAGTCCTACCCATGAGAATCTAGGAACATGTATATCTTATGCTCACAAAAAACTGCATACATGTTCCTAACCTCTTCTATTAACTTTTCTGCTTATACTCACCCTTTGTATAAATGTACTACAGCATAGATCCAAACATTTCTGCTGAAGAATTTGAAAAAAAAATCGACTTAGTTCCAAAAGTCTATATCTTAAATAGCTCCCTGTTCAATGAGTATACTACATGTAAAATAACCTTTAGCCACTTATGCAAAGGTGGAAAGCTACCTGTTGTGCATAAGCATTTGCTATAACACAAAAAGTACTGGCTGAAAGCTTTAAACCTTCTGATCTTAAAGCATCTATGCACTCATATACATTCCGGAATCTTCCATATTGCCCATAAATATCAACTAGAACAACAAAGATTGCCCCACTCTTGTGATGCCCTCTGCGCTTTATATTCTCAAAAGTTTTCTTTATGACATCCCATTTTCCCTGTTCTCCCAAGCAACCAATAATTGTAATGAAAATTTTAGGGTCAGGATATAGCCCTTGTTCTTGCATCGTGATGAACATCTCCAAAGCATTAGATACATCCCCAAATTTGCAATGCCACCTGATCAAAGAATTCCAGGTTGTAATATCAGGCTTCAAACCTGCTTGCTGCATTTTATCAAGCACTTCTATGGCTTCCTCTAACTCACCATACTTGCCAAATGTGTCTATAATGCTGTTGTAGATCTTCCTACCCATAGATAAACCCGTATCCTGTATCTCTCCCACAATGTCCAATGCTTTCTTCCACATCCCATGATCTCTGTATAGCTCAATAACCTTACTGTAAATAAAAGAATTCGGCCGATACCCCTCCCTCCTCATTTCAGCAATCACTGACCAAGTATCTTCCAACCGCTTGGCGCTAACATAGTAGTCAATAAGAATTTCATACGTTTCTCGATTCTTTCCAATTCCCCCATCATTCAGTGCTGCCAGAACCTTATCCGCAAACTTTAACAGGCCTTTCCTCAAGAAACTCCTAAGTAGAACATTGTACGTTTTTATCCTGGGCCTATTTCCACATTCTAGCATTTCCTGGAAGATAGCATCTGCTTCCAAGGTTCTCCCAACATTTCCAAGAGCAGTTATCAGCATCGAGTAAGATTTGGAGTTTGGACGAAAGCCCAATGCCTCCATTCGCGAGAGCAAGGCCATAGCTTCGTTAATTTCTCCTGACCCGCACATCTCACGTATAGTTTCATTGTACAGTTCAAAAGTCAGTTCCTTACCGTCATGAGAACTACTTGGGTACTCGGAAATTGAGTAATTAATGACATTAAACGAACAATTAACCAAGCTTAAAACAAATTCTTCAACTCTAATCCGCTTGGACAAATAGTACGGCTTTTTGGGTACCTTATATTCTACGAAATAGTTGAGAGAAAAGGGACAAACAGGGAGAAGACTCGAAGAAGAGTAAACAAAAACAGCTGAACACGATTTTAGTGGGAGAAGTTGATGCATCTCTCTAAGGAGTGGATGGAAATCAAATCACACACGAATTGGACAAAATCATTATTCGATTCTGGAACTCCTCACTGATGCCTGTAATCCCAAACGGCGATATTTTGGAACTCCGGGTGGTTGTCCTGCTTGATGCGTCCTAACTAAAAGAAGCATTATATATATAAGGGATATATATATATATATGTACTAACAAAATTTATAAAGGGATATAATGTATAACAAATACTCCCTCTAGGGGTGGCAAAACGGGCGGGCCAGCGCGGCTCAACGGGGCAAGTGATTTAATCGGGTTGGGCCGGCCAAATTTGTGTGAGGTTGACATATTGAGGCTCAGCTCAGTCTTTACATGGCCCATGAGCCAATGAGCTAAAATGGTTTGAAAATTTATAATTTTTTTTTCAAGTTATGATATTATATTAGGTAAAAAAATAAATTTATTAAATCATTTACAAACAAACAACACATTTATAATCTTATTTTGGCCTAAAACAGTCTACTATGTCATCTCAACTTCAACAAATTTAAATTATAAAAGATAAATATAGAATGTTATGTAATGTTTATATTTATAGTCTGCAATGTATTTACAATTTTACACCAAAAAATTCTAAAGCAAACCAAACATCTTCAAGTAAATAAAAAAAACATTTAAACTATCAAATATAAACATAATGTTCATTCATTTAATACATAAAAAAAAAATTGAACCTGGTCGGCCCATCAGATCGTGGGCTAAAATGGTCTGAACTCATTTAGCCCGCGGGCCAACGGGTCAGGCCATTTAGGTTCAATTTTTTTCGAGCCAACAAAAAAAAAAACCTAACCCAATTTATATTGTACACTTTTCGGGCTGAATCGATTGACCGATCTTATTTTACCACCCCTACTATCTCCTGTCTCGAAATAATAATAATATTTTATTCATCATTTTTTTATAATATAAAATAGATCAAACTCTCTTTATCACTAATTATATTATATTTTATTAAATTTTAAAAATATTATATATGTTATTTTTAAATTAATATTTATTTTATTGAAATTAAAAAAACACAAATATTTTTTTAATGAGAACTAAAATAAATAATGATATAATGATAATTAAAAGAATTTATTGATATTTATAATTTTATTTTAAATATCTTATAAAATAAATTAAGAAAGTAATTTATTAATTGAAAAACCTCTTCTTCAATTGATAATAAATGCATCTACCTTTGCTTGATTTACTAAATTAATGATTGCAGATTCAATTTACTTTGAGAATTCTTCATCAAAGACTTATGCATTTGAGTAGATTAGTTTAGATCGTTAATATTTAGAGATACTACTTCAATTTTTAAAATTAATTTTATAAAGTGCCAAATATATGTGAAAACTTAAAAAGTGATGCAATGGAAAATTATTAAGAACTTTTTAATTTTAGTTGATCAGTTAGGGTCAATTTTTTTTCTTCTATCCACACTTAGAAAGGCCAATATTTTAACTAGCAAAGCTAGACGTATTGCTACGTATGTCATCACCCTATTCCATGATGTTCTTTTATTATTTAATGAATTCTTCTATTCTAAAAAAAACTTTTTAATTTTGTAAAAATACTTTCATTTTTTTATCTTTTTGAAAACACAACTTACTACCAGTGTCGAAAAAAAAAAAAAAATACTAAATAGAACATGTGGGCCATTCAGGAAAAAAAAAATCAATATTGGGCTGAATTTAAAGAGCAATACAATTCTTGAATTGTGAATAGACTCAGCCCAATAGAGAAAATAAGAATACTAGTCCATAAGTTGTTAGGGTTTTGCAGGTTTTAGGCCGCTTTATAAAATAAAGTATCGCACACGCCCTAATAAATAAGAGAGGAAGAAGCAGGAGGGCAAAAGTCTGCTCCGGTGGTTCTGCTTGGTCATCCCTTCCTGCCGCCTGTATGGTTCTAACCTTAGATCTATCTGCTTATGCAGCCATGGCTAATTCAATTTATTCCCGAGATTCTATTTGGTTGTTCTGTATCTGTAATTTGTATGACGAAATGTGGCATTTATTCTAGATATCGAACACAATGAGAGATAGACATGAGTATTTATGGGAGAATTTGTCCTACTTATGCAGTATTAGGTGTTTTCTTTTTATAGAAAAATTGTATCTGCTCGTGATTATAATGATGATTAGCTTCTGTAAATTTTTTAAACAGTTGTGGAATTTCTTTTATTAAATGAATTTATGATATAGTTTTCAGCTTACATAAGAGTATCGGACTGTAGCATTTTGATGTTTTCTTATTTTTGTTATGGTAGAATGAGCTTAGTTTTTGTCTTTCTCTGTCTTGAAAGAAAATACTCTGCTTATGACCTAAGAAAAGGAGATTGGTTCTGTTTGTTTTTGTTTTTCCAATCACTCTTTTTTTGTTATTTTGTAGTTACCGTTCTATCATATCCTGAGTCGGAGAAATATGCTTCTGTCTAATGCTGTTGGTATTATACTTCTTTGCTTGTTTTGATGACTATCATTTATATAAAGTTATGAGAATTTTTTTAGGTGATTATATGCTATCTTTCACATCAAATCAGATTCATTTTGATATGCCTTGTTCAATCACGAATGCATTAGCTGTTCTATGGTATTGAGATGTTATCATTGCCTAGTTATTCTATCACCCACAATGGTTTTGCTTATAAATACTTATTTTTTTGGTTGCTGGAACAGCTATTTGGCTCCATTCTGATAACTTTCTTTTAAATAATTATCATTATTTGGTGTTCTATAGGTGAGTCATGGTTAAGCACAACAATGTTGTGCCCAGCGGGCACTTCAGGAAGCACTGGCAGAACTATGTTAGGACCTGGTTCAATCAACCTGCCAGGAAGACGAGGAGAAGAGTTGGTATAAAATTAATACTTATCATATAATCTTTGTCAATATTATTTTTTGCTGAGGTGATTTTTAAGAAATTATTTGATTACTTGGATTGCTCTGTGGTTGTGATTTGTTTAATCTGTTTCACAGCTAGACAAAAGAAGGCTGTAAAGATTTTTCCCAGGCCTACTGCTGGACCTTTGCGTCCTATTGTCCATGGACAGACATTGAAGTATAATATGAAAGTTAGGGCTGGTAGGGGATTTACTCTTGAGGAGCTTAAGGTCAGTAGCTTTAAGTTTACAATTTCAACTATTTCTCTCTTTCCTATTCTTTAACTGAAATGATTGTCTTCATTAGTGTTATTTGTATTATTGTCTCCTTTATGCGGTGGATGATATTTATAATAATTTGCCACCCTTGGAGGAAGGATCTGATGATGAACCACCTGTTGAAGGAGAATGTTTGGTTGCAAGGAGGATCATCCTTGGTGCACCAATCAAGGATGAGGAAAATAATCAAAGAGAATTTATTTGAAGGATTATGTTGTAGCATTTGGTTCTGTGACTGTTGGCTTTAAATAAAGTTTCAGCTTGTTTCTGCAGTTTAGCTGTGTAGGTCTTGTGTGCTGTTTTTTCATTAGTTGCATCTTAGCACAAGAATTAAAGAATGCTTTTCTATTAACTGTTAAAGAACCTTAAGATTCTGGATGTTCTCTCTTAACTGTTATATGCTTTAACTGATTAGGCTGCTGGAATTCCAAAAAAGCTTGCCCCAACCATTGGCATTGCAGTCGATCATCGTCGAAAGAACCGATCGCTGGAGGGGTTTCAGTCCAATGTGCAGCGGCTGAAAACCTACAAGGCCAAGTTGGTTGTCTTCCCAAGACGCACCCGTAAATTTAAGGTAATGTTTCCAAGTCTAATTACTTAAGAAATGAAAAATTGTAGTTCGTTTGTTTCTTTCTAAAACTGTAGATGTCTTAAACATTGTGCTACAGGCTGGTGATTCTGCTCCTGAGGAATTGGCAACAGCAACCCAAGTCCAAGGATCTTACATGCCTATTGTACGTGAGAGGCCAGCTGTGGAGCTTGTGAAGATCACTGAAGAAATGAAGTCATTTAAGGCCTATGACAAGCTGCGCTTAGAGAAGACGAACCAGCGCCATATTGGTGCAAGACAGAAGAGGGCTGCTGAAGCTGAAAAGGAAGAGAAAAAGTAGTTTGTTTTGGCTAATTATATTTCCTATTTTGTCAGGAGTTCAGTTGGAAGTCTTGGTTGAACATTAGTTGCAATTCTTACGACTGTCAGTTGAGTGCAAGAATCTTAAGATTTTATGGTCCAGTTTTGTTTTTGTTTTCTACTCTGAATCCTCTAATGGCACCTATATAGATCTTGTTAACTTTTTCATTCTTCCCCATCCCAGTTAAAGTCCAGATTTTGCTATATTTTGCTTTATGTAATTGCATTCATGAAAGAAAAAATGAAAAAAAGGCTTTATGCAAGTGTACCACTTTAACACTTACTACGTTAGTACTATTTATTCAAATTATCATCGAACTAATAAATTAGAGTACTTATTATTTTCAATTTTTTTGTACAAGTAATAACAATAGTTTATAAACAAAATCTGTATTGTAAAAATAAAGAAACGTATTTTGGTATATAGTAAATTTGCACTATATTTGTATTTGAATGAATCATATATTTTGGCATTTGTTAAAATAATAGACATTTTATATTTCAGTTTTTCTTTTTCTTTTTTAAAAAAGAATAAGTTATAATGTGGTTGTAGGGGTAAAAAGGGGAATTTAATTCCCATTTCCTCGTAGGTCTGGACGTAAAAAATAATTTCTAAATAATATTCATTTCTGGTTGAAGCTGTATTTCTTTTTCAATAATCATTTAGAGAACAAGTGGAAAATCATTTTGACGGCCGCATTCGATGAACTGGGACTGGGACATTCCATGGGGCCATTGAGGACTGAGATCACACAGATCGTGAACAGAATAAATATGGTCTCCGACTGGTCCGGAGATGAAAAAAGAGAGAGCCTATCTTGCTTTACGGTGTTATATATAATAAGAGTGACCAAAATATTACATACGGTTAAATGCACACCATTTTTATTAAATACATAAGTCAAATGCCAATTTTATCCTGAAATATTTTCTCTTTCTACACATAACTCTTTCAAATCTCTAGCAAAAAAATCTTGTAATTTGATATATAAAACTTTATTTTGATTAATAGCCATTATTTGTATATGATATATTTTATGTTTATATGGATTAAATTTGGTGTAAAATTGATAAAAAATGAGAAATTTTTTTAGTTATGGATTCTTTCTTGGTGTTCATCAGATTCAACCACATGAACTTAGTGTGTCCATTTTTTTTTGTTTATATATTTGAGTTTGATATGTTATATTATATTATTTAAATATAATTTTGTTTTGTTAAAAATATAATTTATTAATTAAATGCATAATAAAATAACTAAAAATTATGAAAAAAATGGATTTGTTTTTTATCCAGCCCGACCATTCAAACAAATTTACTTTGTTTGAATTGACCGTTCGGACAAACTCAATTTGTTCGAGTTGACTTTTCGAACAAAATCAATTTGTCAGGATTGACTTTTGAGACATATTTACTCTGTGCGAATTGAACGTTAGAACAAAGTCATTTTCATCCATATGCATAAATTGAAGATAAATATATGAAAAATATACATAATTATTTTCAATGCATGGATTGAAATCAAAATCGATTTTTAGATTTTCAAATTATCTTTAATGTGATGAGAGAGTTTTTTTAAAGCGAAAAACTATAGAAAAAAAGGTAAAAGGCAAAATTAATAAAGAGAGTTTGCGTTTATTAATTTTGAATGTGCGTTTAATAATTCTTAAATATTACTACAAACAAACTTGTCACGTAGATAAAATGTTATGTCAAATTCATGAATTATATTTACTTATTAAAATTTTAGTTGAGTCTAAGTAAGACTTATGCTCTAAATAAAATAAAAGTAAATTTGTTCACAAAGTTTTCTTTTGGGAGGAGGGTTAGACGACATTTTATATGTAACCAAGAATGATTACTTATTTTTATAAATAAAGACATAATATATTTATATGTTTATATTAGTTTAAAGAAAGCTTTTTTTTTTGCCTAAATATTATGTAAGTGCGATTATACTACTAATATTTTGTATTATCCAAAGAAGAAAACAGAAAAGGAAAACACAAAAGTTACTTTTTCAGTTTGAATGGTATTTAATAAAAGGAGAAATAATAATTTGAATGTTATCTAATCACATTCATTGTTTAGTTAGAATTGATATATCTGTCTTTTCCCTTAGAGTAATATTTGAATTATCATATAATCGTACCCACGATGACTTATTCATCTTAATACAATTTTTTTTTCCTTGAAAGAAAAAAAGTTAAAATGGTATTTTTTCTATATAAAAAAAAGAAAAGAAGAGAAAAAGTTCAATGGTATTTCACCAAAGAACCCCCTTTCCGCCGAAAAAACTTTTGACCTCGGCTTCCGCTTAACTGAAAGTACCGAATTTTGGGCCGCACAACTTATTCTTAGCAGCTAATCTTCAAATTTTGGGCCGCACACTTTTGTGGCGAGTGTGTTGCCCAAAAAAAATAAAAAATAATTTTTTTTATTGTATGATTTACCGTTATTATATGAGTTATAAATAGATATCTTCCGTGAATATAATACTACTTGTCTATGATAGATTGACATAAATTAAACATAACAAAGATTGATTTTTTCCTCCTTCTTTTGTTGGTCTCTAGCTAATTTAGCAATAATGTTATTGGGAGAAAAGAGTGATAAGTGTTTCCTATTTTTGGGTTGCGTGAAGAATTTAAGTTGTTTAATTCATTAGCTTAGTTTAGTTAGTCAAGGGAATGAACTCAAAGTTAAGGTGGAGATTTTGAGTACCCCAAGTTTAAAAAAGATATTAACCCTTATATCATCTCTCCAAATCTTGATGAACTTTCTGTATTGAGTACCCTAAATTTTTGTAAGACTAAAACCAGGTAAAAAGTAAAAACAAAGAATTTGGATTGAAATTTGAGAAGTGTTTTTTGTTTTATTTTTAAAATGAGAATAAATTTTGTATTTGTATAAAAAAATTTTAATGAAAATTTAAAGTTTGATATGATATTATTTAAGTTTCACACTAGTATAAAATATACATATAAAATATAATTAACAAAATGTTTAAAATTGTATTTTTAATTAAATAGTAATGAATAGAGTATTCTTTGTGTTTGGAGAAAATTTAAAATTTGAATGTGATAAAATTCTCATGAAAAATGATGAATTTAATTTAATATTCTAAACGAAAATATAGCATAAATTTCTTGCTTTCTGCCTAAACGTTCTTTGTTTCTTTTGACAAGCAGAATTAATTACTCCAACCACATAAATCCAGGCAAGAAAGTAAAAACAAAGAATAGAGTATTACTTAATCTACTTGAGATCATATCCTGACAGATCTACCACTTAACACTTCCAAATTTTTTTTTCATTGGCTGTTTGCCTGTTTGGCCTCAATCTATTAAGAATTGTAACACTTCCAAAATTTTACTATCATTTACCTTCTTTTTATCAAATATACTATGGACAAAGTTTCAGTTCGTTCAGAAATTAGACCAGTAGAAGTTTCTTAACCAACATTCCACTTGAAATTACTGGCGACTCCCTTCCTCCTCCATTAAAATCACTCCCCTCGCTTGTCTCATCTGTCAAAGATCCAAATCAAGACTTTTTTTTTTTTCCTCTTTTTTTAAAGGAAGCTTGATTGCACATCTTTAATGATTCAGTTAGCAAATCACAGATATCTTCCTCCCACGACAAGGACTAGGTCCATACTACTAGATGTGCAGGAGTTGTACACCCTTTTTCTGTTATGGGTGCAAAGAATTTGATCCCTTTTCATCTTCCCCTTGAAAAATAATTTCTTGAAGAGCTTTGAAATGGCAGCCAGCGTTGGATCCTTAAGGCAAAGTTTTGTAGAAAGGGGTAGAGAGAGACTGCTACCCAGAAAAGAATACTCAGGATTTGGGGAATCTTACGTTCGTCATGAAGGTTTTTTCTCTTGGATTTTTCGATCCATACAGGATAGATTTTCAGAATTATGCAGCAGTATTCAAGATGCCGCAGTCAAGGCATATCAAATGGGTCACTCTGATCCAAGAAAGGCCATTTTTGCAGCTAAAATGGGCTTGGCTCTGTCCCTTGTTTCTGTGCTCATTTTCTTTAAAGAACCTCTCAGTTACATTACCCAATATTCAATCTGGGCAATTCTTACAGTCGTCGTAGTTTTCGAATTCAGCATTGGTAAAGTAGTAGTAATACATCATTCTATGCTTCAATAAAATCTCAGTCAGGTTTCCATTTTTTCCTCTGTTATCTGATTGATTGTTTCCTGGGAATATCCCTTAGGGGCTACGCTAAATAAAGGGTTAAATCGGGCATTGGGGACATTATCTGCTGGTGCATTGGCGTTGGGCATTGCTGAATTATCTCTTTTAGCTGGGAAATATCAAGAAATTATAATTGTGATCAGCATCTTCATTGCGGGTTCAGTCTATTTCCTCCGCATTAACTTCTCGTATCAGCAGTTGATTGGGAAAAACAAAAAGTTATACTTTCAGTATCTTTTAGTCAAAAAGTGCTTTTTATTTGGTATTTACTATTTATATTTTGTTCTGCGCTGTAGGATTCTGTGCAACCTATTTAAAATTATACCCGGCAATGAAGCAATATGAATATGGATTTCGGGTATTCTTGTTGACCTATTGTATTGTGCTGGTATCCGGGACTTCACATTTTGTGGAAACAGCTGTGTCTCGGTTGCTTCTGATTGCAGTTGGGGCAGGTGTTTGTTTGCTTATAAATGTATGTGTTTATCCCATTTGGGCTGGTGAAGACCTGCACAAATTAGTGGTGAAAAATTTCAGGAGTGTTGCTAATTCATTGGACGGTGAGAACTGAGAAGTTATGATCATAAGTTCTTTTTCTTTGTGTCAAGGAGTTGATATGCTTCATTTCTACCTTCAAGCCTTTGTGTAGGTTGTGTCAACGGATATCTCCAATGTGTTGAATATGAGAGGATACCTTCGAAAATTCTTACCTACCAGGCTTCTGATGATGTGGTGTACAGTGGATATAGAGCTGCTTTAGAGTCCTCCAGCCAAGAGGAGACTCTGGTATGCCTATATTTGTGCTAGGTTAATGCTAGTTCTGTACTTTGAGATAGCCTGAGTAAATATTTTAATTCTGTGATTTTGCAGCTAGGTTTTGCTGTCTGGGAACCACCTCATGGCCGGTATAACATGTTCAAGTATCCTTGGGGTGCTTATGTTAAAGTTAGTGGCTCATTACGACATTGTGCGTTCATGGTCATGGCTATGCACGGGTGTGTACTATCGGAAATACAGGTAACGATCGTTTCTTATGAAGTCACTTAGAAGTCTTTTGAATATTGGTTTTTATACTTTTCTGTTCAACCTACGTCATATGACTAGAGATGACGCAGAAAATCCATGGTCGCTGTATTGTTAGTCATCTTTAAAATCTCCTCCTAATGTTTGGACTAACTACCTTTATTTTGGTTAAATGATGGTTTAACTTTGCAGTGTCTGCTTTGTTTTATCCTTCACTTTAATTGCTTAAATAGGTAGCGCTCTGCATCAGCTTGATGTGATTTTTTTTCTTTTTTCATATCTCAATAGTGCAACTCCACATACATTTGAATATGCACACTGCTTCAGCACTTCTTTTGTTTGGCCTAAAACTTAAGATAGAAAACTTAGCATTTTTCAGGAAGATTCCCGAGGAATATTCTAAGAAAAGCTTGAGAGAGGATGATTTCTCAAAAATTCTGAGGGAATTTGAATAAGTTATTTTTTATCTTCTATTTTGTGTTATACACTGCTCTTAGTCAAAGTGCCAAACTTTAATTGGATATAGGTACCTTCCAAGTGTCAAAGTCTGATATTTGAATTTCCATTTTCAAATTTTCTGGCATATGATCTTTCTTATGTTCCATATGTTCCACGCGTTTTCTTTTCCTCCATTTTCTAGTGAAACACATAGAACTTTAGGTAGATGTATGTCTCCAGTTATATTATATTCAAGGGAAAGAGAAGAAAATGAGATTTGGTTTTGTTTGCCCAGTTCTTCCCTCTACAAGCATCATATCAAAAGAGGAATTTCAGAATATCCAGTACATTTGTAACTCAGGCCAGCTCTGGTGCAGAGTGCATTTATGTGTATATCCTGAATGCCATAGGTATATAGGAATGTTAAGAAAGTTATGCAATGGGGCCATCGATTCTTAAGAAACTATATTTTCTTTCCAGTTCATTATTAAATGTTTCCAGAATGATAACACTTATCAGATGTGAATGATTCGCCCCCCTCATCTGAAAATACAGAGAACTTGAATATAATATTGCTTTCAAGGATATCACATACAGCCACCTGACTTTCTGAACGAAGTTATAGATGCATTTCCTTGGCGTCCATGTTTTTACCTCTGCAGATTTACCGCTTTGGTAGTTTGGTTTAGAGAACTCTGTAATGCATCACTAATGCTGTCATTCATAGACCATTCATTTACTGCAATATGGTCAATTAAAGATTAGCATTCTTTAGCCAAAATCTAAGATAGTGAGCATTCAAAGTGTTTCAAGCATGTCTGATTTCTTTCTTGCTTCCAGGTTAATAATTGTTTTTCCATGTTTAAACTAAGATTCTGAGAAGATAGATGCAATGGAATTTAGAATCAATGGTGTGACCAACATATTTCAAAATTTTGATGTCTCACCTTAGTATATTTTAAACGTTGGCTGTTTCAGTTCTGCAAGCTTGTCTTAGTATTACCCCCTAGGTTCAAAATTAGATGTTCATTTTTCTTTCCTTTTTTATATATACAAAGAAAAAAAAAAGATTGCCTACTTTCTTAGAATAGATATATTTTTCCATCTAAAGTTTCACAAACTACCATCTTAAGGTATGTATATTCCATTAACTCATGGTACCACCACTAGCCAGCTCTTGTAATTTTTGTATCAAGTCAAAAGGGAATTCAATTTTAGGTGAATGGAGCATTAATATTATTTCTGAAATATCAATATGGCAACTTTGTGTATTTATCCGTCTATTGGAAATTTGGTTAAGCTTTACTTTCTCATTGACCTCCCTTACTTGAAAACCAAAAAATTGGCCATTTGTGCTACTTCTACTTCTCAGGATTATATGTGCGTATGTATGCATGTATTTATAGTTTTCTTTTCCTGCCTTTTCTGAACTCTTGCTTTTTGGACAGGCAGCAGCAGAACTGAGACAGGTATTCAGGAATGAGATTCAGAGAGTTGGGATTGAAGGTGCTAAAGTATTGTCGCAGCTGGGAGACAAAGTAGAAAGAATGGAAAAACTAAGCTCTGGAAACCTACTTGATGGAGTGCATGAGGCTGCAGAAGAGTTGCAAATGCTTATAGATCAGAAATCTTACCTTTTGGTCAAAGCTGAGAGCTGGGAAGCTGGAAAACGACCTGGCCAATTTGAAGATCCTGAGCATATTCAAGAGTTAAAGGAGAATGAGAATCGGCGAGTTATAAATTCAATAAGTGAAGCAAATCTCAACCTAAAACCAGCTGAAGGATTACGAAAATGGGACTCGAATAACCCAAACACAGCCATCAATCTCTCTGTTTCACAATGGGATTCAACAGAGGACGCATTGCGAAATCAGACAATGTGGCCATCACGACTCTCAGTTCTTGGTGATACCATTCTCAACGAACGTGAAGTGAGGACATATGAAAGTGCCAGTGCTTTATCACTTTCTACATTTACTTCCTTGCTAATTGAGTTTGTTGCAAGGCTTCAGAATATTGTGAACTCATTTGAGGAACTCAGTGACAAGGCCAAATTTAAAGAACCTGTAGATCCCACTGCAGAAAAGGAGGCATTGAGTTTCTGGACAAGGCTGCGAAAATTCTTTTTTTAGGGATTGATTAACAATGCATCACCCGGATTTCTAAGCTCCACATTTTGTAAACAGTTGTATGGACAAGTTCTCCATGTTAACTACTGAAATTAGGTTTGCAACTGCTACCTACAGAAATCAGAGACCAGATATATACTCTCTTTTGTCCGTAAATATAAGGCATTTTAATTTCATGCACATGCAATACTTTCTGTGTGAGAAGTTTTTATTTTTTGAAAAGAAATGTGAACATTTTATACTCAAAATATTTTTGAATTTAATTTTCACTCTTTTTCAAAGGAAGAGAATATTAAATATGAAGGCCAAGATTGAGAAAGAAAAAGTATATTAATAACCTTAAATATACTAATTTTTAGGATAAAAGATTGATACTAAAATAATTTATATATTTAGGGACATAGTCGCCTAAAAATTACTTGGATATTTCGGCACTTATAAGTTCAAAGAAAGGGAAAATGTTGGACCAACACCAATGATGAAGTGTTAGTATAATTTCATCGCTAATTACATTTATAATAAATATTTTCTTATTTTTTTGTATTAATTAATTTTGGACGGATCTTCCCCTCAAAAAAATGAAAATTTGGACGGATCGATACCACTCCTGATTACTGAGGACTGGAGGGGGAACTCTATTTGTCTTGGTC
The DNA here is from genome assembly GCA_019593545.1 of Apocynum venetum. NCBI lineage: Eukaryota > Viridiplantae > Streptophyta > Magnoliopsida > Gentianales > Apocynaceae > Apocynum > Apocynum venetum. The sequence continues at coordinate 5,720,091 of SRSM01000331.1, read as the reverse complement.
ATTTGCAACTGGAAAAGAAGGAAACGCCGGCTGAGATGTTCTGAGGGAGAAAGATATGTGAAGTACTGCAGTCTTGCCACTTAGTCCTTGCATTCCTCCAAATTTACTACTCCCCGAGAGCAGCAGCAACCATAACAACCGCAAGTCCGGTGGCATCCGCCTGAATCAGAAGCTGCTAGAGTCCCCAAGTCACCATTACAATGAGTTACGGATTGCTAAGTGAGCATCTACCAGCCAAGGACCATCCACAGATGACAACTTTTACCCCCCCCCCCCAAAAAAAAAAAATCAAGATATAGATGTCAGTATCTGTTCCTCCTCTCCCTATTCTTATTCTGTTTTTCTATACTTGTTTTCAGAGGACGTTGAGAATATTTGTTATACAGTTGAAGAATCAACAGAGCAGGCGATTCTGGAAGAAGTGGTAGGTAAATTGCTCTGTCTTACTAAATTGGCACCGTATTCAAATGTGAGGGTTAGGTTGAGTCTATGATTTTCTGCTCCTGGTTCATATTATCAGAATGAAATCTTGTCATTGTGATTTATTTATCAGGAAAATTCGGCAGAAATGAGTGCTAAGCTAGGGCTCTTGGCTGTTCTTGGTTATGGCTTGTTTGATGGAGTAACATACACCAGCTTGTTTGTGCTTGCGTTTCTTGGGTACGAGAAAAGTACAGGGAAGAATCCTGCTGCCAATATCCAAGCCCTGTTAGGCGTAAGAGTTTCAGTTTTATGCAACATTGCACTTTTGCTTTCCCTAATGCACAAACTTGATCCCAGATTGTGATCTTGATGTGGACTGGGAACAATATAACAAGACCATTCCGGGTTGCTGGTGTGACTGCATTGGCACCATTATAGACAATGGGCTGAGGAGAATCCCTAAGTTCCCAAATCTAGTGCATGCATTTGCTATTGTGGTGGCCACAGTTGTTGGCCTACTTATCCTATCAAGATGGGGAAAGTAGAAATTAGAAAATGACATTCAGTCAATACTTGCAAGATGTTTCACAAATTTATATCCAGGTGAAGTCTATTTTCCATGGTCGTTGTTGGCCTTGTTGGCATCTCTGGGCAGTAATGTATTCATGAGAGATTTATTTTGACTGACAATTTTCGTCATCTATTCTTCGAAATGAAGAATATAGAGAGCACTTGTTTGGAGGACCATCTCTGATTATCTTCCCCAATCTGCACTTGGTTAAGTAGTGGTGATCCGTGATCATTTCTCTTTGTAAAATGCTAAACCATTGAGACCTCGTTGACTATTGATAAGAAATACTCCATTTCCGTTATGAGATAAATGGTAATTTTATTCTCTTTGGTTCACCAGGAGACAGGAAAGGCAACTCCCTCGTTTGCTAGCAGCTCAACTTGCGTCCTCCTTTTGGATTGGTTTTGTTTATAAATTTCGGGGGAAGTAGAAAAGATTGATTCAATTCATCTACAGCGAAATGCAATGTGCAACTTATCAAACAATGTAAACATAAAAAGACAAATTATAATAAAAGGAAAGAACAACCCCTTATGTCATAGAAATTCTAATAGAAGAATTAAATATGCTTCCGTGTTAATAAATTACACAACTCCAAAATTGTTATCTCAATACAACATAATCGAAGAGATTTTCAATGACTTACTCTAAGTTACAACCAAATAGATCGCTACATGAATCATAATCCTCTATCCCTCAGAATCTTGGCAATTCAGGGGAATATAAATACTACAAATTACAAAACCGAAATAGAGAAAAATATTAGCAGCAAAAAACAGGAGATGCCTACTGCTTTTGCATCTCGGTATTTGGCAAGGCAATTTTATCTGCCAATACACTAGCCCTTTGTGGCGAATTTTCCAAACCTAAACTCCCGTGGAAAGTAGGTCAGAGGGTAGCACAAAGTCAATTTATACCTATGGTGTGAGTGCCAAAATTTCTGTTCCTGCACTGAGATGGCGGCTAGGCTTCTGGTGCAGAAGCAGTAGCACTAGCCTTGTTCAGTTTTCTCTTCTAATTCTTATTCTTCTTCTTTGAGATCTTGTCATCTGGCATATCTCGTTCTTTTTTCCTGTCTTCAGAATTCCTTTCACTAGTTCCATCATCGCTATCATTTTGCTCCACTTGACAATTTTGTTCTCTTTTCTCAATTTCAGGAATGTCTTCACTTTCTCCTTCCATATTACTCTCTTTTTGGTCCACTTGGCAATTATGTTCTCTCGTCCTTACTTCAGAATTGTTTTCAGACCCTTTATCTGCTTTATTTCTAGTCTTATTCTTCATCCTCTTCTTCTTTGCTATTTTGTCATCTACCATGTCTCGTTCTCTTTTCCCGATTCCGGAAATTTTTTCACTACTTCCATCCACATTACTATGTTTTTGCTCCAGTTGACAATTCTGTTCTTGTTTCCAAAATATAGAAATGTTTTCACACTCTCCATCTGCATTCCTGCCTTTTTTTTCCACTTGATAATTCTGTTCTCTTGTGGTGACATTAGAATTGTTTTCAGTTCCTTTGTTAGCATCATTCCTATTCCTTTTCATCTTCTTTGCTATTCTGTCATCTGTCATATCTCCTCCATCTCTTTTCCTAACATAGGAAATATTTCTTTCACTACTTCCTTCCGCAGTAATATCTTTTTGCTCCACTTTAAAATTCTGTTCTCTTTTCCTGACTTTGTCATTGTTTTCACTTTCTCCATCCGCATTACAGTTATTTTGGTCCACTTGACAATTCTGTTCTCCTGTTCTGACCTCAGATTTGTTTCCAGTCCCTTTATCCAGATCATCCGTATCCTTCTTATTCTTCTTCTTCCTTTTTTTCTTCTTCTCTATTTCGTCCGATGTGTCTCCTCTCTTCCTGAATTGAGAATCTTTTTCACTGCTTCCATCCACACTACTATCCTTTTGCTCCACTGGACAATTCTGTTCTCTTTTCCTTACTCCAGAATAATTTTCACTCTCTCCATCGACATACCTGTCTTTTTGCTCCATTTGACAATTCTCTTCCCTTCTACTCAATTCAGAATTGTTTTTACTACCTCCATCTGCATTACTACCTTTTCGCTTCACTTGACAATTCCTTGACACTAACTGATGAGCCAACTTTGTCAGACAAGGGCCTGAGACAGATCGTGGTGGAATACGCCTGGAAAAGATTACAAAATTTAATTTATTATTATATTTCAGAATTCTTACCTCCACAATACACATACAGAAAAATATTACAGATTAATGCTGTACGAGCAAGGAGTTTCTTACTCCCCAGAAAAGATGGATACAAGAGCTGAGACATCAAACCAGCCAACAATTTTTCCCTAACCATATCTTTATTATTCTCTCAAAGACTTTCAAAATCGAGGAATTGTTTTTATGGCTCAGAACCATTTCAACAATGTGAACCTCAAAAACCAAATTCCTTAACAAGAAAAGAATGATAGCAACTACCACACAAGGGAAGTCATAGCTAACTGCATTTCATGATTGTGTTGTAGCTTCCCATAATGAGTTATAAATAAACCAACTGTTTGAATTAGATTGGGATTCCACAGCTAGCAAGTCTGTGTAAAGTATCCTTCAATGATTTAACAGTAGAATACCTTTCATTGTCACATTAGTTGCAATGGGAAGATTTACAGAAGAAGATAAGCTTAGTTGGAAGATCTGACCTTTCAGACAATCTGCTTTTGAGAAAGGCTGTCTTCTCATGCCACAGGATGGGAGGAGGTCCAACATCATGTTCACTAACAGACTGGTGGAACATAATTCATTTGTTAACCAAGATGAAATTTTAAACAGAATGCAGCCAAATGAAAGATAACTGGAAACATTCTGTACATGTGCGAATCAGCTTGCATGTGACATATAAGAACCATGCTGTGAGAGCTACTATAGGAAGCAAGAGAACGCGTACAAGAAACCCTTGCTTGGGAGGAGCAAGGTTCATACCTTTCTTGGAAATATTACTCCTTTGGACGGTTTTGCAATGTGAGGATGGAAAGAGGGGAATTTGTAGAAGGCAGATCTAAAAAGGCAAAAAGGTAACCATCATGAGATAACTGGAACAACACAGGTGATGAACCAACCATGACAACCATACTCAGGATGTTACTTACACGACTTTGTTCTTTGTTATCAACTCCATACCATCAATCGGTGAAAAGATTTCTACAGGGCATACAGGCTTGTCAGAGATTACGATGTATCCATTCATTCCATCACTGCACAACATTATCAGTTAATAGTGGAAAATCTAATCCCTCTCTGCTTCCCAAAATAACCTAGTAGATAATGGGAAAAGAATAGCAACGATGCTAGCAAGTGCAGCACGATATTGCAATCGCCAGAAGCTACTTATTTCTTGGCATAGTACTACCGAGATTCATTTCAGCCAGCATCCCACAATATCAAGTTGACAGTACAACCAGCAAGCCTCTTATGAGGTCCACAAAAAATGATTCTGTTAAACAATGGGCTTGGTGGGGAATCTACCTCATTCAAACATGATCCACTAAAGATTTATTTTCATTTTCAATAGATGAACAGAGACAAATAAGCAAGAGTAATAACATGGCTCAAAAACACTCATCTTTGCCGATGGAGATAAAAAACCAGGACAAATAAACACTAGTAATATTCTGGCTTGCAAGCTGTTACTCATGCAGATGCTTTACCTGAATTCAGGATCAATTTTCCTCTTCAGTTTAACCTTGTGCAACTTTGGATGGTTGCTGTTGCGCTTGCAGAAGGAAAAGATCTTTGCAGCCAAACGATGGGACTTGTGAACAAATAAATTATCAAGACCCAAACTGTTTCTTTTCTTTTCATCATCCTAAATCACAATAAGATCACCCAATTGCTATCAATATGTAAGCACCTATATATATATATATATATATACACACAATTTACATATATACACTGATACACATATACAATAACACGATTAAGATGCAAATTATAGTGTCAAAATTGAGGTCAGGATTCCAAATTCACACAGATTATCATTTACAATTAATAACCAAAGATACCAAATCTTACCGTGAGCGTATGTTCCACTTTTTCAATCTCTGCAAGAAGTCGCAACTCTTCAATAAATGGTAGTTTGCATACAGCCTGCCAAAACATAAGTAATCTAGAATAAAACCAACAGCTTCAAATAGCTAAAAAGAGAGATTTTGATGCTGAGCAACTGCCACTGTTCATTTCGATTTTTACAATACCACCACATAAAGTCCACATAGCATATATTTAGAAATGCAATTTCACCATTAAAGCCATGCTTTACTGTTAATAATGCCACTTCATGCATCTTATATTTCCTTTTTCTTAAATAGCTTATAAGCTTACAAAATGCCTATACATTAATTGCACAGTGAACTGCCACAACCCATGGATAGGACAAAAGATATTGAAAGCTCCCAGTATGACTAATAAGATGAAAACCATCTGCTGCCATTATATAACAAAAAACTATCATACATGATACACCATCAGAACTCAATCAAATATATGAAGCATGGTTTCCACATATCTGAAGAAGAATTGCAGAAAAACAACAGTAATTAACCCATAGGTATCTAAAGATCCACGTAATATGATAGCAATTAATTTTTTTAAAAAAATCAGCAGAATAATTGGTAGAGGTGTAATAAATCAAAATAAACAATAGTGACCAGCATTTGGAATCCTGTAGAATAATTTCTTGAATTTTCTCATTCACAGTAACAATAGTAAGAACTGAAGCCCCTTTTTCCTTTGGTTCCTAGTAAGAAACAATACTCATTAATCAATAATTACCTGCCAAGCATGCCTTTTCCCATTCATGTCAAGCTCAAAATCTAGAAAATGAAAGCATGATTTAGCTTTCCAGGAAAACAATTGATAATGAACTTAAAACTTTTTTATAACTCAAAAAACCAACATACTGCTTGGATAGAAATCTAAAATAGGTGAACAGGGATCTGTCATTAACTTCCTGTAGAACAAAGGAAGTGCCTGCGCACTACATGATGTTCAGCAAAGGGTTAGACAGAATTTGAGATAAAAAATATTATATATATATATATATATATATTGGAAAAGCTTCACAAATTCGTCAATACACCTTGCAGCAGGAAGGACACCCATTAACTGATCGAAGGGCTTAAAAGGTTTGCCAAGCAAGAAATTTATCTTCAGTTGACTAAGGCCCTGAAAGTCCGATGCAAATGGAGCGTAGTGGTAAGGATAAAACCTGCACGACCAGATTCCCAGAATCAAACTCATTTGCCACAAAACCTAACAAAATAAAGTACCACTGATGTAAAAGAATACTATTTGTTGTTCTAATTGATGAATAAAATAGGAATGCATATGTTTCCTCACATCTATGTTGGGACATGGACTAGGTGGTCAACCTACTGTGCAGCATATGGATTTTTTTTTTTCACATGATTGAGAAAATCATATTACCATCGAAGCCATCCAAAAACTTAATCTAGAAACAAAGAAAATGCCTGGGTTTCTCACAACATGCAATTAAACACACTTTTTCTATCCTATATATCCCGTAGTCGGATTATTATCGATTTTCGACCCTGAACTATTTTCAATTTTTAGTTATGAGCCCTTATCTTTTATTTCAATTTTTAAGAGTCCTATACTATTTTCGATTTTTAGTTATAGACCCTAATATTTTATTTCAACCTTTTAGAGTCATGTACTATTTTTAATTTTTAGTTATAGATCTTTCGATCAGTAAAACTTAATTTTCAACCAAAATAAAGTACACTCTAAATCTTTTAGAAGTATTTTCGTTAAATCTATCCCTATGACTTCTTCGACATTTTCTTCCTCTTCTTCACTAACTCTTTCCCCTTCTTTAAATTTTGTTTTCAAATATACCCCTAAAAAGATTAAGGGTGGTGTCATCTTAGTCAGAAAAAAAATTTTACTCATTCCCATAACTAAAAATTGAAAAAAATACTTGGCTCTAAAAAGTTAAATAAAAAACAATGATCCATAACTAAAAATTGAAAATAGTACAGGGCCCTTAAAAGTTAAAATAAAAGATAATGACCCATAACTAAAAATAGAAAATAGTACAGAGCTGAAAATCGATAATATTCCTTCCGTAGTCTGAGTCATCAAAAGACCTGCATTCTGAATGCTATTATCTCCTTTCAATACAATCTTAAAGAAACATGGACACTATAAACCTACAAAACCAAAATAACAAATTTTATTTTGGAACATTAAATAAATCTACGAAGTATCACTGACTGTCATTGATGAAATTAACCATCAACAAAAGGTCTTTGTATATTTGCTCTGCTATTTTGTCAATGTAGCATGATTGATTTATGAATATGTTATTACACTTGTTACAGATGCTCTTGCTGCATCATATTGCTTACTCAGCAAGTATCAAAATGCAGCACATACCAGTTCCAAGAGCAAACTCCTTGGTAGTAATAATGCATGACCCAGCAAATTCCTTCAACATACTTCAAAACCTGCATCAAATTTAAGTTAGAGCAGCAAAGAAAAGAGAGAAAATGAAGTTGCTAGTTTCTTGAGAAGCATTTTCTTGGAATTATAACATGCTGATTGGGATGGTAAAATCTGATTACCATGTTTCTTTTTATTCCTTCACACTCGTCATTGCCTTGAACCTCAAATTTTTCACAATAATATCTTTCCTTCCAGCCATCTTCTCCTAATTTAACCTGAACACATTTATTCACTTAGGCCATGCAAGTTAGAAAAATCATTATAGATGGCTTGAAATGACATCTACAGAATTTGTCAAAAATAAGAAGGAACAAAAGGCAAAGAACACGAGGAAGATCAATGAACCTGGTCAACAGAAACCAGTGCCTCAGTATATGCATGGTCCGTTGACTTGTGAATCCTCTTCGAACTGAACTGATTAAAATGTACAGTGATAAGAGTTAGTGAGGGTGGCATTCATATTTTGAGCTATGAAATGAGATTGAATACAAAGGGACTCACAGTGGCTGAGCGTCGGCGCAAGTGTATCTCCCAATCCTTTCGTGCCTGATAATGGAACATTGGAATATGGAATATACTTAACCAACCTTAGAATGATATGTGGATGAATGTCATGCAACTGATGTGTTTGTCAACATGATGAAATAATATATCCTTATAATGACAATTGAAGAACAAACCAATTTGATTCTCTTTTTAGGGTTAGTTACAACAGTTATGTGGAAACTTGAAAATAAAAGTACATACTAGTACAGACCCAATTCTCTAACGTTACTTTAAGCCAACAGATTAAGAAAAATTGCACAAAAAGAAGAATAATGTCAATAAGTAACGGACAAACCTCATTCCTTTTTCTAAATATTCCATTCTCATGTGCTCCAAGCGCTTGTACAAAATGCTCCACACGTTCCAAATCAACCTACAAAATTAGAATGCATAAAAGCTAAAATTAAAACTCGAAATTTCTACCTTTTTGTTGGGAAAGGATATTTATAAAAAGGAGACTCCTATAACTTTCTGAAATCCAAATTAGGAGAAGCACCAGCTGAAAATAGCAGGGCCAGAGAATATTGCATCAACTTCACTCACATAAGTGAGCATCAATGGAGGATACATTCATGTCAAGAACAAGAATTTAAATTAAAAGCAGATAGAAACTACATAAAATTAGACAGTCTAAGACTTATCTAAAACAAAAGACCCAAAAGACAGCATATCTGCTGATACAGAATACTACAAAAAGCTTAGTAACATGCCTATTAATTGTTTCACAAGAACAAAATCTGTGTGCTCTTTCTAATTTTATGGCTGGATAACAAATCAACTGTGCATTCCTTTCAAAGCATCTATGTACTCTACAACTTTCAACCAAACTAGAAATTTATGCACTAAGATAGATGAAAACTTGAGAGATTAAGTTAAGGTGGGAACAAGGTGTGAACAATCTGGGCCTAATCTTGAGCCAGCACCAAGCTGAACAAAATCATACATATAAATTCGTCTGAATATGAGCAGCAAACCCAAGATGATAAGTTTTATAGCAAAGTGGAGCATAAACAGATCCAAGCTGGGAAGAGAACTACAAGTGTATGCAAAAGCAGAATACAGTAACACAGACAATAAGAAGAGAACTACAATGGTATACCTCGGAAGTATTTGTAAGATAGCCACCCATACAACTGAATTCCTTCTTGTAGACCATCATGAGCAAATCAATTGCTCCCTATAAGAAGACAGCATGGAAAAAATTTTAGAAAACAACAATATATCAAACTCCTTTCTTTGAAAGATGACATGTTGAGGGGTTAGCTATCCACATAATTTGATGTCAATAGTTTTTTGGGGGTGAGAAAGAAAAATAAATAGCAAAGGATAATCATCATTGATCGCATACCAACCTCTGATATTTCGAGTGATGGCACATGTGGTAAAAAGTCATTTCCAACAAATAAACACATGAACACAAAGTCATCTATTAACCGCTCCAGGTCAACTTTCACTGCCGGATCTGGTATGCATAACTCATGTACCAGATAGTCTCTTAGTACCCAAATATTGAGAAACTGAAACAGAAAAACAAAAGGGGAGGGAAAAAATTTATCAAATTGAAAGCTGCAAGTGTAGACTTTCCATTGGAATCCTTTCATGTTCACTATTCCTATTTGCTTAAACACCAAGAACAAAAGGACAATATAAACACTTAAATGGGAATAGCACAAGGAGAAAGAAATGAAGAGAGTGAGTGAGAGCACTACTCGTGCATTTGATCTGTAAGTGCAGCAAGTAGTAAATGTGTGAAACCAGGGCAAAAGCAGCTGAAATCAAGAAGTAAGAAGAGTTTTGGAGGAAGACAAATTGCAACCATCCAATTTCAAAATAAGTATCATGAGTTCGTATTATATACCAATTATTCAACTCAGGAATCATGTGTAGATATCACCACTTCATTTTTTTTAATAAGTGGCACCCAAAGTTCTACCAGTATGCAAAGTCACCTTGGTCATAATGCATTTCTGGTTCTAACACAACAAAATATTACCCTACTTCAAAAGAGAAATGCATAACCATTGCCAAACTTGACCATCTATACTCCCTTCCACTACTCTTTTTCCCATTCAACTTCATGAAACACTGAAAATACAATAAGCTTTCTACTTTCATCAATCACATCAACACTAAAGAGCTTGTTTTGAGAAATATAGTAGCTATACTCGCACAAATTTAATAGTGTGACCAATAAGAATTTTATTCAAACCACAATCAATGGAGTTCCCATACATACACCCAGAACTCAGTTAATCGTTATAAGATGGAATACTGAAATTCTGAATTTCCTATGAGTGCATTATCATGAAAATCTTTTACAAAGGCACTTCATCAAAAATGATATTGCGAATCCTTGGCTCGAGGAAATAACCTATGCAGAGGCATCTTACTAAATAAAGTGTTATAGACCAAGAAAGTTTATTTACCTGAAACCTTTGTCTTGAGATGAAGTCTTCCAGATACATAACATATTCTTCCCCATGCCATGACTTTCTTCTTTCTTGTGACTTATTCAAGTGAGAAGAATAATTACCTTGCTTTGAACTTTTGTCTTTTGGAGGTTCTTTACGAACATCCTGTACCACAGCAATAGCTTACTAACTCAATAATTTTCAAACCCAGTGAAGAATGTTAAGAACTACTGCAATAAAAGAGAGGTCCATTAGACCATTTACATGCATACCTCTCTCAGAACAGAAAAATGGACTTCATGAGTAGCCAGTGCAAGCATGATGAGGTCTGCATCCTAAAAAGCAAACAATGCCAATATTAACACATCAAACACAGAAGAGTAGAAAGGTCAATGTATGTACACTTAGGAGAGAATGTATATACCAAACCATACAAACAATGCCGAGTATTCGGATCAAATCCCGGCAAATTTCTCTGCAAGCGGATGTAAGACATAATTTTATGTTCCCCTTCACCAGGCACACTAGCATCAGATAGAATAACCTAAAATATCAGAATTGTCATATCATATCATATCATTTTACACGCATAAGCAAGAGAACAAGATCAACCAAGACTGACAAACTAATAATACCTTGATTCCTTGCCAACCAGGATCTGAATTCATCCTCAAGTGTATATAATATCGAAGGGCAGATGACAATAGTTCCATGAATTCAGTTCCGGGTGTGATGACATTTGAATCCAATCTAGTGACTTTTTCCTCTCCTCCCGTCACATCAACCCCTCCGAGAGTCTCTCCTTTAGAAGCCTGATATGAAAAAATTTCAATTTTTCCAACTCATTTTCAACAATAAAAGGCAAATATGTTATCAATAAATAATGAAATCTGCAAAATCATAAAACTGACTTCATCTGAAGCTTCTTTAGCAGCTCTGAATCGTCTAGAACGTTGTTGATTCATCTTAGCACGTGGCGCAACGCCATCTGTAAGAAATGCATATCATATAATTGCATTGACAAACAAAACTCAAGGTAAAATCTTTTGTCAAGCAATCAAATTAGTAGATTTGTGTGCATAAAACGATCATATGATTTGTCTAACAAAATGCGATAATAAAACTCAACACTCTACTAGACTGCCAAAATAGCATTACGATTTAAGGAAAATCTATATTACAAAAGAATTGCATAAATTCAATTTCAGCTACCAATTGCCATATATAAAAGCTTCCGAGGCCTAATCATCGCAAAAATTCTGTCAATGTACTTGAAAACCCCCTTAAACACTTCATCATACGTCTTCGGTGCAGGCTGTCAAAAAACCCCTTTTGGTATCCATTAATATGTAAAAGCAAAGCAAGTTCAAAAGACTGTAACTAGTAATTTCCTACAAGAAAAAGTTAATATAAAGAAAATGGGAAATCATACCAGGCCTTCTGGATGAAAGCATGGGTGAATAATTCCATTCATGTCAAGATAGAGGTTGTCGAATTCAACACCGTTAGGGTTTGGCTTGGAAGCATCTATCGGAATACACGAGCCATTAACGGTGGCCGGAGTTTCTTCCAGGACGTCTGCTACGGAACGCGGGTACCTTTCCACCAGCCATCGGTAAAATGCAGGTATCCCCATTGTGACTAAACACTGGGGCGTTACGATCCAGGTTTACGGAACGAAGGTTTATTCAGGCGGCGCCGCTCGGCATCATCGGGGTTTAGGGTTTAAGGAAACGGAAATGAAAAAAAAAAATAGTACGTTTTAAAAATATTTTGAGCAATTTACAAAAATAGTTCAAAATTATTTCTTTTGTCCTAAATTTGTATCCTTGTCCTAAAGTCTGTTTTCAGTTTTTTTGTATTAAAAATATTTTTATTTATTCAAAATTATATTTATTTGTCTTTGACTTTTATATTAAAACTTTAATTTAAAATTTTCTAATTTTAAAGTAAATAGTTTCAAGGCTAATTCCATAAATAAATAGTTTTAGATTTAAAAAAATTTAAAGTTTTAAAACGAAGTTATGAGAGATAAATAATGTTAAGTATAACAACTTAAAAATGATCTCTAAAAAAATACTTAAAATGGAAAAATATTATTCAAATATTTGGGTCTTAATTTAAGAGAGGAAAAATACAAATGTTAAGACTTATATTGAAAAATTAAAGTGCTAACAATGTCCAAATTTAAATTTATTTTTATCTTATTCATTAATTCATGTATCTCTAATAATGAGAACAAAGAACTCTATTTTTAACCCTTTTTTTAACAAGTATAAAAATTGAAAATTTATAGAATTTAGTCTCTAATATTTTTTAAATGAGTATATTTGGTCTTTAATTTTTGTATATTTTTAAAATCCTTAATACTTTTAGGAGCACACTTTTTTGTCTTCTTTATCAATATTCAGTCGCATATCAATTAAATGTACAATTGAAAGAGAAATTCTTCGCCACATCAATACCCAATGGAAAATTTTCATAATCCTTAATTTCACATTCTAAATTCCTTCTTCCTTTTAACTTCCGAAAAATCATCTTATATCCTCAAAATTCCAATTATATATTTTGATAAACTATTAATTTGAGAAACTTTTTCTCAAGTTAAAGTTGTCTTGTAAAACTTTTATTTTATAAAAAAAGTAAGTAAAACTTGAAATTCTCTTATGTAATAATTATACAAGTGAGGCTCATTTTATCTCTATTTAATATTTTTAATTTAAGTGAGTTGCTGCTTTATTCTTTTTTACTACTGTAATCTTTTTCTTTTTCCTCCTCAAATGTCAGACTTATAACTGATCTTACTTTGATCTTTTAAAGAATGAACAGTAGCATGCATCGGTTGGATTGGCCAAGTCTCGATTTTAAATCATCCTCGAAAAAGTTATGAAGAGCCATAAATCGACAATGCAATCTTTTCACGGAGTCCCTATTTCGCGTTGAAATGTTGGGTTAGAGGTAATTATTTTGTAAGTGTCCATAAATTACACATAATATAATGTGTTATTAAATTGAAATAAATTAATTGCACACGTCAATCAAAACATAACATAATTAATAAACAAATAAATATGAAAAGACATAAAATTTGACAAAAAAATAAATAGGCAATAGTCAACCACTTGACATGCAACATGTTAAATATATAATTTAATCGGTTAAATTATATATTTAACCGAACAAATCCTTAAAATACATGTTTATCCAGTTAACTTTATTTAAAAAGAAAAAAGAGAATAAATATGATTTGACAAATTAACCAGCAAACCCATAATTTTAAACCTTTATAACCGTGTCATGTTTCCGATTGAATACAAAAAACGAATATCCCGGGAGCGATTCGAAGAACAATAGCTGCAATCTGTAGTGTTATATTACTAGTATATTTTAACAACGCTCTTCTTTTAGAAGTAGTACCAGAGCCCTAGGCTTTTGTTCCTTTGACGGAACCGTAAGGACGCGGGTTGAGTGCCCAATTTGGCATTTGCTGGCGTGCTGCCAAGGAGTTACGACACATATCGTAGAGAAGTGGTCCTGAGTAAAGTCTTAACTTAAAGCTAAAACTACAGCTAAATCACGTGATTGCAGCTTTAAATGTATCATCTGGTTGACTAACAAACTTATCTTGGGCGCAGCGCATCTATCCCAGTGGGGGAGATTGAAAAAGTAGCTTTCTCCCTTTGTCTCTGCATGTACTTCCCTAAAGATTGGCCAAAGACAATCTCCTCAATCAGCAATTTGCCAAGAAGATTATCACCAAAAAAAAAAAAAAAACTACAGTTTAATCCTCGATTCTCCAGGAAGAAGACCCTTCAAAGATCATAATGTCCAATCTTGCATTGAGGATATTTACGGCGTCGGGGGGGGGGGGGGGGATGCTCAATTTTAAAGGTTACTAATGCTTGTTTTTAGTACATTTGGCAATAAATTCAGCTATATTTTACCTGTACAATAAAATAAAAGGTCTTCTACCTTGTCCACCTTATCCAAAGTCATTGTTGAAACAAATAATTTCAAATTTATCTGTTGGTACACTTCTACCATTTTATACTAGTACCTAAATTAACATTTGAATCTCCAAATTGATGAGTTGATGTTTCTTTTCTTTCTTTATTTAATGACACAAATAACCTTATACTACTACTAGTAAGTTTCATATTAAATAAATCTCATCTCCAAAGTAACCTTCAAATCTAAAACATAAATTAAAGGAAATTTGGTCATTTTTAGTTCCTAATGTTTTTTTTTAAAAAAAAAAAAGAAGAAGCTAAAGTAGTTCTTCATGTTATTTTTAGTCATAGCAATCCCTATATTTTATTTTTAACGTGTCAAATTAATTATTTTTCAATGATAGTAATCCATGTAAAAATGGTAAAACAAGATCAGTTTGACCTATTAAAAATAAAGTGCTATGACTCAAAATAAACATCAATGAATATTTTAACTAAAAAAGTATAATATAAGTACTAAAATGACGAATTTTCCTGAACTAAATTACGCAAACTCATATAGAGAGATTTCAATCCAAACTAAAAACAAAATATTTACCGTGGTCAAATCCTTACCAACATTTACCTACTTAAACAGGGAAGTGAGCTTTTTAGCAGCCATCTGCTTTCGCGCCTTCCATTTATAGTATCTTTTGCACGTTCGTGAGAGAATCGAAAGTATCGTTTGGGAACCCGGACAGGCACTGGGCACCTTCCGAATGTGGTAATTAGCTCGATTTTGTCTTTCCCCCAACTTTCATCGGTGAGTTTGATTTTCTATTGTCTCGGTGCGATCTTCCTATTTTTAGAAATGTTTGAATCTCTCACATATTCTCTTTTGTGCTCTATCTCTCAGTGGCTAAGGATACGGATATCCGATTTTTTTACATAGGTCTCTGCTTAGAACACCAAGGATTCACTACTAAACTCAGAAATTACATGGAGAAACAACTGGAAAAGGTGAAAATAACTGGGGTTTCGTTTGCAGCTGAGAACAAATCAGTACATATTACTGTGAGTTTTTCCCTAAACTATTCCAATTTTTCCTTCAACTTGCAGCATTTGATTGCCAGTACGCTTCATTATCTCGCTAATATTGCTCCAACAAAACAATGTCAGGATGGCAGAACATACTCAACTCATAGACAAACACTCACAAACAGAACACATTCAGTACATTATGGACAATTACTGGAGACTCCAAATAGCCCTGGCAGTGCAATGGAATTCTTGAGTAGATCATGGAGCCCTTCTGCTTCCAGCTTCCTACAAATGTTTTCATCAAGTGTAAGAAACAATCGCAGTTTCTGTACTTCAAAAAATAAGGCAAAAGCAAAAGCTCTATTTTTTCTTGAAATTATGCAGTCTTCAAGGGCACGTATCTAATAACCCAAAAGAGAGAATATTATTTTAAAAGGACCACAGAGACTGACATTGGGACCCGGAGCAATTTTAATCATTACCACGCACAGTCACAAGCTACTCAGTTCAATTCTCTCCCATTTTGACCAATCGTTTTTACTTTTTACATATAGGCACTATATATATAGCTGAGTTTGCTGCTTTAATCACAGCTTTGCAGCCGGTAATAACTGCATTCAGTTTTGTTCTTGTGTTCACAGGACCTTCAACTTCCCACAAGTGGCAAGAACAGCATAGAAGATCATGAAGTACAATTGGGACAAGAGCTGAAGAATGTAGAAAAGAGAAACATGGTGCTAGCAATGAACAATAGCGGGAAGGTAATCACAAAAATCTGCTATGCCATATCACCCAGATTATGGGCCTCATTTTCTTCTTCACCTTAGTATGAAATATCCTTGCTTGCACAGATGAATTTGAATCATGTAAAGGGGTGGCTGAAAGGTAAACCCGTAACTGGTTTCTTTAGAACATGGAAAGAGAAGAGGAAAGAGGAAATTCGATTCCATACAGCCAATTTACATGCTGCACTCTCTCTAACAAAGCTAGCTGCATCAATAGCTAGCTTTGCCAGCAGTCCCAGTAATATCAACCACAAAAACAATATGGAAACCAGAGCATATGGAGGACCGGGAAATGTTGTTGCTACTGCTGCAACTCTGTTGACCACTGTGTGTGCTGAGGCAGCAGAATCTTTTGGAGCAGACAGATCTCAGGTTACATCTGCAATCAATTCCGGACTAGCCATCAGCAATCCTATTGACATGATGGCAGTAACAGCAACAGCCGCAACAAGTAACATTTCATCATTTAATTGTTTCCAGTTATAAAGACAGCACAACCCTGTAATATTTGAACTTATTAAACCGTTGATTTTCATTGCACTTTTTAGTCATTTGCATTGCCATTCTCATTTTCAACCCAAAGTAGCCAATTAACAGCCAAAGAACATTCATCAACTTGGCACCTAAGCGGGCTGGCTACTTGCTAATACCAGGTCTCAGAGGTGCAGAAATTCTGAAATCACGAATGGTGGTGGACTCCTTCCCTAGGAGGGTCCAAGAGACACCACGAGTATGCAGCCAAATATGCATCATCACACCATCAGGTACACATGAAGTTCCATTTCTCCTAAGAACTTAATCACACAACCAAGGCCTGTGCATGAAATAAAGGAATATGGCACGTGTATTCTCTATGCATAAAATGTTATGTTCACAGAAGTTATTTTTTACAGTGAAAATACAATTTAATGCAGGTGTCAAGGAATACAAATACATAACCATGTACTCAAAGCACAAATGTCTCGTACTCTGCCTCCGGAAGAAGTATTTTGGAGGAACCCTAACATCATCAAAGGAGTGTATGTATATATCTACAATAACTGAGCAACATAACTTCTGTCCCACAAGTCTTAAGAATGGTTCACCATCCATTCTTTCATTCTCTTTCCTGTCCATTTTCTTTTTCTGAACCAGCACAAACCACCTGATCTGAATAATTTCTCTTTTTTCTTTTTTTTTTTCTTTTTGGTTTTTGTTAATGTTGTTGTAAGGAAGGGTGCATAGTCCAGTTAACAGATCAAACCCTCTGAGACAAAAAGAAAAGAAGGGTCAATATGGCCCTTAAAACACCTTTCTGTTTTATAGCTAATCTTCATCAAGAAATTGTTGAGAACAATTCTAAAGGGCATTTTGCATAATTGATAATAGCTCAGTTTTCTATTAACAAACTTCTCTTTCGCAGACAAGGTCTTCTCCATCGAGGACACTATGGAAGGCGAGGGTCACTTCTTTCTCAATTTAAAGACACACAATGGAACTATCAAGTTACTGTTTGAAGATGAGAATGAATTAAGGATATGGATATCAACCATTTCCAATCTGCTAAAGATGCACAATCCCAGCCACAAGTAAACAAACAGGGCACGGCCATTTTAGCATCCATCATCCAGTTCCAATTTTTGCAATAAAATTTAGATGATGTTAATCAAGCTGGACTAGTTGGAATATAAATTTTCCACTCAATCTTGTCTAGATGAATTTAAAACTTTTCATGTGAATTCAAGTTTATCAATGGCAGAGAAATATATTCATGTCCAAGAGCAGAATCGAGCACCAACCAAAAAGACTGAAAAATAAAAAAAATTAAGACGAGATATTTCAACTTCAAAAAGAAATATCAGAAAAATAGTTCCCAGCTTAGGTGGAATTGTTGAATGTGCCACCAGAAAACAACAAAATCAGTTGAGTAAACAAGATATTTAAACTTCAAAAAATATCTATACTCCCTTCATTTCAAAATATAAGATATTTTGAAGATATTTTAACCTAAAATACTCTCAGTTATTATGTCATGTTGTCTATAAAAAAATTGATATTAAACACTTTATTTTCTCTTTTATATAATATTAAAAAAAATATACAAAATAACTTTCAAAAGTTTCAAAGTATTTTATTTCCCAAAATATTTACTCAATGCATCTTATATTTTTATTTTGAAACGAAAAGATTAATTCCACGATTTAGGTGGAATCTTGGAACCTCCACTAGATAACTCACATTAGTGCATCCCAATCATCACTTTCATTTCTCATCCTAAAATACTCGAAATATGATAGACCTACATAATCCACAAGTGCAACCGGTAAGGATTAAAATACAAGGCTGTGAAGAGGATTAGAGAATGGAGGTATGTGCAAGGATACAATTATCTCATGAGTAAAGTTGAAATTTATTACCATGCGTATTTGATGGTATCAGCGGACACATCACATGGAAGCCACTTAAAGATCTCATTCCTTCTCCTCGTACTCAACATCAATTATATCTGGCTCAGATTTTGAAGAGGGACTGGGGCCTTGGCCACCTCTGGAAAAGAATTCCCCTTGTGGTTGCCACACTATATTTCCACAGTTTGCACATCGAATTGTCTGGCTTTTGTACCCAACAAATTGCCTTCTACAAGCAGGGCAAGCTCCCTACTCATGATCATATTAAAGACATCAATACATTATATACACAAATTATGATCATAAGTTACAGCCATACACTATATTCTTTCAATCTGGAATGACTCCCTCCCCATGCCACCAACTAAATAATTAAAAGAGGAAGAGACAGAAAGATAGAAGATGGAGCTGTCCAATTATATGAGTCCGGGCTCCGGAGTAACTTATATGTTCAATAATTTGATCAACATGAGGAAGAGCAATTAATTAGATGATCTACAATTAATACTTTATACTTTGATTTCAGTTCATTGTCAAAGTATCTATAGACGTATAAAGTTCATTTCAGTTTCACACCTTCATTCCTGCTTCAAAAATCGTAGATAAAGCATTATTGGCACCTTGTAGATTTATCAAGAAAACAGACCCATTCGAAGGTCGTCTAAGGGCATCCTACGATTTAATTTCTAAATCACAAAAACACTGGTATTACCTTAATGACAAGATTGTTGGCAACAGCAGATAATAAAAGAGGACCGGCAAAAGGCAATACCCATGTCGCAAATATTAAAAAGCGGAATAACCATCCTGATAGAGCAAACCAAAGAAAGAAGATCGTCTGCACATAGACATATCAGTACAAAGATACTGGAATAAGATAACAAAATATACACGTCCTAAATCCACAAAAAAAGATTGATTACAAGAATGCATAGTTTGGTTAGATTTAATACCAAAAGAAATTAAGGTTCAAAGTTTGCTCATGCTAGGCATATTGTTCTCTCATTTGATGAAATGGCATAGTTCTAGCTATTCTGTAGAACTTAGGAAGTTGAGTCATAATTATATCTTAACAGAATCTCTTTTAGCAGATATGGGAAAGCACTGCAGAGCAAGCACGTGAATAGGGTAAGAATTAGATTACCAACTGAGTCTGAATACTTATGTTATCAACTAAAGCAGGACAAATAGTATAAGAAATTGGAAAATGATACTTACAGCAAAACTTCTCCCCACCGGAGTATCAAGAAAATCATTGAGCTGCTTTCTGTACTGAAAAAATAATCCAATTGAAGACACATAAATATCACATCATATCAAAACTTGAAAACTAAAAACCCAGATAAAGGGAAAAAATTCAAATCTTCTACTCTTCTCTTGTTTATCAGCCTACATGAATTTCAATGCATAGGTTTGATAGAAGAGTGAGAGGACTATACAAAACAAAATACGAACGCTGTAAATGAAAATAAAACAAGTGAGAGGACCAAACCCTTGGCCAATTCCTGCTGAAATCAAGAGAGAAAATCCGCCAACGCTGGCTGAGCTCAAACTCTCGATCGAGTACACGAGCTTGGTCGGCGGCGGACTCTGCCACCGAGGAGAGCCGCCGCGAGACAGAATACCGGCGGTCGATGCGCTCAGCCGTCTTCTTTGTCTCGTACACTAGCTGCTCGAAACCGTTGTTAGCGCTTCGCCACACGTTCCTCCATGTCTCACGGGAGGTTATACGCTTGGCGAAGCCATCGAGGTCGCTTCGCCTGAAAGCTTGCACCGTTGATACTCGGCGGATAGGTATGTATTGCTTATGATTTAGTGAATAGAAACGCAGGGTTTTTGAAGGTGGCAAAGGATGCCATTGCAGGCTCGTCGCCATGACCACCAAATCTCTTCTTCTTTTGTTCTGATGAAAGGTTAGAGAAGGTGTTGCGTCATGCGTCAGCGTGCGATTCTCATTTCTGGTCACAATCATTTGAAGAAAATTCCATTTACATTTCTGTCCCGACTATACGGTTCCGCAAAAAGCCCAATACTTCCTTATTGGGCCGTTGCTCCAAAACATTTTGAATGGTAGCTTACTATCTTTGCATTAAACTCTGGATTCTTTTACTCTTACTTCGTCTAATGTTAGTACCACCTTCATTCAAATATAGATAAGATACCAGTAAGAGTCACTACAAATTGGTAGAGGTTGATTACCTTTAATCAAAGTCTTGAGTTTGAATACTGTGAGTTAAAAAAAATTTATTGGGAGTTCAGCCCTCGGTAAGAAGTCTGATCTAAAAATAAACGAATTAGTTGTAGCTGAAGGTCCTGTGCACCAATTGGGTCTCTGACCTCTATATATATATATATATATATATATATATATATAAGATGCTTTAAAATGGAATAATTTTTTTTATTTGAACAATTTAGGCTAATTGGTGATAGAATTACGTAAGATGGGACTTTTTCCTAATTAAGAGTGCCACTCAATCCAACAATTAGTTTCGTTGAGGATACTGAATGTTTTAAGGGATGGATTTTTTTCCTCTGTTTTTTTTAGAGCATCTAGAATGATGATGTCAATATCAAGAAAACAATAATGACAAATGACGCTTAATAAATGAAATATCAAATTACATTATATGAATGTCACGTTCAAACTTTAAATTGACTCATATACATTAATGTCAATGACCATTATAATGGTCACTTGTCATGTTTATTTATTTATTTATTTATCTTTTTGACTTTTTTCTTCAAAATTTTCTAATGTGTTTATTTTTTATTCTAAATTTTTAACATATTTTCCTTTATTTTGTTGAGTTAGAATGTAATAGAACCATTAACAATCCCTATTACAATGTCAATGGAATTTCTTGCTATATCATCGTGACAAAATGCGTTGAATTGAAAAAATTAATTGAAATATTAACTTTACTTATATAACATGACTTTTTTCTTGATATTAATAGCAATATTGGAGATGCTATTATTAATTATATTTTGAGAAAATAACCAACTTGGTCTTTAAAGTATTATTTAAAAATCATTCACTATTTCATCCTTAAAATATTATTCAAAAGTCATTCGCATCTTCAAAGTTTTTATTTCATTATTCATGATCCTAAAATATTGTTTAAAAGTCATTTTTATCATCAATCCTTTTTTTTGACAAAATATTAAGAATGTAGATGGTAGAAAGAAAAAAAAAGAATGTAAATGGAAGGGAAAATACTTTGAGGATATAAATAAATTTTGAGCGATATTTTAAAGATCAAATTGGCTATTTTCCCTTATCTTTACTTTAATCATGTAGTTAAGTTTTTTTAAAAAAAAAATACAATAATTGTAAAGAGTACGACTTGATCGGTAACCTTTAAAATCATATTACGTTACCAATTAAATTACACCTATTTGTCAAATTGAGATAAAAGTTCTTTTTGTAGTTGGCCTAAAAAACTATTACTATTTAAATGATTAATTATGTATAAACATTTAGATTGAGCTTTATTGAAATGAAAGTAGTAATCCTTTAATGTAATATTTAACCTCTCAACCTTTCACTTACTTCTCATGCCAAATTATCACAATATTATGCTATTGTTCACGTTGAAATTTTGTAAAATTTCATGTGTCATCTTCTATAACATTTCTATTCAAAATAATGTACAATATTTTTCCTTTAAATAATTTATTCAAAGTGATCTTATCCAAACTGAGGAAATGTAGTTAAAAGATAAAAATGTAATAGAGAATAATAAAACAAGTTGCAAAATAATGTATTAAAAGGATGTCAATCTCCTAAAATGTAAAAGTTAGTATCTTTTATAAAGTGCAAGAATTTTTAAAATACACAATAATTATTGAGAATATTACTCAAACATATTAAATGCATAGATAAAATCACTTACTAACCAAGTTACCTATCAAATAACTCAGTATGCAATCTTGCTACTACTCCGGTACGCCCTTTGCTGATCGGAAGCAACACTGGCATATAGTCTCGGAAATAATTAATAAGACCCATTAGTCTGGAGTTGCGTTACTTTATCCTAAATAGATATGTTTTGAATGCGTATGAAATGCAAATTATCCAATTTAGTCCTTTAAAATGTAAAAAAACAAAAATAAAAATCAATCAATTTTTGAATTTTTAAAATTTTTAATTTAATATTTTATTAGGAAAATAAATATTTTTTTAACGAATTTAGGTGGAAAAAAAACAGATCGAATGATTAAAACTATGATTTGTTTGGGGAAAACAAAAGTCACTTGTTTTAAAACAAAATTTGAGAGACAAATTTAGATAAAATGACTAAAATCATGGCCATCTTTTAGAATTACATTTTTTAAAAAAAAATTAATTGAAAACTTTTGTACTTCTCTCTTTCAATACTACTAGTAATTGAGGTCCGTCCGACGCGCGGACCAAGCCCAGTAATCTTTAGTGAATTTTTTGTTTTTTAGTTTTTTTAGGCTTTTTCACTTTTTTTAAGATGATGAAAAGAAACTTGATGACTTACCAAAATTTCACTGCATCTCATAACAATTTTTGTCTACATAGGTTTGAATCCAATAATTTTTTACAGTAATTGCCAACAAGAATTTGCTTTGCCACTCATATTCTTATTTTTTATGTTTTCTTTTATATTTTTAGAAGAAAGCAAATAAATAATAGCATCATATATCAATAGATTCATGTTAAAGCGTGACTATATTGTATTCTTTGTTAGGCTATTTCCAACCATGAAATTCATCAAAGTTTTTTTTTTTTCGGTGAGATTTATCATCATTTTATATTCTAACGAAACATGACCATAGAGCCATTGTCAGGACCAGACTTGGATATAAATCCTAATTGCATTACCATAAAAAGAAGTAAGTATGAGCCATGAAGAGATCATTTGCGTTGTTCTTTTCGATTTATTCCTGCCTATTTGTACCAGTATTGAAAATAAATAAAATCTATTTACGTAACTAACTTTAAGTTATTTTTGTATATGAGATATACAATTTAACATGACAAACCATTAAGGGTCCTCTTTCTGCAATCTCAAGTCAGAATTCCAATAAGGGTTCCTTCGTCTCAATTTTCAAGGTACTTAGTGGAGATCTGTGTAATTTTCACTCAATCCATCATTGCATTCATTCAGCCCTTTCATAACCAACGATGAGGGAAGTGCCCATTTCCATAATCACCTCTCATCCGATCTCTTTTTCTTTTCCTATTTGTAATTATAGAATAGGAAAATGCAGAAAACAGTGAATATAAAGATGAATGATATGATGACTGAAATTAACATAGAGCAAAATCTAAGTATGTGAATAAGAATTTTCAATTTACAGTGTTCAATGATTGCAGGTACATATACCTTTGCAGGAGATCTTTGTTTTTATGTCCTTTTCCCAAATTGAGTAGCTTGTTGATGGAGAGGAAATAATAATTTTCTAATACAAATAAACAATTAATAGGGGGTGGCTCCTCTTGAATTGGTCATGCAATTGCAGATCCCTAGTTTAATTCATCCATGATAGTTTTGGAGCAAGTGCAGTGAGAATGTTATGCGTGATTGATTTCACCTTCTGGGAAAAGACTGAAAAGGGCTTGACGCTGAAAATGTATGGGATGTTGAAAATATGGCTTAACCACTTTATATATAAAGTTAATAAAAAAGATCTACGCATAAATAAAGAAATTGAATAATGAAAAGTTGGGCCCTATAATTAAGGTAGGAAAATCTTTGATTAAGAATCTTTCTTGTGTGAATTTGTGTTTTGAATCAATAGTCATATCAATCCCTCAAAAAAAAAAAAAAAAAAAGAAGTCACATCAATCAATTTCACTGACTTTTTGTCATATGATGAATATATAAATTGATTCTTATAATTTATAGTTCAATATATCAAAGCTAGGTATAAGATGTAAAGTGGAAATTGGGTTAAGTATTGTGAGATCCTGTATTCAAAGTTTGATCATCAAAGGTTTATGAATTTTCAAGTTATAAACTTTATTAAAGTTATTGATAAGAAGGAATCATTTGCTTAAGAAAGGAAAAAGTTTACTGTAAATTTTTTTAATAAACAAAAAAAAAAAACTCTTTTCTTTCTGAAATAAAAAGGATGTGACAGTTCTTATGTCACAGATGACGGATCCCTTCAAAGTTAAGTCCAAATTAAAATAATAAAAATTATGATCATTCAAAATGTCAAATAAAATGTATTCCACATGGACATAAGTAAACATCTGTATTAAATGCACACCACAATCACATCACAAACACCTTAAAATTTCATTTTCATTCTTTTTCATTATCTATATATTTTCTCTCTCTCAATATCTATTAAAAATTATCAAATTAAAGTCGTTTTCAACTAAACAAATACCTAAAATGTTAAATTTATACTACCTAACTACTTTTATTCATTTATTATATAAAATTTATTGATATTATTCGTTAAAATATAATAAAATGAAGTTAGTTTATATATGACTTGAATTAATAAAAATTTGTAATTTAATGCATGAAACTTTATTTTAATGAATATGCATTTTTGTATATGATGTATTTATGTTTATATGAATTAAATTTTATGAAAAATGAAAAAACCGATTCCAGTCTTGAGTTGTCAGGTGGTCCATTCGAATGTACAAGTTTAGTTTTTTATAAAAAGAAAAACCTTTACTTATCCATTTAATTAGTTATTTTCTTTGTTTTAATTCTTGCATTTGATTTGTTAAATTCAATTAGCTAAGTTTAATTTACTTTACTTAAGAATAATCTAATGGAAACAAATTTTAAATTAATATGATTAAGTTTATAATATTTTATTTTAATTATTTAACTTTAATGAAAACAAATATGAGTTTAATTTAGTTTAATTAGTGTAATAACGGATGGAGATTTCCAATTTTTAAAAGTTTATTAGTTTAGTATTTGTTTAAAGTTTATTTTATTTTAATTAAATCAAACATTAGCATAGTGTGAGTAACTTAATTAAGTTTAGTCATGTATTAGTTGTTTTTTTTTTTTTTATATTTGAGTTTGATATTTAAGATGAAACCAAAGATTATGTATTCCATAATAGAGATATTGCATCATAATGGAGTCGTGGTACTACATCTAGGTGTTAGATGGTAATTTTTTTGACAATGTAGTAATTTGATGGATATTGTACTATGTGCGGAGGATTGTATTATTCTTTTTTATTATACCTTTTGTATTATTTTTTATATACTAAATTGTATTGTGATTTGTGTTTGTTTAGACTTTTTATATGAATAAATGAAACAATGAGATAATTTATCAATATGTATGGAAATTATTCTAAAGCAACTTACTTGAAAAAATATAACATAATAATCAATATAACATGGAAAACATTAGGGAAAAAGCTGTAACAATTTTTGCCCTGTTGCCAAACCTAGGTTTATCCAAAAAGTCAATATGGAGAAAGTGAGATTGTTTGAAAAGTGAATCGAAACAAAATAATGTATTCATTTACACTTTCACAAGTTAAATGAAAAACTTAAAAAATTCATAGATATAAGTTAAAAATACTTCATGAACTATAATCTATAAATACAGTTGGAAATTATTCTAAAACACTTGACTTATAAAAAATATAACATGTGTCATTAATTATAAATAATATAAATGATCAAATTATAAAAAAAATTATAAATATTTTTGTTCGATCCGATCCGGGTTTGTCTGGTTTGACTTTCCAAACAAATTGAGTTTGTTTATATTGATTTTTTTTTATCTTATTAACTTTCCAGACAAACTTTAGACAGAAAAATATAAATAACAAAATTAATAAAAAAATGTGTGTTTATTAATTTCGAGTTTGTATTTATTAATATTCTAGCTTAAAGATGCTTTTGCACCTTTTCGATTTAGATTTCCTCTTTGCACTAGTGATACAACAGGTATCCTTTAATAGCCCATTATCCCAAAGCTATCTTTTTTTCTTTCTTTTTTAATACATCCAAAAGGTATCTGGAGCCCTTTTTTCTCCCAAAAAAAAAGCAAAAAAGGAAAGCAAGAGAGAAATAAAGGGGTAAAAAAGAAAAAAGAACTCCCAAAGACTTTTGAACACTGAGATATGCGTTCCTTTTATTTGTTGCTTTGGGGCGAGCCGTTGAAGGGTGGAAAGGTTGTTTCCCTATGTTCCTTTTATAATAATTATTTGAAAAATATTCCTTGTTATGTAATATGACAATCCTTACACATTTTTATTTTAGAATATATAAAATTTAATGTTCAATTCTAAAATAAGTATATTTTTTCTTTGAAGTTATACTAATAACCTTTTTAATTTAATATATTTATATTCCATTAACTAATGATATCAATTAGTAACCTAATTAATAATAAATATAATGAAATAAATTTCATAAGGTCAAAGATTATTCTTAATTTATAAATTAAATGAAATGTGAATATTCAATTTCGAACGTACAAAATATATAAATTATGTAAGAAAATAAAATTATACTTTATTCGTTTGATATTTAATTTAGTCTACAAATTAATAAAAAAAATTAACCTTAATAAAATTACTACATTTGATATGGTATTTTTATTCAAAATAAATATATAAATTTGTATTTATCTTTTGTTATACAATATTGTGTTGCCTATTTCATAAAAAAAAAAATGATATGTACAATAGTACTAATTCAAAGGAAGAAATATTAATGGGAAGAGACTATTTTTTATTTAAAAGGATAAATTCTTAGATATGATTCCAATAAAATACTGTACAACCGAATGAGGACACGAAAAGACAAGTGCAATAGTGCAACACCCTTCATAGGCTGTTCTTTCTTCACCTGTCGACAATGTATGAATTTAATTAAATATATCGTGAAAGTAGTTAATAATTGAGTATTTTAAATTGAATGTTTATTTTCTAAAATTAAATATATTTTTATTTAAAATTTAATTAATAATTTTTTAAATTTAACATATTTATATCTTAATAACTTATGATTTTCACCATTAACCATCTTAATTTACAAAATTTATTTAACACTAACTCGTGAGTCATACAATTCATTTTAAAATACTTTATTAAATTATTAAATTAATATCTTAATTAATTTATAAATAAAGTCAAAATTAGACATTTAATCATGGACAATGAGATTACATAATTTTCTATGAGCATT
The DNA here is from genome assembly GCA_019593545.1 of Apocynum venetum. Taxonomy (NCBI): domain Eukaryota; kingdom Viridiplantae; phylum Streptophyta; class Magnoliopsida; order Gentianales; family Apocynaceae; genus Apocynum; species Apocynum venetum. The sequence continues at coordinate 5,692,340 of SRSM01000331.1, read as the reverse complement.
TTATAATTTGTTTATACAAATTGTTATTACTTTCATCATCATTAATGCTATAATGGCAAAAAAACCATCTATTTTGAAAAGAGACAGTAGTTAACTTTTAAATAATCCAAAGAATAAATAATAAAATAAAATAAGAATTCATACAAAATGGGAGAGAATTTTATAGTTGAGAAAATAAGAAGAAAATAGAGATTTTAACCAGAATACTTTATTTTTTTATATGAGATTTAAAATAACTTTACTTGTAGCGAACGTATCAAAATGTCACAAAACGTGAATAATTTTGATATTGTTTGGATAAAAAAAAATATTCAAAACGTAAATAATATTCACGTCATTATTATTATTATTTATCTCAACGACGTAAAAACCATTCACGTTATTAGGTGAGGAAAAAAAACGACAACGTGAATACCATTTTTTTATAAAAAAAAGACTCAACCAATTTTTTTAATATTATTTGTGATGACAACATTTTTCCAAGAAACGTAGTTACTCTTTCTCTCTTTTTTTTTTCAATTTTATTATTATTCTTTTCTTCTTCTTGCTTGCTTTCTTTCTTCTTCTTCTTCTTTTTTTTTAAACTAATTAGCTCAACAAATAAATAAAAAACCAAATTATTAATTTTTTATATAAACTAATTAGATCAACAAAAAACTATATAATTATTAATTTATATTTATTATTTTTATAAACTAATTAGCTCAATAAAAAATTACACAATTATTAATTTTTGTTTATTATATAAAATATATCTTTAGACTATAAAATTAGGAAATATATTTTTATTAATCAATATCTTTTCCAAGAAACGTTGTCACCACAAATGATATTTTTAAAAAATTGGTAGTCTTTTAATTAGTTAAAGTATGTTTTAAAATTTTTTTTCTCAAATAACATGAATGATATTTATGCTATCTTCTCTTTTTCTTTCACCCAACAACATAAATGACTTTGACTTAGCATAAAAAAAATTAATGACGATACGAATGTCATTTACGTTTTGATTCATTTTGATACTTTACTATCAAGGTTATTTTGGATCTAATATAAAAAAATAAGAGTATTTTGATTAAAAACTCAAAAAAATATACCCAACATATGAATAAAGTACACTCCAAAATGTCATTCTTAAAATAATGCAATACTAGTTTTTTAAAAAAGAATGTATTAATATATATTATTCAAAACATTAGCAATCTTTAATGCATTAATAATTAATTTTTGTATTATTTTATTTAATAATTTATAGTTAGTGGAAGATAAAAGAGGAATATAAGTGATAAGCAATCAATTTATTAATAAGAAAATTAATTATTAAAATTATATTTAAAACCTTATACAAAAGGTCATCATTTTCCTTGTTTTATATGAAGAGTGGAGTATAAAGTTCTTCGGGACATAAATATAATAGTAAAAGATGTGAATTTAAACATGGTTTAATCTAATTTCACAAGTCTGACTTCAATTCATAGCGAAAACAAACTTATGTACCTTCTTATGAAGTTGGATCTCGGGATCAATCACAAAATCTGATCCGTTCATACACTTAGCGATTTACATGATAATGTAGTATTGAGAAAAGGAAAAAAATAAAAATAAAAGAGAGGATTATAAACTCTATTCCTTCTATGGTTGGCTGAAATCTGAAACCTAACCTAGACAGGTTTAGGCGACTTGTATGTGTATAGGTCAGAGGTGGGTGGTTGGAAGCACAAGCTAGCTGGAAGCCTGGAACCACCCCACACAGACACAGTCACTATTTCTCACTCCCACCTTGGGGGCGAGGAACCTGACGTAATAGTTATTTGGTGGGAAATTACTCAATTTTCTTTTTTCGACATAAATAATTGATGCCGTTTTACTGAATAAATTGTAAATATTTATCCAAAAATACTCAAATTATTTTATTCTATTGTTTTAGTCTTTAATTTTAATTTAATTTTATTTTCAAACTATTTGCAATTAACTAATTTGATTTCTTTTCTGAGAAATGTTTGAATTTTTTTTCCCCGCAAATGCTTATTACATGTATTCGTTTGGTTTTTAAATATTTTTATACAATTTGTAATTTTTTTATAAGTACTTATAAATTTATAAAATTAAATTAATATTTATTATAGTTTTTCATTACATTTTTCCTTGGTCTAATTTTCACTTTACTTATTTTATTATCATTTACAAACAAAATTTATTTTTACGAAGTAAAATATTTTTCTAAACAAACAAAGTAAAATATTTAAAATAAAGAAAGTCTAGCAATGGTATCTCATCTTTTTCTTTAAAAAGTTAAATTTCCTTCATAGAAAATTCAAAATACTACTTTTGATTTATTATTATTAACGTGAATTTAAATTTAAATGTTTTGGAGTGGAAATTATAAATAACAAATAATTATTTTAAAAATTAGAAATTCAATTTATTTTAGAACTTTCTTATCGCATTTTCAAATTATAAAAAATATTTGGAAATTGATAATTTTTTATTGTACTCTTATCTTATTTTTAATTCTTATCACATTAAGAAAAACTCATATTAAAAAGTAAAAAATATTTTTTTGGAACACAAAGTAGAATATTTAATGAACTTGAAAAAAGGAGATAATATTTAACGTTAAAAAAATTAGAAAATGATATATGAGTAGTCTGTTTTTTTTTTCTTTTCTAAAAACCCTAATGTCTTTTTTTTTCTTCCCAGATGCATTAATTAAAATGAAAAGGAAAGAAAAAAATATATGAAAAAGAAGGAAGATGATAAAAAATTTAACCAAAATAATCTTATTTTTAAGGTTTTGATCCAAAATAAAAATACTTCATGGGATGTATCAAAATAATTCAAAATATATTTGGAAATAATGTCTAAACAATTTTGCTAAAAAAGACATATTTAATAAACAGTCTTTTAGGTAGATGTGTTTAGCAAAAATGTCGACATTTTTGATAAATGGTAGGCATGACTTGTGAATCTAGTCTTCGTCACGTCTTCTTAGTTAAATTTTTTTTTTAAAAAGCTTTTCCTTGTTTTTTTTTAAAGTGAGTAATTTTTATTTTTTTTAAATCTTAACTTTAAATTTGGAAATAGTGAGTAAAATTTTTTTTAAACACGTTTAAGTTTTTTTACTAGTAATTAAATTTCTAAAAAAAAACACTTTTCCTTTTTTTTTTAATGAAATAGTGAGTAAATTTATTTTAAAAAAAAGCTAGCCATCTAAAAATAAATAAAATTTTTGCCACATTAGTTTTATATGTCTAATTTTTTTTAGACAAATTTACTAACTATTTCATTAAATAAAGACATTTTTTAAAGAAATAAAATAAAAGATCAGTTTTACTACTATTAGTGTAAAAATAATATTTTTAATATTAGTGTAAAAATTTAGTCAAAATAAATTTCAATATTAGTGTAAAAATATTTTTAAAAATTTGTATTCCAAAATTTATATAATATATAAATATTATTAATTTATTTTTAGGAGTCTAACGTTTTTTTTAGGCAAATTGATTAACTATTTCATTAAATAAAGAACAAGTTTAAAAATAAAAAATAGAAGATAATGTTTAATAATTGTAAAAATAGTGTAAACATAATATTTTTAATATTAGTGTAAAAATTAGAGAATTTAACTAAAATAACGTCCATTGGAAGATGTGATTCTTAAGCTTTTTTTAAACTTTTCTTTTTTTTAATATAGTGAGTAAATTTAAGAAAATAAATAAAAGTCTTTAGATTTTTTTTTGAAACTTTCTTTTTTTAATGAAATAGTGAGTAAAAAATATTATTTTTACACTAATAATATTAAACATGATCTTCTATTTTTTTTTCATTTTTAAAACTTTTCCTTTATTTAATAAAATAGTTAGTCAATTTGTCTAAAACAAATGTTAGACACCTAAAAACACATTAATAATATTTATTTATTATATAAATTTTGTAATACAAATTTTAAAAATATTTTTACACTAATATTAAAATTTATTTTGACACTAAATTTTTACACTAATAGTAGTAAAACTGATCTTCTATTTTTTTAAAAAAATTTCCTTTATTTATTGAAATAGTTAATCAATTTAGTTTTTTTTAAAAAAAATTAGACATCTAAAACTAATATCGCAAAAATTTTATTTATTTTTAGGGGGTTAACTTTGTTTTTTAAAATAAATTTACTCACTATTTCATTAAAAAAAAGGAAAAATTTTAATTTTTTTTAGAAATTTAATGACTAGGAAAAAAAAAATAAAAAAAACAAAAAAAATTTAAACGTGATTCATCACGTCACTATTTCCAAATAAGAAAATCTTAAAATTTTATTTAAAAAAAACAAATTTACTCAATTTTTAAAAAAACAAGAATTTTTTGTAAAAAAAAAAAACATTAACTAAGAAGACGTGAAGTTGATTCATAATAATTTCTATCTTTTATAAAATGTTGATATTTTTACCAAACACATGTATCTATAAGTTGTGTCAACAAAATATGTTTTGAATTATTTAGTGATTGTTTAGGATAAAAAACTTAAGTTACTTTTGTTAAATTCTGCGGATGATCCAAGGGGAAACATTACAGAGCAGAATTTATTGGAAACATTAATTCTAGTAGTGTTACATCAGATCGTCGTCTATATCTCCTCGGCTTGCCTCACTGGTTCTCCGGCTCGGTGGCCCCATCTCTTCAGTGTTCCTTTCCTTCTTTTCCTCTCGCTTCTTAATTCTTAGATGCCCTTTTTCCCACCATATCTCACCTCTTGGATTTTATTATAGAATAGTTTATGAATATTATTCTATTTATTTATGCTTAGATATTACTACTTATATTCTATTCTTGGTACAATAAATCTAGGAGTTAGAGAGATTGGGAAGCTGAAGAAAGCCTATTTGATTGAAACATATCGAATTTCTGATCGGGTCGGAGCTAGAGATGGGGGATACGACAGTCGGCGGGAACTCTAACTCCGGTAGAGACGTTGCGGAGGAAGTTTCTAGATTGATGGAACAAGCCAAGGAGTTGCAGGATTCCGCCGCCTCTTTAATATCGCGTATTTCTCGCGACGAAGATTCTCTCCGCCAGAGAGCTAATTCGCTCAATTCCGAAATCCAGAGACTCCACTCTTCCATTCGGAAATCCACTTTCGACTCTAAGCACGCAGAGAAAGTAAATTAGCTTTTTAATTTTATGTGTTGTGCGCGTTTGTTTCTCTTTTGAAATGCAATTGAGATTGTTACCTATTCTATTTCAGTTGGAAGAGGAACTTCTCAGAGCTAGGAACACACTGAATGAAGGAGATGCGGCGGCAGTATCTTCCGAGCAAATCTCACGGTTTATACACATTTGCATTCATTCATATTTTGTTCTTACGGGGGATGTGGAAGTTTGTATTCGAGAAAATTTTTGTTTGTGATTTCATGTGGATTGGTTTCAGGACGGTTCCTTAGGATGTTTCTTGGTCCAATTAATGTTCGTGCAAACAAGAAGGACATCCAATTGAAAGTCAAGGAGGAGTACAATAGCTTCAGAGTATGTTTTCTCTCAATAGATCATGAGTGTCTAGCTAGGTCTATATAAGGTTTGTGGTACCTTGATGCACTAGGTTCTCCAAGAGTTTGCTTGATGAATTTTGAAACGATGGAGAGTTATCATAACTTTTATAATTTATTTGATAGACAAAGATATTTTTTTTATTGATTAGTTTCAAGATGAGCCTTCTTGGACATTCAGGTTTGCCGGGAACACCTTGGACTTCGCTTTCGTTTCAAGTGTTGAATAATTTTTCATATATGCATTTATATTGGTCCTCATTTTCCTCCTCCACTTTAAAAATAGAAATGCAAAACTTTGCATAGTCTTCTATCCAATTGCAAGACATTTGTTGTCACCCGAGCTTGATTGGCTTCACGTGTTTGATGTGAGAGTAATTTAAGCAGTAAATGAAGTGTGCGGATGAAGATTTGTACTTCACATAATCACCTCTTTGGTACAAGATAACTATAGGATTTAGACTGCACACACACTCAAGATGAAAATTGTCTACATGGATATGCAGTTGGGATTTTTAAAGAATTTAAGCTAAATTTCTTAGTTTTTCACTGATTCCATGAGTGCAATATGCTGGAGGATGTTATTGTGGTTATACTCTGAACAGCCTATGCTTATAAACCTGGAAGATGAATCAAGGCATAAAAGCTCGCTATTTGCATCTTTACTCTTTGAATAACAAAAATCATGTTTACTTCAAATGGGCAGGATAGAACAGCATATCTATTCCTTCTTTTTCCTTCACTGCTGCTTATTTTAAGGACATGGATCTGGGCTGGATGCCTTCCAGCACTGCCCTGTTCAACTTTACCAGGTATCATGTCGAGCTTTAATGGATTTTTTCGGTTAGATACACATTTCTGGTTATTGTACACAAACAACTGAGCATTCTTTTTGCAGGCGTGGTTACTGTATCTCTATACTGGTTTGGCTTTACGAGAAAACATTTTGAGAGTGAATGGAAGTGATATACGTCCATGGTAAAAAGATTGGCTGCTCAGATGTTTTGTCATTTGTGAAAACCCTTTTTGATAGTGGCCTTTTTCCCTCCTACTTAGCTGAATGTCTTTCTTTGTCTTCCTTGTGTCGTTTTGTATTGAGCTCATATTGTTGTTCTCGGAAGTGATGTCCTCGAATGGTGATGTAAGCTGCATTTCTTATCTTCAATTTTTAGAAGGGATGGGACAGATGTTACAAATTATGAATTTTGTGTGATGGTGGATAGCAGTAACTGAGAGTTGCTAGGGTGAAAAAGGCAAAAGAGCAGACTTGGGGTGTTATGAGTGTGTAGTAGAATAATCATTGGACATTAAGATCTTGAGGGGCACATTTTGGTTCTGTGGTATGGATGCACTAATCGATTAGGAGCTTTCTTTTGAGCTGGGGTGTGGTAGAATGATTAAAAATGAGAGTTGAGAAACTGGGAGATGTTTGTAAGGTTTTGATTTTTGTACGCTAATGGCATAAAGGTCTGATTGCAAATCTATAAAAACATTCAGTTCTTTTGAATACAGTTCTATGCTTATTTCATCTAGTGACATTTAAATTACCTTCAAAAGTAATGTTTCCACACAATTTTTATTGCGCTTGTGTATCTTATAGTTCTTATCCTTGTTTTTTTTCTGGTAATGTTTGCATCTACCTTTTGCATGCTATGGGAGTTTTCCTTTTGCCATCAAAAGTAAGAAGCAAAATCAGCAAAAGGAGCATAAAGAGGGAAGAGTAGATATTAATGTAAAAGAGATTAGAGCAGATTGTAAATAGAATTTGGACAATTCACTTGAATCATGCCTCTGAGTTCAGCATTCAGTTGATATTTTCCTTCCTAGGCCTTCTTTTTTTCTGTTTCTTACTGTTTCAACATGTTTATCTCCAACCTTTTACTCAGTTGAGACACTTGTATAAGGGAGATTTTGTACTTTTTCTTGGTGGGGAAGTATGGGCTCATACTGGAGCTTAATTGAAATACTATCAGACATCACTTGACTTTTAAATGGCACTTTATTATGAATTTGCAGGTGGATATACCATCACTACTTTGCAATGGCTATGGCACTTATAAGCCTCACTTGGGAGATAGAAAGGGAGCCTGACTGTTCTCAGAAGCAGGTTATGGTCATCATACATACCGGGCCATTCACACACTTTCTTACGCAATAAGAAATATACATTTTTTAATTGTAGTCTTGTTTTCTGCCAACAGTTTTGCCTAATATTGTTGCTTGCAGAAAGGGGTACTCTTGTTCTTGAAGTGGGCAATCATGCAGGGAGTTGCTATGCTACTTCAGAATAGGTATCAACGACAAAGACTGTATACACGTATTGCATTGGGCAAGGTATAATTGTGCTATTGATGTAATCAAGCTCCTTGTCATTTTCTTGTCTTTATATGTAACCTTCAAAAAGCACTTTCCAACATTTTATTATGTGCATCAGAATTAAAGAAATTGTATTATTTAGTTAATTGTTTTGGAAGGATGATTTATTTGTGATCTAATGCCATTTCAGTGACTTTAAGGTGGCCTATAGAAAATAACAAACAATTAATCGTACATCTCCAACTTACTGTAGTATTAGAGAAAGTTAACATGCTTAATTGCTGTTTTTGATTGTAGGCTAGAAGAATGGATGTGGTATGGGGTGAAACTGCTGGAGTGGAAGGTCAATTATGGTTGCTCTACCCTATACTGTTCATCTTGCAGGTATTAAGTTAAAGAAAAACCTGCACTGATAACTTTGATAAAAGTTATTTTGGAAACGTGTGCTGTTAGTGTTGATAATTGAGCCATTTACATTTCTGGAGAACTAGAGGTGATTAGTGTATGCCCAATATTTTTCACCTTTTGGTTGGGGGATTCCTCCTCAATTCTCATACATCTATATTTGATTTTGATATTAGACTTTCAAGTGTGGTTAATATGAATAATGATCTCATTTTAATTTTCTGGTGCTTTTTCGAGCTCCGTGTGCCTTATAGAAGCAGCATGCTGGTAAATTCTATTTATGAGGCACTCTTCTATTCATGGATGGACTTTGGGGAACCTACGTCTTTTCCTCTTCTTTCTGCCCTTTCCCTCTAGTTTCTGTCTTGGTTTTTCTCCCTCCAATAGGGTACCAAATGCCTAGTGAAACAAATTAAGTGGAATCATATTGGTGTTCGAGTGGATGACTTCTTCACGGCCTATCAAGGAAAATTTTATTATGGCTGTACCTATACATAATACAAAGTTTCAATTTGATGTTTTTTGCTAAGGAGCAAAGGCAACATTAATTAATAGCTCTCTGTCTAGGTGTTCAAGTGCAATTTCGGCCATGATCTGTTTAGATGACCCTTTTTCTTTCTCTTAATCTTTTCTCAGGGGTTTGAAGCCTATATTGGAGTTCTGTTGCTTAAAACTGCTCTTGCTGGTGTTGTCTCCGAGTGGCAGGTAAAGATGTTAGAATGTAGGAGTATATTGTTAATTTGAACTCTTGTATGTAGTTGAGCATTTTGTTGAATGCTTCTCTTTCATCTATGTGAGTTATTCTTGCAGACACACTCCTTATAGAAAATTGTTGATGCCAGGTAATTACTTGTGGGATCATTTTGATAATGATGGCAGTTGGTAATTTTGCCAACACAGTGCAGTCACTTGTGACCAAGTCTCGGTTCAAAGCAAAAATGAAGAAAGTGAAAAGCAAACAAGAATTGGATCAGGGATCTGGTAAAAATCAATAATTGCAATAAAATGCTTCCTGCTTGGACTATGACTAGAATTCTTGAGACGACGTGACTGAGCCAGTATTATTTTGTAGCCTGGAGTAATACTGCATGAGTATGCTTCTGATGATGTGTTCAGGAATGACTTGGATTCTGGAAAATAGAGATATGACATTACAGGTGTGCTAATACTTAAAAAATCAGGAATGTTAAAATGTTGTTAGGCAGAATCAAGGTTAATTTGAGGATCCTTCGTTTGTAATCCATTTTTGCTTGAGTGCCAGTTTTGTTCTATTGGACGTCACACTGGAGTTATTCATTACGCCGGAGCTCCATCTGGAACCACAAGTATATTTTTTCTCTGCGTAGTCATCGATCTCAGATTTTAATTCAGGTCGTTAGTTCACTGCACCCTCCGCCGATTCACTACATGTTGATTGTATATCTTTTCCGTTACTAGCTTCACCCTCCGCCTGCTGGGTTCTTGTGATGCACATACTGTAATTTTATCTCAATTATCAAATGGAAATAAATAAATAAAGCGAGGTCTGTATGCTTCGATTGGTCAAGATGTTCAAGGGTATCAAGCAATGCTTGGGGGGATTAAAATGCAAATAAGCTAATAAGGAACGTCCTTGTGCACTGCGAAATTCTCATAGTATTTGTCCAAAGTAAAGCAGAAAGTGTGAAAAAGAAATGTAGAGGTTATAGACCAGAGCGGAAAAAGAAAGAAATGGAAAGTAAAAACACCAAAATCTGAAAGAAAATACAGAGAACCATGCCCATATGTAATCAATGAAATGACAATTCTGTAAGATTTCATCTAAACATTCTGGCAAAATGACCACAGCCGGTTAATAGGATGCCCAAAGTAATGCATCAGGCCTCGTTTGAGTGATGGGCATGGCGAAAGGGGAATTTGACTGCAAGACATGGAACTTCACCAGAAGTCTTTTGATTAGCTCACCAGCAGCATATGAAATACCTGAGGCAGCAAATCCCAGGAGGACGTAGTAACCAACTGTTTTAAAATATGATCTTGGTGGCTTCTGAACATATGCTTTTCCGGTACCTAGCAAAACAATGCATAGAAGTGAAGCTGCTGCGGCAACAAGAAGCTTAAGGTCCCTGTCGTCACTCTTCTGAAATGAGAAGGCATAAGTGATGGGAGAAATTAAGCCAAAAATGATGAATGATAACACAGCAACAGTTGCATGAACTAGGAAATTTTCTCTGCGTCCAAGTAGTTCCTTATATCGGTCAATGTGCCCAGTGTCTTGATTTGGTACTTGCACAGCATGGTTTTTCTTGAGTTCCCAAAGCTGCAGATTCCATAGTAATCATAATTAAGTTAAAGATGAAACTTAACTTTCTGAAAATTTGGAGAGTGCCAACAGTAGATGGCGGAGAGTAAAGAAATTTACTTAAAATGGCAAAAGGATGGGAGACCTAAAAATGCAAGAATGCTCTTCAAGCTTAGAAGAAAATAAGTACTGGAGTAACGTCCCATTAGCATTCAGTTTCATCAATGGTTTCTCGTGCTTGGAAATTAATTTGGTTTCATCCATTCTGCAAGGTTTTATGCCTTCTTAATACAGGCATGCGTTTAGACAAATAGTTCTTATAGAGTCCCCCTACCTACTTGGACTTTCCTCCCGAATGAATATATCCTCAAGTAATTGTTTAGAGCTATCTGTTCCTCTACTATGCCTATCTTTCTAAAGACAAATTGAAACAGTGAACATATACTGCTTAGTAAGACAGCTGAAGAATGAAACAACTCACATTGTGACCGACAAGGGTAAGCCCACCAATCAGATTGGCCATTGCAAGAGCTAGAATATTTACTGTAGTAAGATTTGAAGAAGAAAAAATTAGATGGTACAAAAATACTAAATCAGTAATAAGATAGTTCACAAAGGGACATATCAAATAAGGCATGCACTGATTAATGCAACAACAGAAAGAATCAATTAGAAAGAGGTGCCTGACATCTAAAATTTGCCTAGTATGATGAACATCCATTTATGCAGTCTCAAGAGTTTGTTGAAAAAGCGATCACTAGGCATTTAAAATACTTACGTGTGGCCGTGCCACCTCCAGCTGCTGATGAAACAATACCAAGGCTTGTAATGGACTCAACTAAGCCACCATAAACAAAGCTTTTAATAATCTCAATCTCATAGGCTTCTCCAGAATCGGCTCCCATCTGCTCAACTACATCTATATCAGTAGTTAAATGTGGTAAGGTCCCTGTTTCTGCTGAAGAATTTGAGTCTTGCAGCAATTGTGAATCTGTAGTCTTGCTTGGTCCTGCTTCTACGACTATGACAGTATCCCTGCCTGCAATATATTGTAATTTGATAGTCAATTGACCAGAAAGCTTAGGTAAATATTACAATAATTGATTACAAATCCGGTTTTCAACATCAGAACAGGAAACCAGTCACTTCAACAGAACTACACTCCCAAATATCAAGAATGATAGTTGGATTAACAGGCTCTATTAATTTGGAAGATTAAAAAATTTCACCTGCATGATGCTCTATGGTCATCTTCTTCAAGTCTTTAGCTGTGTCAGCTTGTTTGTCATGAATCAGGATTGGTTCTTTAATTGGCAAAACGAAGGCATCCTTCTTGATTTTCAAAAGTTCCCCTGCATGAATTTCTACTTTCTTCCTGTCAATTGTCTGCTGAGGGAGTTCATAGGAACGTGCATTATCTGTCAATATGAAGGTAACTTAATCCTTTGAAAGCATGTGACAAACCTAGCAGCAAACTGAGTAAGCCAGATAGGAAAGTAAGCCAATTTGGTCCAGAAACTATTTTGATCTTCAGCTACCTTGGACTCTTATTATTATTATTTTGAACTTTTTTGGTCTACGAACTATTTTCAGGCTAATTTCTGGGCCCCTCCGAACACTTTTGTTGTTGTTTCTGGTGAGTAAATACATGTGCCATGCACATGAGATCTTTTCAAAGGATAAGCAGGGTGTTCACTTAAGTTCCCTCCATAAAAAAACTACCCACCTGAAAATCACAGTACGTACTTCATTTAGGGACTTAGCTTTAAGTGGAGGGAATTTGATTGAACTCCCCATTTTACCCTTAAAAAGAACCTAACGTGCATGACATGTGCATTTACTTGCTGAAAATGATGGAAAAGTGGCTGGAGGGACGAAAAAATTAGCTTGAAAATAGTTCAAGAATAAAAAAAGTTAAAGAAAAAAGATACAAGACTGAAGTGGATGAAAGAAAACAATTCAGTGACCAAATTGGCTTATTTTGCAAGCCAAATATAAAAGAAGTTTGAATCATGAAGGTGGATAGACAAGGCCTTATTTTATGTTCTGAATACTTTCGACAACAAAATGCAAGAAAACTGGTGTAAACTGCAGTTGAACTATGCCTTATCCGAGTATGCAATCTCCAAACAAAGATTTGCACAATTTACAAATGTTGATAAATAATTTCCCACAGCTTCTTCTTGGATAACATATTTAACAAAGGTAAGCAATCAGTACTTTAAATGTACTTAATATTATAATCCAATTACTAGGCCACACTCCATACAATATCAGGTATAGAGTATAGACATCACAAAAGAAGTCTAAACTTTCAACATTCACATAAGTAGAAGCTAGCAATAAGAATACTTGCCATTTTTGCTCAGTTTGTCTTGTGTGCCATTTTCATGTGCAGACAAGTTGGGAACTGTGGTCCCATCACGTTGCTCATGAAAAACTTCAACTCGAGTAACTTTTTTTCCATTCACATCCATATCTTTAGATTCAGAATCTTTAGGAGGCATCGGCAAGATAGACTCCACATCTGCACATGTAAGTACACGATCCAGTGATATGCACAAGACTTAAATCAGATTGACTCTAATTGTGTTATTGGATGTCATTAAGAGTAAATACACTATAGCATCTCCAGTTCCCCAAATTTCAAAAACCTCTGTTTAGATTGAAGTGGATTTCTCCACGTTTTTCAAGAGAAGAGTCTTTTATAGTATTTGTTGAAGAAAAACCAGTTGTTTCTTCTAGAATGTCACTAGACAATTCTAAATCATCCTTCAGAAAGCATGAAGTCAAAACTTCCATTGAATGCACACCGTCACCTGAGACAAAACACACCTGCATGTATGTTTTGTATTTTCAGGTCAGGTTTTTGGTCCTTCAGTAATTTCTCGTGAGTTGTGGAACCCACATTTGTAGAAATGAGAAACTTTAGCCCATCTGGTTGATTGACAGAAATGGTATCACTTTGAGATTCTCCCTTAGGAGCTGGAGTTCTGTTGGTAGATGCATCTGCTGTCTGATCAACCTGAAAATATGCTACATCATTGGAAACATTTGATGCGATTGATTGATTCCCAGATGCTGCCTGCAAGGTGTTCTTTACATCATCTCCTGCATATGACAATTACATCATCGAGATGGGCTTGAACAATTGGGCCATTCTAGAAATATTAATCTCATGTGTTACAACAAATAGATGGAGTGGAATTATATAACTGGTAACACAGATGTGAAGCAACAACTAAAGTAATCTATCCACTACCACTGGTCTACAATATTTAATCTCGTTGGGACTTGCACAAGAATGAAAGAAGGTGTTCTTGCTTGGTAGTAAAAAGGCTAAATTACCCTATATTGAAACTTGATAAAAGAATCAGTTAATCTAGTTATGTATATTAATAAAGAATAAAGAGTAATACTTAAAAGAGAACAATTAATACACTTTTGATTTTCTAAAGTGACAAATAATTTGGAACAGTCAGAAAATAGTGATAATTGCTTATGATACCAGATTCAGCTATGGTTCTATCTCTATCTGAGAGAAAAGTAGATGATATCTGTTGATCTTCCATAGTGTCCTGCTTGCCTCTATCACCAAATATCTGGAACAACTTAAATCTCTTCCCTGAAAAATAGCCATCCAAAGACATTAAATGGATTTTAGTGCATTCATTGACCTCGTGACAAAAAAACTTCAAACATAGCAAAGCAAAAAGATTTTGAAATGATGTCTAAGATGCATATGCAAGGGGGCACTAGTACACTAGCATTGTTATACAGGTCATAAAAGCTACTTTTTTATGTGCTATATTTTATATTCTACAGCAATGTCAGCCCTACAGGAGATGAAATATGCATTAATGTGCTTGTTGCACTCACTGCTTTTTGAGTAAAGCATCCAAAGGCATGATTGTTATGTGTGCAATGAATTGGAACCAGTACTGAAAAGTTACTGCCCAAAATATGGTAACACCTCCAAGGGAAGGGAAAAGAAAAAGTATGTCAATCCCGAATGTTTCTCAGAAGTGAAATAGTGTGTCTAAAACCAATTTACTGCAAAAAACAATTAACCAGAAAGAAGAATCAATTTAACAAATACAAAAATAATGTCACCAGAAGACCTAAAATGGTAATTTAATCAGAAGAACTAGACAATGATTAGATTTCTCAACAGTTCTGACAAACAATTATCACTGAGTAGCATATTAGGAAGACAAAAGAAAAACATATTTTATCATCACCTAAGGCGTTTTCTTTCCCAAATTCATGTCAAATCTCAACCGTGCACAATGGATGAAAAGAAACTACTTATACTGGTAACTCCTAACCTTCCGGAATGAAAATGCTGAAGCATGATAAGCATCTGAATATGTCTGGTTCTCTCTCACGTTCATGGTCATTTGCAGCAAATTCAGATGTACCATCTAGGTGAATATCACTGGTTGCCTGGCTACCACTATCCTTTGCTGTGGAGTCAGTTATGGTTTCTAGTTTGTTACGCTCAACATCTTCACTAGAGATGCGAATTTGACGCTTTCTTTTACGAAGAACAACCCTTCTGGTAATGCAAGACTTGCAATTAGGACAATACAAATCATGTGTATTCTGCTTCTGTAATACTGTTTCAACATCTAGTTCTGCTCCCTCAAGATCACTTTCATCAGCAAGGTCACTGCCTACAGTTTCAATCTCTGTGACTCTTGAAGAATTATAACTCGTTGTACACTCTTCAGGTAAAATTTTAGAATGCTGAGGAATTGATAAGTCAACATTCTTCTGGATGCCCTCATGTTCATAGTCTATCACTGAGTTCATATTCTTCTGTCCAAAATTTGCTGTTGTGATGCCCAATGCATCATCTCCATGATTTTGCTTAATGTGCTCTGGCAAAGAAAAGAGCAGAATTGATCTTAACCTCCTCGGTAAAAGAATACATAAGCAAAAAATCTTACTTTCAAGTCCAATTTCTGTTCGAGCAGAAATGAATATATTAATCGATTATGAAATTTAATCTTGAAAATAATAGAAAGCTTGATGACCAGTACTTTATATGCTAAATTCATGTCCCTGCATCTTGCATAACATAAGGTAGAAGTAGTGCAACCAAATTACTGCTTAACTAGAGATTAAAGAAGGTTGTTTACCAGCCATATTTCAAATCTTAAAGACATGTAAATAGGGCACAAGGATATACAAAAACAAATTATCAAACAAAAAAAAAAGGACATACAGAGAACATGTAAATAAACGGAAAATAATTTACAACTTAAATTGTATGATTACCTTGTCTCTGTAAGGCATAAATCTGGGGCCACTTAAATGATTGAACACTTATGCACAACAATGCATACACTCAAACTATTAGTTCATAGATCTAGAACAGTTGTCTACATATGTATCATATTTGTTTGCTATAAAATCTGAAAACCAAAAAGGTTGGTGCCATAGATTTGAAGTGTGGACATATCCCAACAGTCCAGTTCTCAAGCAGTCCTGACACTATGGGCAAGGCATCTCAGTATCTTAAACTCCAGTGGATGATAAACAAGATTTCTTTTTTTCGCTTTTTAAAAGGAAAAGTTATCTGTCCTTTTTGGTATTTTTATGTTAGGGAACTAATGAACAATAATATTTATTCTTTCACTTCCCAAATGATGAGACAGAATGCAGACTGCCAGATACTTTAGTAATAATTGATGGTTTTAGTAAATGTAAAGTGTATAGCTATGTCATCTTATACCATTGTACATAAAGCAGCTGCTCTTACCTCGGAAGACATAGTATTTCTGAAGTTCACAAGAAAATATTTCTTAGGAACTACAGCTCCTTAAAACCTATAGGTGCTTCGCCCCCATAAAAGAAGAGAACCCTTGATCCTGAAGTACCAATCTTTTGCTATCTACTTGCAATGTTGTTTGACTTGTTATATTCACCTAAGGGGTACTGACAAGCAATGCCTTCAGAATTCCAAACTCCTCCAAGAATCTCTGTGTTAACAGACATCTTAAACTTCTAACTAATTTGCAAGTACTTCAATGGGCTCTGTAAATGAAGAATGCACTGACCTTCTATTTCAAAATTGAAACTTGGTGCTCTGGGATTTAAGGTTTTGAAATACATCGGTTCATGTAAGTTCCCATTTGGATTCTGAATAAGATCAATACAAAAATTTGAAGTTCCATAGGTCCAACAGCAGACTTGACACTTCCATATTGCTTCAGGAACAAAAGGGTAAAAAGGAAAGTGATTGTAATTTAAACAATTTCAAGAACTGTCTTGATACATGATGTCTGAAGAGAATAGCATCCTGTCCTAGAAATTGTTAACAAGAAGCATCCATTTTATGAACAGTGAAATTTGGAAGCATTGATTGACATGGAGAAGCCCAAAAGAGGTTATCTGGAGGTGATTTGCAGCCACATATTATCAATGACAAGCATCTTAATTCAATGCTGTTAAGTTTTTCTGAGCTCAGGCCTAGATCTACAACATTTTAGTCATGCTGCTTGCTGATTATCTATTTAAGCTCTTACTATACTAGTTCAGTAGATGCAATTTTCAACCAATCAGACCATCTATGAAACTTTTAACTATGCAAAGTTGAGAATTAATCTTCATGAGAACTCGGGCTTCTAGTCAACAAGCTAAACTGAGTTTTCAAGCTTGTCTTTACTCGATGGTTCAACAAGAATATGTCAGATTGATGACAAGGGTCAGATAGCATACCGGCCACCATATTGCAAATGTTACACAATCTAGCTAAGTAGCTAACTCAGATATGAGAACCATAAATGAAAACAAAAGATTTCTTAATTCTTCAAAGAATTTCTCTATCATTTATCCAGCTCGACCTTTATGGTTCTATACTTAGAGAATGAATCTATGTATCTAAGCATTGCATCTGTCTCTATTAAACATAAATATCAAATAGTTTTTAAAAATAAAATACTATAGTTGATATATCTAATAATTGAAATAAAAGCATAAAAAAACACAGGAATATAGTGGAGTAAATATGTTTCACTACATGCACATGAAATTTCGTAAAGAAAGCAATAAAAACCTTAAATTAGCATTAAAATGATGGCAAGACATGGTTCTCAGTGGCGAATCTCCAGTTTCAACTTTGCACCCAACTTGAATTATCAATTACAAAAGAAAGAAGAGCTTAATCAAGATTTGGTTTTGTCTATCAGCAATAACCAGGCATATCAAATTCAACATTCGACGAAACAAAGAATTGAAAGGACCCTCTTCTTTTGTTATGTTGATAAGTTTAGCAGACAGGTAGGGTAAAGAAAAGTAAACCCCACATATAAGTGTATTACAGACACATGCTTATAGATAATATCAATTGACAAGAGACAGGGTAATTAAACCATACACTATTGGCTGGAGCAAGGATAATCAGAGATGTTACTTGGTTTAAGGGATTAAAGGAATAGGGAAAAAGAAACCTGCCTTCTTCTTTGTCATAGTAAATGCAATTATTTGATTTGGAGTGTCCTTCAGTAATTTCAGTTTCCTTGTGAACCCCATTTCCAGCTGGAGCCACCGCATTCTCTGGGCCATCTATTTCTTCGGACTCATCAAGAACCGACTCTTCTACTACATGGCTATGCCCATTAGTTTTGCTGCCACTGTCTTTGAGCTGAGCACTATCTTCCTCAGCAGCAGACTCCATGGAGCTGCCCTCATTCCGAACTCTGGACCTCCTTGCATTCAAAGAGCCTTCTTCTTTCTCCATCTCCTCGAAATCTTGATCCCATCTCTGTTCTTTCTCCATCACTACACTAGATTTACTACTAGCCTCTTGTGAGTGGGATGAAAGGAGCATATCAAACTTTGTTGTGGCACATTGAGACCACCATTTTTATTCTACAAATATAGCCTTGGGAAAAAGTGTAGATGATGAAAGAAAATGATAAAATACAAATTTTTTCAACTTCAAATGGTAAGCTGAAGTAGTTGAGGTCCTTGAGGACTCAGGAGTAGTCATTACTCCTTAGCAAGTGCTGGTAAGTTCCTAGTTTCAACGTGGGTAGTAGTAAATTTTCTGGCATGGGACGGGTCTTTTCTGCGTCCACTTACTCTCTAGCTTCTTGTTGGTGATTTTTATCCTATCGATCTCGCTTGAGTTTTAATCTTTATTTTTTAGTTGTTTTGGGAGAGAAAGTAGTGAAATACTATTTTTACCTTTCATAGAATTGTTGAAATTTACATAAATTTTTTATTGAAAATCTCGATAATAATTGTGACCAAACTCTACATCAAAAAATTTCTAAGAATCAAAATAGTAAATTTAAAAATAATTTATGGATGAAAAAAATTTAAAATAAAGAATAGGAATCAAAGATAATAAACAGGAAAAAAACTTGGTGACTAAAATTGTGAATTATTGAAATGAAATGCTTTTTTTTTTTTTTTACGTTGCATATCAAAAAAATTGTTATTGATAATGGTCAAAATGATCAATAATATGACATGTTGAAAATAACGAAAAAAATTGTAAATAAAGAGAAGGGATTAAAATCTAAACTTACTAAAATTTATTTTATTGAAAGATATAAAATATAATAAAATAATTACATGGTTATTGTCTTTTTCGTAACAGCTGAGTTAGAAGCAAAGTTAGCCGGGACAGCTCCATTAATAGCTGAAAGAAGGGGGCTCTGTCGTATTCACATGGGATGGGGAGTTGGGGTTTGGTGGTGGGCGGCGGTGGGGCTCACCGGCTTCAAATGTAGACAAAATCAATATGGCATGAGCCAAATGTATGCGGAAAGAGAGCATTAATGGCTACCAACACCTTTGACAATCATAACTCGTAGTAGGGACTAAGAAAGTACTACTACTTAGAAAAGTTATTTAAAATTATTAAAATAAAATTAAAAAAAGCTAATTGGGCAGAGAGCAGTTATATGAAAGTCTTACTTAGAGCAATAATATAAAAAATTAAATTCTACTAAATACAAAGTGATTTATTTGGATGGATTTGTAAGTTGGGCCTGAATAAGAAATCAGACGATATCATTACCCGGCCCATACTTTACTGTTTCGAATGATGCTTATTACTGAATAAAGGAGAATAAATTATTGCAATTAATCATTGCACCATATTGGAAACTTACTGTACTAATACTTTTTTAATGGAAAAAACCCATATTCCAAAATGCCTTGGTGACAACTTAGATAAGAAATGTTGTAGTATACATTTTTATATCATTAGGTAGTTGGTCTAGGGACTATCATTCTGGTTGATTCCAACCATCTTAAAATTTATTCACTTTATTTCTAATAATAAAATTTTAAAATTTTATTTAATATAAAAATTAAGAAATTTGTTTTAACATTAAAAAAATTATTAAAGTATTTTTTATTAATTAGTTAGTGATAAGATCACACAAATTAGTGAAATAATTTTTTAAAATTAAAAATGTTATTAGTGATTTTTTTTATAAAAAAATTGTTATATCTATAAAATAAATATTTAGTTTTTTATATCTCAAAATAAGAATGTGAATGTTTAATTATAAATGAAATATCTAAATAGATCAAACTCAAATATAACATTTGAATTTTAATTAAAAAGTGGATTTAGTGCTTCTTTTTTAAAGAAAAACAAAGAGATTCATTAAGAAAGAGAATTAGTCAATATAATTAAAATTAAATCACATTATAAAAATGACGTTTTTAAGTGCAACCCAACCAAGAAGTATTTAATAATGTATAAAATAATTATAAATGTAACAATACATTGTTAGATTTAATATTAGATTATCTAAATAATAAAAGGAAAAACTGTTATTCATCATTTTTTATTCAAGTTAAGCTTAGATATTAGAATGCTTTTCTTTTTTTTTGGAAAAAAGAAAGAAAGAAGATGACATCGACCGGCTTGACCGCGGTTCAAAATTTACATTTCACCTTGGGCTGAAGTTAACTCAAAATGGACTTTTTACTTGATTCAACTCAAAACTTTTTCTCTTTAATTGGGCCGAATTCGAATTCGATAAAACGAGACTCAGATCACTCGATTGCCATTTAGAATGATTCACCTCCAGCACATGCATTGAGAAGGGTTTGTTAATCCTCACATCTGATTTAGTACTAAAATTAAATGATCCACTTAGATGCTCATAGTCCCTGGAGTTTATGGAAATATTATGTCACGCTCTCATACCACAAATTTATGCCAAGAATTTAAAAAGTGATTACATACTTTAAGTAGTTGATCAAATAATGTCGAAAATAGTTGATAATAACTAAATTAATAATGAATATTTAGAAATATTATTATACATTATATTATATTTATATGGTATGAGATAGAGATATCACAACTACATATATGACATATACAGTGATATTCTGAATATAAAGGGTATATTCTATATAGGAATAGTTGGGATACTGAAACTCCAGCAATCCTAATTCTAAATCCCAGAAGATTACATTATAGTCACTCCAAAACACATTTGAATACTTGCTAATTCCTGTGTCATATAAAGAAGTTCACAGCCGAATGAATTATTCCCAAAACGAATATACTCATTTGCCTCGACCAATCATTACATGGATAACAGAATCTACTGATTATTATAGATACTTCCCCTGGTTAACAAATTACATGATCGATTATACCTCGTAAACTTGGAAATCTGGAAAATCGTAGTTGTCACTAAATGATCACATCCATATTCTCTAGTCTTTGTTTTTTCTGCTGGTAATAGCCAGCTTCAACATTTCGAATTGACAAATAGAAATGTGCCAGAATAAACATTAACTCATCTGAAGAATTATTTTTTCATTTTATTTCGTTAATGGGATATGCTAACATATATTCCCATCGGCCATCGTAATCATCAAATGTATATAAATTTAACAGATAATCACCATATTTAGAATGTGAGATTGTTTGGCGGGGTACAAAAAATATGGCCCCTCAGGCTCGAGAAGCCGCGGAACTTGAAGATTTGAATAATGAGGAGACAAAGGAAAACTTTAAGGAATTTAGAATTGAAGCTTTATCATTTCATGAACTTTTAAGTTATGCAGATGCATTAGACTGGATTATGATGGTGCTTGGTACTTTGGGATCTATTGTTCATGGCCTTGCCCAGCCCGTAGGCTATCTGTTGCTTGGCAAAGCCCTTAATGCATACGGTAATAACATCGGTGATACTGATGAAATGGCTAAAGCACTGAAAAAGGTATTTACACATTTCTCTCTTTTTCTTAGCAAAAGTCCCTGAAAGTACAGAGCTCCCCCCCCCCCCCCTTTTTCCAACAGGTTTCTCCTTCTTATGCAGGTAGTTCCTTATGTATGGTATATGGCCATTGCAACATTTCCTGCAGGAGCAGTGGGTAACTTCTAATTTTACAAATCTTTCAGTTTACATTTGAATATTCAGCCATGTGAAGATAGAAAACTTAGCTAAAAAAGCCATGCAAATTATGGGCTTCTTGCAGAGGTAGGATGCTGGATGTATGCAAGTGAAAGACAAGTATCAAGATTAAGGTTAGCATTTCTAAAAGCAGTTCTGAGCCAGGAGGTTGGAGCTTTTGATACAGATTTAACATGTGGGAAAGTGATAACCGGAATTACCAACCATATGGGGATCATACAAGATGCCATTGGAGAAAAGGTAGGTACAAGAAGAATACACTATCTTTTCTCCATGGATTTTTAATACAAATACAATCATGCATATCACTCATTATTTTTCTATAGATTCGTTAGCCATTTTACAAAGGGTTATTCTACTCATTACGATTTTCTAAGCTTGTCTAGGATTCTCCCATTTCCACCAAGAAACCTTAATATGGTTTCAGGTGATTTGCTGGGCCAAATAAAGTTTTCAAATCCTGAATATGGACAGGCTTGGATTGTTCTATGTAACAGTAGACCCACCTAATTGTACACAGTTGAGGTGTACTATGTCAAAGTTTCATGACCTGTCTCTTAACTTCACCTGCAGTTGGGACATTTTCTAGCAAGCTGTGCAACTTTCTTTTGTGGGGCGTTGATTGCTCTCATATCATGTTGGGAAGTTTCACTACTTAGCTTGTTCGTGGTTCCCATGATTCTTGTAATCGGAGCTACTTATACAAAGAAAATGAATAAAATGTCAGCTATCAAGATGTCATACCTGTCCGAGGCTACATCCATGGTAGAACAGGTAATAAAATGTTTGCAATTGTTTTTGCATTTTGTAAATGCACAGACGAATCTTTCTTGCACTACAACAAAGAACTGCGCTGAATCCTGGTTGTTGCATATGATAGACAATTTCCCAGATCAAAACTGTTTTTGCATTTGTTGGAGAAAACCGAGCAATCAAATCATTCTCAAAATCCTTAGAGAAGCAAATGAAAATAGGCAAGCGAGCAGCACTGATTAAGGGAGTTGGAACGGGTGTGTTTCAAGCTGTGACCTTTTGTTCATGGTCCCTTATTGTGTGGGTTGGAGCCGTTGTTGTCTCAGCAGGAAGATCAAGTGGAGGAAATGTCATAGCTGCAGTTATGTGTATCCTCTTTGGAGCTATGTAAGAAATTCCATTGCAATTTTTAGCAGAAGAAGAAAAATGTTCATATCAAAATTCAGCAGGAGAATTTTGCCAATTGGTTTCATTTCTTTTTCTTTTACAATAAAAAAATTGCAGATCACTGACTTATGCTGCACCAGACATGCAAATCTTCAATCAAGCAAAAGCTGCAGGAAAAGAAGTCTTTGAGGTCATCAGAAGAAAACCCAGAATAAGTTCCAACCACGATGGGGAGATTCTGGAAGCGATCGAGGGAAACATCAATATAAAGGATGTGCACTTTGCCTACCCATCACGTCCGGAGGAACAAATCCTTCAAGGGTTCTCATTGTCAATTCCCGCAGGGAAGGTGGTGGCTCTGGTGGGGAGTAGCGGCTGTGGCAAGAGCACGATCATCTCCCTCGTTACAAGATTCTACGACCCAGAAAAAGGTTTGTGATCACAATAAATTCATAGACGATTCGGCATTTTCATGGTAGAATCCAAATCCCTCGTCGTATATCAGAGAATAGTTTAACAGAAATGAAACGCTGCCTTACAGGTGGGATATTCATTGATGATCACAATATCAAGGATCTTGATTTGAAGTGTCTGAGGAGAAACATAGGAGTAGTTTCCCAGGAGCCATCACTCTTTGCAGGTAACATTAAAGAAAACATCACAATAGGGAAAATGGATGCAGAAGACCCAGAGATTCAGAGTGCAGCTAGTCTGGCTAATGCACACTCTTTCATATCCCAGCTTCCAGACCAGTACTTTACACAGGTAAGATAAGACCAAATATTTGAAACCCTTTTCTAGAGTGCACTACTTCAGCTGATAATCGTCGTATACAATGACTTGAGTTGATAAGCTCCCTGACGCATTACAGGTAGGACAAAGTGGCTTCCAGTTATCAGGTGGACAAAAACAAAGAATTGCAATAGCTAGAGCGATTCTAAAGGATCCTCCTATTCTTCTGCTGGATGAGGCCACCAGCGCACTTGATTCAGAATCAGAGAAACTTGTTCAGGATGCCCTTGAAACAGCAATGCAAGGAAGGACAGTCATCTTGATTGCACACCGGTTGTCAACCATCATTAATGCAGATATGATTGTCGTTGTAGAGAATGGAAAAGTAAAAGAGTCAGGGACACATGAGTACTTGCTCAACAGAAGCGAATTCTACAACTACCTATTTAGCACGCAAAATATCAGCCAAGAAAGTGGTCCAAGGTGAATTGACCTGTGTACATGCATATCCAGTCTATTAACATTGCACATATAGGTGAACATTTGACACATATATCCTAACTGTTGACTCAAATCAATGAAATATAGGACAACAGATCCAACGGAAGAAACTGGGAGTATTGAGCCGCAGGATTCATTTCGGTCTGAGGAACTCACTCCCATGAACATAAATCACAGAGATACCAAAGTGGAACATGAACTGGAGAAAGGAAATGAAACCATAATATTCTTCAGAATCTGGTTTGGACTGACGAAGGAAGAGTTCAGCAAGGCTTTTATTGGATCTTTAGCAGCAGCGTTTGCAGGCATCTCTAAACCTCTTTTTGGGTTCTTCATCATAACAATAGGAGTGGCATATTACAACCGCAATTCAAAGGAGAAAGTTGGAATATATTCAATGTTCTTTTCTTCAATAGGATTGCTTTCCCTGCTAGCTCACACTCTGCAGCATTACTTATTTGGAGTAGTTGGAGAGAAGGCCATGACAAATGTTAGAGAAACTTTATATACAGGTATCATGTTTAACCTATTCTATTTCCTCTGTATTCATGCATTTCTACTCTATTTCCTTTAACCTCTTCCTCCAGACCTCCTCTATTCCTTTTTGCACTCTGCGTGTATAGAAGAGCAGTCTCTCCCAATTGTAAAGATTCAAGTCAAGCATAACTGGAATTCCATTTTGCAGCTGTGCTACGCAATGAATTAGCCTGGTTTGAAAGGCCTGAAAACAATGTTGGATCACTTACAACACGCATCATCCATGAAACATCCACGGTCAAGACCATCATCTCTGACCAAATGTCTGTTATCGTCCAATGCATTTCCTCCATTCTGATTGCAACAACTGTCAGCATAAGATTCAACTGGAGGATGGGTCTTGTTGCTTGGGCTGTGATGCCTTGTCATTTCATTGGCGGTCTGATACAAGCTAAGTCAGCCAAAGGGTTTTCAAGAGACAGTGCTGCAGCTCATTCAGAACTAGTCTCCCTTGTATCTGAGTCTGCAACCAACATTAAAACCATTGTGTCTTTTTGCCACGAAGAGCATATACTCAAAAAGGCAACATTATCTCTCAAAAAACCCATGAGGAAAAGCAGGAAAGAAAGCATTAAATATGGTCTCATACAAGGTGCATCCCTTTGCTTATGGAACATTGCTCATGCTGTCGCTTTATGGTATACAGCACTTCTGATTGAGAGAAGACAGTCTACCTTTGAAGATGGGATTAGGTCATACCAGGTTTTCTCTCTCACGGTGCCTTCAATCACAGAATTATGGACACTCATACCCACAGTTTTATCAGCAATCAGCATTCTCACACCTGTGTATGAAACTCTTGATCACGACACTGATATTGTACCAGACACCCCACAAAATACGTCATCTGAGAGAATAAAGGGACATATTGAATTCCGAAGAGTCCATTTTAATTATCCATCCAGACCCGACATGACCATACTTGACAACTTCAGTTTAAAAATTGAAGCTGGATCGAGGGTGGCTCTTGTTGGGCCAAGTGGAGCTGGCAAATCTTCTGTTTTGGCCCTCTTGCTGAGGTTCTATGATGCCAAACTAGGAAAGGTGCTGATTGACAGTAAAAATGTGAAGGACTACAACTTGAGAAATTTAAGGACACAGATAGGGTTAGTGCAGCAAGAACCACTCCTATTTAGCTTTTCAATTAGGGAAAACATCTGCTATGGGAATGAAGGGGCTTCAGAAGCTGAGATCATAGAGGTGTCAAGAGAAGCTAACATTCATGAATTCATTAGCAGTCTGCCTGATGGATAT
This sequence comes from Apocynum venetum, assembly GCA_019593545.1. Lineage (NCBI taxonomy): Eukaryota > Viridiplantae > Streptophyta > Magnoliopsida > Gentianales > Apocynaceae > Apocynum > Apocynum venetum. Next base: position 5,666,235 of record SRSM01000331.1, on the reverse strand, counting down.
GATACTGTGGTGGGAGAGAAGGGATGTCAACTTTCAGGAGGACAGAAACAGCGAATAGCGATAGCAAGGGCTCTATTAAAGAGACCAGCAATAATGCTCCTAGATGAAGCAACAAGCGCCCTAGATGCCAAGTCTGAGAAAGCAGTGGTAAATGCTCTAGAAGCACCACAAATAAGCAACACTGACGGCATACTTACTAGAATGACACAGGTGACCATTGCACACAGGCTTTCTACAGTAATCAGTTCAGATAGAATTGTAGTCATGGACAGAGGTACAGTTGTAGAAATGGGTACACACGCATCCCTGGTAGCATCATCTGACGGGATTTATGCAAAACTCTATAAACTCCAAAGCATTAAGGATTAATGCATCCAAACGTAGTAAACAAACAAAGCCCTTCTGGTTCTTTTGCCCTCCCAATTGAATCTAGAGTGCACGTTCCAGTGTTTGCATTCAAACAAAGAAACAAATGCACTTCTCACATGATCAACATTTCAAGTTCCACAGAAGATAGTTTAACATAATTAACACCATGTAGAGGGGATCAGTACTCCTACCTAAAGTTCACAGTGAATGCTACATAAGGTCTTCAGCTGGTCCATCTCTTCAATAGAAGCAATCCCAAGGTCAATAAAACATAACTGAACGAACATATAGCAGCTGATCAGTCAAATTATTGTAAGATCAAATGCCAAACCAAAGACAAGAAGAACTACAGCGTGATAAAACCTGATACTGTGGCTTCTTGAGCGTGTGGAATCCTCTCTTTATTTGTTGTTGCCATCCAGTATTCTGTTTAAGAGATTTTTCAAGAGCCTCTGTTCTCTGAAAGTGGGATGCAAATATTTTTAAGTACAACAAAGTAGCTGACATAATGGATGTGCTATTATATACTCTTGTCTTCTAGAAATGATTTCAACTACCAGAATCTTGAGCATAAAAAACTTACTAAAGATATTAATACAGTAGAAAACACAATAAGCAAGCATCGGAAAAATTCCTGAAATTTTATGCCACAATCAACAATTAATCATATTTGAAGCACACATGACAACATCTTCTGATTCACCTCTGAAGATGAAAGAATGGTGTCATAGAACAAATTATTTATGTACTCAAAGTTGTCCTGTTCCTATATATTTCAACTAGCAATCCTGCAGAACACTGAAAATGGAAAATCCAAGGTGGTCTTTAACAGTCAAATTTATTGAAATTCCAAGATTATCAAATCAAACTACAAAATACTTAAGCCAAATCTGAAGTGCATAACATATCAGATTTCTTCAGAAGTAAGTGCAATGCAATTTGAACTGCAGTATATGGCAAAATAAGAATTACCACACATTAGCCAAAGGAAAGGCATTACTAAAGAGTCGTTCCAGGGGACTGGTCAAATATAGGCAAAGGGTAGATGAGTAAAGCAAGCAAAGAGGTTTTAACTTCAGATTGTGAGATAAAACACATCTAAGGATAAAACTTCCAAACAATCCAACCACTTAAGAAACTGAGGGAACTACTTTAAAGAACATAAATATTGAACTAACGAAAATGTATCTACTTGTAAAACATCTAAACATTGGCATACCCAGGCACAAGTCAATATCATGAGCATAGGCAGCTTTTGTGTAAATACATATGCAAACACTTACATGAGCAGGGTCTAGAATCAGTAAGTTGTATTGTTGAATCCCATTTCTCTGGTGTTTAGCTTGAATTCCAACAATGGTTCTTGAGTGACCTTCATGTTGGAAATACAAAGGCCTGCAAAAAAAGAAAAAGATTTTAGCAAGCTATTGCAAGATGTACTCTGGGGAAAGAGACTTACATGTCCCATAATTAGACACTCATTTAGCACATAAAACAGACTCTTCTTACGGATAAAAGTATACTCACGCTTTCTCACTAAGAATAACAGATGGATGGCCAGCTTTGGTCAAAGTGTTGTCAGAGAAGTAACTCCATACCCAGTGCACAATAACCTCACCACCTCTGGCATTTCTAATGGGGATGCTAGGATACTTACAATCTTCAGTCCCAACTGAACCCTTACAAGTAGCTTTCTGATCTCCTCTGGACAGAAACTTATCCATGGGCCCATAAACCTGTGGCACCTTCCTTTTACCAACATTTTCCTTTATCCCCAATTTGGTTTCCACACTACAGAAATCCACTACCATGGCCCGTAGACCAAATGAACGAAAAAGTGCTGCACATTCTGTAGTTCCAATCCAATTTCTTTTGCCATAAATTTCCCCATCAAAGTCTCTGGAACCTTGTGCATCGAAACCTAGTTCCCAAGCAATTTCAAGCCATCTCTGGAGAGAAGCAATATCAGGAACAAACCCAGAACCACCATACAAGACTTCCCTCGCTTCTGGTCTTTGTTTCAGCAAATGTGAACAAAGCATTTGGATATTACGCCATCCACAACCCCATCCTACATCTAATTCTCTGCTCTCAAAATGATCAACATACCCACACAATATGCTAGTTCCATTTTCAGGATCTGATTCCAAACACTTCCTCAGTAAAGCCATCAATCCATCCTCTATTCGATAGAAGTTATCCTTAATCTGTAAACTAATTAAGGAGCACACTTTTTCATCAACATCAATTCCTGCACAAGCAGCAGTTGCACCATTTACCCTTGATTTACTGCATTCTGGCTTTTCCCAAATACTGGACTCAGTGCACTGGTCAACATTAACCTAGTTGAATTCCCACATATTTCAGTTACTTCATGCTAACATTGATGTCAATCGACGACTGAAGAACTTCCAGCAAGCAGTAGTAGAAAACTTTAATTGATTCAGAAGAAGTACAATATATTCATGGGTCTATCAGTCTATCACACACAAACAGAAAGTACAGCTAAAACAGAAAGAGAGTAGCCTCTGCGAGTACCAGAAAGGAAGAAGATTTAGGTAACTCAAAAGCAATTTCATGGGCTAATTTCAAGTCCCTCGAGAGTTCTTCATCAACCAAGTGATCATTTGCATGCCTGCATAAAAAATAAGAAAAAACTTAAGCACCACTGCTTTCAAGAAAATTTCTTATCTTACCAAAATTAGGACTTTTCTATTTCTCTTTTCTGTGTTTTATCTTTGTTCCATAAAACAAAATCCGGTTTTTTTCGCTCTTGCACCAAAAAAAAAAAATCTCGGAAATATATCTATTGAAGGAAGGAGAGTACATCAGCAACCAAGAATACCTTTCGATTTCTTGAGCCGGAACAGCCAGATGACAGAAAGGGCAAGCGCAATAGTCCATCGTAAGGGCGTTCTCTCAGTTAAAATTTCAAAATCAAGAAATGATTTCTTTATACGACTTCTTTGTATTTTGCTTACTTTGGATTTTGCCTCGGCGTTGGAAAGGATAACAGGAACGGATTTCGCATGGAATAAATACCGAATAAGGATTACATTAATATTTTCATGTAGAAAACCAAGTGCAAACGAAGCAAAAATTCTACAAAACAAATTACTGTAAATAAATTAAGAGCCGTGCGACGTTTTCGGTACTTACAATTCGTAGGCACATTGTAGTACAGTTGTGCGTGCATCCAAATTCCAAAGGCAAAAGAGAGACCGCTGCGGAGCAAGGAAGGAAGAAAGGGAACTAACTACACAAAGAAACCGAGCAGAGCGACACGGTTTTCAGACTGGTATTCTCAATTATTGCTATATCTGGTTGGGTATTTTGAAGAAGTAATTGGGATGGAAATAAATTAGTTCGTCTCACCAAATATAGACAATTAGACATTTTAACAAAAATTAAAGAAACCTTGTTTAAATTGTAAAGTATTCACTTGCTCTTTCTATTTTACTATTTAAAATTTGATCAAATTTAAATTTAATTATGTAAAAATATATACAAATTTAATTTAAAATGTATAAAAAATGTGTAATTATTTTTTGTAAATAAAAATTTTATTTTAATGTATATTATTCTAATAATTTAAAATAAATTTTATAATAATAAATAGTGTTAAATATGAATATTTTATATAATTAAAAATTAAATAATAAATTTAATAAATAAATTGAGTATAATTTAAAACGAACGAAAAAAGAAAATAATTATATTTTAGAATATCTTTAATGCACAAATGTCAATATTAAAAATAATATATCACATAACAATTAATGACAATTAATAATTAAAATGTCAATTCATATAAAATGACATTAAACTTTAAAAATTATCTTTAATACATAATGACAACAATCAATTTAATTGTACATGTGTTATTTACTAAAAGATAAATTTATTAAAAAATAAGAACACAATTAATTATATTATTCAAGTTTCATTTGTTAATTGATAAATTTATTAAAAAATATTATTTTTTATTTATATATTTATGTGTTGAAGTCAAGATATATATTTATGTTCTGAAAGGCCTTATAAGCCGGAAGGAGCCTCATCATTGAATACAGTGATCGTAAAAGTATAATAGATTTTTTTTTTTTGTCAGATGCATCACCAGTCTGAAGAGCCATCTTCCTCAGGTGCTCATACTGGACAACCCATCTTTCTAAAATTGTTTCTGTGAGAGTCCCCAATCCCGAACTATCATGTAAATTATGATCAGAAGAAGAATTTGCGTTTTCTTGGACAAGAATGATATCAATAATCATCGGCATCATCAAATTCCTCTTCCAGAAATTCAAATCTCGTAAGGCTGCAGGACGACCCCCTAATACTAAATTGAACCATTTGTCGCTCTTTTTCGCTTATCCTTGACAAGCATATAGCCGGATGGAAGGAACCCTTGAGCCCAAAATAATGTGTAAACTTTTCAGCAGAAACAGAGTAACAATCTGTTCAAACCTTCCACATTCAATCTGAGGGCTACCTTGCAAATCCATTCCTTTCTGAAAAAATCAAGCTATGTGTCAGAATGCACTATTAGAGGGCCTAACTTGCTTATATGCAGCCGGGGGGCGGGGGGAATGAAAAGGCTATAAAATGCAATAATGAACTAAAAAGGTAAATCTACCTGCGAATCTAGCATTCCAAAGAGGAGAATTAAATGCAGTCCTGTCGTTGTGTAGGATAAGTATAAACTTTAGTCTGGCACATAGCTGCATCTGAATGTACGCAAACCTGGAGATGGAAACTAAGTTAATTACTGAAAGATTTACCAAACGGATACACTTGCCGATTGTGCAATTGCATAGACATCAAAGTTTCCATATAAGGACTCAAAAAATAGCTAAATCTTAGACATACAATGCGATGGAGAATCCGTAAATTACAGGAAACTATATAACTTAAAAAATAACCATATAAAGTTCACAGGAAGTAAAAGATCCAGATAATGGGACTGGATTGATCATTGACAAAAAGTACATGAAAATAATATTCACATAAGAAATGAACTAAGAAATACAAAAGAGCAATCAAACAGTGCAAGCAAAGTTGAAATAATCAATAGAAATAGTACTACTGAATTCAAAATGAAATCAAGAAAAAGAAGAAAGACTTACTTGAGAGAAAAGAGTTGTTGTGAAGCAACCAAGTAGAGAGAGGCGTGAGAGTACAAGGAAGCGAAAGCAAGAGAGAAAAAGAGTGATTGCATAGAGCACCAAAACAAGAATGGGTTAGTAAAGAGAGAAAGAGGACAGAGAGTAGATTTCAATTGTTCTTTTTTAAAATAATTAAATAATGTGTCGTGATTAATCAGATTACTGAAAGTGATCTGTACTTATGATATTCTGACAAAGAAGACTGGAGAGAATCTGCTATTTTTAAGTACTAACAATTTTGAAGAACGTAAATTTCGGACCAAGGAAACTTGCAAACAGCTCAAAGTTTGCATACACAGGACGAGTCAATCTCATGAGCAAAGGCAATCTGCAAGATTTTGTGTAAATGCATATGCAAACACTTACATGAGCAGGGTCAAGGATCAGTAAATTGTATTTTCTGTGTCCAGTTTCTCTGGTGTATAGCTTGAATTCCAACAATGGTTCTTGAGTGGCCTGCATGATGGAAATACAAACGCTGGCAAAACAAAAGATTTAGCGTGCTATTGCAAGATAGACTCTGAGGAGAGAGACTTACATGTCCATTCATTAAGCACATAAAACAAACTCTTCTTACTAATAAAATTATAATCACACTTTCTCATTAAGAATAACAGATGGACAGTCAGCTTTGGTCAAAGTGTTGTCAGAAAAGTAATTTCATACCTAGTTCACAATTGCTCCACCGCCTATGGTGTTTCTAATGGGGATAGAAACTAATTAAAGCACTAATTATTTTTTATATATACATTGTGCATATTTGGAATAGAAAATGTTTCATACCCACAAGAATGATGAAGTTGTTCTACTATAGTTTAATCGGGACAACAAGAGTTAGATCGGAGCAATATCTTCACTTGTGCGCAGGATTTTAATCGAGACAATGACAGTTGTATAAGGATAATATCTTCACATGTGGACAAGATTAAAGTCTTGAGTTAGGGCTATTCGGCCCTCTCGAGTCTCGCTCCCAATCTCATTCCCATGTTACTGTCCGCAAAAAACCAATATGATGGTTTTCGGTGCCATTGACATAAGAGCATCTTCAATGCATTAATATCAAAGTCAAAAAAAATATAACACGTGTCAATTGATAATTGGAGTGTCAATCCAAATAAAATGAATATCAAGTAAATTGATATTCAAATTAACAAATATCATAATGTCAACAATCAATTATATTTTACACATATCATTTGTTAATTGATTAATTTATTGAAAATATTATTATTTATCTATATATGTTGAGTCAGCATGTCAAAAAGTATGTGAAAAGATAGACATTTTTTTTGACATTATCTCATAATATTTGCATTGATGATAAAAATTTGATAACATCTTTGACTTTGGATGATGTGACATAATTTTTTTTGACATTTATATTGTACATTGTAGATGCACTAAAACACCCTTTCATGTCTCAAAATTCAAATAATTATGCTCTCCCATTTAAAATTGAATTTCCTCCCTTCAATTGATGTCAAATAATTAAAATCTCAAGTATTTTTCAAACTTCAAAAAAGAAAAAAAAACTTAGTCAGTCGTTGAATCAGGTCCTAACAGCCATTTCATCAACAAAAACTAGCAATATGCATAATCTGAAAAAGGACAATTAGTGAGTCTATTGAGGATCGTAAGCACAAAAACGTTAAGGCAGCAACGTTTCTGACCCATTCTTGAAAAACTAGGTCAATTGGTCACTTCAAAGATATTTGTACTAATATCATTCTTATTTTTAAAAAAATTAGTAAACAAATATATTACCTTTTAAGCAGATGGCCCGAATCATTTTTATTTATACATAATAACATTCATTCAGAATGAACACAAAATTGTACTCGGTGTACTTTGGATAAAGAAAGAGAAAGCATGCCAGGTGACAATACCGAGCTTAGATAGAAAAGGAAAGGCAGAATATATGAAAATAGCTCCTGGATGACTTTTCTTATATTGATATGTACATAATCTCAGTCCTGTATTGCCGATGAATATGGGCCTAACCAGAAATTTACATCTTCTATGATGATAAAATCAAGAATGCCAAGTTCTTCTAGTAACCATCAAAATTACTGGGTATAAGCTACTTTCTTAGGTAAACTTAAAAATCTGCATTAGACAAATTAGTGAGATGAAGCCTTTTCCCTCATTGATGCCTGTGAAGCGCTCTTGGAAAGTAGTAACTCCTTCATGTCTTTGTAAGCCTTTAGCTCCTCCAAAGCATCTGATGTCTTTCGAGTGATAAAGAATCGTGAAGTCCCACCATCTCCATCAAGATCAGATTTTGAAGAATCAGAGGCATAACAACTAGAATCTTGACGCAAAGGAGGAGCTGTTCTTAGCATGTGAACAAGGGCACCAACAGCAGAATCTTGAGATTTTCTTGCAATTGGCAACGCTTGCGAAGAAGCTTCTGAACCTTTTCTTCCACCAAGATTTTGGCTATAGAATAGGAGAAGAAAAAAAGAAAAAAACATGTTATGCAAGTACAAGGCTTAAAATAATAAAGGTTCACAGACATTGACCTATTTTTGTGGTCAAGTACAAAGGATATAAAGTTACCTACTGCAAGAAGGCAAGAAGATGAGAAAAATTACTCATAATATGCAACTGTATATATATATTCATCTATTTCACCAATGGCGTCCCATGAGTTCAAGGAGGAGTTAATTTATTGGGAATCAGCTTTAACCATATAGATCGTCAATTGGAACTAGTTACCATCGAATGATGTTTCCATCAAGATAGGATGAAAAATGGCACAATCCTCAATCCAACTATGTCAAGTTCAAGAAGGAAACTAAGGCAACAAACCATGCCAGGTACAAGAGAAGAATATTAAGGCAACAAAGCATAATCTAGTTTCATTAACAGACAAGCATGCTGCCTGCTTCTGTTTTTTTTTATCCCTCATAAATTTTTATTTAATATGCTTAAAGGTATAGATATCTAAGACAAGTAACATGCTAAATCCAGAAATAAAGAACATTCTGAAATGAATTTTAAAGTGAATGTCAACCTAAATGGTCAAAAAATACCATCTCAATGTAACACATACATAAAGCTATTGTCAGATTGAGATTTTGCCATAACATTGGCAGCATAAAGCAGGGCCTCAGGCAACCATTCAAAGAAACAGAAAGTAAGGACTCAGGTGTCATTGAATGTAGACAAAGCTTCATTACACTGTCTTCAAGGAAGTAAAATTCTTCATATTACTTATTCACAAATAAACATGTAGACGTGCAAGCATGCCAAACTGATAATGGTTATATCAAGATAACGACAACAGTCAGCAGGTACTATTTCATGTAAGGGAATAAAAGACCTTTCTACATTTATATTTTTGTGCCATAGTTTTACTCTGATCCCTGTATAGAAAAAGAAGAGCGACAGAACAGTCTTCTCCAAGAAAGGCCTTTTCCTCAGGCTACCATTCTGCAAGGCCACCTAAGCTATTTTTTAAAATAATAATGATAATCATTTTTTTTTTTAAAAAAAAGGACAAGGTTGTATGAACTGTTTCAACCAATTTTACTAGATTTAGGATGCTTATAAAGTTTTATGGTCATCATACTTGCATAGTAATTGTGGGATTCCAGATGAGTTGAGAGTTGGGGAGGATGCCAGCAGCAGGCCTCTCCTCCTTTTCTATACCATACAAAACTCAACTACTATCCTGACGCAAAGGACCTGTTTCAAGTTCATTTGTTAGTTGTTACTACCCATTCCCTTGGCCACTTAATGTAACTAGAATCAAGAATCCACCCTATATAGGCACTATCAAGTTCCATAAGAATATTTGTACTTTGCATCAAACCTCATGATGATCATAAGTTATGCCTTCAATTTGATGGCCTAATAAGACAGAACTCTAATTAGAGGTTACACTTCTATAACTTCCTCCCTTTCATTTTTTTAGGCAAAAGAATCAAAGGTTACCGATACACTGCACAAATTGTTACATAGATATAGAGAAAAGAAATATAAATGTGATGACAAATGTTCACTGAGTGTATGCTCCACTAAGAGAAAATCTTAAAGCCAAAGCTGATACACAAAATCAAACAAAAGCTCTAAAAAACATAGAATAACTTCAAGCATCAATGTAGGAGTTGAAAGCCTGTCTTTTTATGTAAATAAGACAACCTGCTCTCATCCATTACAATACCAAGCAACTATAGGGAATCTTACAACAATTGCATCAAGCACACCATTATTTACGTTGTTTCACTCTCTTGAATCTTATATGCTGAAATAACTTACATTTAAAGATGACAAATTACAAACTCAAAACTGCATATCCATGATATTGCGATGGTGTTGGAAGAGAAAACAAGAATATTAAAGAACAAAAATTGAAAGGAAGGAGTAGTAACTTTCTAATGTAAGTATTATGCAGAACATGAAGTTGAGGATTCAGATATTTTCATGTATCTGAAAAGAAGATGCATCCTCATCATAGAACTGCTAAACTCGTGCCAAAGTAGTATCAAGTTCATCTCTAGGTTATAGATATGGACAATTAGTTATCAATTGTAGTTGAAAGTAAGTGATGATAAGTGCAAAGAATATGAGCATGCAACTTACAGCCCTATATGCACATATAGATAGAAAGCATAGAAGAAAGGACAAGAACCTAGGTTGGGAGTCCGCAGTGTCAACATCATCAACAATAAATGGACAAGAGAAGTCACCCTCATCTAAGTCATCTTGGAAAGATAATCTACTAGAGCTTCTCGAGAAGCCAACGCGTGGTGAACCACTGGAAGAGAGCAAACCTGAGAACCGCCCTGAATCATCTTTGGCATCTCTTGACACCTAGAAGACAATAGCAATTTAAAACCGAAAGTACATATGCAATCAGTAAAAGTAAAGAATTAAGTACGCAATCAGCAAAGTCGTAAACATAAACCTACTTTCTGACCCAAATTTGTTATTCCATAACTGGATTCCCCAGATCTCAGTGACTCTGGTTTCCTTAATGACCTCATTCCAGATAGGGACTCCTGTGATGACGAATCATGCTTTGTGAATCTGGGAGACAAAGGTGGAAGGGAATGTCTATTTGGATCCGACAAATTAGGAGAAAGGTATCTTGAGTTTCTGCTCATCATTGGATGTGGGATACTCACAGGAGCAGTTTCTGAACGCAGACGAGTGTGCACAGGGTACCCACCACAAAGATGTGAGGGAGGAGATTGGGAAGGAGATGGGGAAAAAGGAGGTGAAAGCTGGTAATCTTCAAAGCCTGCTGGTTTATGGTGAGTTGGCCACCCATATTCTTGTATCCTCTGACCGTAAATATCAGAAGGAATAGAGGAGAACTCGGAAGGTGCACGATATAAAGGTGGTGAACCAGTGAAAGGTTGACTTTGAGGCAAAGAACCCCCCCTGTGCAGACCACTTGTCCAACTATGTGGACGTTGAAATGGTGTTGAAGAAGGTGAATGTATCCCTCTCGATGATAATGATGTAGCACGAAACCCCTTTTCCAGAGAGGAGGGAAACGCCCTTAAAGGATCAGCAAGAGGACTGCCAACATAATCTGTAATTATTTCTGGTGGAAAAGATGACGAAGTCTCTAGGTTGAAGTCGGACAAGCTTTCCCGATATGTAACAGATATAGCAAGCCGACCCTGTTGGGCATCTACAGGTACAAAGCTATAATGCTTCATCAAATCTTCCTCTGCTCTTGAAAAAGGAGCGCTAAATACTGCTGATACCTTGTAATTGATATCAAAATCAATTGTCTGATTTGATGAAGATAGTTTCCGGAAAGCCTTATAAGCAGGAAGGAGCCTCATCATTGAATGTAGTGACCGTAAAAGTATAATAGATTTTTTATATACTTTTTTGTAAGATGCGTCGCCCATCTGAGGAGCCATCGTCCTCAGATGCTCATACTGGACTATCCATCTTTCTATGATTGTCTCTGAGAAAGTCCCCAATCCCAAACTAGCATGTAAATTATGATCAGAAGAAGAATTTGGTGTTTCTTGGACAAGAATGATATCAATTATCATTGGCTCCATTAAATTCCTATGCCAGAAGTTCAAGTTTTCTAAAGCTGCAGGACGATCCCCTAATACTAAATTGAACCATTTGTCACTCTTTCTCACTTCTCCTCGACGACCATACGGTCTGATGGAAGGAACCCTTGAGTCCAAAATAATGTGTAAACTTTTCAACAGAAACTGAGTAAGTATCTGTTCAAACCTTCCACATTCAATCTGAGGGTTACCTGGCAAATCCATTCCTTTCTGTAAAAATCAAGATATTTGTCAGAATGCATTCTCATATGCCCTAGATAAAATTCTCAAAAAAAAAAAAAAAGCTCTAAAATGCGAGCTAAAGAAGGCAAATTTACCTGCAAATCGCACACACCAACGAGGAAAATTAAATGCAGTGCTGTGGTTGTGCAGGACAAGTATAAGCATTAGTTTAGCACATACCTATAGCTGCATCCGAATATATGCGAACCTGAAAATGGAAAATAAGTAAATCACCAAAGATTTCCCACAAAGGATATATTTGCTGATTTTGCAATTGCACAGCTTTATTTAAACATGCATGATAATTTTATGTTTTCCCCCAAACAGACTGCATATAGATATCAAAGTTTCAATTTAAAGATTCCAAAAAAAAAAAAAAGCTAGTAAAATATTTTAGACATGCAATGCAACGAAGAATCAGCAAAATACAGAAACTACAGAAATTAAAAATTAACAATTCAAAGTTCACCGGAACTAACAGATCAAGATAATGGAACTGGATTGATCATCGATTAAAATACATGATGAAAATGCTTGCATAAGAAATGAACTAAGGAGCACGAAAGAGCAATCAAACAAGAAAGTGCAAGCAACATCGAAATAATCAATAGAAATTGTACTATTAGACTCAAAATGAACTAAAAAAAACAAGAAAAACTTACTTGAGAGAAAAGAGCTGTCGTGAAGCAGCCGAGGAGAGAGAGAGGCGTGAGAGCAGAAGGAAGAGAAAGAGAAAGCGATTGCGTAGAGCGCCGAGATGAGAATGGGCTGGTTATGAGAGAAAGGGAACGCGGAGAGGAGACTTCAATTTTTTTTCCTTTTAATTATTAATTAATGCGCTGCGATTAATCCGATTACTTAAATTGATCTGTGTTTATGGCATTATGACAAAGAAGATTGGTTTTAAGGATATTAATTTGACATCGATGATTGAAACTTCAAAATTATAATAAAATAATTTTATATAACTAAAATATCTCATTATCATTATAGCATCGACTTTTGTTGACAATTAAATACTCTTCCATTTCAAATCCAATGTATCTAGATACTCAAAATTAAATATTTATTTTTTAAAAGTATTTTTCGTACAAAATTATTCTAAAAATATTAATTAATTAATAAATTTGCATTGCATCCTACTAAACTAAGTGATAATATGTTAATTTATTAATGTTTAATACTCTCTTCAATTAAATTAAGTCAAATTAGACACTCCAATTCAACATAAATAATATTATGCATAATATCTAATTAAATAATAAAAGTTTTAAAAATTAATATTATTATGACTCACATTTCCCGTATTATTACGTCACATAAGTTTCATATTTTTATTTTAAAATATTTCAAATTAAATGTCGTAAAATAAATATATTTATGATGCTATATAAAGTTTGATGTAATAACTTATTCAATATGAAATATTCTCCTTAATTATTATATTAAGTCAATGCAAATATTTAATTATGAATAAAAGAAATATTTATTTAAATTTCTAATTAATTATTTTATTTTTATATCATTTTGTCTTGCAAATAACACAAATAACAATATAAAATTTGAAGGAAACAAAATTGTAATAGTGAAAAATATATAACGATTATTTTTTTGATTTTGATAAAGCTAGAAACATTTATGGAATGGAATCTCTAAGAGAGAGAGCGAGAGAGAAAGAGTCAACCATAACTTTCCAATAATAGGCTGTTATATTATCATTTAATTGCAGAGATTCTCCATTGGCTTGACAACAAAATTTCCTTTAATCAGCCCATTTACTACCTTTAAGTAAAGCAGCCACGTTTATCTGGGCACCGAATGACACAGAAGTACCGGGTTTTTTAACAAAGCATTTATATAAATAGGCTTTTATATAATTTGGACTCTATTCTCCTATCTTATAGAGAAAGCCGTCGAGGATGATTTGCTAATAAGGAGAAACCAATAAGCCCAACAAAATTGGATTGCGATTTGGGTTCCTAGGACCCAGTAACGTGCCTAGAGTGTATGGTTTGGATTTAGGCTTTAGATTCGGCTTTTTTCACCTTTTAATTAACAGTTAAAGAATTTTGAATATACAAAAGCAACCTGTGCATAGCTTTTCTTTTTTCTTTTTCAAATTGGCCCCTGATTCAATAGATAGACCCAAATGTGTTTCTCGACCGTTGTCTTTATTCTTGGCACTCTTCAAGTCTCACCCAACAACTAGCACCTGAAGAAAAAAAAATTTCTTTGGCGGGGGGTGAGGTGGGGGCGGGGGAAGAAGTGAAATTTTTTTGTTAAGAAATATTTTATCAAGTCACAAACTGAATATTTATATTTATATTTTTAGATATTTAAAATTATTAATATTTTTAAAATAAATATATTATTTATTTAATGTTTCAATAACAACATATTTAAATGAATAAATTTATGTCTTATTAACTAATAGTATCTACTAACAAGGTTAATAATAAGAATAATTAAGTAAATTATTTAATGTCAAATAGTATTATTATCTTTTAGATTAAATTAAATGTAATCATTTAAATAATTTTGCTTCATATCTTTTTTTTCTTTGTCTTTTTTTTGTGAGGTCGAGGAAAGGAAGGAAAGTTTATATCCAATTGAATATGAATGAGTGAAATCTAAAAATTATCTAAGCCTTGTCTTATTTGCTGTTTTTTTTATTCTTTCCGTTTAAAATTAAATATTTAAATTTATATTTTAATTTGACTAAAATTAAATGTCTATCTTCTAAAGAAACATATTTTTCATCAAAAGTTTTATCATCACTTTTTAATTTAAATAATTTTCATCTCATTAACTCATAAATTTTAACACTTATCATCTTAATTTATATGATTTACAACTGACTAGCTCATATATCTCATAATTTATTACTTTAATTTAAAATATTTATATATCGCTAATTTATGAATTTCACAGTTTATTATATTAATATCAATAATAAATTTGTAATTTAATTAAATTTAAATGTAATTCTTAATTATTATCCAAAATAAAAATATTCAATCTTAAAAGTAGGCAATGATATTTTTCCTTTTTTTGAGAAAGAAAATCATTGCCAAAGGCATTGGATTTCTAGATTTGTTTTGATAAAACCAAATTATTGCCTTCTCTAGCTGGCCCACATACACACAGCTAGAAAATGACAGGGAAAAAATAATGGAGAAGTAATTCTTAATTTAATTGAATACAACAATTAAATAATTAATCCTAAAATTTCACCATCCCACTCTTTCCGTGCGGGGACGGTGGATGACATAAACGAAAATGACTTCCCCGCACAGAATGCGGAATTGCGGATACGCACAAGAAGTGGATCCGATCCATTTTCAATATTAAACGGCTCGTTTTATTATCGGAGAATCATATTTAAGATTAGTTTAACTAATTTGCCCTTTCAATTGAACGGAACTGATTCAAATTTTCTATTGTCACGTTCTATATTAATCTTTCGTCCATAAATATAAATATAAATAAATAATTTTTTACTTAAAACATAAATTATTTTTCTTAATTTTATAAATATTTTATTATTGATTTATAATATTATTCTTATTTATTTTTATATTTCCTTTTACATTTTTATTATTTTCAAAACATAATAATTAAGAGTATTTTAAAAATAAAAAAAATTATTGATTCATCAACTTATATTTATAAATGGAATAAATAATATATTTAATATTTTTGCTTTAAAATAAATTATTTTAATTAATCTCATATAAATAATAAATGCAAGGAAAAATTAATTTTAAATTTTTTTGATAAAAGTACAGTAAATAAATTTAAATAAGGCTGCAAACAAACCGAGTAGTTCGCGAGCCGCTCACGAGTTGTTCGAGTCGAGCTCGTTAAAAATTCGAGTTGAGTTCAAGCTCAAAATTAGTTGGCTCGTAACTTGTCGAGGCACTCGTGAACCAAATAAATAAATAATTTTTTATTTTTTTCCCTATTTTTTTTATAAAAAAATAATTCAAACTCTAACCGACTCGAAAATATATTTTATTCGAACTTGAGCTGGTTAAAAATTTGACGAGCCGAATTCAAACTTGAATTTTCAAGTTAAAGCTCGAACCAGCAAAATATATTCGAGCTCGGCTCAACTCATTTGAACATCTAATTTTAAATGTTATTTGACTGATTATTTATCGGATTTGAGTTAAATAGGTACAAAAAATAAAGAAATATCTAGATAATCTGCAGATTAGGAAAACTGTGAATCACATCTCTTAATATTTATAATTATTTTTAACATATAATTTGTTATTTTATTTTTATTTTAAAAAAACATTTATAATTATTTTTCAAAAGAAAACCTTCATACATAAACTTGTACTGTTTTATATGTGAGATTTCGTCCAATTTGATTGGGCGTCATGGATCCAATCCATCTACCGACATGTGTGCACTGCATATTTCACCAGCTATACAATTTCAACAAGAGAGATGAGTAATAAAATAGCTTAAGCAGATACGATTTGATTCGTTTATCTTTTGCAGTCCCCACTGCCAATAAAAAACTACTAAGAACTACAAGAACTGATAAATTTGGCTAGAAAGGATTAGCCGTGAGCAAATTATTTGCTTGGATTCGAGCTCCTATGGTATTTTTAGTTCAAAATTAAATAAATATATTCGACTTAATTAAATTGAATGCATTCAATTTTGTACTGAATAAATATTTTTTAACTAATATATTTTTAATTTAAATAATTTATTATCTACTAAAATAAATTATTATCTAATCATATTAATAATAAGAATAATATTATTCTTTATGTTCCAAAGAATATGATATTTTTTTTATTTACAAACATAATAATGTTTGTGGAAATAATAATAAAATTATATGAAATTTTAAATATGCCCTTAATCAATATTCTTAGCAAGTTGTATGCAAATTAAACTTAAATTATTAAAGTTTAAACAATAAGAAAATATAGGTTATTGATATACTGTTAAAAATCATGAAAGGTCAAATATTTTGATCTAACACAAAATGGCTAAAAGGTTATCATATATTTGAAATGGATAAAATAATTTACTCGTGTTTACAAATTTTTTTATATTTTATATTCAAATTAAAAGTGAATATTCAATTTTGATTTGAGAGAATATTATATTAACTATAATTTGTTTTATTTTTTATATATAATTAAAAAAATTAAAGCTAATATATGTAAAGAATTTTACATACATATATATATATATATATGCTTATAAAATTTGTATAATTTTAAAAGTAGTGTTAAATCAACGTAAATAGAGGGTAAGGTATTTTAGTAATAATATCAGAATTCAGATCCATTTCCACTGAAATTTTTTGAGAAATTGAAATCCTGCCTAAGAGTGGCTATTGCATTTGCAACTGGTTCCAATTACAACCCAACAAAAAAAAAAAAAATCGGATTTTTAAGGAAAAAATAATTGATACTTTTTTTTTTTTTTGAAATAGCGAAATAGAGACTCACTTCAACCGCAGAAAGTTGACAAAACACAGTAAGTGATTTTCCGCGACAATGAATGAGACGCAAGACCTACCCTGGGCTCACAAACCTTATCGTCCTAAAAAAAAAAGAAAAAGGAAAAAAGAAATTAGCAGATGAAGAAAGCCTTGAAGCACTGGACATTGGCCCCGGTATTGAAAATGATTCCGATTAGCTTTTTTTCCGACTTAGCTTTCTGCCTTTCTTATCCAGGATTGCTTTTCCAATGAACAGAATAAAAATTAAAAGTTATTTGAAGATAACTATTCACTCAGTTTAATATTGGAAAAAAAAGAGGTAAAAATTAAGATAGAAATACCAAAATGATGATTTTTCACATTTCTTTGCAAAACTCAACGAACAAACTGCAACTTTTTAAAAAATAGAAGACTTTGAAGAATTAATTTGTATTTTACATATTTTTTATACTAAGTGGTATTCAGTTTTGAATAAATGAAGCAAAAATATATTTCTTTTTAAAATCTGACTTTGTTTTATAATTTAAAATACATTATATAGTAAATATTTGATTTAAAATGGATAGAGTGATAAATTACAGAAACTAACTAATGTATTGAAACATTGTTTTTTTAGTACAATATTATTATTGAATACATAATGAATTTATTAGAATTTTGGAGTTACCTCGCAATTTTGTTGTTCCTATTAATAGTGATGGATTCAAAAAATTATTAAAGTGTGTGTTCACACACAAACAAAGACTAAATAAATAATTTTAGTGAATTACATCATCATATTAAAAAAATAAAAAAATTTCTTCCCAATAAATATTGGGAATTACTAAATCCAACATTACATCCCACACTTCTATTAAATTTTGACAGTATAATCCTTTTATTCTAAATACCACACTGGATTGCATTCCCCTGTAATTAGAATCAATAAGGAACGTTAATGATACTCCAATTAACCATCATTTTAATTACATTACCCCATAAATGCTTGTGTTCTGATTTGAATATGTGGTTTGTAGAGTTTTGACTTAATGAGCTCTGATTCTGGCCGAAAGAGTTTGTGGTGGCAGTAAAACATTCTAAAATTTACTTTCTTCGTCTTTTGAATGTTCTATTACTATATTCTTTGAAATTTCATATTCTAAAAAGCTTTTATTCATACAAACTTTCACCCATTATCTCAAGTGTTCTTTTCCCAAATATCATTACTTTTGAATTCATTTCCATCTTTAGGAGAATCACAACAATTCCTGCACCAATTAGGCGGCCTTCCCATTAGACGGCCTTCCCGCTTGGCAATTGATCTGTGTTGCGGTGGGTCAAAAGATTTGTTTTATGCCTCTAGTTTCATGAAACAAATGAGGAAGTGTATTGATGGAATTTTGTTAAACTTATATGGACATTTTGGTCAACAAAAATGTAGTATTTAGTAATTTGATGTGAAATCTAACAATTATGTAAATCTTTATGTTTTTTTTTTTTTTTTGAGTGGATCCAAGGACCGATTCTCCTCCACTTGGATCCGATCATGCCCATTCGTTACTCTCGTCATATTCAACCAAGAAGAATGATGCCTATGGTGCCATTAATCAATTCATTTATTCTTAAAAAAGAAAAATGAATTCGTTTCTCCAATAGAAAATAGAAAAGTAAAAAAATAAAATAAGCTATCAAGCTTTTTAATGGCCTTCAATCATGACTTCCACTAGTCGTGGATTTGTGGCCCCAGACCATCAGTTTTTGGAATCTTCTGCATGCCACGCGTCAAGATTCCGACATATTCTTATTTCAACCTATTCTTTCTGATTAAATTTAATTATGAAATTTAAATTGCCGGTAGTTTGGCACGGTGGGTGAATACTAAGGTAAAACATTTGATTTTATTTGTGCTGTCACATTGAAAGAATTTCAAATTATAATTTTTATTTTAAAAAATAAGAGTTAAAAAAATTAATTTTGGATAGAAGCCACATTTTTCTATTTAACCCGAGACGAATAATGATTAGTTTCTTTAAATGTGAGAGTACAAACGCTTTAATGAATTTAATTATAAAAATACTAAAATAGTTTTACATTCTCTTTGACCAAATTTATATATCCTCTTTTTATTTTTCACGCATATTAAATAATTTATGAAATTTTATGGCACAAAATAATAGAATATCCATTTTATCATTCTTTCAATCGTCTGAAAAACATAATTAGTTATTTTTCTCTTCTTTTTTTGTTTTTTTTGTTTTTTCAGTTATTCATATGCTTTCAAACCACTTCTAAGACACAAGTCTTGTAATTCACAAATTGTTGTACGAAATGTTGCTTGCTCAATCTGCACCTTTAAACATTTTGTAGCCCACATAACATATCCCATTACAAAGAACTTTTACAAAAAAAAAAAAGGAAAAAATACCTTTTACTTTTTTTATATAAATATTTACTTGAGACTACACAAATCACACCCATTTCATTCAAAATGTTTCACATTCGAATTATGATTTTTTTTTGGACAAAAAAGAATTATTTTTAATGAATGAATGCCTTTTCTTTAGAATTTTAAAGAGTGTCATTTTCAATTTAGGAGTTGAATATATATATATATATATATATATTTATATAAATTTTACAAATACTTTTTAAAATTTAAAGTTTATATTTTATTATACATAAATTTTACCATTAATTACAATTGATTTTTTTTATAATAAAAAGTATATTTATTTTATTCTGACAAAAAAAAAATACTACCTATAGTCCCGCAAGAAAGTCGTCTAAGATAAAGATAAAGGATAGAAAGTTTCAATTGCCCATCAATTTGACCCATTTGTACAAAAATAAGGTGAACAAATTTTACTCCCTCACGGTTTTGTAACTTTATTTCTCAATTTTTTTAATTTTATATATTATTTTTTAAAAATATAAAATACTTTAAATATTTTATACAGAAGAAATTATAATTTATTAAAATATTATTATTTATTATAACATGTATTTTTTTAAAATATTTATTTTATTTTTATTAATTTTAAAATAAAAATAAAAATTAAAAAACATACAAAATAATTTTCAAAAATTTCAAAGTAAGAAATAATTTGATCAAATCTTGTTATATTTTGGACCCTTTATATTTTGGAGTAGTAATTTTTTTTAAAAAAGATTTCGTAACTTTATACTTACTCCCTTAATATCTAGTAACTCAAACCGCCAGCGAACACCCTTTCGCACTTAGACATGTGTTAAAACGGTTAACGTAGCAGTTCAAATCAAACCATAGATTTGGGTATGTGATATGTGATATGTGATATGTGATATGTGATGTCGAAACAGGAACCAATAGCCGCACACAAGTCTTCTTTAATTCAAGTTTGAAAAATCCAGAAAATACCAGTTATTTACTCTGAATTCTGAAACCTCCAAACCCATAGATACATTGAACCTGGACATAGTCAGTTTTCCTTATAAATTTGCCATTTATTTGGGGGTTTCTCATTTCATTTCCATGCTAGTCTGAGCAGCTACAACAACACAGAAACAATCCATCTCTAATTGCTTTTTGGTTCCTGCATAGTACTTGAAAATTTCCTTCCTTCTTGCACCATCTAGAATCTAGTTTGATATTGTAAATGGCTCCAATCTTGATAGCCACCACACCACAAACCATTGCGCAACGCTGCGGCGTCTCGGCTGTGCCGGCCGTCGAGGTGCTCAAAAGAAGAAACGATGAGTTGGAGAAAGAACTCAAGAAGAGTCTGGAAAGGGAGGAAAATATGAGGCGGGAGTTACAGAGAATGTGCGAGAGACTCAGAGTAGCGGAGGAAGCTGAGGAGCGTCTCTGCTCCCAACTCGGAGAACTGGAGGCTGAAGCCGTCGATCAGGCACGCTCTTACAGAACTCATCTAATGTCGTTGATGGATCAACTTTCTGCAACACAAAAACTCGTCCAGGGGAGATAAGAGTCGATGACCTTAATTAATTGTAGTATGTAGATGTGCAAGTATTTGGTGCACCTAGCCTTGTAATTTTTACTGTCTTTGGTTTGGGTGTGGAGTTTACCTTGGATTTTGCTTAATTTGATCATATGATTGTTGATGTTGATGTTGATGCACTATAGTCCGAATCGATGTTCCAGAGAATCAAAAACATCTCCAACAAGCTCAGATCTATTTGTATTTGAGATTTTTTAGCTATTTTTTGTGGATGTTTAATAGAAACTCCTCGTTTCTTCCTGATCTACTCTCTGTTGTTGAACAATTTCTATGTATTACCAATCTTTTAATTTCTCATATTCAGCAGGAATGCTGCAAAGAATTCCGCCCGGCATGCGCTTGTTTACCAGGATTTTTCTTTTATTTTATTTTTTCATGAATCAGAATGAATCATAGTCGATTGGTTTTCCTTCGGCCCCTCATTGGGCTAGTCTTATTCAACGTTAACGTATGGGTTAATGTACAAACACATAATTGGTTAATGTGGATTATCTATAATAGGAAGTGAGTGAAGGAACCACACACTGTTAGGCCATTGAGGCTTGCCATTTTCTACTCCAAACGTCTTTTTTACCTCGTAAAAGGATAAAAGATCCATGTTCCATTAATTTTGGAGACCCAATTGAAGTTGTAGTATTTGGGTAGATCTAAGAATTTCTTCAAGTATTGGATTTGGAATTCACTCAATAAGTGGGTGGGCCCATTTAGTATGCTATGCCATCTAAAGAATATCTCAAGTATATTGCGACTTTTTCACCAAAATAGTTACTTATATAGACAATCAATGCAGTTTAGAAAAAAATTAGACGACTTTTTCATTAAAATATCAGAGTATCATGAGCTTCATAATTCTTAAAGGAATTATCATCTTGATTATATACGTATTATTTAGATTTAAACTTAAATGTAACAAACATGCATTTCTAATTTCTTTGCATGAACTTCATTGTCTGGAAAAACAAAACAGGAACCATTAACTTCAAATTTAAAAGTATCTCCACAAGGCGCCTAATTAGGATTATAATTGACCAGGCGATAACTAAAATGATTATATTTGAATTGAGTTTTAAAATTATTTTTTATTATATTTTTAAAATAATTATGTCTGGATTTTTTTTTTATTAGAGACTAAAAACTTATTAATATATTTTAAATTTCAATACTAATATAAAATATAATTAATAAAATATTTAATTAATAATAATAAAAATATTATTTATGTGATTGAGTGCAATACATATCTAGATTTAGAGAAAAATACTTTTATAAAAAAATAAAAAAATAATTTTAAAATTCAATTCCAAATATCTTGATTCAGGATCTACACAGAAAGTAATCCTGTCCCAATCATTTTTATTTGATGATATAGGGAAAAAGCACCAGTAAAATATCGTATCAACTAGTTCATTCCAATCCCAGTGCTTTGAGTACATTGTAACATTTTTTAAAAAACCGCTAGGACAACATTGCCATTGTTGCATAGAGAACTAGAAATTAATACTACAAAATGACATGAAGCATACTTTTTCCAAGAAATTTCTCTCATGGCAGTACTTCACTTATGACCTCCTCGCTTCTGTTTGAGCTCTGGGTCCCTAGAAACAAGAAAATCAAGAATGAGAACTTTCATGCGACGGATCTTTGCACGCAAGAGAACAGGTTTCAAATAAAGATAGTTGAGACCTCTGTATGTGATCAAGAATCAGAAGCCTTGGTCCTGGGGGAATTTTAACATCTCTTAAAGCACTGAAAAAATGGTACCAAAACAAGATGTTCATCAGCCCAAATCCATCTAATTCTTACACCATAAAAGGTAAACTATCTGTACTTGCCTATCACTGAGCAATGGCAAGGTGCTATCTGTTAACATGCCCTTCTTGAAATTCTTCTCATAGTTTTGCAACCCAAGGCTTGTTAACATGGACCTTGTCTTTAAATAATGTATATCTTCAGCTGGTGGCTGCGAAAACTTTTCTCCTAGCTGCATGAATCAAAGAAATAATTGGAGATTCTTCTCAAAATACAACAAACAATATAGCATACAGAAAAGGCAAATTATATGAGTAGTTCTCCTGGAACTTAACTCAACTCAAGATGTGGAGGAGGTTGAAGAAAACCAAACAAAGGAAGAAGAAATTGGGAGAAAAGGGAAGGAAGCACCCAGGAGATGGATGTCAGTGCATCTCACAGCTGCATTGCCTAGAGAGGGCCGAAAAACAAAACTTTTTCTCTGCTTAAAAATAAATTTGTGTTGGTGCAACGGTGAACTCTTATAAATAAAAAAAAAAAAAGGAACCTCTGTGAGCTCAAATAAATTGATCATACTCTTTTAGGTCCAAATCTTTTTCTTTTCTTTTTTTTTGGGGTGGGGATGGTTGGACTTGGGGGTTCCTTTTAGATTAAAGTTTTCTCTGAAAGCAGGTTAGAAATGCTTTCTAATACTTTCATCTAGAATTAATTGTCTACATTTTTATTTGGGAAATAAAAAATGAATGTCACATTTGTTAAATATGCATATTGATGGAGAATGGAAAGTGCCTAAAGATGGATGTAGCTCAAGCATTTTATAAGAATGCCTTAAATTGCTTTAAATCAGTTTGTAGTCTGGAATATGTTGTCATATTCTTTATTCCATTAGTTATCATGTTCTTAGTTGTCGAGGGTATTCCATTAGTTAATATGTTTCAGAGAAATCTAGTTCATCAGGATTTGGTTGAGTGTTTTACATTATACATATTTTGTAATATTTCTTCTGTCCAGCATTAAATTAACGATTTATTGAGAGTTTATTTAGTTTATTATTGTATTAGACGTTGCCAATCTTTACTTATCTTTAATCTCCTCTTCATTC
This sequence comes from Apocynum venetum, assembly GCA_019593545.1. Classification (NCBI taxonomy): domain Eukaryota; kingdom Viridiplantae; phylum Streptophyta; class Magnoliopsida; order Gentianales; family Apocynaceae; genus Apocynum; species Apocynum venetum. The sequence goes on along the minus strand of SRSM01000331.1, from coordinate 5,642,125 downwards.
TCTCTTTCCTATCTTCTTGAGGCAATCCTGGTTCACAGGCTGCTGTCCATAGTCAAAAAAAAGTTGCCTTTTCCACATCTAAACGGTTCTTATTGTTGAACAACCCTTATACTTTTCCCCTTTTGATTAGCTATAGAATCAGAGCTCAAGACATTAAATTATTGAAACTGAAGTTCTTCCATTGCCTATTGCTAAGACAAAGTACCCCAGTTCATCTAAACTGATTGTTATTCTTCTTGAGCAATTCCTATGCTTTTCCCCTCTTTGATTAGCTAGAAGAACAGTACCTATATTTTTACACTCTTTTATTAGCTATAGAATTAGAGCTCAATATTCTAAATTATTGAAACCGAAACTCCTTGCAGTGCATTTGCAAGGCAAAGTACCCAGTTCGTTGCATCACCTAGTTTCCATCTAAACCACTTTAATTTCCTTGATTTAAGATTTAAGAAATATGCATTCCAAAAACTTTAATTAGTAAGGGAAGGGAGATAACTAATGGTTAAATGCTCTCCTACATATTTGTGTGTTAAGTCAAAATATGACATTCAACTTTAGACAAAACAAGAAATAGCTTTTACTAATCAAAGGTTTTGAGAACAAAAAATAACCTTTGAACTTCAGAAAGACACTGCAGATAATACCATTTCTTCAGCAACTTTAAAGAACTCAGAGAAGAAACGGCAAGTATTTTGAATTAAATACCTTAATATCTTAATTGTCATATAGAAAGAGAATAGTCTTCCCAGAATGCAACTGATAGGTATTCCAATGACTTGCAATATGGTCATTGCAATTAAAAAAACACCCATCAGCTAAGAGGCAAATTGAAACTGCATGAAACCTCACAAGCTCCAAAGATTCCTCAAAGATTAAACATTTCCAAGGCCAAAGGGAAACTGATAAAAAGTTCAATAAATATCATAAATGCAGTCACTTAGTGTTAGGAAAATGTCCAGAAATGGATAATTACAGTGACAACAGTTTTCAAGGAAATCATGATTTCTTAAAATCAACAAGTACCTTATAAAGTCCACCTTGCATGAGAGCAAAACAGATGCCTGATGAAATGGCACTGGTTGCTTGATTTGGCCCACCGAACCCACTTACTAATGAGAACATTGCTCCAGAGCCAAAAGCTGCAACCATACTGCAATGGCAAGAACATATCCAGCAGAAGATGCAGAGAAAAAAAAGAGAAGGAAATCTGTTACCAAGAGAAGAAGAATGCAAGGCAGAAAAAAAAAGGGTGGGAGAGATAAATGAACAGGATCAGGCCAGTGCATGGGATGAATGTCATGATACAAAATAATTGCAGCGCATGCACAAATGTGAGTAAAAGCAACAGTAGGTCTGTCTAGTATATTTGCACCAGTGATATTCTTTAAGACTTTAGTCTCAAGAATTCAAAAGAAGGCCAGAATAACAGCATGACAAAGTGCTCAGATAAATAAAGCACATCCATGTCCTATAGCATAAAAAGTATTACAATTGTGAAAATTTAAAAGTAAAAAAACAAGAAAGTAGAGACAAAGGGAAAGGAAAGGGATAAAGAAGACGAAGTGGATTTGTGAAGATGGTATCAGTTGTAATAGTAGTAGCATCTAAAATTACTGAAGAGTCTGAGATATATTTCCTTCAGCAATATTTTCTTCAGATCAAGAAGTAATCAATGGAAGTCATTTAATAGTAAAATCCAGAATAACAAACGTTCAAAATTGTAGACATTGTAAAAAAAATACAAACTTTTGTAAAATGAACATTGTCACTTTTCACATTTTCCCCTATGCTGATACTTTTCCTTTTTTCTGATTTTCAGTAGTGTAGAAAAAGGTCACACAGCATAGGTGTCCACTGTTTACTTGAAATTCGGCAAATTAAATCATAAAGTTTATTTCTGAGACATGAAAATTACAATTAGTTAATGTAAGTTGGTTAAGAGCCCAATCAATGCCAGTAGTATCAACACAAAACACATAGCTTCAATGCTCAAATAATAAGAAATAAGAGACATAATAGCTTCGTAGACAGAATAACAAGTTTCTTTAGTTTCATAATGGAGAGCATGTATCATGAAATTATGGCTTCCTAGAATTAACCTGTTTTGGACATCTTCCTTGCCTCTTACTCTTTTCATGACACAAGATATGCCAGCATTAACACCTGTCATGACAGCAAAATTACGAGCTTGTACAAGTGGACCTCCAGCAAGAGCCTGTGAGCAAAACCAGAATGAGGTATGTAACCCATTTAAAAGAAAAATAGGTGTTAGGGTGGTAAAAATACTCACTTTGACCATGCAAGGATTAGAAAATGGAAAATAAATTTGAAATCTGTGTCAGTTTAGTTCCCTCTGGAAAACAAATCTCCAGCTAATGTGGCTCCAAGAAAGCCTCACGGAACCTGTATCATCTTTTGAGCCCCCCAATCTTACTAGTTGTCAATTCCATTATTTTGTTTTGAAACAAAAAAAGAATTTAAAAGAAACAGTATTAGTGACTACAGACCAAATCCAGTTATACCATTATCTGAAGTTAATTATACGAATTCACTCCCTGATGATTGCTCCTAGCTTATATTAAAATGTTCTAATTATTAATTCATATCCTACTCATTATTCATCCCGTAATTTTCAGTCTCACAAAGAAAAATAATTCCTTTGATACATACAAAAGCATGAATATCCCATCACTATTGAAGATGAAGACTATGGAGACGATAAATACAGCATCTTCTGGACCTGTAAGCTACCAACTTTTTGTTTACACTAAGAAGAAAAAAGCAAATTCGCAAAAATCAAGAGAAGATTTAACTTTTCATATGAAGTAGACAGCAATAAAAAAAAGTAAGCAATATATAAACATATATTACAAACAACCAAATGACCAGAAAATGTGAATAACCAAAACTGACATTGGCTTGCTTAAGCGAGGCCATGGCGTCGGGATTGAAGTTTGCCGAACCCGGCGGAGGAGTGGGAATAGAGGAGGAGATGTCGCCAGTTAGGGTGCCCATTAAGCCTCCAATAGCGGCACCCTGGAAGGCACTGGTAACAGTGACGACGGCAGCCTCCGCGGGCAACGACTGCTTTTCTAGCCAAACCTTGAATCCAGCCTCCAATTCTTGGTACTTGGCCTGCAACTGAGCTATTGGGTTGCCTTCTGCTAATCCCTTTGTCATACGCACCATGTCCACCGCCAACACACCTTGCTTTCCCTCTCCCATATTCTCAATTACCTGTTTATGCAACTATTTTCAGCAAAAACCAAAAAGAGAAGGGTTTGAGAAGTTTTGACACTATGAGAAGAGTTTATAATACTTTAGATGGATAGTGTTTTGTTTCATTGGCTAATTTGTCACTTTCGCCCCTAAAGCCCCAACGGAGGATCTCTGGAGTTTGAATTAAGATTTAAGGCCCATTGGCACATTACTCCAGTTGGCTTGGCAAAACCACAGGAACCTAAACTCGCGGTGAGTTTTTGTTGATTTGCTGGTTACTGGTTACTCAATACACTTTTATCTTTCTTTGTGAATTTAGCATTTTTGAAATATTTTTTTATTAAAATTAAATATTTATATTTATATTTTAAAATATTTATTTTTGTAAAAATAAACAAAATTTTCTTTAGATTATGATGTTTATATTTTATTAACTCATATAAATAAATTGATTACCATATTAATAACAAGAATGAAATATTTTATTAAGGTTGCAAACTTATTTTAATTATTGTACTTAATTATTTTAATACATATTTATAAAAAATGCAGTATGAATTAGTAATACATTTAATATGATAAATTCATTTAATATTGTAATTATATTATATATCAATGTACGATTATTAATATTTTAATAACAATTGTAATAGGTAAATAATTCACAAAAGATAAAAGGATAAAATTATTTATCAATTATAGTTATAAATAAAATGAATTAATAATATATATTATATACACATTCCAAAAACATATATTACATATGCATGTTAAATTAGGACATATTTTTAGTCATAAAGTGTGTCATTACAATTACATTATATAATGATTTTTTTAAAAAAAAAATTGAAAAGAGGAAAATGTTGTACTCAATGATATAAAATCTTTAAGTTTCAGGGAATTGTGAGTAATTTGTTATATCTTCAGGGAGGTAAATGAAATTTACTCTACCCTTTTCCTTTTCTTCTCTCTTTGCCAGAAATGGGGTCGTTAAATACAGATGGAGGGAAAAACACCTATAAAACCCTATTCAACCTGGAAAGCAATGGTGTATACACACACCAGCGCTACAAGGCAATCCATGGTTTCGGGGTTTAGAAACCTTTGAACAAAATCTTTGTGGAAATTAGAAAAATGAGCAGCAGCTCTAGGGAAGATTCTCCAGATTGGCTCCGCTCTTACCAGGTAAATGGTTATTTAGTTCACACAGTTAATACAAGTGTAAATGCACAATTGGATTAATCTTTTGGTTGTTACTTCTCCTCAATTACGCTTTTCAATTCAAACTTTGAGCTTCAAATTTCATTAGTTCAAGTAATATATATTAGCAAATACAAAGACTGACTTAAATTTCTTATCCAAATTTCAATTGGGTTTGAGATTATTAAATGACAGTGTTTGGAAAATGCTGCTGAAAATTAATGATTGTGTAGGAAGGTTTTCATGCTTTTGGAGGCTTATGCATAGTTAATTATTGTTCTATCTGCTGCTGTGCTTTGCTACTTCGGGTGATTATGTTGAAATTTAATTTGTTGAATAGGCTCCAAATCAGTCGACTGTGACCTTGTCATCAGGGTCCTTGTCTCCGCTAAGTGATGATGAGGATGAAATAAATCCTTAGCAAGTTGTTCAAGAAAGAAGTTAGTCCAAAGAAGATAGAGAGTGATCAGGATGAAGATCTGTCTCAAGCGAATAAGACTTTAAAAGCAGAGTCTCCAGCCAAAAATCAGAGACCAGTGAATCCAGAGAAAATAGAGAGTTATCAGGAAGAAAAAGAGTGTCGAGCGAATAAGACATTAAAAGCGAAGTCTCCAGTTAAAAAGAAGAAAGCAGACCGAACACCAGGCAGGAAAAGGAAAAGGGAACTTCTCCATGAAGAAGAAGGTTTGCCTTTCACTTGTTCAAATGTTAGTTCCTTTGATTCAATAGGAAGCTGTATTTGTTCAAAGTTTGAGGGAAGGAAAAAACTCTTTGTTATTTGATTATTTCACAATGATACAGGAGAAAGGGCTGAACAACAAGCTGTTGAGAAAAAAGCATCTGAGAAGCCTATGGCATCTCCTGTAAGTTTTTCTCCTGAAGTTTGTGGATGTCCATTATTTTTCCAAATAATCTGGGTGGCAATAGATAATCTGACTATTGTTGCATGGTTTGCATTATGTTGCTGGTTGATATTGCATTTATTTGTTATTTAATTTGACTAGGGATCTATGTTTATAGTTGAACTTTGATACTATTTTGATCGGGAGGTGGTATTTGGTTTAGACAGCTATTGGGTTTGTGAGGTAATTTTTTTTCCAAGGTAAGTAAATCTAAAATGTAAATCATTTACTTCAAACATATGGAGCAAACAAGAGATGGAAGGAGCCATTTTCGTCAGAGGTGAGGTATAGAATATTACTGTATTGAGATCTGAAATCATATCTCTTTTACATGGGGAACAACACTGCTAATTGCATTCGTATTATTGAGAAATGAGTTTAAATTTTGGAATTAGTGATTGGTTCTTCCTCATGGTTCTACCTTTAATTTCATTTATATCTTTCTGGGAGCTTAGCTATCCTAGAATGCTTGAGAAATTGCAGTTCTCACCATATCACAAGCAAGGGAAGACATGACTCTCTTTAGTACTTTGTGGATTTGAGGAAAAATGTCTTTGTTAGCAAGAGACAATATTATTAAGAGGATCAGAAGCCATGAGATGATGACAGCTTTAATGTTATAATGAATAAAAGGAAAACTGCATAAACGATGAGGTTGCCTAGGTTAGCTACTCTGACATGCTGGTAATGCTTGAGCAAAGATGTATTCTTTGCTTAATAACTGCACATAAGATCTGCAGCTAAAAATCACTTTGTAGACAAAAAAAAAAAAGGAAAAAATATTTTTTTTCTGTGCTGTATATAATGTTCTTTAAGCATTCATATGAACTAATGTCAATTTGTTCATATACAATTTTGTCAAGATCTTTTGAAGGTTCTCACACCCAACTTTGAAATAGTATGTGGTTGTGCTAGTTTTCTTCTGTACTTTGTTCTCATTCCTCTACAATGTACTTGACTCTGCCTCTGTGTAGTGGTCTATAGTTTCTGGCTTTTCTACCTGGATGAACAAGTTCTTGAATTTCTAAAAGGAATCCTCTGAGAGGAATCTATTTGTCGATGAGCCTGTTTTCTGGTTTGTTCTCATCTTTATTCCCATTATGAGAATGTGTTTCTTGAGCAGGAACCAAATCTTTCTGTTTGGGCATTATCTTCAGATTCTGATTCTTGTCCTGACTCCAAACCTGTAAACATGGATATTGACCCTGATAAAAGATTTCCTGCGAGTGATAATTCTCGATATGGGAAAACAGGGAAGGATGAGGTTGTAATTCTTGATGATGATGGAGAACTTCCATTGGAAATCTCTACCATGAAAACACCAAAAAAGCAGCCGAAGAAGGAGAGGAAACCTTCAAAGGTGGAAACTGTGAATACCCTCAAGAATGGAGGTAAGAGAATAATGCTCTAGTCCAGGTCTTAGGCTCCACAAAGATATTTCAAAGTACCAAGTTTTTTGATGAATGTATGTTGGGAAAGCAAACCTCTTCTCAGAATTGTGTCTTCTAGATTTTTTTTATCAAATTGTGTATTTCATAGTGTAATTTATTGGATTAGGTAACTCTGGAGAGATGGATGCTGAGGAAGACATACTCGAGAAGCCTAATGGGCCTAAGGCGAGATACTGTAATTTCGGTTGAAGTTGTTTACAATTTGGTTATAATATATCACTATACAAAAATTCTTGTACAGGTCTCTTCAAGGTTGCCTCTGGTACTCTCTGAGAAAGTACAGCGATCGAAGGTCAGCCACTGTGGTCTAGTTATTGTATTCATCATATCAGCATGGTTGATATGTTTTCTTTGTCTTAGAGCACTATTCTAGTCTTCCATTTAAAATGAGTAATCTCACACTTATCCAGTGGTTTCATGTGCGTGCCCTGCCATTTTTTTAAAATCTTTTTAAGAAGTACAATTCCTGAAATGAGGAGGTGGTAACTATCTATTGATTCTGAGAGAAAGATATGCAGATGATTTTAAAAGCTACCGATTCTTGGAAAGTTTAATACTCCATGGTTGCTTTCATATTTATTCCTTAATAAAGTTCAACCATTTGATCATTTAACTTCTACAGTTGCCGAAAGTTATTTCCTTATTTTCTTGCTGTTCTGTTTTTGTCTTTTACCATGTAGCTTGATATGCACATTATGTACTATTTGAAATTAAACTTTGTTTTCTTCCCAGGCACTTCTGGAGTGTGAAGGCAATTCTATAGATTTGAGTGGTGATGTCGGTGCTGTTGGAAGGGTAGTTATTTCAGATGACTCCTCCGGGAATCATGAGATGTTCTTGGATTTGAAAGGTATGGCCAGTATTCTTAGCTCTTCACTAGCTATTCAACAACTTTTGCTTTGTCTAGTGTCATAAAAGGGAAACGAGAAATCAACAGACCCATTAGGATTAGCTTTGAGATTTTGTATACATGTCTTTTCTGACCACTGGGTTTTCATTTTTTTTTTTTTAAATTTCTGGTTTTGTTTAGGAACTGTGTATGGGACACGTATTGTGCCTTCCAGAACATTCTGTGTGGTAAGTTATTTATCTGGCAAGAACTGTCTTTTCAAGATATCATAAACACAAAAAGACATGTAGAAACATATGACTTACTATGGCTCCTCATGTTCAGATAAGTTTTGCTCAATCAGAAGCCAAGGTTAGTTCATTTAATCTTATTCCTTCTCATCAATTTTCTTCTACTATCCCATCCACCTCCCTCCACACCCCGCTCCCCCACCACCATAAAAGAAGGGATTAAAATGAAAGAAAAATTCCTTTTCTGCCAATTTGTGATCTATAAATTGTCCAACATTATCCTGCTAGATTCACTTCTTATTTGCTTTTCTTGATATGACCCAGAAATGATGATGGATAAATTAGGATTGGATAATTGAGTCTTCGGACTGTTCATTACACTAGATCACTTTTAACTTGGAAATTTATGTTTTGATTAGGTAGAGGCTATCATGCATGACTTTATTCAACTCAGACCACAATCTAATGTTTATGAGGCTGAAACCATGGTTGAAGGTATGGTGTCTGATGTTGTTCTTGGTGTTCATGTCATGTGTACTTTGTTAGATTGATATGTAGACTCCTCTTTTACTTAACCTTTTCTCCATATGTAGGTACCCTAGAGGGCTTCTCTTTTGATTCTGAAGATGATGTTGATGACTTGCCTAAAGCCACTTTACCGACCAATCAAAATGAGGATGCCAAGGAACAACCAAATGGGAAGACCAAACAGAGATCGCAGAAAGCATCAGTATGTTGTCTTGCCACCTTTTCCTCTTTAATATATAAAAATGCTTTTATTCTCTGGCCAATTGGTGGGGCCCGGGTTTTCTCATTATGGTAGTATGGATATAGGGGGCAGCAGGAAAGAAGGTTAAAACAGTTGGAGGTAAGCCAGCAAAGAAAGTAAGAAAGAAACCTCAGGCTCCAAAGAAAGGCAAGAGCAAGAAATGAGAGGATAGCTTTTTAGGCCATTATTTTCCGTATTGATTGTTCTTTCTCATTCATATTTCTTACATATAGTACCTATTAAGTTACGGTTCACAGATATCATACACCTCGCACAAGTTAGGTGCAGCAATAATATGTATCCTATTCTTTTCTGTGTAAATTGAGACAATCAGAAACATTCAAATTTACTATCAATTACTCAAGATACAAGGTTCACATGGAATAATTGGAGCCTAGCTATCAAACTGAATCACACCATGGCAATAAGGACAACAAAAGTAGATGCTCCAGGTACATCTATAAATACATTAGGAAGGTAAGAAGGGTCAGCAATGAGGAAGGTAATAGGATGGACGAGGATGAGGGTGTTACAACCCCTGAAATCTTTCCATCTCTGCCTTCATCAACTGGTGGAGCTGTACCTGTTATTGCATTATTCGTTTTCTTCATCCTGTGTGTTCAAATCAACTCCTTATACTGAAAAGTGATCCCAAAAGAAAAGAAGCAAACGTCATAAGGCAGCAGTGGCTGCATGTGGAGAAAATTTGAATTTTGATACACAGAAAACTTAAAAGATACTGCAAAAACAGGGATGCTTACCCGTTGAGGGGACAGAAAATGATGGCATACTCAGGAGCCTTGCATGTGAAAGTGCTGGTGCTATCGTCAAAGGCATAACTGTAAGCCCTCGGACAAGCACTCTTGAAGATGCTTGAGTAGAAGGATGGCCGGCAAGTAGATGGGTTGGCGAATTCACCACTGCAGCAGTATTGCTCGGATCCAAATGCCTCGCATGCGCTTCTGCATGCAACCACATTTCCTTCTCCTCCATCCACCTGAAGCTCTTTAGGACAACCTGTTCATTTTGCAACAAAAAAAGCATGACTATCCCAATGGTTTGAGCTAGGAATATCATGAATTTTGGTTGCGCGATCATACCCATGTTGAGATTAGAAGCACAGCCTGTGGCGTTGCATTCACCGTACATTCCTCGAGGCACAGCAAGAAGAGGAAGATTATAGCCATCAACAATGCTCACATCGTAGAAGTCTTTCTGGTCTCCAGTACCAAGGGTTATTTCAAAGAGTGAAGCTGGTGGCGCGGCGCCACTGCCATCACATTCAAGCCTTTCCACCGCAGTCCCCTGTTTGACATGTGCCAATACCTGATGCATCAAAGTTGCAACCTGTTCTTGCCCATATCCGACCTGACCACCCTGGAGTGCTTGACATTCTCACACTTTGCCCTGAGTCCAGTTGAAATCCTGTTGTTGGCAATGGTGGGGTTCCTGCACCAGCTAAGGTTACCAGGCCATATTGTATGAGGGCAGTTATTGGTTATGGTAAAGGTGGAAGCAAAAGAATAAGAAAAGCATAGTACGAAGAATAATGTGGAAAGTTTCCAGGATTTCATCACTGTTAGCATTCTTAAAAGTGAATTATGGTGCCGATTCCTCTTGGTTCTAGCGGTAAATTAAATAAAGGGTGCGTGCAGTGCCAGTGCAAGTTCTGAGAAACGAAGCCCGAAGCATATTTGTAGCCATGGTAGATTCAAAGCCAAAATGTTACGTTGCTTTGATAAATCTATGCGCCGCAAGATCACACTTTTGGGTTTAGCATTTCTTTTATCTTGCATGGTCTTCGTGAGAAGCGATTCCTTTCTTTAGCAACTGCAGAGATTATGTAGAGGAAAGAAAATTTCTATAGCTGCAAAATTCCTAGACAGAATCATCAGATGGTCCCCAAAAGTCAATTAACAAATATATCTTGGAAGTGAATCAATTTTGTGAAAAGCATAAAGATGGCCACAAAAAAGGCTAATCAAAGATTCCCTGTTAGTGTAAATTAAGACCTGTCTACTAAAAGACTTCTCAGATGAAAATTTGGGATAATTAGTGAATTTAGTCTTTAAACTATTTTATTTTTCAGCTTTGGTCCTTAATTTAAAAATAAATATTAAGAACCAAACTAAAAAATAAAATAAAATAGTATAAATACTAGATTTACTAACTTCCCGAGAAAAATTACAGAATCTCGAGCAGCAAACCAGCAATTATTTTCATAGATACGCTGCTCACTAGCTTTACTTTCGTCTCATCTCTCAGATGCCTTACTGCCGAATGTTGTAATCCTGTTGTGCTATCGTTACTACTAATCACACCTACTCATCTCTTTCATGGCACAGCAGAGACGAGAAGGATTAATATGACCATTGGCCATCGATGATCTCTGGAGAAACAAGAAAAATCGAATTGCATTACCATACATAAATTTTAAACTTTAAAGTAATGAATCCTGGCTGGGCTGTTCAGTTACTTTTAAAGTTTAAAATTTAAGACATTGACTAAAATAAACAACAGTGTCAGGCCTTGTTGGGCTTTTTATTGGGCTTATTTTGAATTCACTGGTTTCACTATTTTACTTGATACCGGTGGACGCAGAATGGGGCCAAATCCAAAATTGCACGAGAAAATGTGGGTTTGTTTCTTGTTTTCCATTGACAATAAAGGTTGAGATGCAGTAGCTTTCAAATAAGATAATTAGCAAATTGTTGGATATATACATTAAAAGAAGAGTCGGTGGTGTATATACATCATTTAGCAAGGTCTTATGTGGAATCCCAGCATTCCTACTCCATTGAAAACTCGACCGCAATCTCTATTGGGTGATCGTCAATCGCATTCTTCTGAGTCTTGAATAAATCTCCCAGCCATGAACGACAGTAACATCCTGTAGAAAGTATAAAACTGATGCAACATTCCTGTTCCAACATGGGTTCAGAAGTAGTTTTAGTAAAAATAAATGTTCAAACAAGAAAGGGCTCGTCAAATGCCTAACTCCAAAAAATGAAAGGGGGACGCGGCACCCAGAAACCAAAAGAGAGATCATAATAAACCAAAATAGGTAAGTGCATCTTTTTGATCGAATAACAGGGAAGTATATCACCTAATACATGAACCTATATTTGTGAAAGCCAGAATCAACAGAGCTCATTAAACATAAAACCAAATCAAGAAATTTGGAAAGCGCAGAACTAAACAGAAAACAAGAACTTGGTATAAAAATTAAACAGGAAAAAAGAACCACAAGCAATAGGTTCAACCAAGCCAGCTTATTGTTGTTGACCTATATAATCCTTTCCAAGTGCTTCTTGAATCATCAGGACCACTCTGCCAAATATAATACAGGATACCGAAATCTAAAAATTCTAGAATGAAATAAGTATTTGCTTCAACCTAGTATGTGAAAATTTAAGGGTGAATAAATACCTCTTAATCTGATATACAGGAGACCCATTTCTGTGCAAGATCAATAATGACATATTTTCACATATGAGCATCCTCCGCCAGTCAGCAAAAATCACTTGAATGAATAGTATTAACAACAAGAAGACGGCACTGTAAATGCCGCAGCAAAAATTCCCACTCTGCACCATGCAAACAGCATCTTACTCTGCATTAAAAGAGCAAATGGAAAATGAGGAACTCCTCAATACCTTTCTAATTAACTTATAAAACAGATTCTTTATTCCAAAACAATAAGCTATTTTACAATTCTCCATATTGGTTCATGTGGCACACCCTGCAAAAAAAGATGAATTTCAGGAGCCAATTTATAGACCAAACAGAAAGAACCAAATAAATAAATAATCAGGAAATGCAATAAATAAGTATCCAAGAAAGGTTCAACAGAGGAACCAAATAGCAAAATAAAATATATGTACACCACAAAATAAAATCTTCAGTTGATTGTGGCATCCTGTAAAAACTAAAAAGGAAAGAATGAGGTGCTTTATCACCTCCTGCCTACAAGAGATGGATAAAATATGAATCCCAACAACACACTCATGCTCTATTAGATGATGACAGAAAGAAGAAAGGGTCAACACTGAATGATATTATACACTTCCCGTACTCTATATGAATATTAATTATCTCAATAAACAATAACAGAAGTTCATTGCTCCTAACAAAAGAGTAGTCTATCTTCTAGTAGAACCCTGAACTGGTCAAGGGTTTCAAACTCCTTTGTCATCAGTGAAGTGAGCTTTGTGAAATTTCCCTAAAACGATTAAGCTGCTGGAAGAGCTGCAATCCATTAAAGGAAGTCAAACATAAGTTTTTCCTACATACGAGGGCAAGACATTTAAGCCTGCCACTTAGGTGCTCATCATATAGGTTCTAGATGTCCATACTAGTCTTAATAAAAGTAAAATTAGAGAGGAAAACAGACAAATTGGACATGAATTATCCAGCAATAAAGACTAGTTCATATCCATGCCATCTCCAATTTGACTGCAGATGGGGCTAACAGCAGTGAATGATCTCTCAAATGGTGAGGGATGAAACTGTGCATCCCTTCTGCGCTTAAAAGCACAACTATCAGCAGGGGAACTCTCTGCATCAAGCTTCCTCCGAACACCTTTGACAGCCTGTTCCTCTGCTGGTGTTAGAGGGAAAACATGTCTGCTAACTCTGCAAAGGGAGCTATGATTATCATACAGAATTCTCTGGTTACAGTTTTTGTCACAAATGTGAGTCAGTCCAGTTAATTTGCAGCGATACATGTTCCCACAAACACGTTCATTTTCACACTTCCAATCACACTTGTGAACAAGGTTTGGCCCATCTTGGCCAAGAATGCTCGACAGATAAATAACATTTGTAGGCACAGCTACCATAGATTTGCCAAATACCTCCATTGCTTTCCTTGAATCACAAAAGTTCAGGTCCTATGTGGATTCCACTTTCCAGTGACCTTGTCCAAATATTCTGCATACCAAAAATAACCCCAGAAATGTGTCATCTATGATAGAAGATCTGTGCCCCATTCATAATAAAACTGTGATTCGGTAGTTTTCAGCTAATTAATCTATCAGAATAAAGATTTCACAGCACCATAGCACAAAATCTGCCCAAAAAAACATAGCTTCTCTTTTAAAGCCATACTCCATATTTAATCTGTATCCTCATAATTATCTGATAGCTATAACTACAAAAGATGGTGAATTAGAAAACCCTTTCAGATTTTCAATTGCGTCAGGAATAACTATTATATAACACATAACTTCATTCTTGCAGGTTTGAGCCCATTCTAGTACATAGGTAGAAGAAAACACAAACATTTCGTCCAGATCGGACAAAATAACTCCATTTCAGCCATCATAAAATTCTATCTCACCTAAATTTTCCTCCCAAAATCTTTTCCATGTCAGTTAACCGTTAACAGCTTTCAAATCGAAAGTGAAAAAAATAAGGAAAAAAAATGAAAAAGAGGCACAGAGATAGAGACATATCTAGATAAATATAGCTTCGCGCTATACAAGTTCAAATCTTCTCTAACTTTTCCCTATAATAAAGACAAAAAACTTCAAAAAGACTGAACATTTATTTTACAATTAAATTAACAGCTACAGACAAATCAAGCGATGCAAGAACAATTCAGACACATAAAGGTATATTACAGAAAAAAATAAAAACAAAAAAGAAAATCAATTCAAATCCTACAAAAGAGGGAATAAACGAAGATATACATAAGATACAAACAGAGAAACAAACATATACATTCATGCATACATTTCTATACGACTACAGAGATACTCTTCGACAATAGATAGGGGGAAGATGAGAAGCTCAAAAAGAAAGAAACTTACACAGCAACCAGGAAAACGACGATGGCGACGACGGTGACCCAGAGGTCTCTGACTCTCTCTCCTCTCTCTCTCTTCCAAAGGACTCCCTACCTAGAGTGAAGCATGAAAACAACAAGAAGAGAGGGAGGGAGTGAGGTATTTATAGAGAAAGGATAAGGTGTGATCCGATTCTCGTGTAACGTTGCAACCAAAAGTAAATGTAAATGAAATGCGCGTGAAATTTCCGTCAAATTAGCCTCTCTTTGTCTTTTAGTAGTTTTTCTTTCTTTTTTTGAATTGTTTTAATAATTTTACTTGGGATATGTTTGGATTGATGAAAAACAAATAGGTGAGAGTGAGATTGAGAGTAGTTAGGTTAGGGAGTGCACCGGAAATTGCCGTTGAGAGAACTATTAATTATTAAAATGATATTATATGTTCGTAATAGATTTTGCGGGTATAATTAACGTGTTTTTACTATTCATTTAAAACTATTCAATCCGGTTTTAAAATTTTTATTTTGAAAATAAAATCAAATTATTATTTTCCTAAATATGTATACTACAAAATTTCAATTTAATTTGTTTAAAATTCGATTTTGATTTTGTTCAGCAGACTTCAGCTTTCATGGAAATTTATTTTGCTTTAAAATTTTCCAAATTTAAATTTAAATAAAAAATAATTAAAAGAACTGAATGTATACTTTTAAATATAAAATAATATTTAATCAAATGAAACAAGTTATATTTACATATTTGAAATATGAATACTCTTAAAAATTGAAGTGAGTTTTTAATTTTGACAAAATTATTAGTAGACATGCTCACATGAATTGATAATATGTGAATATATTAAATTAAAAATATTTAAATAATAGATGAATATAATTTAATAAATTTCAACGGAATATTTTCGTTTTCTCTAAAAATATAAAATTCAAACGAGACTATAATATGTGGATAAATAAGCCTATAGGGAAGCGCGTATGCATTCATTGTCACGTGCTTATTGCGCTTTATTTGCTTTTTATCCCCACCCTATTTGCCAGACGCTATTAACGTTTTTAAAATTCGTTTTCAATTTTCTTTTCTTTTTGTAACGTTGTTTCAAAGTGGAGAAAGTCGTCGGTAGACTTTGGAAAGCCTACTAATGGACGACGCGTGTATCTGAATTTCCGTTAGTGACGTTTACTTGTTCACCTAACACCGTTTACCTTCTCCGTTCACACTTCCACTGTTTAGACAAATTTAACTTGTACCGGGCTTCTGGTACTGAACTCAGCCCATGTTTATTGTTACAAGCTTTGCTGGACTTATAAACGGGTCTGCCCCACAATATAAGTGGATAAAGCCCAACTTGACAAACCCATTCTGCAACGAAGTGGTCAATTTCTTTTCTTAACGGATCGCGTTTCTGCTAATTTCTACCAAAAACCTCTTTTCCCCGTGCTCTTAGCTCTACGCGCAGGAAACCTAAAATATTGGGCTGTGTTTATGGGGCTGGAGCTTCCGTTTTCACCTGGTAGAAGAGAGATTTGGTGAGGAAATTGGGGTCACTTGTGTAGTGATTGATTGATCGGATATTGTATTCGTGAGGTATGGTTCTTTGAAACTAAAGTTTCTCTGTTTTTTTTTTTTTCATTTTAAATTTTTTTCCGAAATCGAATTTATGAGATAAAGGTTTGAAGAATGGATCTTGAAGGAAATTGACATTTGATATTAGTGTCTCAATCGAACTATCTGTTTGCCTTTTGTGTATTTTCTGTTACAGCCATTTGATATGGAGCTTGTTCCGCCTTCTGGGATAAAATTGATCTTTTCAACAGGATGGTTGAATGAAGAAGCAGCACTTTTTTTAATCAATCGAAAGCATATTTAGCAATTAGTTACTTTTTTTTTTGTAATTCAATTATTAATGGTTGATAGCTGCATTCTTAGCTTAGAAAGTTCGATGGTGTAGTTCTTGAAAATTCTTCTAGGTAGCGAAACTATTTTGACTTGAAATATTCTGTTTTCATCTTTGAACTTATAGTTGAAGTCATGGACTAATGTGCGTATTTGTCTTTATGGTTTCTGAATCCAATGAAGAAAACCAAATATTGCAAGTGCCGTATGACACCCCAAAAGTAGTGGGTGTTTGATCTCAAAATGGGTTTCTGAGGATTTCTGATTTTAGTTTGCGTGTTCATGTGTGTTTATGGTTTGATGCAACAATGGTGGGAGCCATTACACATGCTCGGTGTTTGTCATACTCTTCTCTTTAGCATGTCGAATTATAGTACTGCACCATCTATACTGTTTTTTCTGATAGCATTTTCTGTACATGCTAAGAATAGTCTATAGCGTGTTTAGTTAGTTTGCCACAGACAAAGTTTGCTCTTTATGTACCTGCGCTAGTCTTCACATGTGTGATGTTTTATGGTTTTCTGAGCAAAGAATTACAATTCATAATTCCTGCCTTCTCATTTTGGAATTTCAATATGTGATAGCTATGGTTGTCTTCAAGGCCCTAAAATTTCACTTAGAATACGCTTTGTTTCTTTGTGCTTCAGAACTTAACATAACATAACATGTCTTTTGTTGTGAAGAAGGTGAAGAGTCATGGTGGGCTTTAAGAATAGATATATGGTGATGGAGGTGTTTTTAGATCCAAATAAAGATCTTGCAGCTGATGAACCAATTATTATTACCCAATTTAATTTGTCTAAGGCCATCAAGGATAGCATTCTCCTAAATTTTGGTGAATGCGGCCTAGCCTCATCACTTAATTCATTTCAAGGTTAGGTTGTTGCATCACTGACGCTTCTTTCTGTTTTACTTGCTATTTTTCAAGTGCAAGTCAGTGATCAGCTTGCAGGCCCAGCTGTCCTTAATAATTTTCTCTTGCTTGGTGCAGTTAAATATGTGAATCCCATTACAAAGCTTTGCATCATCAGAGCTTCAAGGGAGGAATATCAAAAGGTTTGGGCTGCAGTTACAATAGTTAGGAGTATAGGAAATTGCCCCGTGATATTCAACTTACTTGATCTAAGTGGTAAGTTCAATGGGTTGTAAATGATCTCAGCAGTAGTAGCCTTCATTTGAACCTTATATTGCCTCAAACATTTTAAATAGCAGTAAGATTCCTATTTGTTTTGCTTCCAGGAAATATTGAGGCTTGCAAAGATGCTGCTTTGAAATGTGATCAGTTGAAGTTTGAGCATTACAAATTAGTATCTGGAGGCCAACTTGCAGATGGCGTCCATCAGCACATGCAAAATTGTCTTGAGAAGATAAAAATATTGGAGCACTGATGTTACTCGTGGTCTCTGCAGTTCTAAGTTGTCCAAATTGATTGAGATGCTGGAAATGAGAAACATTATATATGATCAGTTTGGCACAGGGAGGTTGCTTGGCTGATTGGAGTCAGCCCTTTTTGAATTATTTATCCCAAGCAGTTTTATAGCAGAGGCAGTGGTTGCAATTGCAACTTTTGGGTTCTTTCTCACTTACAGGCATATGTGCTTTTTCTTTGAGAAGTTGGATTGGGAAAAATTGCTGTTTCCTAGATCTTTATCCCAATTGTTGGTGGGAAACAAGGATTGAGAGCGATACTAGGTTTGGCATTTTTTTTATTTGGTCACTGACAGAGGCTAAGTTCTTGGTACCTAGCCCCAGGACCAATTAGCTTGATCGGCGTTTCTGCCAACAAAGTATAGAACTTTGTTGCTGGATGAATTTTTGTATTCCCCCTGTCTTTTGGTCACTTGCATATGTTTTAAGAGGCTGGTAAAATCAATAAATTTTTTAATGAAAGTTTCAAGTATGTATTTGACCAAATACTCAAAAGATTACATATATTTTGGTTGTACTTGCAGCAAAAAATGGATTAATTTATGGAACCCATGTCAAACACACATGGAGTATTATACCAAGGAAATTTATTCTCCTTTCATTTCTATTTTGTTTTAAGAAGTGTAAAGCCGTTTCTAAATATATAAGTTTTTTTTATAAGATTTAATAAGCATTTATCACTTGTTCACTTCTAATTTTTCTTACATTAATTTCTCTAGTGATCGAAAATTATTTAAATAATTTGTTTAAAAGATGTAATTTCTCCAATTTTATAAAATTTACTAAGTAAATTCACTTGGTCATAATTATAAAAATATTTTGTTATTTTTTATGACTATTGTATATGTTATATTTAAATTTATTTTTATTTTATTGGGAAAGATAGAATAAATAATTAATTTTTTTTAAAAAATAAAATAAATAATTATATTGATAAGTAAAATAATTTATTAATGTGTTAAAGTTGTTTAAATATAGAATTGACCGACATTATTTTAAAAATATTTAAATGCAATTTGTATATAAATATTTAAATTAATAATGAAAGCAAATGTATGGTGTTGAACTTTTCAAGGTACTTGGTAGTTAAGCAACCAAGTCTCGTAGTCAAAAGAAAAGTGGGCGAACCACGAAAGAGTTAATGCGGTGTTTGTTTTTGTACCCCTGATTTTGCGGTGAAAATTATCACCTCCTTAAATTTGAAACGCAAAACTGCGAGAGTGTGTTGGGTTTCGTGGACGGCAAAAACATAAATGATGATAAACCAAAAGGGCCTTTTTAGACAAAGTGAATCAGATAGTCCGTGGGTTGGTTGGTGGCATTTGGGCTTTGCTCCACTTGGACTCCACTGAAGCTCCCCATTCAACAACACCAACACCCCCACTCCCACAAATGTTTGGTTTCGATAAGAAGGTGAAGCATATTTTATTAAAACTAAAAATAGACTTAAATTCTATAGATATTTGAACCTAAAGGAGAGAAACGTTCAACTATTTTTTCCTTCCTCCTATAAATAGTATATTTTATTTATACTAAATATCTTATTAGTAATCTTAGTTTGAACATTTTTATACAAAATAAAAAAGAAAATCGTACGTGAGTTGAAATAAAATTTCTTCGATTACCTAATTGAAAAACTTTTGAACACAGTAAATTCAAACGTGTTTATGTGAAAAATGAAAGCAACATTCGTACGTGTTTTTAAATATTGAGAATATTTTTATCATTTTTAATTTAAAAATAAAATGTCTACTTTTAACATTTTATTTAAAGTTATTTTTAATTTAATAAGGAAATAGTAATAATTTTAAAAGTAATAAATTATAAAATAAAATAAATAATTTATAGTGTATAATTATAGTTAAAGAATATTGATTACTTTTGTTCATTAAAAATAAATAAAAGAAAGTGTAGTACTTTTTTTTTTTTTTACTACAAGGGAGTGAAGTGTGATTAATGGAAAAAAGGGCTGCCAATAAAAAATTTCGCAGACTTCTGTTATAAAGAATCGTGTTACATTTGTACTCTCAAGAGGTGAAGAGGTTGACCCAGCTAATTATATACCTCTCTTTCTGGTGCCTTTTCTTTCAGATTCTTACGAGGAGAGAAAAACTTGTTACTATTACTTTGTAGGATGGAGAAACAAATTCTTGATTACGTTTTGGTGCCTATGGGACTGATTGTCATGGCAGTTTATCACTTCTGGCTTCTGCATCAGATTGTCAATCATCCAACCCGGACTGTAGTCGGAATCAATGCCATCAATCGTCGCTTCTGGGTTCATGCAATGATGGAGGTTTGTTTTTCCTTCATTACCCATTTCCCTTCCATTTTTGAAACTCCAAACTAATTCTCTTTAATGAGCTCAAGCAAAATTGAATAAATTAATAAAAAAGCAGAGCGTCCACACTTCATAGTATTGTTGTTGGATTATATATAGGATGCGTCAAAGAACGGGGTTCTTGCAGTGCAAACACTAAGAAACAACATAATGGCATCAACCCTTTTGGCATCTACTGCTATTATGCTGAGTTCTCTGATTGCGGTGTTGATGACCGGCAGTAATGATGGACAACAAAATGGGTTAATCATCGGTGACCGGAGCGCTCTGGGATTCTCCATAAAGTTTTTCAGTATATTGATTTGTTTCATGGTGGCGTTCCTGTTGAACGTGCAGTCTATAAGGTACTATAGCCATGCCAGTATTTTGATTAATGTGCCCTACAAGAAGATATCTTCATTTTCGTACGATGATTGCCATGGCCTTTCCGATCAGAATCACTGCGTCACTACCGAATATGTAGGGAAGACGGTGAATCGGGGAAGCTATTTCTGGTCACTTGGTTTGCGTGCCTTTTACTTCTCATTTCCCCTATTTTTGTGGATCTTTGGGCCTATTCCCATGTTTCTGTGTTGCCTTGCACTGGTTTTCATGCTTTATTTTCTGGACTTTGTCTTAGATCTTGGGCGGGTTAATGTTTCTCCTCGGGGAGACAAAGCCCGTGGCGACGTAGAAGAGTAAAGGAATTAAACTTTGGGGGGGGGGGGGGGGGGCAGAGGAGCACATCCAATTCAATCGAAGTTGAATCGGTTGTTCTTGTTTATTAGATTTGAGTACGTTATTGTATTTGTGGGGTATACTGAGTATTATATAAATAACCTCAGTGGTACAAACAATATCTCCGAATGAACTATGCTTTTTGCTTCTTTTATTTCTGCCTATTTTCCAAACTTACTAGTCACAAACATTTGCCATCAGTGCCCAGACGTACATGTCTTTGTTAAATTTTAATTTCCTTCAACTAGAAAACCAATACACTTACTTACCTCTCTAATCTTTATCAGCCAATCTATGCCCGAGACTGAGAGGGCTGCTGCTACTCTTTCTTCACTTTGTACAGAACATCGGCTCCCCACTCTCAGTAGGATCAGACTGGAATCTAAGTAGATCGACTTCGTTAATCAGGATTCAGGAATTTCTTTCGTGGGCCTTCTCATCACGCATAGTCTTCTGGAAAGAGCAAGACGCTTTGAATCAAACACTCATCAATAAGTAATCTTCACTCTAAAAGATAATTTTGTAAATTGCTAGTCTCTCTGTAAGTTGGAAGTTAATTAAACCTTCCTCAGATGGGATAACTTTAGATGCGATAGTTAACCGGACAAAAAACTCGGGTAAGTTGGGTCCAGAAACCTCTAATTTAACCGAACAAATAAAAAATCCTGGAAGCCCGATCAATCATGTAAAAATCCAAAATAAAAAATACCACCTCCGAGAAAGTTGGTCGGGACTAATTGTGCTGCCTTGTCATCTTGGCAAATAAACTTATTTGGAAAGTGAAAAAATCCCTGTTTACACTCTACAATGGTAGCCCAATACGTAGCTGGACTAAATTGGCTTCACATCCAGATAATGCAGGTGCTCATTTCCGAGCGCCAGATGCATAGAAGCAAAATAGTTTGATTGGTATCAGCCACCTACTTACATCTTGTGCTTCAAGGGCAATATCTGAGAGGCCAGGGGTCAAAAGAATTTGCCATCATCAGTTTAATACATCCACCAATTTCAACTTCAGCTTCATTCTACCAGCTTGAACTACAATTTCTTCCTTCAACGGTTCTACTTTCAGAACTACTGCTTTTTGGTTAAGAGAAGGAACTTGCACCACATCACCTTCCTTGGGAATTTTCATCCTCTTTTCTGCCATAGACACGAGAAAATTATTTCATCTTAGACCAACAGATTCAATATTAACTCAAAAGAGGAAAAAGAGAAGAAGATGACTGTTGAAAAGAGAACTGAAATCAGTCAATGAACATATTGCCCAGGGTTCAATAAAGATACTACCTACAACTGGTTGCCCAGTTTTACTGGGTGTTGCAGACTCCGTCACAGTAGGAGTTTCAGAGGCTTCTCTTTTTCCTGTGGTACTAGAAGTTTCTCTTCTTGCTGTGATACCATTCAGATCACCAGGCATCAAAGAATGTTCACTCTTATTAACTGCAATAGGCCCATGCTTATGCCGCAGAGCTTGGGTAGCAAATGCACGCTGTTGTCGCAATTTCTCATGAAGGATGGAACGCGCTGCAGCTGCTGCTTTAGATATTTGTTTTGCCATCTCATATCTTTGTTTGACGCCATATTCTGTGACCTTTCTACTGGTCAACAGTAACTGTTGATAAAGATCTTTGGACAACCTGAATATAGTACATGATCCTCTACTTCAGGACAATGTGGCGTGTTTGAAAGATAAAATGCATAACCACAGCTCCAAATATAGAAGAAATACTAACTAAATTGGAGACATATTTCAGAAAATTAATATGGAACCTACTTTAAGTTTTTACCATATGCCAAATTAGCTATTTCAGTCAAACTTTGTAACACTTATCACATGCATTCAGGAAAGCTACAACATGCCAATATTGAAGATCAGAATCTATAATAATCTAGAAATGTGGTAATTGACTAGAGGAGACATTTTGATGTAATAACTTCATCAGTATTTCTGGATTTTGATCAGAGTGTAGAGGATGAAGTTCCACCAAGCAAAACTAGAAATACCAAATATTATTTACCAAAAATGAAAAAAAAAAAGGAGTACCAGGTATTGATATATATATATATATATATATATATATATAACAGATAACAAGTACCCATATAGCATAAGAAACTCATAAAGAACATCACTGCAGAGGTTTGTAAAAACTGATTGACATCGAATGGAAGATCCTTAGGCTAAACTACTTCAAAGCTCAGGGCAGTGAGTATTGGTAATGCAGATTCAGTTTTTCTTTAAATATAAATAAAATCTATGCAAAGAATCTTTGAGAGGATTCCGAAAGATAAAAACTCAGGTTCATAATATTTATGTATTTATCTCCACAAAAATTGGGGCGTAAGTTTAGGTGATGATATCATGTTCATTGAGGCAGAGTTACAATTTATGAAGCAGAAGATTCTCACATCAGATAGTGTTCTGCTTCTTGGATTTGGTTGTGGAAATTTTGCTTATATCTCTCCATGTCAAGTATTACCTGCATCAAGCCATAAGTAACAAAAATTCCTTAGGACACAAAAGATTAAAAAATAATAAGAACATTTCAAATTATGGGCAGAACCTTCAGCATCAACGACTATATACAATCTAGGGATGCCAGCAGTAAGCTTTGAATCTCCAATCCAGTGATATGTTGAACAATGTTCAGTGAGTTGTGAAAAGAATGTCCTAGTATTATATTTTTGTCAGCCTATAGTTCTTCAATCATTTGGTGGAAAAATGTGACCCCATAAAACATAGCATGTTACTATGTTCATACATAAATAAATAAACAAATAAAAACCTGAAAATTTATCAGAATTAAGAGTGACTTTGGAAACCTTAAGCTTTCCACAGAATTTGAGGTCTCATTTCTCATGTAAAGTTCACAGTTAAAAACTTCAATATTTTGCAGAACAAGGGTTTTCAATGCATTGACAATTCTGACAGGTACAGGCTACTTCAGGAAAACAATTACCTCATTAATTTCTGCACTAGCTGCTCCATAAAGTTCACGAGCACCATCCAAAATGGCATTTGGTATCCCAAGCTTTTGAGCTATGTTGATTGCATTTGAACGTCCTGCATAAGTGGGGGAGTGGGGGAACAGAGATTAACTACATGTAAGAGGCATACTTCATTATTCTGGAACACACCTACACCATGGGTTCCTATCGTACAAGAAATAATAAGCACATTAGGAAGATGAAAGATCAGCCACACCATAATTTTTTGTTAGTGTGGAAAAGAAATGCATAAAAGGCATTAGCAGCCTATATGAATGCCAACAGACATGAAAGACAGAGTAGGAGGCTGGGACCTGGGAAGAAGGTAGGAACGCCATGAGAGATGCATAGGAGTGAGCAACTGGATATGAGTGACCTTGAAGCAATTTAAAACTGGGCGCCGCATAGCATATAGTTGAATTAGGATACACTCCTCAAATGGATAGGCACCAAAAAGAAAATTAAGACCAGCAGTTAGCATAATGATGTATGATTGTTTCTGAGCTTTGACTTTTTGTACTCAAACTTTGTGAGATCAAGACTAAGAATTCTTGTCTCTTAAGAATATGAACTTGTGTGTGAGCTCTTTCCACCTAAAAAACTGCTACTTGTGATTGGAAATACTGCATCAGTTGTGTTTTGATATTTTATGGTAAATAAGATTATTAGCTACTCCTTTGTACATGCATTGCGTTCAAAGCTGCACTTTTGTAAAGAACTTCTGTCCCTCCAATTGAAATTATTTTTGAGTATTAACACAATGATCCCAGGTTACACCAAGAGTGAGGCCACTTCACAATTGGGCCTAGTAGGTAGGATGACAGTATATAATGTATTTCTAGGCTCATGTATGTAATATACTATCAAATGATTGAGAATAAATGGGTTGTCATAACAGAAACTAAACCAAATCTAATAAAGAAGCAATCAGGAGATAAGGCAAACAGAACCTGGCACTCCCCAAAGAATCCTATATGTAGGCTTCAAGTTCACTTCATCAAATTCCATGCATGCATTTTCAAAAGCATCATTACTGCCAATCACATATTCAAAATGACATCATGTGGTTGAGGAGGAAATATCATGTATATTAAAAATATGCTATATTCAAACAAGCGACCTATATTTGAGGGTTTTAAGTTCTCCGTGATGGGTTGTTGCCATTGTCAACAAGGGACCAGCTTCTGCAAAAGACTCCAGCAATGACATTCCAAGTGCAGCTCCTTCTAGGGGATTTGTGCCTGCACCAACCTAAAGCAGATATCACATTCTTTGCAAGATTATGCAGAACAATTTGAATTTTTATATCTATTTATTAACTGAAATAGCAAATAAAAAATTGTTCTTGTAACATTGTCCAATCCAATCAAAGTAATTGCAGAAACAGCTTTACATAACATACTTCATCCAAAAGCACCAACGACCGAATTGTTGAGCGAGATAGGATTTCCTGCAAATTTTATGAGAGACATTTTATTAGAGACCTGATAAGGAAAGAGTTCGACAAAATATATAAAAGGAACAGGGGCTGACCATCAGAAATTACACCTGGCCTTGTCAATAAGTAAATTTCACTTTTAGTTCTCTACCATTGATCAATAGCATCATAAAATATATTTAAGGACATATCCAATGGGAATATTCCAATGACCCAGTTATATTATACTCCCTCTATATCAAAATAAGTGTAGATTTTTGCATACTTATTAAGAATATTGAAAATAATACAAATTTTAATATTAAGTTTCAAATCTACCTTCAATAAATATTCTAAATCAATCTCTTATTGTTTCTCTCCAAATTAATGATCTCTCTCGTTCTCTCTCCACTTAAATAAAGATAAAATTTAAAAATAATCATAATTTATGCTAGAAAAGCACTTATTTTGAAACAAAATAAAACATCTACAATTACACTTATTTTGAAATAGAGGGAGTATTTACTGCCCCAGTAAGAAGAATGCAAAATTGCCATATCTAGATGTTACATAACATACAACTTCGAGTTCCTGATTAACTTTTCTAACCAGATTCATAATCTAAACATCTGAATTTTGTAATTCTCTCATAAGCATACGAAGTTCACACCCAAGTTATAGATATTTATAAAGTGATGGACAATAATCCTGTGCAGAAAATTCAGATTTTCTAAATTATGCAACAAAGACATAACGTAGCACATTCAATTGTTTTTTCACCTTTCTTTTTTTCTTGAGGTTCATCAAATTACCTTTTCCATGGAGAGCAAGTGCATGTTGAATGATTATCAGGATCAGCAGCATAAAATATGCCCAAGGTCATCATCATGAACATTAATATGACCCTTAATAATATGTAGAGAGCGGCAACAACCACATAGGTTCCTTCTTTTATGTTGACAGTAACTTTACATTTAAGGGATCTTAAATTGCAAAGAGAGTTTTGAGGTTTTGGACGAAAATACACTTGAAATGTAGTAAAACCTCGACAAGAAAATAAGTATCATTGTTAACTTCCATAATCTTCTGTGTGTCTCCTAGACTCTTGTTGCTAACCTTTCTCAAGACAATCTGGCTTTTGGGATTTGGCCCCAGGACAAAGTATCATCAACAAATACAAGGTACTGAAATAAACAATTTAAATTCTTTATCCTCTAACGAGAAGTGTTAAAAGTATATAACTAATTCTACTTTCTACAAGCTTAAACTTTTAAATGAGGTGGCAATTCAACATGGTAATTTGGTATTAGAGGGAGAGGACCTGTGTTTAGACCTTTTTGCTGCCAATTGTAAAGTTATTGTGCACATGGGGCTTGTGAAGTATATAAATTATTCTCCTTCCTACAAGCTTAAGCTTTTAGATGATGTGGTAATTCAATAAAAGGAAAGAAAATCGAATCAAGTATTTTCTTAAATAAATTTTCCATCAACTTACACTGATCTGCTTCAGATGGCCAGAGAACGTAGACAGAGATTGAGACAAAGACTGCTCATCACCTATATCAGCAAAGACAAAATCACACCAAGGGATCCTTACTGGTTCAGATGACAATACATAAAGACCTGCAATGGAAAACACAAAAGAAAAATGCTTAGATCTTATGGAGTAAATTACAAGAGGTAACACAGAAAACTAGCTTCTGATGCATTTGGAGATTTTGCAAAGGCTTTTGAACAAAGAAGTCCAAGACAGTACAACTTGACAACATATGAGTTTCGCATTTTATTTTTAATAATAGATAAATGGAGACAGTTTTAAAACAGAGGAAGATGAAATCTCATGTCCTTGAGAAATTATAGAACACTGCCTTTTGCAGCCAAACAGCTCATACTTCATGATGCCTGTTTCTGTCTCACTTTTAAAGTTACTGTTCTATTTCTATTTCCTATAGTTTGCCATACAAAATGAAAACCTGTAATGGCTGTAAATACAATCCTGGATAAATCATAAGAAACGTCTATTAACTGCACCAACATTGCACATTGCCAATTGAGTCAATGCCATCAGTGAATCGTATCATTTTGACTTTGTGTAAAACCATTTCTAAATATACCAAATACATGTGAACCAACCACTTCCAAATGAATTAAATTCATGTAAACTCACTCACGCCATCGTGCAACTTTGATCTAATATATTCATGGATAAGACATGATCTCCTTTTACCAGACCTAGAGTCAATTTAGAAATCCAATCAGATGAAGTACCTATAAATATGGCAAAGTAAAAAATATGGAGGAAGCTAGTCATAATCCAGCTACTATTTTAGTTTTTCAGTTTTACTCTTTTTATCATTGACCTTAATAACAGTTTTATTTCTTTTCCTAGGCTACCCACTGGTGACAAAATTTACATAGTGTTTAAAGTGAAAGAACCATTCTTTCACTGAGCGCAAGATGTCGAAAAGCATGAATACACAGGACCGAAATATCAAAAGGGATTATATCAAATCTATACACGGCATCCATTCTTACATGATTCGTGATTAATAGATAAAACATTAAAGGACTAGAGTAACCTATTAAACCCATTCACTGCAAAAAGAAAGGAGTAATCCACTAAACCCAAAGTGGTGAACTAGGAAAATATGAAAAGATATTGTAGCTAACCTGATTTTGCCATCATAGCAGCCAGGCCTACAGTCTTCAAGAGAATGGTTTTGCCACCGGTATTGGGGCCCGTTATCACAACCACTCTGATATTTTTAGCAACAAATACATTAATAGGAACGGGAGGAGATTGTTTTATGTCTGCAACCTGAAAGAATAAGAATAATCTCTTCAAGCATCACAATACATATACTTGAGAATACAAACAGACATGGTTTGGAAGATTAACGATAGTGCAAAACATACCTGCATTTTCAAGGATGATATGCTAAAATCTACTTCTTGCTTCAAGGGCATACTCCCTCCCTGTTTTCTCCTCCTGATCTCCTAGAGTCAGAAGCAGAAGAACAAAGGAAAATGGTTAATGAGATAAAAAGATGAATTTTCATGAAATTTTTCAAGCAGAAGAACATTAAGCATGAAATTTTTGAAGAAGGACGCTAAATATAAATCAATAATCATTGTTGCAGCTCAAAAGAATTTTAAAAAATAAATAAATAAAGGGACAAAACAAGGAGAGAAAAGTTATTAGAATAAAAATTTAGCATATTAAGATCAAAACACAATAAATGGAGAGAAAGAAGCTAGGATTCAAAGTATGCTAAGACATAAACTTCAATGTCTTTGGCAAACCCATGAGCTTGGGGCAGGTGGGTAAGTGCCCTGCTAAGCTGATGGGAGGTCACAAGTTCAATCCTCCCTAAGAGCACCATGTTAAAAAAGTTTCGGACCAGGCCTTTCTTTTGAGTAAGAGTAAAACTCTGCGGACACGACCCGAGCTGAATCCAGATTAGTCTCCCCGAGGATACCGGATGATAATAAAAAAAATAAAAAATAAAAATGTCTTTGGCATTCCATGGGAGAGATAGCAAGTCCAAGTCCAACTTACAGAAGTAGCATCATTAAGATCCTTCATGGCCTTCTGCAGTTTCTGACGATGTTGCTGAAGCAACAACGGATGACAAACTTTGGGAAGATACAAAGTCCAATTCATTTGGGTTGGATGTGAAGTCAGTGAAGTTCCATCCTCCAATAGACTACCATTAGGAAGACTGTTATCCATGTCTTGTGGCAAAAGTAAATTAGGAAATGATCCTCCAAACGAAATGCTATATTTAGCTCTAGCATTTATCTGTACACACAGCAGCACAACATTACAAATCAGTAGTAAATGAAATTCAAATATCTGAAGATCTAAAACAAAACACTACATACGTAATGTAAACTTCCATTGCTCTAGGAAATGGGATAAGATTATTCACTAAGATGCTGACTACTGGACCTCATAAAACAAAAAATTAGGATTGTGATACAAACATATGAAATAGGTTCCCTAACCTTTTCAAAACAAAATTTTAGAACTTATTTTTCACATTGATGCATAACTAAGAAAGGAACCACGTCTTATGATTTTTCCACTACTATATAGATGGACTAATTCAGAATTATAATTTGCACTTCTATTTTCCCAGTTATCTGTAGGAAACATAAGTCAACAATTTAGCTGAGAAAAAGAATCAAAGAAAATGTGAAACTGAAATGCATCATTGTCCATTAACTATAACATTCTACGGAACATTGAATAAGATTAAATCTGGGAGAAGAAAGGACCACTCTGGGAACTCAAAAGGTTATAAGCTCTGATGGGATACCTACCACATCTAGTTGAATCATGTTTTCAAATATATTTCTAATGTTGTCAAGGTCCATTTGCATCTGTTCATCAAAGAAACCTATTAGAAAGATCCATCTACATAAGACCTTTCAAGATCAATGTGCAAAAAGTTCATTGAAATAAATCCAGAAAAACCTTATTTGCTATCTTTAAGAGTACATCAGCCTCAGCCTTGGCAACAGAAGCCCTTGCTTGCTGCAGCTCATCATTTAAAGGGACAGCAGATAAAGGTTCTAGAACACTTCCTGCACCTGAACCACTATCATAGAGTATTACCTCTCAGGATTTCAAACAAATTGTTTCAAATCGGGACGAAGGAGTAAAGAAAAAGGCATAATTGGTATCAAGTTCAGAGAAGAGACTCTTTTAACAGCAACAGGAAGTAAACATTTTCAAGATATATAATACACCTTGACAGCATTAGGCCCTCAACACTTGGTCTAACATTAGTTCCTGATGTTATGCACCATCTTCCATCGACTTTACTCACTTCCTGAACCAATGTTGTAGAACAACATTTAAGTGGAAGAAATAAGCAAAAAGCACACACAATTTTGTAAAAATGAGGAATGCTTACCAAAGCAGAAATCTCTCTCATTTGATTCCTGATCAGGCTCTCCATGAGCTGTTGTAACTGGATGAAGACCATATAAGAAGAGGAACAATTTTAAGTAGTTTGAGTCATGAAAAGGACATGAGGTTTGCAACTTTCTTTAACAAACCTACAGTATTTTTTCCAAAAATGAAAATAAATACTTTTGCAGCAATCCATCAAAGTATCTCCTCTAGAAATTGATGCTTTTACTTTTCATGAATCAAGTTGGCAACAAAGAGAAGCCCCAAATATTGGGTTTGGGGCACAGGCATACCCAACTTGATCAAAGAAATCCCACATAGCATTTAATAGGACAACATGTCCACTAAAGTATCCCAAAAAATGTCTGGTAAAAAGAACTAAAAATTAGCTGTACAAGAATGAACAATGGGACCAAGCAATTAACCAAGATGGGTCATAAAAGAATCAAGAGGCAACTTACCTTTCTTTCAAGAAAACGAACACGATCGCGGGCTTGTTTCAGGGTGGAACTCTGAAAGGTAAACAAGACAAGGATAAAAAGACAAAAGACCTCCACATAACTTTGTTAAAAGGAACATAATATGTTCACAAATTGCATGCCGTTGTAGAAGCATGAATGCATTAACTTAATCATGAAATATTGATGAAGGGTTAAGGGAAATCTTGAGATAATAAACCAAGACTTTGTAGAGATTAATGTGCTAAGAACAGACCGCAGAATCCTTGACTGATCCATCTTCATCTATCAGCTGCTGTATGTACTTCACCAGTGACTTATTTATAACTAGTTCCAGTATCTGCATCTCAATTTGATGGACCAAAACATCAGACCAAGAAAGGAAGTCTCATCAAGTATGAATCAGCTGGCTCAGACACACACACATAAATACCATTTCTGAGAGAGGCATAAAACGCTGATACCAATCCAGATCATCTTTTACTGCAGCTTTCATATTGAACTGCAAAGCTTCAGCAAACTGCAGCAGAGTTACAATAGCCATCGCTTCACTTCCGCTAACAGGAAGACCCCTCCGCGCACATTGCATAGCCGATTTCACCTTCAGTGAAAAATAATTAAAAGAGTCTCCATTACACATGCATATAGTCATTGTCATTCACAAAAATCTCCTGATAAACGAATTTGTAAGTTCACAATAGAACGATTTAGAATAAAAATTCCATTTCTGAGGATATCAATCAGAAATTCCTTTAAGATTCATAAATTGAGGCATAAAATGCCAATGCAAATAGGTCGAATAGAACTTACCAACGCAGAATCAATGCCGACAAGGTCCATCATTGCGCCATACTTGTGCATCTCCACAACAGCATTCGTCTCTTTTAAAAGCCTCAAACTGTCTTCATACGTTTTACTCGACGACCACAATTGCTCCTACATAGCCAACAAAATAAATTCGCTTCGAAATCCAGAGTTCAACAGAGAAAGTATCGAAGTACGAGAAAAAACGCAATACCTTAGTGGCTTGCTTGCCCAAAGAAGTTCCTGCAAAAGAAGCCACAGAATCGCAGACCTTTTCCCATTCGAGGACTCTGAGGCTGTCCAGAACTATAGACGGCAGTTTCTGATTAGCGTCTTCCTGGAAGAATTGGTTGAAGGAGGCTCCGGCCTTGAACCTAATAGACCGTACGGGAATGCTGAAGATTTTTGGAATGGAGTAAGCTGAGATGAGGATAGAATTTCCGAACAGCGCCACCGTTGAAACCATTTCTGTTTCATATGTGCGAAATTGAACAATCTACAGAGCCGTTGGTTTTCCGTTGGAGAAGAAGATAGAATGATCGACGTGGCGTGGTATTCTATTTGGTCGGTGATGGACTTGGGAATTTCGGGGGCCCAGACCATTAATAGGGATCAATGTCAGATTTGGATTGGATTTCGTTAAACTTTTTCATTTTTCAAAACACTTTTCTATAACTTTTATCATATCTAATTTTCTCCCGATTCTATATATAATTCTCACCCATTTATATAGTTTATATTTTAAAATATTTTTAGCTACCACTAGCCTCGCCCATACACTATTAATTCTTTTCATTTGGGCTTTGGAGTGAACTAGTTAGACATTGATTTTATTTTATTTTTCTACTCCTTTTAGAGGAAAGACATCCGAATAGGTAAATGGGAAAATTCAATTTCAGCTTATGATGCAATATATTTATATTCTGGGTAATTGGAGAAGGGCTTAGGCCCAGCCCAAATTTGTATTTATTTGGGTTTTCTAACAAAATTTTATTTTCAAAAAATGTGTTTTCTTTTAAAAAAAAAAAAAAAACTTTGCCACTTCAGTTATTGCATGTGCATGATACATTTATAGTGTACCCCTTTTTTTTAAAAAAAAAATCTAATTAGAGTATAAAAATATCTTTTAAGGAAATAGATGAAAGATTGTCAATTTTAGGTCCTAAATTATTTTTTATTTGTATTTATGAACATTTATATTTTATTTCAACTTTTAGTAGTTCAATATTTTATTTTCTTTTTTTATTATAGATCTTTATTTTTTATTTCAACTTTTAACAACTCAATATTATATATATATATATATAGACCTTCTGATTAACAAAACTTATTTTTCAACCAAAATAACATTTACTCTTAATTATTTTAGGAAGATTTTTGAGAAAAAAAATTTGAAATCCATTACATGGCCTTTTCAACCTTTTTTTCTTTTTTCCCTAACTCATTTCCCTTCTTTAACAAACCATAGGGATGGAATTTTAAAAAAAATTCTCAAAAATACCCTTGAGGGTAGACATTATCTTTGTTGGAAGAGAAGTTTTACTCATCTCCATGACTAAAAATAAAATAAAGCATTGAACTATTAAAAGTTGAAATAAAATATAAGTATTAATAATTATAAATTAAAAATAGTTCAAGATCTAAAATCGATAATCTTCCAAAGACTTCTACGTTGATCAACCTAACATAGTGTTTTGGTTAAATTAAATAAAGACTCCTAAATTATATTCAAACTATTACTCAGAAGAAAAAAAATCTATTAAACTATTTGTCTGATAAAGGAAATAACTAAGCAATTGCTATAATTATAAAGAAAATTTAGAAAATGACAATTTAATTCAAACAGCTCTCTTTTCATATCTTATCCAACTTTAGCAGCTCAAAACTAAAAGCATAATTTTTTTATTTTTTTTTAACCAACGGTTTTTGTAACATCGTGACATTTTTTTTTCCCACGAGCCTCTGTCATTACATTGTGCATAAGATTGAAATAATAGAAGCAATTATGCAAATAAATGCGGTTTGTGGACAAATGCCTTTTGTTTGTTTTTCATTTATGTCTATAACTTCCTGTCTTTGCTTTTGTCCTCCTTGATAGGCTAAATTTGGCGTTACCAATTACTCCTATTGAGTGTAAATCACTCAATACCCTATTGATAATAAAGAGATTCGTATTCAAATCTTGTTTTACCAAATAATTTAAACTTTCTTCATATCCAATTTTACTTTATACTAACCTTCTTCATCAATTAATTAACTTTTAATACTATTATTAGTATTATCCATATTGAATTTTATTTGATAATATTAATTAGAAACTTGTCAAGATTAGTATTAAAATTTTATCAATTATAAGGAAGACCGATTCACTTATTCTATCCACTATTTATATCTACTAGGTCAAGTAATTAATGGAAGTATTATTTGATTAAAATAAAAGATTTCACTTGTATTATTTTAATTGTTCACTTTAAATTTGTATTAAAATTTAAAAAATTATTGAAAATGATAATTATTTAAACAAATTTTCTAAATTGTCCTTATTTAATTGTTAATGTCTAAGTATAGTAGTTTCAAAGTTTTATGTGAATAACAATATCCATTCATCAATATTTGTATTCCCATTCAAAATTCACTGATTATTCATATTCATTGAAAACAATTCAAAATTAATGTTTTATATATTTTTTGAAACTCAAATTGTAAAAGTGCCTAATAAAATGAAAAAATATACAATTGAAATAAACAAAAAAAATAAATAAATAAGATTGGACGTAGTAAATTTGATATTTTAACTCTTTGAATTAAGAATTTTTAAATTCTTTAAGTAAAATCATTATAGATAGAGACGTATTATTAAAAGTTAATCATAAATATTTCTTGTTCTCATTGTTCAGATTGAGGACAGTGCTCACGTTACGCAAATGAATATCCACCGAGTACCTTTGCTTAATATGCATCATCGTTGAGGACAAGAAACCATAGCGCAGAACATAAGTATTGCCCGCTTTGGTGAGGCTAAGGATGCCGTACGCTTGCGGATACATAAAATTGCAAAGTTTTTTTCTTTTTTTTTTTTTTTTTTAAACTTCATTGGGACTAAAATTGAAGATTTACATATTTTATATTGATAGGTACAAAATTAAATATTTACTTTTAAAATATATATATATATATATAATATAATAATTTCTTCCATTAACAATCTCATTAATAATTTATATTACCCTAACTCATAATTCAGTACTCATTGCTTTAACTTAAGAGAATTAAATCACTAATTCATAGTTTTCACAATTTATTTAACTAATAACAAGTATAATTTGTTAAGTGAATTAAAATTAATTATTTTAAAAAAAAATTTTAAAAAAAATAAAAAATGTACGCTCCGAAGGAGAATTTTATTATTCCTTATAATTTTGTGGAGAAAATGGAAATTGAAGTGGTTGTCTGCCGGCCGGTTCATTGGTCTCTTCACGGTTCAGATGGTTTTTTTTTTCCCAGTTCACCTCTTAATTCAAAATTAAAATAACTTCTTTTTTATTTTGGCATGGCATTTCCGTAACATACTACTAATATAGTAATATAGGCGCACCGAAATTTATATTCAGCGGAACCGTTCACTTCCATAGTTGGTGCATGTCAAAATCATGAGACTTTGACAAAAATTACCCGGCAAAAGAAAATAAATAATGGTCCTTGCCGGCAATAATCTGACTCTTAGACGTATAGATAATTGCAGTTCTGCTCAGTACTGCTGTCTTAATCAAAATGCTGGTGAAGTTTGTTGAGATTTTTATGTTTTGTTAATCTCTAGAAAAAGAACTTTTAGCCCTCATGGTCATGGATTAGAATCTGCAGGCTACCAGCAGTTATGATCAAGTTCTCATTGACACTTGGCGATATCTAACATAGTGTTTGGTTCAAATATTGGAGGGGATGAGAGATTACTTAATAGGGGAGTGGGGAAGTGAGGGGAAGAGAGGTAAATTTTACTTGTTTGATTTGATTAGATAAGAAAGAACGGAAAGAGAGATAAAATCTCCTCATTTGGTTTGAAAGAGGGTGGAAGGAAAAATAAAATAAAATTGATTATTATATTTTATAATCTTTTTTTTTGTAATTTTTTATTATTTAGTCTTTAATTATAAATTTTTTAATTATGTGAGAAGACAAAATAAATAGGGGAATAAGCATAAAATTAAACTGAGAGAAAGATAAAGTGTAATTATTAAAACACAATAACCACAATTAAGTAAGCAAAAACTAACATTTTCCCTCTCCCTCTAAATTCTTCCATTTTTTGAATTAAAGTGTAGGAGGGAGGAAATTTGGAAGATTTAGTCCCTACTTTATTTAGTTTAAGGACATAAGGTCCTTACAATTATCTTTTAAATTTTAAAGTCTTTAACTTTTTGTGTTTTTGACAAATCAAGTTATTTTAACGAATTTTGTCAAGATTAACATTAGTCAACGTCATATTTTTATTTGAATAAAATATCAAAGGGACTAAATCCGCCAATTTTCATTTGACTTATTTAAAATTAGTGAATTTAAATCATATCTTTTAGTTTTGATAAATAAGATCCTTAACATTTTTTCTAACTTTTAAAAACCTTACATTTTTTTTTTTTAAGATAAGGCTCCTATCTTTTTTTTTTTCACTTTTATTATCCTTAGATTTTTTATATTTTCGTGAACTAAATCTTTTTTATCATATTTAGACAAGTCAATAACAATCTTATATTTTTTTTCAAATAATGAAGTGCAAAATATGTACTTCAATTATAAGGGAAAAAAAACAAACCACCTATCATCATGTAATAACCACCCATATCAGGATAGGATCAAATCAAATTCAATATCATATATACGAATAAACTAATCCTCTCATTATTTACCCGAGGTTCTTGAACAAAAAAATATATTTTATGTCAAAATAGAGAAGAAAAAAAACTTAAGAAACATAGCCAGACTAAAATATCAATTTTTTGAACCCAAAATAGAGAAAAAAATTAAAGAGACAAAAATGATCAAAATCAGTGGGGCTTCCAAAAAATTCAAGAAATGAAAGGTATCAAGTAAAAAGGTCAAATTGAGGTAAATTTGATCTCTATTGACGTCGACGATATCATCCCAGCAAACCCAACTAAAAAGAACATGAATTCAACTTTAAGTCCCTTAAAAAAAAAAATCCCTTGCCTCTTCTCCAAATCCTTCAAACCAAACACACCTTAAAATATCATAAAAAGAAGGCCCCCATGCAAAAAGTGTTCCAACTGTGATTCTCCATATTTTTGTCGGGTACCAAACCACATTGCAATGCATGAGCGGGTAAATTTCAAGTTGGGAGTGGGACCTCAAGCTACACACCAATTGGGTCTCCCGCATTGGAAGCTACTCTTTGGGCAATCCCCGTTCATGAATTATGGTTTCGGAGCTCCACAGCTCCTCTGTTTTTGTCCATCAACCTAACTTTGTAACTAGGGAAATTCTATTACAGATTATTGATGTTATAAATGTCTGTGTACAAGGTGGTTAGGCATCATCTAATTCCGACCAATAAATTTAATTTTATAATATTTTTTTCCACTACTCTCCCCTGTTTTTCTATAAAATGCATGTTCACATTTAAAAAAAAAAACCAAAATTATGCTTTTTTAATAAATAAAAAAAGGACAAAAAACCATTAAATGAGAATGAGTATTTGAAATATTTAATTAGACTATTAAATAGCCTTCAGTTAGAAGGTTAGAATAAAAAAAATATAATAAATGTTACATTAAATTTATAACAAATTTTTTTTTTGACATTTGGCCGATATGCATCAGTCACTTTAAGGCTTGGAATCGGAAATGGATATACAAAAACAAGGCAGATAAAGTTAACATAGAATATTCAATTCAACTTTTGAACACTAATCCAATGATTTCCCATTGGAATCACACTTGAGTTCTTCCACGTCGCTTTCCTATGTATTTTTATGGCCTTCAATCCTCGTCGTGATTAAACTCACGAGTCATGATATTTCAATAAATCACTTTCACTCGTTCATAAATTTTATCCCCATATTCCAGTTCCAGCTGAAAAAAATAATGCAAAAGGCTAAACTTGGCTCCATCCAAAATAGTAGTACAATACTATAAAATTTTATTTAGTATGATTGTTTTCATTTTTTTAGTTAAATTGTTTTAAAAATTATGAGTCAAATTATTTGAGAAGTTGAAGTACATAAAGATTAATACAAGTAACAGTCGACAAAAGCAGTGATGAATTCATAAAATTTTTATAATGATGTTTACGTATAAAATAATTATTTTATATTGTAAAAAACCAATGATCTTTGCACCCCTACCTCCTATGATGGTGCATCGGCCACTGGACAAAAGTCAATAATCCTTATATGCAAGCATTATTTTAAAAACATCCTTTTATTAAAAATTTAGATGTTATTTTTTACTTAATAGCAAAAGCCATTTATCATAATAAGGTAGAGAAAGAATGGTTAGGATTGATAAATATCCAGTGAAATTCGAATTAAAATTTAAACATTGAGATCAATGAAAATTTCAACAAAAAAAAAAAGTTCTATATTAAATTCAATTTTCTATAACATGAGAAATACATCACCATTCATTGTATTCATATTTTATTATTACAATGAGGTTAAAATGAATGTTTGTTTTATTAAGATGAAAAAGATATATTTTAATGTTGCACTTAGTATATAAATAAATTGAAAAATCAACAACATTTTTATCCTAATAAGATATTTTTTATCACTCTAAAGTAGCAATCTTTTCTATGTATTTTTTTATTATATACATTGTATTTAAGGTATAATAGCCATATTATAAATCAAAATTGATAATATCAAATTAAAAACTTACCATAATTTTTCATTAAGAAAAATGCACTTCTAGAAATTTTATATGAGGCATTGAATTTATTACTTTATTTTGTTCATCTCTTATGATTGTTTAAAAGTTAAGTGTATTAAAATATAGATATATTTATGAGATACCTTGTAAGACGATGCTAAGATTTGTAATTACTAAATGTATTATATAGAAATATATTATATAGGTATAACACAAAAATTTTTAGACAAAATAAATATCAAAGAGTTATATTGCATATGTACTTTTAGAGTGAATACAATATTTTTTTAACCTTGTGATTCGCAAAATAAAAAATTGTACTTTAAACATTATATATTGTTCTTTTTAAAAGAATATTATATAGCAGTATATATTACTTTGTCTTTTTAATAAAATGTTTTAAGTATTCATATATATATATATATATATATAATTATTTTATTTTTAATATATTTTTATTTATTTTGTTTTTTTTTAAAAATATTAAAATAGTGAGATCTTTGCACCCCTACCTCCTATGATGGTGCATCGGCCACTGGACAAAAGTCAATAATCCTTATATGCAAGCATTATTTTAAAAACATCCTTTTATTAAAAATTTAGATGTTATTTTTTACTTAATAGCAAAAGCCATTTATCATAATAAGGTAGAGAAAGAATGGTTAGGATTGATAAATATCCAGTGAAATTCGAATTAAAATTTAAACATTGAGATCAATGAAAATTTCAACAAAAAAAAAAAGTTCTATATTAAATTCAATTTTCTATAACATGAGAAATACATCACCATTCATTGTATTCATATTTTATTATTACAATGAGGTTAAAATGAATGTTTGTTTTATTAAGATGAAAAAGATATATTTTAATGTTGCACTTAGTATATAAATAAATTGAAAAATCAACAACATTTTTATCCTAATAAGATATTTTTTATCACTCTAAAGTAGCAATCTTTTCTATGTATTTTTTTATTATATACATTGTATTTAAGGTATAATAGCCATATTATAAATCAAAATTGATAATATCAAATTAAAAACTTACCATAATTTTTCATTAAGAAAAATGCACTTCTAGAAATTTTATATGAGGCATTGAATTTATTACTTTATTTTGTTCATCTCTTATGATTGTTTAAAAGTTAAGTGTATTAAAAATATAGATATATTTATGAGATACCTTGTAAGACGATGCTAAGATTTGTAATTACTAAATGTATTATATAGAATATATTATATAGGTATAACACAAAATTTTTAGACAAAATAAATATCAAAGAGTTATATTGCATATGTACTTTTAGAGTGAATACAATATTTTTTTAACCTTGTGATTCGCAAAATAAAAAATTGTACTTTAAACATTATATATTGTTCTTTTTAAAAGAATATTATATAGCAGTATATATTACTTTGTCTTTTTAATAAAATGTTTTAAGTATTCATATATATATATATATATATATAATTATTTTATTTTAATATATTTTTATTTATTTTGTTTTTTTTAAAATATTTATTTAAATATATTATTTAAATAAAGTAAAAAGATAAATTTAAAAATAACGCATAAAAAAAACTAAACATTATAATTAGATAGAGGAGAATTTACTGAATATATTTATAAAATCGGACCGATGGAATACTTTATACATTATAATCTTAAACCATTTAGTGCACGGAATCTTTTTAGTCGTAGGTTAAAAAGTTTTCGGATGAGACGGATTGGGTTTAAAATTCGTGCTGCGCTGGAATACTGGACCTCAATTGCCCACCAGAGGAAGAACGGAGCTTTCAAAATCTATATATAGAATGCTAGTTGCATGCCGTCCTAATCTTACCCTGTTTAAACATCTCCATTCTCGGAACATTTTCCGTTCCCATTTCCAGTACCAAATTTCTCAATTGTTTCACAAAGCTATTCTAGAGGAAGAGTTTCATCATGGGTAGTATGGGAGTGGAAGGGGAAATTGGAGTAAATTCATCAGATTCACCACTGAAATTTACCAAAATCAGGTACAATTCGCCATTGGTTCAGGTCGCGTTGATTGGATTGGTATGCTTTTGTTGTCCGGGTATGTTCAATGCTCTCTCCGGCTTGGGCGGTAGTGGTCAGGTGGATCCCAACGCGGCCAACAATGCTAACACAGCCCTCTACACCACCTTCGCTATATTCGGGGTTCTTGGCGGTGGAATCTACAATATATTAGGCCCTCACCTTACTCTTTTCGCTGGATGCTCGACTTATGTATTATATGGCGGTTCTTTCCTTTACTACAACCACTATCATCACCAGGCCTTTGTCATAGTTGCAGGGGGTTTTCTTGGAATCGGTGCTGGCCTTCTTTGGGCTGCTCAAGGGGCTATAATGACCTCCTACCCTCCCCATGACCGAAAAGGCATTTACATCTCCATGTTTTGGAGTATTTTTAACATGGGTGGCGTCATTGGTGGTCTTATTCCCTTCATACTGAATTTCCACAGAACCACGGCAGTTTCAGTCAATGATGGTACCTATATTGGATTCATGATCTTCATGTCCATTGGGACAGTACTTTCGTTGGGAATTTTGCACCCTAGTCGCGTTGTACGTGATGATGGTTCGAAATGTACCAATATCAAATACTCTAATGCCTCAACTGAATTTGTTGAGATTCTCAAACTTTTTGGGAATTGGAAGATGCTACTGATGATTCCTGCGTCCTGGGCTAGCAATTTTTTCTATAGTTACCAGTTTAATAACGTGAATGGAGTTTTGTTTAATCTAAGGACTAGAGGCTTGAACAATGTTTTCTATTGGGGTGCGCAAATGATGGGCTCTTTGTTTATTGGATACTTGATGGATTTTACCTTTAAGAGTAGGAGGGCTAGGGGACTGCTTGGTATAACGATTGTAGGTGTTCTTGGGTCGGCTATATGGGGTGGTGGACTAGCAAAGCAACTTGGATACTCCCGTCATCATGAACCTGCTACCAAGCTCGACTTTAAGGATGGTTCTGATTTTGCGGGGCCTTTTGTCTTGTACTTCAGTTATGGTTTACTTGATGCTATGTTCCAGAGCATGGTCTACTGGGTAATTGGAGCTCTGGCCGATGATTCCGAGATCCTCAGCAGGTTTTTTTTTCTCTTCTTCGTAGCTTAGCTGAATTGTGCGATAATTACCAATTAGAACTTAGCAGATAACATGTGATCAAAGTTCCATAGCATAACTAGAACTATGATTGATTTCAGGTATGCTGGATTTTACAAGGGAATACAAAGTGCTGGGGCTGCTGTTGCTTGGCAAGTCGATTCACATAACGTGCCATTTCTCAACCAACTGATAGTTAACTGGGTACTCACTACAATTAGTTACCCAATGTTGGCTGTTCTGGTTATATTGGCTGTAAAGGATGACAATGAAGCTGAGGGGGTGCCCAAGGAGGGTGAGGTCAAGGCAGCCGTCCACGGTTTTCACTGATGATGCTAAAGGCGAACACTGCAAGTCAGCATATGGGCTATTTGAATCTTTACATAGTGCTAGTGTTTTTCTCTTAGCTTATGCTTCTGGTGGTTTTTTTCTTTCACATACACAATTTCATTATAAATGATAAATATTTAGACCTCTCCTGTTCTCTGGACGGAAATATATCTTTCCTGATTAAAACCCTTGTTTTACTAAGGAATTCTCTCGAGTGTTTATTTCTTGCACTCATTTCTGTTGGTGTGGATATACTATTTGATATACTGAATGACATATTAGATTTGTGCTTTGACATGCTTGATTGTTGACATGATTGGGATTGCACAATGCAGCGATATTGACCTTGTCTTGCCTGCAAAAGTTGAGGATTTTGAATCCACGAGTCACTGTTCTGGAATCTCCCCCTTTTTTTTCTTTTTTTTACATTCAGAAAACAGGAAAAGTAATAGACTTCAAACCTTGACACATTACAAGATGCAAGCACCAGACTCTTGTGTTATTCCTAATTCCTGAGCCTTTTATTTTATTTTATTTTAGAAATGAGTTTTTTATCTTATTTTATTGACAACTTCGCTTAATGTCCGAGTGATCATTTAAACTATTGAAGGACAAGTACATACGTGGTTTCCTGTCTTGTAGGATGCAAGGAAAGATTCCTGATAGGCTGCTGATAAGTAGTTCCTTTATCTGATTGGTCTCTCATGAAGTGCACTCATGTGAACATTGGTGGGCAGAAAACAGGTTAATATAATTTCCCAAGCTGCATAGCAATGACCAGAAAAGAAATTTGGTTTATAAAGACACACTCATTTTAATGATGTCCATTCCTTTGAAGTTTGAAAGATGAGGATCTACATCAGGAAATTTGACTAGCAAAAAAAGAGCATTGGAGATTTTGATCCCAGTTAAATTTGGAATTTTTTAAACCTAAACTAAAACTTAAGTAAATGAAGCAAAGTTTGCTGAACTAGCCTACTCGTATACTAGTAATTGATGGATTTTGGAAAAGGGGGCTGGCACCTTCGGGAGAGTTCTCTAAATTGGCGTTTCTCTTTTGGATAGTGTGAAAGCATTCTCTAATTGATGCTGGGAACATATTATTAGTTTCAATGGTTATACCGCTGCTCTCTTTAGGTTTTTCAAATTAATATGATCTGGAGATTGACCAAAATTTGATGCCAACCTGGTGTGCTCCTTTCCTCTGTTAAATTATGTTGCAATCATGTAGGAAAAGTTTATTGCTGAAAATGATTGGAAACTAGGATGCATTTTCCCAAGATTTCCCCTAAATTTGGTCTCAATCACTGCTGGTATAGGTAGATATATTATTGTAGAGGTTATTTAATCTTCTTTCTATCATCTAAAATAATCAATGAAAGTGTTAACCTTACAGAAAGAACCATGTAGTAGCTAATGATGCATCAGAAATTAATAGACTTCTGGAAATTGGAAATAGTTTGAACTGTCGTTTAAGGGGTCGTAAGATATTTCTTTTCATCAAGCACATGAATAGAAGATGCAGAAGTCACAACCTTATGCCTTTTCACAGCAGGTAAACATCACTTTCCATCAGCCTATGCTATCTGTTAAAATTTTGTCAATTCTTTCCTTTCCTCCAGTTCAGCATACAAATCAATTATTAGTCCAGATGATGTAAATTCCATTTGGCAACTTGGTCCACTGCATTTAGTTTAAGTAATTTCTATTATAGATTAGCAAAATGATAGTGCCAGCTCAAGATTTTATCTTATTATTTGGAAAGATGCAATAGCAGGATAGGATATTTTTCAGAATGACTTACTATTGCTGAGTTTGACATAATCTGGTTTTTCTTTATTTTTCTACCTTTTACAAACCTCAAACAAGAGAAAGGATCCAAAAATGGAATTATCTTGTTACATGGGATCTTGATGTAAGAATGTATTGCAGCTGGCTACATGAACTTGCTAGATGCAAGTAACATTGTAATTTACTATGCTATTTGGCTCTGATATTATAAATGCTTTAGGCAGGCTTGAGCCATGATATTTTGCTTGGAACTTAAATCTCCTTGCCAATCAACGTGTCCTAGATTTCTTTTCTTCCACTTACTAACATTAGGATTTGGGTATATATTGTGTTGGCTTTGACAATGGAAATCATATCTTATAACAGAAGCCAAGAATCAAGAAACTTCATCTATGTGCCAGGTTCACTTGGAGGGTTCCAAGGGAAAAAAAAGAAG
Organism: Apocynum venetum; assembly: GCA_019593545.1. NCBI lineage: Eukaryota > Viridiplantae > Streptophyta > Magnoliopsida > Gentianales > Apocynaceae > Apocynum > Apocynum venetum. The sequence continues at coordinate 5,598,161 of SRSM01000331.1, read as the reverse complement.
AAAATTTTTTGTTCTCCTTCTCCCGAGCTGAATATTTTGATTTTATATGTATGTTTGGGGGCTAGGGAAGACGAAAGACAGTATGTGGAAGAGCCATGGTGAAATGTAGATATAAAGAATTTCTGTTGCTCCAAAATCTTGATAACTTCTCTTTATCCGCCAGCACATGTGTGCAGCATCAAGATGCATAAGGGAAATTCTAACACAACCATGATAACTTTGGAGTTTTATTCATTATTGCAAATTTACTTTCAGCTAAAATTATATTATACCCTATTGTGGAAGGCGCATGATGTCAATTTCATTGTATGCGAGTATTTCTTTTTTCTTTTTTCCTTTTTCCAAACTCTCTTATTTCCATTGTTTATCATTCATGCTATGCAAACACAGAAGAGTATTACTATCAAGGCAGTAAACAAATTGGCAATTCTGTTGTTTATTTTTCTAACATTTTTATTGCATGAAACCTCAGAAATTCAATAGTAAAATAAACATTTCATGAAACCTTGGACAGATTAACCTATGAACCTTTTATCAAAACATTAGTGCAAGATACATCACTTCTTTTCCTCTGGTTTTGCAGCATCAACTTCTTTTTCTGGTTCCTTTGGCTTTGGAGCTTCAGCAGCTACTTCCTTTTTCTCCTCCTCTGTTAGCTCCTTTTTCTCCTCAACCGCTTCAACTTTGACTTCTGTTGCTTTGGTTGAATCCTGGGCCGGCTCTGAAGGCTTGGCATCCTCTGGAATAGGAACAGCTTCTATTGTGGCTGCCTTTGCTTCTGTGGCTTCCTCAACTTTTGGAGCCTCTGGAGCTGGTTCGGAGAGATCAACTAGAGGCGCTTCTTCTTTTCTAACCTCGGTTTCCACTTCTTCCTTTTTAACCTCACCTTCATTATTGCTTTCCTGCAATTATGCATAGAAACAAAATGATATCAAGACCTGATCAAATAAGCAATTATGCATCAATACAAAACGATACGAAAGACTTTCAATCAAAGTCATTTTGAAACTTATTTTGATATTATGGAAATGAAGAAATGAATTGTAAATTAAGCATGATTCTAATTACTTGGGGTTGGGGAGCAGCCTCAGCCTCCTGCTTCTTAGGGTTGTCAACTGGGGCTGTTGCACCCTCGGTATGCAAATCCTTGGGTTTGCTCGCACAGCCTCCCATGATTCTCAAGAATGGTTGGAAGAGCGAGCTGAGGGCTGAGGCAAGTTTAAGACGGAAGAGAATCCAAGACCTTTTGTAAACAAATCACTCTCGAAATAAGGCTGAGGCCAACAACAACGCAAAGGGAACTATATGTATATATAGATGGAAGAGCTACGCTGTGTTGAAACGTGCAGACCTGTCCACAAAAAAATATGTTTATTTGTTGACCTCATCTGATGTACAGCATCATTCTTGATGAGAGGAAGGCCTTAAATCTTTCTGAAATTCAGAGTTTGTTATCAAGTTGAGGTGGGAATCTGTACATTTTGATCCATCCAAGTAATTTTGGCAAAACGACTTCATCCTTGATCACAATAACCGTCAAATCTTGAATGTTTTTAGCTTAACCATATTTGTACAATGCCCCTACCCGCCTTTTGGTGAAGACGGAAAGTAGACTTGACCATATATGTCAAGTTGAAACATATAGAAGCAGGTTAAGCTATGAGATTAAAAGAATATGTTTTCTGAAACCATTCATTCAACTTCTTGAGATGGAGAGAATCAGAAAAAAAAAAAGAAAAAAAAAATCGTGTCTGCTTTAGTTATGATCGATTGCTGATAGTGGCATGAAAATTAATTTCAGGAAATTTTCTGTTATTCGGATGTTTTGCTTTCTCCAACATTAGTAACTTCAGTAAGTTTGTCTGTGCTCAAGATTGTTGAAGCATATTCGTTATGCGAGCAACTTCATTAAACTTCATTGTAATGCACTTTGATATTGGCACCTTAATCTCAGAGAATGGAGGCTCTTGAAATCTCACAACCCTTAATGTTATGGAGTAAGTTGTTCCTCAAAATTCTTCTATTTTCTAGACAAGCAAATTCCTACCGGCAGCTATTACTAGACTAAAAAAAACAATCTAAAATGGTGGCCGGTGATGTTTACAAGAAATTTAGCATTGAGTCTATTTTCTTTCTATATTAAGGACAGAATGAGATAGGATTTCTTCTCTCTCGTTGAAGTTCGAAGACAACAAGATTATAAAGAATGGTTTTTGATCAATCATACAGTACTTAATCATGCTTTATACAAGAAAAAGCCTAATCATATGGTGATTATCAATACTTGCTCCACATTCCAAACCAGTAATCGCATGGAAATCCAGCTCCTCGACCCAAAAAGATAATATAAAAAAATGAAAATCCAGCTTTACTGCATATATTTTGAGTGTCTACTTTTTTATATATATTATTTATGAAAATTGAGTATCTACTGAAATAAATAAAGAAATGGTCAAAACTGTTACTAAATTTTACTGGTGAATGAACACGAAAGAAGGACCAATTTTCCTTTTCTTGATTTACTTTTTATTTTTGCACTAAATAAAAGTAGTATTCTTAATAAGATCAGAGTTTTGTTCTTAAAAAAGAAAAAGAGAAAAGATCACAGGTTTTCATTTACATTTACCCTCTATTGAGTATTCTTCTTGAATATCTCTCCCCTCATTTTAGTTGCGATAGCGAAATAATAAAAGAAATATATATTAATCTTTTTACAGAGACGACTACCGTGTGTGTATATATATATATATATATGTATATTTGTGTAACGAAACAAAAGTTAATCTATTAGTAGTATCTATCTATCTAATAATTATAACTAAGAATAGATAATTATTCCACATAATTGTAATGAAACCAAAGTTAATCTATTAGTAGTATATTAACTTTGGTTTCGTTCAAGTATTGCTAATGCTGGTTCCCAGCTTCCAATTTTCTTCTTTACCCACTCAACAACGTGCACCAGAATAATGTGGCTTTTGAATGACAAAAATGGGCATCACAATAGAATGCTCCGTTGAAGGATCTCGAGCACACTATCACTGTGCCCGGTCGAAATTCACCATCTAAACTCTATCAAAACAATGAAAAAAAAGTAATAATCTTCAATGGGTAGTGTGTAAAACTAACATTTAATTGTGTTAGAATGAAAATACTGAAAGAGTGAGAGAGAAGCAATGAGCAATGGCTATGGGAGAGATGAAGATGAGAGAAAATGTCAAATGATTGTGGGGTTAAAATAGTACTTTGAGGGGTATGGTATTTATCAATTATGCTTAATTTTGGAAATTCTTTTTCTTTATGTTAAAAAAATAAGAAATATTCTTCTCGAAGAGTTCTCAATTAAAATTTATTTCTAGAAACAAGTAGTTAAACAAATTCGGACTTTCGAATAATTCACCTAGGGCGGAGTAAGCAAGTGGTCGTTGCAGTCTCCGTTAACCTTTTCTGTTTTCTTTCTTTCACCTTTCTCTCTCTTCTGATTCTTTACTTCAACCGAACAACAAAAAGGAATTCGCAAATCCTCAAGAACCCTACATATTCAATGCTTGCATAACTATTTCCCCGAATCTCATTAGATTCATAATTCAATCGGCGAGCTTTTCTGCGGAATTGAACAGGAAAAGCTCGCCGGAATAAAAAAAGAAACCGTCATGCCAGGAATTTCAATATCGTTTCCCTTCACACTCTCCATCCTCACCGTTCTCCTCGTCTTCATTTTTCCTCCGACCGTCCGATCATCAGATTCCACTCCGCTCATTCTTCCTTCCGATCGGGACAACACCGATGGCCACCTCTGCCTGAGGACGACGACGGAGTCTTGCCCGGTAAAGTGCTTCACGACCGATCCCGTCTGCGGAGAGGATGGCGTCACCTACTGGTGCGGCTGTGCCGACGCCCATTGCGCTGGTACGCGAGTAGCAAAGTTAGGGTTTTGCGAGGTGGGGAATGGAGGAGCTGGCCTGGTTTCTGGGCAAGCTCTCTTGTTGGTTCACATTGTTTGGCTTATATTGCTAGGCGTTTTCGTGTTGTTCGGGCTTCTTTGAAAGAATGTTCTGGTGTTCTTTTCCCCCTATTTATCGGCTTCTTAATTTTGGCATTTATTTGTATTCAGAGGTTAGATTAGTGCTGAGAAATCACGATTTTTTATTTGAATGTATATTTGTTGCAAATATGAGAGACCTTTGCAGGCAAATGTTTCCACGTAACGATTGCTTCATTCTTTGTTCATTCAATACGGGAAATTGATATTCATTTGCTTGTATCTGACCACCTTATTCCTTGAGATTTTGATTTTACCATTAATTTCTTTAGGATATCGTCTTCTTGTTCCATGATCCTTGCGTGTCCATTTCTGTGTTTCTCGAACAATTAATTCTATTAAACAACGCAACTTCATCAGCGTGAGAACAGAATTGCAACTTTTCTATGCTACCTTTGTTTTCGGGTAACAGGAGATTTGTGATGGATGGATTATTTCATGACAAAGCAGAAGCTTGTGCGGATGGAAGTAAGTAGTGATTGGCAACCCAGGCCACATTCCACAGCACAGCTCCATAATCCATATGATGTCTCCAATACTGTTCTAAGCTTTTCCTAATTTATATCCAACAGCTTCAACTGGAAATCATACGCGAATCCACAACATCTTCTCGTGGAATTTCACTTCCACCAGTGAAGTTTCTCTTCGTTTCCCATCCGCAGAAACCTGTGCAAGTAATGGTGCACTTTTGAAAGAGAAATAATTTTTTTTTTAATGAAACTCTATATTTAATTTAGACATTTAAAATGAAAATGTTTAAAGCCGATATTGTCTTCTAATTTAAACGATACATCTTTTTGCAGAAAGAACTCCTAGTAGTAAAATTTATAATTTAATAAGAAAATAAATTTAATTTATATTATGATTCGCTTTATTCTAAAGCAAAATAAATTAAATAATACAATGAAAATAAAAAAGGAGTGAGAAGTAATTCAAAAAGTAGTTAATATATTAGCTTATGATAAACAAGATGGCCGTTTTTATTTCTATTCAATTAAATCAAATTGTCAATCAAATAGAACTAGGAAAAAAAGAAGAAAAAAAAAACCTTCTGAGTATTAATCAGTGAATTGGAGAAGGGACAGTGGGTTTTTAGCTGAGATTTTAGCGGCGATTGAAAGCTTGCGTATCATTAGTACTTGCAGTTACAAAAATCTTCTTCTTAAAGGTGACTGTTTAGAAATCATTAATGGTATTAAAAAGAAATCCTTGCTCCAGCAGATTTAAATCATTTAGGAACTACATTTTCCTCTATTTCCTATGTCCCTAGAATCTAGATCAGTCAATAAGGCTGCAGAAAAACTAGCTGAAGTTGGTTTGAATTACTGAAACTCATATTTGGATTCATTCCTATGCTCCTTTTGTAACTTCATTAATGAATTAATGAAATTCCATTTCCTCTGAAAAAAGAAAAAAAAAACAAAAAAACCAGTGATTTGGAGAAGGGGCAGAGTACCATCATTTTAAACCGTTTCGTAATTTTTCTCCCCTCTCTCTCTCTCTTCAAGCACCAAAATCCGCTCTAAAATCACTGATTTTCTGAAATTTGGGAACCCACAACCATACAGTCCAGAAGTTCAGGATACTGAAACAAGTACTTAATCAATCGCCGGCGTTCAGTCACCGGACGATCTCCACCGCTCCGCCGTCCATGCTAAGAGGTTCCTCCGTCCTCTCGGACCACCTTTCTCCACGTGTACTCTCTTCTCTCTCTAACCCTTTTTCTGCTACTACACTCGCGACCCCTCCCGGTAAATTATTTGAGACTTCATTTGGCCTGTTAATTTTCCGTTCAGAATGCCCACATTTTACTTAATTAGGTTAGTAATGGAGGAATATTAATTAGTGGAAGATGGTGGATATTGTAACTTGATTAAAAATTAAGAGTCAGACATTCAATTCTGATTCTCTGAATTTTAGAGATGTCTAACATTTAATTTTGCATAAAAATGTGTGGAGTCGTGGACATTCAATACTTTCCCTGGAAAGTAGCTTATTAATTCTATGTTTGACTGTTTAACTGTATTGGGGTTAATTTGATTCTGAAGTTGGTTTGGGCAGTAAATATGAAATTTCACCTCTGTGGGGAATTCTAATTGTGCCAGAGAAGAAGGGCTTATGTAATAGAGCGATTTGGAGAGTACACCAAGACTTTAACTCATGGTATTCATCTATTGATTCCTTTTGTGGATAAAATTGCATACGCACACTCTCTAAAGGAAGAGGTAATTATGATTCCAAACCAGTATGCCACTACTAATGACAATGCCTCGATTCTCATAGATGGAGTTCTGTACGTTGAAGTATGTATTCTGTATTTCCTTGGTCTGCAAAATGAAATTGTAGCGAAGAATGTCCCTTAGTTACATTGTTTACTGTTTTTTCATACACAGACTGTGGATCCTAAGTTGGCCACTTATGGGGTCTATAATCCCTGGTATTCTGTAATTCAGCTTGCACAGGCAACCATGCAAAGTGAGTTTGGTAAAATCACTTTCGACGAGACCTTTGAAGAGATGGACACTGTGAAGGAGAAGATAGCGGTGAGAATCTTCCTTCTCTGTTTAAATGTTCTTTTAAATCTCATTGATCCTCCAGTTCACATAGATTAGATTATTTGCAAGTCCATATTTCATATGGGGATTGATGAGAAATGCAAACATTATATTTGTGTTTGTTGAAACCTCTTCCTCCAATACCCATATATTATAATGTAAAATCTGTAATATTAATAGGGCATTTGATTAGAAATGGAAATATAATATTTATCTAATTAGGTGTTGTGAGGTACCTGATGGCTACATGACTTGTGTGGATAGAAGCTTGTAGTTAATTGAACATTTATAACTTTCTTCGGCTTTGAATGGAATATATCCTAGAAAATGCTGGCTTCCCGTGGTGACATTTGAATACGTCTTATGCTGGCATAAGAGAAACCATGTGCTCTATCTGCTTAGAAGTGCCTTGGTATTGGAGCTTGTTCTTTGAAGCTTTCTTTTTAGAAGTATCCCTTTTATGCTTTGCGACTTTTGAGGGAGACTAACTGATGGAAGATTAATATTTGATTTGCCATGTATTAGTGATTGTGTAATTCTTATGGTTCTGGTCATCAACTCTAATTTGTAATCTTTTGGTCTAGGTATGGTATGGTGGATGTTGGATGAATTTTGTTGACGGTGATGGAGTATGATGTTCTCTCAATAACTTGCATAAGACATCTAAGAAAGAATAACATTATATGTTCACGATATGCTATTATAAATAGTTTCTCTAAGAATCTTTTTTACTTGTTTGCTAGTTTAATCAACTATGCAAGGAAGATTTTTTCTGTGGTTGTCGTTTGACTTTCTTACAAGGTTTAAGCTAAGTGTTTGATATTCTATGTTCTTGTAGATAGCCATCAATGATGCTGCCAAGGACTGGGGCTTGAAATGTCTTCGCTATGAAATAAGTGGGTTTGGTATTATTATTCATCCGGGAGGTGACTAGTGATTTTTACTGCAAAATCACGATTATTTGTATGTATATTTGTTGCAAGTATGAGAGACTTTTGCATGCAAATGTTTCCCGTAACGATTACTTCATTTTTTGTTCATTCAACACGGGAAATTGATATTCATTTACTTGTCCCGACCATCTGGTTCCTTGAGATTTTGATTTTACCATTAATTTCTTCAGGTCGTCTTCTTGTTCCGTGATACTTGCGGTGCCCATTTCTGATTTGTTGAACAATTAAATCTATTAAACAACGCAACTACATACGTGTAAGAACAGAATTGAACCTTTTAGTATGGTACCTTTGTTTTCGTGTAACAGGGGATTTGTGAGGGATGGATCATTTCATGATATCAGCTGAGAAAGGCAAAGCTTGTGAGGATGGAAATAAGTACTGATTGGCCACCCAGCCCTTATTCCACAGTTCCATAATTCATATGATGTCTCCTATATTGTTCTAAGCTTTTCCTACTTTATATACAGGCGGCCTTCTCCCTACAGCCGTTGCCCTTTGGTTATGGCAGTGGGCTTCAATATTCTTGCATGTTTTCATTACATGACATTAGATGATTGATATGTTCCCAAAACCAAATTCCGCCTTGATTATTTATACCACTTGTTGAAGAAGTACTACTGTGGTTGTAAGTGCATTCGGAGTGCTATCAAGACATCAATCATGTGGATGATGGATCTCTTAGTTACAAGCTTGCCACGCATCTTTTTCCAAGAACAAAGGAAAGACAAATTCTTACGTATAGTATTTGAAATGAAAAAGCATTTCAAATTAGTATTCACTCCTTTCCAAATTTTTTACACAAATTAACAAAGCATAATCAAAATGATTAAAAATATATATTGATTCTATCTGAGAAGATTCTATTCAATTAGTAGCGTTCTTTTCATAAATTATTCTTAAAATATCATCTAACATTTATCATTTAAAATGAATTTAATACATTTTTTAAATACAAATCATCTTACTTTAAATATGAATATTTTGATTAATTAATAAATACATATATTTTTCATAAGGAAAATATCATATAATTTGAGATAAAAAAATATAAAACAAGCGTATCAAATTAAATGGGACGAATAGTAATTAATATCTCTTTAGTTTAAGAGTTTACCAAATTTTTTGCTACAATACAAATTGACAAAATGAGGAAATAGTATAGACAGTACGTAGTTAACAAAATGAGGAAAGGGTTCGATATAGTACCGTCGCAAAATGCAGATCATATTTCTTTGAGTTAGCCAGCATCCATTGCTGAACAGGCCCTGAAGTTGAATAATGGACACGAATCAAGCACAGTTGAGTGATCTCTTTTGGAGGTTGCACGTTGTAGTATTGCACGACTCTCTCTTATGGATGCAATACAAGCAAGGCTTTGCGACAGCAATGACTCACTCATTACTTTTAATCAAAATTGAACTGTAAATTAGAAATCAACAATCTCTTTGTATATATGACATTGTTAAGCTCTCTAATAAGAAAATATTAGTTGTTACCCCAAGTTTGTAATGAGTAGGGTATTAAAAAACCGAAAAATCGAATCGAATCGAAATTTTAAAAATTATTTGATATTTTGATTTTTCGGTTTATTCGATTCGATTAATCAAAAATTTTCAAAATTACGATTCGGTTTTCGGTTTCAATTTTAGAAACTTCGGTTAAACCGAAAAACGAAAGTTTTTTTTAAAAAAAAAATTGTAATTAATGTTTAACCAATTTTATTTACTTCAAAAATTATTTAATTCTTTATCTTTTTCTATTTGAAGTGTTTTTGTATCCACAAGATGATGATTAAGTATTGTAAAATAAGTTCATTATCATATTTTGGTATATTATGAATCATTTTCGATATATTTTGGTATATCATGAATCATTTTCGATATTTTTTCATTGAAAATGTGTAAAAAATATAATAATATAATTTAATTGATAAATTTTCTTGTTTTTGCCTATTATTTGAATTGAATGTGCTTGTGTATTTGACATCATCATTTATTTAATCATATTTATTGTAAAAAAAATCGAAAATCGAAATTTAAAAATCGAATCTTAGAATAGCTAATACGGTTTGGTTCGGTTTATCCAAGTAAAAAAATCGAAAACCGAAAAATCGAACCGAAATTGTAAAAATCGAATGAACACCCGTGCTAATGAGATTACCAAATTAGAGAAGATATCAATATTCCTTGCTGTACAAATTGAAAATCTGGCGGTATCCTATAGAAATGAATTTACGGTCTATATAATAACTTAATTCAATAACACTAGAAAAAGTATAAGCATGCATGTTTGAGTCGTTTATGAGATTGAATTATGAACAGCAACAAACCTTTCACCTATCTCCATTAATTTGATGGTGACACTACACTATCTCCATTAATTTGGATAAAAAGTAGCCTACCACAATATGCAAATACACCACTATCATAAACCTAAGCTTCACATCAGGAAGGTCGGATTTTTATTCTTGAAGGACTATGGACAAAATATGACCCTCCATCACATGACAACAAAGGATGAAGCCACATTTTTATTTGGTTGGCATTTCTCGATTTCCAGATGGACATCCATTTATTTGCTTCGTTTCGATAAACGTTACGTTACGCCATCCTGATCCAGCATAATCTCTTCTGCTCATTCATTCCTTCCTCATCGTCATGTCTCTGCTTATCCTCTTCTTGTTTCTCATACTCCTGACGGGATGTTCGAATTCCTCAGTAGCTGACCAGAAAGCCTTTAATGGACCTGTAACTAATGTTACCAAACACCTATCGTTTCCAGATTTCAGCTCCAATTCCTTCGAAAACAACCTCAGATTCAGCCCAGATGTTAAACTCTTGGGTAGTGCTACAATCTCAAAAGAAAAGGGATGCATCCAAATACCTGATACAGCAGCCCATGGCCAGGAGCAAGACGATATCAGACATCTTGCTGGGAGAGCAATCTATTCATCACCTGTTCGTATTTTGGACCCCGTCACTCAAACTCCTGCCTCCTTCGAAACAACCTTCTCCTTTCAATTCCAAAGCACGGCTCGGAATGCCTCTGCATCTTCCAATGACAGCATCACGTCCACCTTTGATAACAACAGTGGTGGCAGTGGCCTGACCTTTATCATAGTCCCCGATGAATTTACTGTGGGAAGGCCAGGTCCTTGGCTAGGTATGCTCAATGATGTTTGCGACGATGATTATAAGACAGTGGCTATTGAGTTCGACACACGCCAGAACCCCCAGTTCGGCGACCCAAATGACAATCATGTGGGCATCAATTTGGGGAGCATAGTTTCAACTACGGTTATCAACGCCTCAGATGTAGGAATTTATCTAAAAGATGGTTCTATTTATCGCGCTTGGATGTATTATGACGGCCAAAATCGAAATATGGATATCCATCTCGGAAAAGATGGTGAAGTTCCTCCTCCCAAACCACTCTTTTCTGGTCGACTTGACCTCTCTGCTTTTTTGAAAGAGTACATGTTCGTTGGTTTCACAGCTTCAACTGGAAATCATACGCAAATCCATAATATTTTCTCGTGGAATTTCACTTCCACCTGTCAAGCTTCTCTTCGTGTCCCTTCGACGGAAACCTGTGAAAGTAAGATTGTCTTCACTGGGAGTCAAAATAGCACTGAAGATGCTCACGACGAACCGCCGAGTGCTTTCTTCATATTTATGGCCGTCTGCTTACTCCTGCTTACCGTTTTGATAAATCTCTACTTCAATCGAAGAAGAAAAGATCAGAAATCTGAAGAAACGATAGTCCTACCGGAGCAAAAGCAAAGGCCAAGGCCACCGAACAAGCCCCGGCGCTTCACAGTGGCTGAAATCTCCTCAGCCACGCGCTGTTTCAGGGAGTTACAAATACTAGGCGGTGACGCAAGAAGTGTCACCTATAAAGCTACCATGTTAAACGGATGCAACGTCGCCGTGAAGCGGTTTTCGACTCAGTTTTTTGACTCGCATGGATTAGATAAGAGACGATTTCGGAAGGAAATCAAAAGAATTAGCAGAATTCGGCATCCAAATTTGGTCCCAATAAGAGGATGGTGCTTTGACAACAATGAAACCATCGTCGTTTATGAGTACATTCCAAATGCTAGCCTTGACAAATGGCTATTTGGGGCTGGGGTTTTGCCGTGGACTCGGCGTTTCAAGGTCGTTAAAGATGTTGCAGAAGCACTGAGTTATCTCCACACGAAGCAACTAGCTCACAAGAACGTTAAGGCAAGCAGTGTCTTCCTCGACGTCAGCTTCAGGGCAGTTCTCGGTGATTATGGGTACGCTTTGTTATCCCCTGAGTCAACTCGGTTCGAGGCGATGGTGAGTCGTGCTGCAGATGTATTTGAGTTCGGAGTGTTTGTATTGGAAGTTGTAGCGGGTCGAAGTCGGAGGTCCGGACCAGGAGAGATGGATTTGCTGGACATGGCTTGGAGCATGCATGTGAGTGACGTGAAGGGTAAACTAGTAGATAGGAGAATGGGTTCGATTGTGAATTCGGATCAGGCTGTTCGGGTTTTAGAAGTCGGGCTGCTTTGCACGTTGAATGAGGACAAAGGTAGGCCCACTATGGAAGAAGTGATGGAGTTTCTGCATCTGGAGAAGGCTATTCCTGAGTTGCCACCGAGTAGACCCGTTTCTTTGTTCCCATACAGCAGCACTATGGGTCTGTGCAGTGGGTACACTTGTGCTCCATTCAAATGATGCCGCGTGTATGATTGTACGGCTTTGGCGGAAGTCAGTGACGTGCTCGATTTGAATTGCAAACATTAGCACATGCATGATTAGACTGTATGCTTCAATCATTTTTTGCACTCCAATGAATATGTGAAAATAAAAATAATGCTGATTGCAACTCCTACTTCAAACATAAATTGTAGACTACAAATAATTTTTAAAAATTAAATTACTCTAGAAAATTTTCAGTTAATCACATAGGAAATTGAAGTAAAGGAGAATTGGTGACATTTGGTTGGATTTTCTTTTCGTAGATTTTATTTTAAGAATAAGATACTTATATAGTTAAAATATTGTTTTTAATATTATATGTGATTCTAATCGACTTTCATATGTTTTAAAATAATGTTAATTTTTTTAAGAGTGTAATTTTAATAGTGAAGAATTAATAGTAAATAAATTCAATGTGAATATATGAGACCATTGGGTTGAAAAACATTATAATTTGAATTAAAATAAATTTTTATGAGTAAAGATGGTATGCTGAAAAGTTTTATCCCTGAGTATTATTTACTTTCAGACATCAAGAAATATGTTTTCATTCCCAAATACTAATTAGATTTTGTGATGTATATTCAACACCAAATGCCTAAATTCTAGTATTAAATTATTAGAGTTAAAAGATAAAATATATTTTCATAATTTACACGTCATTAATTTACTCAAAATGTATATTTTTTTTATCGAGTACACTTGTGTAAATAGTTAGAAAGTTTTGAGAAGACATCATTCACATTGTATAATTTATCTTTAAAATGATATAAGAATATAATAAATGTCTTATTGATTTAGGCAAATATTTGTATTAAAAAATGTCAAAGTGTGTGTGAAGTTATAGTGTTCGTCTTTAAATTTTACTGACTACTGCTTACTGCATTGGTTCCTTTATACATTTCTCTAATTTGATTATAATTTTCATGATCTTTAATTTATTTCTACATAGTTATATACTCTCTGTTTTGGAGAAAGAATTGCTATTTAATAGTACAATTTATAATTTAATAAGAAAATAATTTGGGATCATCAGAGTACTTCAGTGAATGAATTTTCATTTTTTTGTGCGTGTGAAACGTCAGATCAAATTTCATCTATCGCATTCTTCTAACCATATGTATAAAAAGAAAATAATTCTAATTTACAATTTTAAAATAATCCAAATTGAAGTTTGAGTGGAAAAGAGAGAGAGAGTTTAATACTGCATACTAGTATTAGGTTATGATAAACAAGATAACCGTTTTTATTTGTTTTCAATTGGAGATCAAATTGAACAATTTAAAAGGAAAAAGAAAAAAAAAATCTTGACTAACGAGTGACTTGGAGAAGGGGCAGTGGGTTTTTCTAGGGCTTTTGTATACTACCAAGTCTACCATCATTTTAAACCGTTTCGTAATTTTTCTCCACTCTCTCTCTCTCTCTCTCTTCAAGCACCAAAATCCGCTCTAAAATCACTGGTTTTCTGTCTGATTTTCTGAAATTTGGGAACCTACAACCATGAATATCGTCAAATCCAACACAGTCCAAAAGGTTAGGATACTGAAACAACTCTATAATCAATCGCCGGCGATCAGCCACCGGACGATCTCCACCTCTCCCCCGTCCATGCTAAGAGGTTCCTCCGTCCTCTCCAACCACCTTTCTCCCCGTGTACTATCTTCTCTCTCTAACCCTTTTTCTGCTACCGCCGTTCGCCATATCCGCTACGCTCGCGAACCCTCCAGGTAAATTCCTCTAGCAAGTAGCAAGTAGCAAGTAAATTATTTGAGACTTCTTTTGGCATGTTAATTTATGCGATACTTCAGATTCCAATTAGCTTATTAGTTCTATCATCTATGTTTGACTGTTATCTGTATTGGGTTAATTTGATTCTGAAGTTGGTTTGGGCAGTAAGTATGAAATTACGCCTCCAGTAAATTGGGGAATTCGAATTGTGCCAGAGAAGAAGGCTTATGTAATTGAGCGATTTGGAAAGTATGCGAAGACTTTAACTCCCGGTATTCATCTATTAATTCCGTTTGTGGATAAAATTGCATACGTGCACTCTCTAAAGGAAGAGGCTATTCAGATTCCAGACCAGTCTGCCATTACTAAGGACAATGTCTCAATCCTCATAGATGGAGTTTTGTACGTTAAAGTATGTAGTCTATATTTCCTAGGTCTGCAAAATGAAATTGTAGCGAAGAATGTCCCTTAGTTACTTTGTTTACTGTTTTCATACACAGATTGTGGATCCTAAGTTGGCCTCTTATGGAGTTGAGAATCCCTTGTATGCTGTAATTCAGCTTGCGCAGACAACCATGCGAAGTGAACTTGGTAAAATCACTTTGGACAAGACCTTTGAAGAGAGGGACACACTGAATGATAAGATAGTGGTGAGAATTTTATTTCTCTGTTTAAATGTTATTCTAAATCTCATTGATACTCAGATTAGGTCATTTGGTACTCAATATTTCATATGGTGATTGATTTGATATGTAAACATATTATTTGTATATGCTGACCTCTTCCTCCAATGCCCATATATTTTAACGTAAATCCCTAATATTTATAGGGAATTTGATTAGAAATGCAGATATAATTTAAATCTAATGATGTGTGGTGAGCGACCTGATGGATACATAACTTGTGTGCATAAAAGCTTGTAATTAATTAAACATTTGTAACCCATCTTCGGCTTTTAGATTGGAATATATCCTTGAAAATGCTGGCATCCCCTGGTGACATTGGAATATGTTATGTTGGCATAAGAGAAACCATTTTCTCTATCTGGTTAGATATGCCTTGGTATTGGGGCCTTGTTTTTTGAAACCATCTTTTCTGAACTCCTTTTTATGCTTTATGTCATATGGATGATGAAGGAGACTAACTGATGGAAGATCAATATTTGATTTGTTCATGTGCGAACCTAGTGTAATGCTGGAGAATTTCATGGATTTAGTATAACTCTTATGGTTCTGGTTATTAACTTTAGTTTCATCAACTCCAATGTGTGATCTTTTGGTCTAAGTGTGGTGGATCATGGTGTTTTCTCAATAACTTATATTTGATTTCTAATGGAGAAGAAGGATATATGCTCAAAATATGCTATTATAAATAGTTTCTCTATGATAATTATCATTAATACTTGTTTTTTAGTTTAGTTAACACATATGGAAGACTTTATCTGTGGTTGTCCTTTGACTTTCTTACGAGTTTTAAGCTAAGTGCTTGATATTCTATTTTCTTGTAGATAGCCATCAACGATGCTGCCCAGGACTGGGGCTTGAAATGTCTTCGCTATGAAATAAGTGTGGCCTCTTACTAAATTGCTTTGAACTATTAATTGTAGGATTGGATTAATTTTTGTAATTACTTATTTATTTTGCTTCTCAGGGGACATATCTCCACCTCGTGGGGTGAAGGCAGCTATGGAAATGCAAGCCGAAGCAGAACGTAAAAAGAGAGCCCAGATACTGGAGGCAGAAGGTCATACATGTTTACATTTTATTTTATAGTTTCTATTTGAAGCTTCTTGGTTGATTTAAGTGCATAGACTAATGTATCTGCCCTTAGAAAGATATTAATCTTAGTTGCCACAGCTACATTTCCCCTTTTTTATGACTTAATATAAGTCTCCCTGTGATTAAATTTCTAAATCACGTATTTTATACTTTTGGATGTTATTTTATTGACAATTTTGATAATCACTAATAACAGGAGAAAGGGTTTCAGTCATACTTGCATCAGAAGCTGCAAAGATGGACCAGGTCAACAGAGCTCAAGGTGAATTATCATATTTATCTTTCAAATTTGTCTACTTTCTCATAATAAACTCTACTTTTCCTAGTTTATCTTGTGGGTCATTGTTTTCAATAACTATTAAATATTTTAAGAATCCTATGAGTTATTTCATATAATAAGAATTCTCTGGATTATACCGGGTCCTATTTGGGACTGGGTTTTTTTAAATTTGTAACCCTGTTTGGTAGATTTTCTCATATATAAATTATTACAGGAGAAGCTGAAGCTATACTTGCTAGATCACAGGCCACCTCAAAAGGAATTGCTATGGTTTCTGAAACTTTGAAGGAGTATGGAGGTGTGGAGGTGAGCTTTTTCCAATCTCTTTTCTAACATTTGATGCATAATGTTGGTACAACTATTGTAATATGGAGATTCTAATGGGATCTGTAATTAACGTTTTAAACTTATCCTTCCATTAGTTTGTGTTTTGTAGGCTTATGTAGTTTTTACCATTGCAGACCTGAATTCTTCCAGTGTTTTTTGTATCAAATAGTTTCATCTAAGTTTTCTAAAGTATTTGTCAATTTTGAAAATTTTTGGAAAAAAGGTTTTGAAGAAGCATATGGAATCTCTTTTGGATCTTGGCATGCGGTTAGAAGATAATAGGTTTTCGTCACTATTATGATTTGGTTTTTGCAGGCAGCAAGTTTGAGAATTGCTGATCAATACATACAGGCATTTGGTAATATAGCAAAGAAGGTAATGCGACTAAATGATTGACTATACCGCCTTGATAATTGAATAAATCATTTACTTCTCTAATCTTTTACATTGATATTATGTAGGGAACGACAATCATGCTTCCTGCGAATGCGTCTGATCCTGCCAGCATGATTACTCAGGCTATCAGTATATATAAAAATCTACTTGGCAACGGTTCTAATAAGGGGTTGTCAGAGCTTTCTCAATTAGAAAAAGACATAGAGAAAGAGGATTATTCTAAAGATATTGAAGGGAAATCTAAAACGTGTAGAAATTCACGGGTTGAAGAGCCTGTTTTTTCATTGCAGGGCTCCAAGAAAGAGGATTAGGTGAAAAAGGATTTCCAATGCTTGTTATTTTTATAACCCAAATTTTTCTGACTTCAGTCGTGGAGTAGGGGTGGAAAGTAGAGAATCGAACTTTTGATGAAGGAGCTACGTTATTCTTTTCAAATTTTGGTCTATCAACGAACGCTATGAGAAACTTTCCTTTCCTTTTAGATTGGAGAAATTTTTTTATTGAAATTGTTGTCTTTTTTATTTCTGTTTCAACTTATTAGTCTTTTTTGTAATATTGATTTGTTCCTCCCCCCCCCCCAAATGGAGGATTGCAAATTCAATTCTTTTTTTTATTTAACAAATACTAAGTAAATATTTTAATTATTTCATGGAGGTAAAAAAGAGTTTTTTTTCTAACCCATATAGAAACTTTTTAATTATGAATAATTATGAGTGGGTTAATCTATATTTGATTGTTTTTTGTTTTTGTTTAATAACTCAGAATAATTATTGTATTGTATTAGCTTTTAGATACATTGCATAATTAAATTTGAAAAGAAATTCAAAGTAAATTACTTTTTTATTTTTAGTTTATTGTAAGTTAATTTTAATATAAACTTTAAATTTGATGACTAAAAAGGAAAATTGTGTTTAATTTAAATTATGTTTCGTCTCCATTGAAGAAAAGCTGAATAATTTGAATTCACCACGCCATTCAAGAATGTGATTTATGGCTGCCAACCGAAAGAAAACCATGAAGAAAAGTAAATGTCTCAATGTATTTAATACAGTCAGATTGAAATATTTTGCAGGCAAAAGCACAATGAATATCACAAGAGGAGTTCATACAAGAACCATCAAAGTTAATTTCGATATGTCCACCAGGAGGAGGTTGCCGGACCGAAGAAAGAGATGACGGGCTCAAACGCGACACTAACTATAACCCTTTTTATTTCCCCATTCCTCCCAACTTATTGCCTCTCTCTCTCTCTAAAAAAGAATTTTTTGGGGGGCAAATGGAATAGTGCAACAGCAAATTAGGAAAAATGACATGCTAACTTCACACCGATATTTATATATTCATGTATTTTTAATGTAATTATTTTGTAACTATATACTTCTATTGTAGCAGAGAAAAACCTTTTTTGGGAAGGGACGAGATATTTATGCATTTTGTAAATTCGGAGAAACTGTGTATGAAAGGAAAAAGGGCAGACCAAGCACGAATGCAGATACGTCCACACTCCACAGACATGTTCTGAGAATACCTGTTCAGTTTATGCCCGCAAGCATTTGACTACCTTCCTCCGTCGCTTTCTAAAAATGGGACTCCAATTCATAATGTATGCCTTGTAACTATTTATATACATACTAAAATTATAAAGCAACATTTTTATATATACAAAGTTTGTTTAAAAAATTAAGTTACTAAATAAATATGAATAAAAAATATTGCTTATAAAACGGAAAAGAATTGATAATTAAATATATCTTGCGACCATGAGATCCCTTAGACTACATTTAATTTCCCCAACAATAGTCAGTCCAATTGGCAGAATTCGGAGAAAACGACCAAATCACTCATGTCATGAAAAACACTACGATTGCAGTCCGAAGACATAACTAAATATCACAGCTAAATACTAGGCGCAAACAATTGAAGGCCAAGGCCACAAGGAGATTACTGTATCGAAGAAAAACAAGATATCATTGCAATGGATATCTCTTGACACAAAACTTTCTTGCTCAATTCAAACCAGTCTATATGAAGTCCCAAAATTAACTTAATCATAAAGGGTGCACTTGACCAAAAGAAACCAACATGAAAAATATAACCTAATAGTTTAACAACTCATTCTTCCTCTGCTATTCTGCCCTTCTCGCTAACATAGATACCATCAAGGAACTTCCTGATATCTTTGTTCTTCACATGGCATTTCTGTCATAATGTAAAGAGATTAGTCAATCACTAAAACAATCAAAATAAGAGACAACACACTAAAAAAGACAAAAAGCAGAGTTTTATAGAAAACAGCCTGGAGTGGGGGAAGATTAGAGAGCATGAGAAAGAGATCCCTACCTGATTAATCAAAGCAGCAGAACGAGAAACAAGCTCAATGTCATTTCCATCCAAGACCAATTCATCCTTGACCTTCTCAGACCTTAGAACAGTCACTCCTTCAAGCATATCAACTTTCCTCACCTGAGACAACAAATCGTAGGTCTAAATTTCACCAAAACCCAACATGCTTAAACAGGTAAAAAAGCTGAAGTGATTACCACAAACATTTGTACTAAGCTTACTGTCTCCAAACAAGAAGGTGCAACAGTATTAGAGATTCAAACTCAGGACAGAAAGCACAACCCATTCCATGTCATTATAGTCAGGACCAAAAAATGAAACAAACAATATTTGACTGATGTCCCAGAAGGGAAACAAAATTAACCAGAACCGGAGAGAATTCAAATTGTACAGTCATTAACAGGAAAAAAAAGTACATGAAACAAAGAATTGAACGGATAATTAAGTTGGACCGGAAAGAGCAAGCAGTTAAAGAGCGAGCACACTACTAAAATTCCATAGCTTACACCACATTCCAGAAACCCAGAGAAAAAACGCCATGAACGAATGAAATGATCTGAAAATTTACAATTTCCTCTTCCATATTGGGCTCACACGTACAAACAGTTCTGGACGAAATGCAAATTAAGAAATAAACCTTGCAGGACCAGGTAAAAATAAGTGTATTTAACAATGATTTTCTTTCATTTCAAATTTCAAACAAATAACGGCAAAGAAATGACAATGATATTCCAGAAATATGTTTTTTTTAGAAAAAAAACCAAGGATTTAGCATTAAACACAATCGGGAATAAAATACAGATCACTAACCCTTTTAAGATACTAAAAGAAGAGAAATATTTTAATCAAACTTCAATATTATCAATCCAAACCATCATCATAATAAAGGAGCAAAAAATCAAATACTATAAAATAAATCCATAAACAGAAAACTAGTTGCATACATAACTAAAAAAGGCACTTAGGGATAGAATAGACTGAAATTCTTAGATACCTTCTTCTCGCCAAGGAAGTTACGGATCTCAATCGCACGGTTACTGTTAGTGATGGAGGCGTTAATGGGAAAGTGAGCATAGACAAATCTCATCTTGTAGCGGTAGCCCTTGGTAACGCCGGTGATGAGATTCTCGACGTGACTGAGGGCAGTACGGATCGCGGCTGTGGTCTTGCGGGAACCAAACCAGGCATCGATCTTCAGCTTCTTTTTTCCATCCTCATCGGTGATGAGTTGGAAATCAAGGTTCAGGTGCTTAAAGTTGCGGGTGAGCTTTCCACGAGGCCCCTCAACTTCGATCTGCTTCGCCTTGATCTTAATCTTGACACCATCAGGGATGTCCATGGTCTCCGATGACAAGATTGTCTTCATTTTTCCTCAGTTTTCTCGATCTCCCTCTCTCGCGGCTTCTTCTGCCCCTTGTCTCACTCTCTCTCTCTTGGTAGTGTGGGAGTCAAGGAGAAAGCTCTTAAACCCTAGCAGAGTTTTCATATATGGGAAACCCTAGTTCCACTACATCTACTTTGGGCCACAATAAAGACTTGAGTACTAGCCCAATACAAAATGAATATTGGGCCTTGTGGGTCAGCGTCCCTCGGATTTGATGGTGGTAAGCATAAATAACGAACCTCAAAAAACTACAATAAATCTTGTAGTCAGTTTAGGTTTAACCTTTCTGGATCCTTACATTGCATTTTAGAAACTGATTTTGTCAATTTTACAGGAACTAAATAACTTTTTATTTTTTGGTTGGAAGGAAAGACATTGCTTAATTGCATTCTTGGTATTGCTTTCCTTTTAGAAAACTTGACAACATATTTCCATTATCAATTTGAAGCTAATAAACACTAGTTCTCTAGAATTATTTTTAGGTTTTTTTTTTTTTTGCATTGCAAAAATAACGTCTGAAATTTAGAAAATATACTTTTACATTTTTCTTTTCTTTTTAATAAATTTAAATTAAATAACGTCTTTTATAGCATATATTATTACACATATCCATAAATACATAAATGCATCTCAACATATACTAGTAATAGAATAGATACATGTTCTTTTATAAACATAATTAATAAAAAATTTATAATTCTTAAATATCAAGTGTATTTATCTATTTATTAATATAAATTAATAAATTATTTATTCTATTATTTTCTACACGTTGTCCACATGAATTTTAGAATTAAAAATTAACCAACATCCTTAGTACTACTCTAAGGTAAGATCATTGTTTCTACTGAATTGAGAAAAAATTCAAAAAAAAAAAATCCAAAGTACTGGTTTAGACTTTAGACTCGAGCAATAAGATGAAGGAGAGGAGAGTAACAAACGTCAAAACCTTCGGGCCTGTTGTTTCGCTGTCATGTCATCTGTTTCCTTGATTATTAATCTTCCGTCCCAAAATAAAATTAGTTCAATAAAAAAAATTCTCAAAATAGAAATTATTTTATAAATATTTCATATTAATATTATTTATTTTCATATGATAATTTATAAAACAAAATGATTTCTTAATCTATATAAACAAATATTCCAATAATTTATATTTTGAGACTATTAGAAGGAGTACTATTAATTGAATTCTCTTAAACCTCTAGAGAATTTCATCACGTGGATAATACAGATATCTAACAAAATGTCACACTTGTTGGTTTGAGTCTTAGGTTGTCTTTGGTTAGGGATACATCAGCAGACATGTTATAAAAGAGTCCTAACAAAATAAAGAACCCTCAATCTGGTGTTATATATGATTTGAATAGCTTGCGTAGAATTGGTATATTTTTCCATAATATATCAGTTACATTTATCATCAAGAAAAATAAACTGGAAAAGCTTGTACAGAAAGAATTATGGCAGTGATGAAATGGATCAAGGATTCAAGGTTCGCAATAGGATTGTTAACGGTGCAAGTAATCGCAGTCGGGTTGCAACTTCTCTCCAGGGTTATTCTGAACCAGGGTTCATTTGTTTTTGCTTTCATGGCTTATCGTCACATTGTTGGTGCTATTTGTGTTGGTCCTTTTGCATTTTTCTTGGAAAGGTTATAATCATTTCGTCCTACTCTTTGGCTTTTGTTCTAGTTAATTACTTTCGTGTTCGTATTAGCCGATGGTAGATGAAGCCCAATGAAGTTTTTATTTGCAGGGGCAGCAAACAGCATACGTTGAGTTGGTGGGTATTATTTTGGCTCTTCGCCGTTGCACTCACCGGGTAAGTGTCATTATTTTTTGTTGGTTAGGATACGTCAAAGAGAAATATAACAAATACATTTATTAGGTGAATCCAAATCATCATTTACTACTCTTTAGAATAGATTTAGGATAGAAACTTCCTATTGTTTCGTTCATAAATGAGAGAGAGAACCGTTACTTCCACTAAAGAAAGTAACCATATTTAATTCTATTTTGTTTGATAAGAATGGAAGAATAGGTAGAAGGGGAAGGGTGAACAGAACCATTGATTTTTTATTTTATTTTTTTTGTCTCATTCTCTATCCTTATAAGTAATTGGAATAATATTTACGAAAAACAAATTCTATTTTACTCTTATTTCTTTTGTCTTGAAAATAAGAACATTTTCATTGGTAATCTTAATATTAAAAAAAATCATCACAAATGAGATTTAATGAATGAAATGTTAAATAATTACATTGTCAAGTTTTAAAATTGACTCTAATGCATAAATGTTAAGAATGCTAACTTGGCATGTTTATCTTTTTTGTATATTTATTTTTTTGACTTTTTTCTCTAAAAATTTTTTAGCGTAATTATTTTTTCTCCTAAATTTTTGACGTTTTTCTCTTTGTTTTGTTGAGTCAGCTTGTAATACAGTCAAACATCATTTGACAATCTTCATGACACTATAAATAAAATGTATTGTCACATTAGCATCATTTAAGCCTCCAAAACTTTATGCATTAGAGTGAAAAAATTAATTGTAATATCAACTTTGTTTATGCACCATGATTTTTTCTTAACATTGACACCATCATTGAAAATGTCCTAAAATAGAAGACCGATGAGAGATAATAATACTAATAAGAGCATTTTCTGTCATTTGATTCTTTCAGATAAACTCAATTTCTATTTAATAATAATTTTTTAAAAAAGTTTCATTATCTAATTTTTTAATCAGCATGTCAAACGCTCTGTCAAAAACAGTCTTCTTAACCATGTAAAAATATATCAGCATAACATTGGGTTAAGATTTTGTGCATTGGATAAAAATAAAAAAAAACACGGACATTTTTTGCTAATGTGTCATATGACTTTTAACGTTGACATTGTATTATTCTAGATACGCAGAGGAAAGATAAGAAATAGAAAAGATAAATTTTATCTTGAGAATAATAAATGGATAAGTGAAAGATAATGTTAAATAAGAATAATATTGATTTATTGAGACGAAAGAGTAATATATTTTTAAAACGAATAAATATAAGAACAAGCATAAAAGCTCCCAACGAATTTATAATAAAGGAATAGAGAGAGCAGAATTTTGAATGTAAAAGTGATGTCAAATTTGACATAAATGATTCCCATTTATTTTCTCTCTTCCATCTCTGTTCCCCTTTTAAATCTATGTCCAACCAAACTAGTTAAATTTACTTTCAAACTTCTTCTCTTCATTTATTTCCTCAAAATATGCCAACCAAGCATAGCCTTCGATTAGTAAAAAGGTAAAACTATCATCCTAAGTTCACATACGTGGAGAACTGAAGAAATTGTTCAGTAATTAATGGATCATGCACTTGCTCTTGTTCGGTCCATGCATTTTTATTTTTATTTTCTTTTTGGTTAAGGACATGCACATAGGTATAAGTCCTCAGCTTGACAACTGAATCATATGGATGGATGAAACATTTATCGTAGAGTATCCTAATTGCTCTCTCAGAAACAAGTGAAAGACCATTAGCCTACCATATGTATGTTCTCTGTCCTATTCCTCTTGAAGAAACTTTCCTTGTGGGTTTACAGAGGGATTGTATTGGCACAGGACAATGTATGTGGGTTATTAATGTGGTGGTTGAGATAGCTTATGATGACTCACTTGTATGAATAGATTCATTATTTGTGTTCTACATCTTAAATAATAGTTCTTGTCTGATATTGCAGTGTATCCATGGCTATGGGGTTATTTTATTATGGCTTAAGAGACACTACAGCAACATACGCAACAAACTTCCTCAACCTAGTTCCCATTATAACATTTATTTTCTCCAATATTTTAGGGTAATTATGAATTTCTTCACCAATTAATATCATGTCTTGCGTTTTCTTCTAAAATGGACTTAGTTGCCTGTTACTCTTGATGAAGGGTTGAAAAGCTGCGGTTGCATACTATTGGTGGAAAAATTAAGTGTCTTGGCTCAATGTTATGCTTGGGTGGAGCACTCGCAATTGCCCTCTACAAAGGCAAATCATTTCATATAAGTCAGTATAGCATTGTGCATCCCTCTAGTAAGATACTTACAAAGGCTGTCAAACACTGGGCTCGTGGAACCATATTTCTAATCTGCAGTTGCTTCTGTTATGGACTATGGTTCATGTTACAGGTACTTAAGAATTACTTGTTTTGATCCTTGTGACACCTTTGGTTGTTTTGTTTGTATGATATTTTCTTATCATTTGTGCTGGACAGGTAAAGTTGTTCAAAATATTTCCTCATAAATTTAGGGCAACATTTTACATTTGTATCATAGCAACTCTGCAGCTAGTGGTTATAGGCTTGTGCATAGATAGGAGCAAAGCTGCTTGGCACTTAGCATGGAATCTCCAATTAGTCACCATATTTTACGCGGTAAGAGTTTTTTATATAGAAAAGAATTTGTTTATGCATAATTTTTAATGGATTATACATTATTTAGAAATTGATGTAATTAAGTAATAGTAAAAATTACCACAGGGAGTATTGGCAACTGCTGCAACCTTTTGCATAATTTCTTGGGCAGTAACAGAACGTGGACCAACTTATCCTTCTATGTTCAATCCACTGTCAATGATATTTGTAGCTATCACGGAAGCTCTGTTTCTGGGTGAACCAATGACATTTGGGAGGTAGTATTAAAGAATAAACTAAATAGTTGTTTCAATTACATATGTGTCATAGTTAACCAATTTGATTTCCTTTTGCAGCTTGCTTGGCACAATTTTGATGATGATTGGTTTGTACTTATTCCTATGGGGCAAGAACAGAGAGATAGCAACCAAGTCCCTTCCAGTGACAGAAACTAATTGTGAAGAGCACAAAGGGTCAATGCAGGAACCAACATCCATGACAACATAATTGGTCGAAGGAGAAGAAGTTCCTAAATAAGAAAATTTAAGTGTTCAAGAACCTGTTGTAGAGCATTCATATAAGCAGCTTCCTTCCCGATAGATTAAATGCTCAAGAAGGATTTCAGATTGGGAAAAGAATCAACAAAACGCTCCAAAAACAAACAAAACAATTATATTAGATGCTATGAAACAACATCTGCAGTGATCAATTCATCAGTAGAGAATTTCTTTGAAGAAATTACTACATTCAACATTGCTCCCTAGAACCTAAAAAAATGCTAAGGAAAGCATCTTCAATTACATTATGCAAATCTGATGAGTTGAGAACTACATAGCAATATATCAATTCCTCTATTTCTTTCCAATCTTGAACCCCAATATACTGGATCATCTCTATGATTGACTTTCTTATGTCCAAAAAGGGATTAGTGGAATACTGAACTGCACAAATACTATCTGCACAAACTCCACGAACATCATGAGGCAACCTAGCGGAAAAGCTAACTCCAGTGCTCCACTTCCGCTTATACCTTTTTCTGCTTTTAGTCTTCATTTGATTATGTTGAAATCTCCATTTCCGGTATAGAATGAGGCATCTGGGCAATCTATCAAGCACTATATATATATGCAGTATCAATAGATGAGGAAGGTAGTTGCTTGACTGCAGCTGTCGTGCAGGGATGTCTCTTAGCTAAGTTGGTTTATGGGCATGTTTGTTTTATAGTCGGCAGACACTTTTGTGGATAAGTCTCCATGAGAGAGGGGAATGGGCTGTGAGTACTATGTCCTGAGTGGGCCGGCATCATGCTTCATGAGTAGGAACAGGGGGAAGGACTTGGGTCCATACAATTTGTATTTTTCAAATTCTGGATAACGTTAGAATTGAGGCATTTATTGAATGAGCTAAATTAAATGTGTTTCCTGAATCCTAAGTGAAGGATCAAATTCTGGGAATTAATTAGGAGCCTGTTGCTTCATTAAGAGAGCTTAAATGTTGTCCCTGCTCCTCCGTGAACTGTGATTAAGAAACCAGTGGCTATGCCTTGAGGCAAAACCATCCTAATGATTTCATTTTACAAAAAACTCATCCCAACGTTTTCCCCTCTCATTGAACTATTTGAAATTACAATTTAGACTTTATGAAAAGGGTTTATGTCAGGTAAATATATAGTTTTGATGAATTGAAAATTATTTCATGGTATAAAAAAAATAAAGATTGTAAGTATTTTTGATGAATTGAAATAATTTGTTAGCATATTTCCCAGTTTTCCAAAAAAAAAATAAAAAGAGCAGTTCTTAATAGATTCTTGAAAAATCAGCTAAAATACCTTCATTATTGGATTGGATGAGTTATTAGACATTTTGGTACCAAAGCTAATTGTGTTTGACAATATAGTACCAAAACTTTTATTTTAGTAATTTGATTACAAACGTATTTTCGTATAGTTGATTAAGTCAAATTAGTCAAAATTAACCTTAATTTTAGTGAGTACAAAAAAATTCAAAATTGATCATTATAGAGGGGTTTTTTTGATAGTTTGTAGTTTATCCCAAATTAACCATTACACTAATAACATTTTTAATATTTTTAATGTATAATATCAATATCAAAAGGTATATACCACATCAGCAAAAATGACAGTGTTTTTATTTTTTTCTTCAATACACAAAGTTTTAATCCAATGCCATACTGACGTATATTGACACGGTCAAGAATGTCGTCATTTCTTGAAAGTATATTTGACATGATAACTCAAAAATTGGGTAAAAGAAATTATTATTAAATAGAAATTGGATGTATATGAAAGAATCAAATGATAAATAGAATTATATTGAGTTATTAACTATATTCATTGGAAATGATTTTTAGTTTGATAGTATAATTATATAACAGTAATATGATATTGATTAATATTCCAATAAATTTATAACATTTGTTATATATCTTTTAATATTGACATTGTACCGTTAAAAAATGTTTTTATAACAGCGAGTCTAACGTAGAGAGAGAAAAAAACATAGTTTGGCCCTTCATTCCAGACATCATGAAATTCAAGCAAGATATTGGGCAATTTCATCTGCAACTGTCAGAATCTAGGGCAAGATGAGGTCACGGAAGAAGAAAGTTGGAGGCATTGCAACCTCTCCTGCAAATCCTAACTTAATATGACTAAATACCTAACTACAAAAGCAGTCATTAGAAGAACTTCATACTGCAACTTAACCATCCGAAAGCAACTTAATATACTACATGCCATCTACAATTTTATTTCAAAAAAGACTTGTTGCATTGCTGTCAACAACAGAACAAACACAAACATCCAAGAAATGAATAGAGCAAGCTCGAACTTTTTCACTTTTAGCCCTGTGAGCAGCCTCAACACTCTCCATCTTCCTAATCTTTCTTAACAGACCTGGAATCACATGATCCTTTGCTATCTGACACACGGGTGGGCCAACCCATTCCCAATAACCGCAGCTTCTTGGCGTCTACACAAGATCGAGACAACATCACAACAACATTAAACCCAACTTATCCTACTATTTTTGCACGAGACAAAATGCCTTCCAGGATTGTAATCAGTTCAGGAGGCCGTGATAGGAGCCACGATCCCACAATGGCACAATGAAGTAGTATAAGATTTACCTTTCTCAGACCATCGTGAAGTAGATTATGGCAATTATTCACTCATCTCTTTCTCTGGCTTCGTAGTTTTGCCCATCTTCTCCTTTAAACATTAGTGGTATTCGTCGAGCTCGCTAGAGTGAGAGAGACAGAAATGAGGGAAGATTTGGTTGTGTATGAAACAGGGTTTGGAGGGGTTAATGTAGGGGAAATGACAAAATACCAAAAAAAACCCATTTATAATTCTCAAGTTTTTTTGTACCCATCGGAATTATTAAGGTTGATTTCAGCCAATTTGACTTAATCAGCAATACAAAAATACGTTTGTAATTAAAATTAATAAAATAAAAGCTTTGACACTACATTGATATCAAAGTGTCAAATCACCCGGATTGGATACAAGAGACAATAAAAGGATATCCAATCTGTCTTTCGGAGTCCGCAGCCAAATCCATTAAGCTATTACACTGCTAATTGCTAAGGATGTCATTCGTGTATAACTTTGATCGGAGCATATTCCATGACATAGTATATGAGCATGAGAGTGAATTTGGATTTAAATTTTGAAAAGTTTTTTTTGTATGTTTTTAAAATGAGAACAACTTCATTGTACTTAGAAAATAATTTTTTTATTAATAAATGAAAGTTTGATATGATATTTTTTATCTTTTACATTATTGATCAATATATTTGTGTTTTTAATTAAAAAATATTATTTACATATGAATTTAAATATTCACTTTTGACTTTATTAAATTATCAAATTATTATTGACATTGATCTAATGCATTGTGAAACTCATAATTTAATAAGACGTAAATACTTTAAAGTAAAATGGTTATGAGTAATTTTGCTATGAACTCCCTCGAGGGAAGGTTAACCATATCTAAATAAGTAGTTCGAATTTAAATATGCATATTTTTATTTTAATATATTTGAAAATGAATATTAACTTTTTTAAGATAAATATATTTTTTATCTAAAATTACACTGACAAATTTTTTAATCTAAGAAATTTAATCGCACTAACTAATTATTTACACTATTAAATTAATTAATAACAAAAATAAATATATATAATTCACTTGAAATTAAAAGTTCTTTTTAATTTTTAAGATAAATTAAATATGAATATTCAATTATAGATGTATAAATTATTATTCATAATTATTTTGTTTGTGTCGTTTAGCATATGCAAGAGTTTAAGGCCTTCACCGAGGTCAAGGAACAATTATTGTATGATTGGCAAGACAAGATCGTCTGATCGCATGAATTATTATCATTAACAAACAAATTAAATAACTATATGAGAGTGATAGATAGGGCCACGTATGCCTGAACTCAGCAAAATAAACCAATATCATCTTAGTTTCAGCTGGCATCCAACAATATTCAAGCAGGATCAATATCAATCATTATATTAATCTCAATTTTTAATTTAAACGTTTCATTAATTAAATATAAATATATATATATAATAGACAATTAATTATGATATCTTAAAATAAAATTACAAACAAAATAATATCTTACTTTTGAAGACAGGATAGAAATGGCAGTGGCGGTGTGGCCTGCGGGGACTAATAAGTTCAATACAACTCAACTAATACACTTCCGTAAAAGCAATCTAAAGTAAGGCGACAAACAAGATGAGCTCGTATACTCGGAGGTTCATGAATTATTTCAACTTGATCGAGTTTGAGTCTAAATCTTTAAAAAAATTGAATCGAATTAAATAAAATTAATTATTTTATGATTTGTCGAAGTACATCATTTTTTTCACCTTTTATTAAAAAAAATTAATTAAAAATATTTTTAAAAACAATTTGAATTCAACTTCATTAAAAATTTAATTAGTCGAGATTAAAATCAAATTTTTAAATTTGATTGAGCTTAAGTCAAAATTAAAATACTCGACTTCGGCTCCATTCGTATGCAGAGCTCATCTAAATCGATTTTCTACAAATATTTTTTCTTAATGTTCAAAAATAATAGCGAAGTCAAATAGTATAATATTGGATTGAACAAAAAACTGATAGTACAATTAAAGAATATATCTTGTGCCGTGAAATTTAAAAATGAATGAACAGACTAACCGGAACATACACGGTGATAATGATATCGCAGCAAATATTTTAACAGTAATAAAAAATGCTACTATATCTTTGGTTACAGCCTCTTGACAACTTGTAGGCGTGAGAATTGACGACATATATATATATATATGTGGCTGAGTTTTCCTTTCTTTTCCATTTTTTTTTTTTCCTTCTTCAAACCAAGATGAAGAAGAATCGCAGGATAAACTACTTTTATTGTAGAATTTGAACAGCATAAATTCCCTTTACAGAGCAAAAGAGTTTTGAAAATTCTCTATTCGAAGAATTCTTGTGCATAAATGCACTTGATTTCAAAGTTTGTAAAAGAGAGAAAAAGAAAAAGGAATCTCTTAACATTCGAGAAATCTAGAGCAAATAATGTCCATTGAAAATTCAGGTTGAACAAGTTACATTGTTTCGATGCTCTACACTTATTTCCACCGACGTGCTTCCTTAAACAAGATTGTGCCTCGCATATGCGATTCCTTTTCGTCCCCATCCTATTAGAGAATATAAGTTAACTTCCAACCTTGTAAGTTTTTTTTTTTAAGAGACCCACCTTGTAATTTGAGACCTAGTTTGGATCCGTCTTCTTGAACGGGATTGTAAATTCATTCTCTCTGTTCTCCCCCCCCCCCCCCCCCTCTTTTACTAAATGGCCATTAGCTAAATTGTTCAATTAGATGATGTACAATAACCATCTAAATCCGTTCAAAATTAAATGTTTCATTCTTATTTTTATTTATTTAGATTAAATGTTCATTTTTCACAATATAAGCATTGCCATGATTAATTTTTAATTACAAAATGTATGTAGTCATAAGTCATTTCACAAATTTTCAAATACAAAGATGTAATATCCAATTTTAAAAGAAACTAAACTACACAATTAAGCTAATATACTGAGGCTTAATTATTAAAGTAATCAAAGATACACCATTAATATAAGCCTCTAACTCGGTAAAGTACAAAAAGAAAAAAAATCATCAAATGCAAAGCTTCTTTGAATTCATGTCATTAGTCGTAAACAATCAACTTTAAAAAAAAAAAGCCATTTTAAGAATACAACATGAAATTCATATAACGCAACTCCTAATAAACTATGTAGAAGATTAATGTCTAAGAGACTCGTGGCAAATTAATTACTTCAAAATGACTAAAAAATATAAGAAATGGTAAAAAATATATTGTCTCCATTCCAAATTTAATGTCAATATTTATAAAATAAATATTTATTTAATTTAAAATTTCACTAATCTTTTCTTTAATTTAAGATATTTATATTTATTTGAATAGTAATTTTCATTATTAACCTGATTAATAATATAAAAAAAAGATAATTCTATGAAGTCAATGACTCCTGATAATTTTTTATTCTAAGTAAAATTTAATTTCGGAATTTGGAATTTGGATGTGGATAGTACAATCTTTGTTGCAACTTGCGAGGATGATAGTATAGATTCCCATCATCTCGCCAAGAACAGTTTGGATGGTAAATCTATTGGCGACCACAAGATTGGCAGGGGAGGCGTATGTGTCC
Source organism: Apocynum venetum (assembly GCA_019593545.1). Taxonomy (NCBI): domain Eukaryota; kingdom Viridiplantae; phylum Streptophyta; class Magnoliopsida; order Gentianales; family Apocynaceae; genus Apocynum; species Apocynum venetum. The sequence continues at coordinate 5,566,494 of SRSM01000331.1, read as the reverse complement.
AGAATTAAGTTCACAAATTGGGATGCGGCCATGATTGTGTAGTTCGTACGTATATACATATCTGGAAAGCGCTGCTTGATGTCAGGTCAAGCACGAGCGAAAGGCGTAGAAATCTGAAAGAAACGTGTCTGGCTGGTTTCATTGAATTCGGAGATGATTTAGACAGTCTCTGATGGAACAGTCACAACTTGATCGTTAGTCTTCTTCGTGGTCGATCAAACCCGTGGGCACGTAGATTATCCGTCATGGACGGTAAGAAAAATTTGCACTAAATTACTTTTGGGCATTTGGGAACACTGTTGATGCACTTGCCCACAACTTGAGAAAGAAATGTAAACCCAATTAGCCAAGTATTCATTTCATTTACTTGCAAGTTTCTCTGTTTTTTTTTAGTCTAGAAAATTTTGAAAATGGTGCCATATAAAGGAAATAAAACAACAATGATAATATAGTTTATCTATAAAAAAAATTTACAATCGTCCTTTATAACTACTTATATGTTAAAAATAATGTACAAATATATCTTTTTTAATATATATGACTAAACAGTCATTCATTACTCATTTTATTCTTCAAATCTTTTTTTTTTTTGAGTTTCATTATGAAAAACCTTTGCTTCACAATTGTTGTAGTTAGTGGTAATATCAATGCCAGTGTCACAAGCAAAAATACATGAATGGATAAGTAACATTTCTTTTTTATCTCAACCATCATTTTTTAAAGATCTCCTATTTTGTTCAACTTAGTAACCATTTCATCTTCATGAACATATGTTATATAATCTTTTTTAAAAACTGAGTTCTGCCATTTATATAAAAAATCCAAGAAAAAAACTCTCAAATAAATCTCTTTAATTTTTTTTAAATTACTTTCCTCTTAATGCATCAGTCTCTCCTTCTAATGTAGAATTAAATAGTTATTATAAACTTTAGATGTTTTTTTTTTAAAAAAAAATGTTTTTCTCCCAAATGATTCATAAACCTAGGAGAAGGAAAGAAAAGAATTTTGTCTCCAGGCATAGTCGAGTTGGTAAGATATGTGACGATGTGGGGAAAAATACTCTAACAACCCAAGTTCGAATCCCGTGTGAGACAAATTTTCACTAAAATATTATGGAGATTTATCTTGAATTTTGTCCTGTTGGCACTCTCCGACATATCTCTGTCACTCGAACACATACCTCAATTTACAATCTGCCTAATTAAAACATATCACTCAAGCACGTCCCCCTTCTTATGAGGGAGTCTCTCTCCCTCATCAAAAGGAAAGAAAAGAACGTGCTCTGGTTTTATTATTTGATAATTAACTTTGCTAATCCCTCCAACTCACGGGGGACAGCACATATCTCAAAGTTTTCTTTCTCCCTAAAGAAGTGAAGCAACTTACATATAAATAAACAAACCGTCATTTCTCACAATAACGAAAAGTATATGGCAATCTACTACTTATTTATTTTCAAAATAAATACCATTTTAGATGTTTTGTTTTGTTTTACAATAAATGTTTTTATGATATTAATAATGAATATCTTGTAATTTTATCATTATATAATTAGAAATAAAATATAAGTGATTAATTAATTTAGAGAAAGAATATGAGAGATGGATTTATATTTACTATGTTCGTAATTAAATACTCATATTTTTATTTTAATTTATCTGAAATCGAATATTCAATTTATTTAATTTAAAATATTTATATACAATTAATCAATGATCTCATAAATTACCAACTTAATTTAAATAATTTATATATCGCTAACTCGTGTATCTCACAATATATTATATTAATTTCATTGATAATTTTGTAAGTTAATTAAAGTCAATGAATTATCATAATTTTTAGTCAAAATTAAAAATAAATATTCAATTTCAGATGAATAGAATAACGTTTATTAAATATATGTTTAGAATTTAATATTAAAATTTATATTATTATGTGTAAATATTTAAAACTCTACTTATTTTAAATGAAAATACTAGTAGGTAGTTGGTATTAAACCCAACACATTATAAACAATTACACTCGAGTTGAACATTAAGGAATCCACGAATATGATTCTTGAAAACATGAAGCACTTCTAGTGTTTACTTAATCTCTTCTAGTTAGATGGAACCGCCATTTAATTACTGCAATAATCTTAAAGTGTAGGTTATAACTAACGAACTTAAGTAAGCATAGAATATTGAATTCCTTTTGGAGAGAGTACAGTTTTAATTTAGTGACACTTTTATCATACGAATGAGTGACGTCATGCCAAGGTAATGCCAAATTAAAACAACATTTAAGAACCATAATTAAAAGTTGATTAAAGTGATACTATTTAACTAAAAGATCAATCCATACTAAATCGATATTTTATTATTTTATTCGTATAAATTTAAATATTTATATTTATATTTTAATATTTTTAAAATTAAATATTTATTTTATATAAATAAAATATTTTTTATCTAAAATTTTAATAATAATATTTTTAATTTAAAAAATTTGTATCACGATAATCATTATTAACATCATTCATCATTTTAATTTAATTAACTTATATATTAATAACTCATGCATTTCAATAGACTATATTAATATTAATAATAAATTAAGAAGTTAATTAACATAGATAATCTTTATTTATTTTAAAATAAAATTAAAATTATAGATTCGATTTTAAACAGCCATATGAGATTTTGTATCCGGCGTGGAAAGACAAAACAGTAATGAATTAAAAAAAAAAGTGTACGGAACTATTTGCAGAGTTTTGAATATGTTTAGCAATGTGATAATGTACAGAGCACAAGATTCCAGCTCCACCACCGCCGAACCACAACCAAACCCCACCCACCGCTACGGCATTTATGTATGATTGAGACGCGTGTTGTTATTCTTGGAGCCTTACTAAATAGTGTGCTGGCATTGCTTATATTTTCCGCTCATGCAAATCATTAATCATGACGACATAAAAATTTATTGCTTCCTATTCTCCGAATCAAATAGGCACATTTTTTTAAAGTTTAAAATATACAAAACTAAATAAGTACTTTTATAAAATACTTCAATAGTTTAAAAATACTCCCTTTGTCTGTCAATTTTTATAAAATTATTTTAAAAATTGTATATAAATTTAATAAAATATTTTATTTTTTATTATTATCCTATTATTTAATTTAATATTTCTTGAATAAATAATTTTTTTCTTTCAATAAAGTAATAACATATTTGAAAATAATAATTAATAATAAAGGAGTACTACTTGATTCATCTTATAAAAAAGAATCGAGGGAATATAAGTTTTTTGAATTTCTTTTTATTCTGACTAAAATATAATAAATTATTTTACGAAATTTTATAATATTTTATTTTTTACTTCAAATATTATCCTTATTTATTTTTATTTATTCTTTCAGTTCATTCTTATTTTCAAGATAAAAATATTTATATATTTTTTTTTCACAAAACAAACTTTATCTTCTCTTTTTTATTTCTAATACATAATAAATAATCATAACTTAAAAGCAAAACATTTTCTTAGCCTATGTAAAAATTATTTCGATGGATGAAGAAAATAAAATATTTTATATTAAATTTTAATTAATATATTTTAATTTAAAAAATTTATAAATCAATATTTTACTTTTTTACTTTCAATGTAATGATAATAGTTAGATCAATAAGTTAGTGCATAGCAAATCTCCTAAATTAAATTAAAGATTTTGTTATTAAAATTTTAAATGAAAAATATACTCATACATATCAAATTGATAGTATTAAAAATGTATATTTTTTTTATAAAGTATTCATAAATTACCCTTATCATTTATCATTGCAAAGTCTATTTAATATTTTTTTATATAAACAATTTCACTTTAAATATAAATATTTTTATCAATTAATAAATACATATAGTTTGAATAATAAAAGTAATATATAATTTGAGATAAATTAAAAATGAAAACAATATAAAACTGATACATATGAAGTATTTTTTTATATAGAAATATGTATTTTAGAAGAGTTAATATTAAATTTCATAAAAGGAAAAAATATTTAATTAAATCAAATATCAATATTTAATTTCAAAGTTAGAGATATTATTATTATTACAAATGAGAAATATCAATATTCAATTTCAAAGTTAGAGATATTATTATTATTACAAATGAGAAAATCATTGCGCTTTGGCTGCTTTCGGCGAAAACGATGGTGTGAGTAAAAAGTTGGAATGATGGGATCAACTTTAGGATTTTCTTTTCTCCAAAGAACAGTCATCATTCGTGTATGAATTATGAACAACAAATATGAGATATTTGAGCATATTGGAAAGGCATTTGTTACTTATTTTTATTTTATTTCAAGGGAGAATCTGCAAAATCTAGAGTATATTATTGGTTTATTACCACCACTGGGGATTATGAGAATAAAATTTGATTGGTGGAGTGAGAGTCCATCTGTACCTTGTTGAGAGAAAGCATCTGAATCTGAGAGGGCACTGGCGGGGATACCATTCGAATTCAACTCATTCCAAATTTCGAATTTCAAAAGTATAAGAAAGCAACTTTTGATGTGGAAAAAACAGATAACTCCCCAAATGTATTAGAGTTTTTTTAATCAGTTAAGTTGTAAATAAAAGGATGTGTATGAGTGAGACGCATATATGAGAGAGATAATATGATTTAAATTTCATAATAAATTTTTATAATATTTTAATAAAAATTTAACGCACATAAAATTAGAACTCAAGAAATTTCTCACTAAATCTGATGCACTTTATAAACTCGACTATATCACTAAAAACAAAGAAAACTCTAATGCAAAATCTCACAGCTATGTCCCTGGGACAACTTTGATGTCGGTAGTAGTGAAGGGTTTTTTTAAAAAAAAATCTCACGGCCCACACCAATCCAATATTATGTAGGATTATTACCAATTTGTTCCAAATTTTTTTTGACAAAATCTATAAATAATCCTGAACGAATATAAATTAATAAAACGATTACTTAGTCCTATTTAACACCATTAATAATTTAATCTCCATATATATATATATGTATGTATAGCGAAGTTGAATAAATATGAGTTATATAAATAAATCAATCAATCAATATCCAGATGCTAATCATATCAAATGTATTATTTTTACTTGCACATTTTGAATAACGTTTTTTCATTTTATTTAATTATTAATGTTAAATATAATATTTTTAAATTTTGATATGAAATAACACCTCTCAAATGGGAGATTGATGAGCTAATTATTAGATTGTTGGGTTTCAATTTCAAGAAAAATAATATAAAAGTTTCTTAATTACTAATATTAAGCTAAAAACTAAACTTTCAATCGAAGCAAAAGGGAGTATTAAGAAAAACAAACAATACTAATACATGTTTTCTCTCTCTTCACAAACAAACAGTCGTTTTAAAAAGGACTCTCCGTCATAGTAAGTTCCCCCAATCTTCTTCCGATTCCTCTCTCTCTCTCCTTTCGGTGTGAATAAATACGAGGCGTTGGACGGCATTGTTTTTGTCGTCGCTGTAAGCATTGTTTCCCTTTTTCTTCTTTGCCTATGATAAGAGTCTGTTCCTCGTTTCTTAGGATTCATTCTTTTGACGTTGCCCACAATTCGTCTTGAATTGTCCTCTGCGTTCTTGTCTGTAGAATATACATACATAAATACATTCCTGGAAACGGAGAAATTCTGTGTGTTATACTATAGATGGGAAGGAAGAATAGAAACATAAATAGCAGAAGAAGGGTCTGCAAGATTGGAAGCTATGCTATATCATCCGCGATTGCCGACCGCTCATGTATTTCTTGCACCACCTTTAACATCCTTGCTCCCATCTACAAACGACTCAATCATGGGGTACACATTCTGTTCCATTTTTTCAATGTTATTGTTATTATTTTTTTAATTAATGGATGTTTCTTAATTGGGTTTGATTGTGCATTGGGTTGGGAAGGACAGGACCAAAGCAGGAGGGAAAGCGACAACAGGGCCAATTGGTTGAATAGGAACCACTCGATATTGGATTGGCTGTTGTGTGAGAGATCTTCCATTATATGTCTTCAGGTAATCCATTATTTTCCCTCTTATTTGTTCGTTTATTGTCTTTGACAATTTTGTATTAATTGGAAATTTTTTCTATGATACTGAGTTTTTCCGCTCTGTCTAAGGAATTTTGGGTTGGAAACGAAGAGCTTGTTAGTATCTACGACAAGAGACTTGGAGATGCCGGCTATGTTAATTATAAACTTGCCAGGACCAACAACCGCGGTGATGGTAGATGCCTTTTCTTCTCTCCTTCGTCAGGATTTAGATTTAGAATGTCACCATTATGAGTTTGTTACAATCATAATAATAATATTGCCATCAATAATATACTTTTGAGTATAATATTTAGCTGTTGCATCCAACAAAGTTTTCTTGAATAAATAAGACATGCCATATTGGTAGGGGTTCCAGTTCCAGATTTCTTCAGGCAGGGTATAGAACTTACAACGTGTTTGACATCAATTTTTTGACTTTTCACTGTAAATTTATTTATTTTATTCTTTCTTAAGAAATAAATTATTTATTATCTTTTTTTCTCTCTCAATAAATGAAAATGTTTGGGTATTGGGTATTTAAAGATGAAAATGTTTGAGATGCGGTTCTTTTCCCCTCCCCCTTCTGTTGCTGTCTGTCTAACGTGTAAAAAGAAAAATACCACGTCAAATTGATATATTATAGTATAACTTTGGGACAGATATAAAAGAGAGTAAAGTAACGTATTGGGAGACGGGTCCGCGGGATTTTTTTCCTACTTTTTGGTTATTTGTAGTATTTGATATAATAATTACCCTCTAAATGAATGCCACGACCTGCACGCACTAAGTCCTGCATGTGCTATATTCTCTAGAATCTTCTGTGGTGGAGAGAATATGTTACCAGTATCTTTTTTCTTGAAAACTTAGTTTGACCTATTCTGGGTGAATGCAGAATACTTGTACTTCAATTAATCCCGCTTACTACTTACGTTTTCTTTACTGATTTTTGGCTCCTTTTTCTTTATGGGAATTTATAGGTTTGCTGACTGCTCTACATAAGGACTATTTCAGGGTTATAAACCACAGAGACTTGCTTTTTAATGATTTTGGAGACCGTGTTGCTCAACTATTACATGTAGAACTGATTGCACCTTTCTTGCAATATCGAAGCAATAACGTCCGCCAAGAAATTCTCATTGTGAACACCCATTTGTTGTTTCCACACAATTCAAGTTTGTGTTTGGAGAGGCTGCGGCAGGTGTGTGAATCCCTCCATATGAATTTCGCATACTCCTTTGGTGAACACCTGCGGCGTTTGTTTCTTGTTATGTACTGAATTCTGATTATGTCTTTTGATCATGTTTTCCTGACCTTCTGAAGGTATATAAAATATTGCAATATGTGGAATCGTATCAAAAAGAATACAAGCTCAATCCACTTCCTATTGTACTATGCGGGTAAACCTCTCATTAAATCATTTTGTACTTTTGAGAAGCTCTTGCTCGTATTGAAAATGAATTCATTCACATGTTGATGCATCTTTTTGGATTCCCAGTGACTGGAATGGGAGTAAGCGAGGTCATGTCTACAAGTTCCTCCGATCCCAGGGGTTTGTTTCGACGTATGATACTGCTCATCAGTACACTGATGCAGATGCGCATAAGGTCACATTACTTCTCATTGATGATCATAACTCTTTGCAATGCTTCTTCCTTTATCTGACTTTCCCCATTTTTTTTGTAGTGGATAAGCCACCGCAATCATCGGGGGAACATCTGTGGTGTAGATTTCATATGGCTTCTTAACCCAAACAGATATAGGAAATTACTTAAAACAAGTTGGAGTGAAGCTGTTTTTGGGATGTTCAAGGTGAGATATTTTGCTTCCTTTGGCCTTCCACTCTATCCTTCTCTTACATTTTCTGAGTTCCTCTTGCAGACAATGCGTCCATGATATAATATGGAATTGAATATATGATGGTTGCTAAGATAAATCCTTGCCATCTTCAATTTTTCTTCTCCTTCTCTCTTTACTGGTAAATGTGATCTCCCCTTTAGAATATCTAAAAATTAAATGCTTTCCTTTTCAGTATCAACTTCGGCGAGCCTCGTTGACAGAGCACGATGCCTTTGCCTTTTTGAAGAGTGACAGTGATGGTGATTACATTACCTATACAGATTTCTGTGAAGCACTGCGGCAGGTATTTTCTAGTTATGAAGCTTTTATGGTTAACCGTGTTTACTAATATAACTCGCATCATTTTATACAAAGAATTTAAGGTGAGAAGTATTTGTAGTTAGAACAGTTAATAGTGTAAATTTTCAGTATATCTATGTAAAACTTCTTTCATAATTCTATATCTTTCTTAATGTCATAATTGGCATATCCTTAATCCTTAACAAGTAAAATGGGAATATGTGAACTTCTTAAGTAGTTTATTTTTGGTACTTTGTTATCAGATTGATAACTGCTATTTTTTTCCCCTTTTATTTGTATTGGACATGGTGCAGTGTATTTTTTAGTTTTTGTCTAATTACCATTTATTCCAAATTATATGTTCCAACTTTTGCTTTTCCCTGTAATTGCTCAGCTGAAGCTGGTAGGCCATTGTTACGGTCTAAGTATAGAGGAGACTAAAGACTTGTGGGTGCAAGGCGGACATTGATGGAAATGGTGTTCTTGATTTCGAAGAATTTCAGGTATCAATCTTGTTCAAGCGTAATATACTGGTGCGACAAATGAACTTACTATTGTTATGGATTGGCCTTATTTTGTTCAATATATGAGGTGCGACTTTGCCTCTCCTGTCAAGCTGCAAAACAAATGTGAATTTAATGGTTGTAAATTATCACCTCTATCTAAAACCTTAAGCTAAATTTATATACTTAACATTGGTTTCATCAGCTCTGTTTCATTTGACATAATTCTTTAGATTAAGTGCAGTTTCATATCTTCATTGTGCTTTGAAGCTTGAAGTGCATGATTTTAGATTAGAGCATTGTATATAATTCGGTACTACATTATGAAGTGATACTTATGAAGGCTTTAATGATGGTATGCAGCAAAGGATATGGAACCCTACCTGGACAGAGGGAAGAATTGAAATGAGCAATGACTCCTGGGATGATGTTGTTGCGGGTACAGAGGAAACAGTTGGTTTTAGTGTCAAGAATGCAGTTCTCTTCCCGACAGAAGTGGAGAAAGGAATGTGGCCTGAAGACTATTCACTTTCTGATCATGCCCGACTTACTGTGGTCTTTTCACCAGTAAAGATGCCCTGCTCTCGTCTTGGCTTATTACCTGACAATTCCTAGTGCTTAAGATGCTGGTGTATGGAAGGAACACTGGAGGTTCTACTGCACATGATCCTCAAACAGCGATCGGGTTATCAGATTAAAGGCTTTTGCGCTTGAAGATGGAAAATCTGCCAGATTACTGCACCCTCATAGGGTCTGGAGACCTTAAAGGCATCTGTTCCTATGTGGTGTGGTTTCCAACTGGGAACTGATTGCAAATTTTCACTGGGGGACAATGCAAAGACTGGTTGCCGATGTGTGCCATGAACATGGTTCTTGATTTTGCATGGGCGAGGAAGTGGGATTTGGACAGGTTTTAATCCCCTTTCATTGTGCGAGATTGCACCTTCTGGTATTTCAAAAGAAATGAAACTTTACGAGGAACAAATGTACAGGAAATTTACGTGTAATATATTGAACCCAAGAAATTGTTGTATCAGACTACATCCGAAATTTCCATTTATTCTGTGTCTATCATTACTACCTTACAGTGCATATATATAATTTTATTAGTCACAAGCAAGAGTAATAAATACTGGGAGGTTTGGGCTCGAACAATGCCACGTTTGTCATTTCCAATCATATTAATTAAAACTAAAAATGTAGTAACTGAGTTTGGGCCTCCCTTTGGCCCAAGCGACAATTAGCTATCAGCTAAAGGTTTTATTTTGGGAGAATAAGAAACGATTTTTTTTTTTTTTTAAATCGCAAAGATGGACAGAATGTTCACAGCATCTTGTCGTAATTGTTAAGTGGTTGGCTAAATTCACAATGAAAAAGACAAAAGAGCTTAATTAGAACTCCTTTTATTTTAATATAAACATGCGTTAATATATATATACATAAAAATAATGGTTTAAAAATTAAATATCTTATTGATTTAAAATATTATTATATCAACAAAAAAAATTATAATAAAACTAAAAGTTGAGATGGAGGGTAAATATTTGTAAATATTATCCTGTCTTGCTGAGCAAGAAACCCAGACAGTGACCAGCCCAAAGCAACAAGAGCAGTCAAACAAAGCCACTACTTCCTTTTGGTTTTGCTATAATTAAAAAAATCCATAAAAATTCAGATAAAATATCCATGAAAATTAGGGGAAGCAAATGAAATCGATCTCGTCTCATACTACTTTTTTAAAAAACTTTTTTAGAAAAAAAAACATGATAACAAAAAATAAAGAATTGTCTTCCGGTAACTATATAACAGTTGAAACAATTAATTACAAAAGTCTAATTTACGCTATTAGAGTAAGGATTCAAATCCTATTGAAAAGAAGTTATTGATGATTTATTCACACGTATGAGGACTAGTGGAAATTCTGCAATCAAACTCTTGAATAATATGTGATTTAATGATGGAAGTAGTTTTTAAAGGATTAAGATTAAATGTAAGTTTGTAAATTGGGTCATAAAAGAAAAATAAAAATAAAGGATTACAAAGGATGGTGGATCCATGAATCATGAATATCCTTATATACCCTGTAGCATAGTACAATCACTAATTTTCTTCGAGTTCCACCACCCCACAACTTTTCGTACATAAGTCTCTTTCACTCGGTACTACGCGAATTAAAATATTCGAGAACTTGGCTTTTTCCACACCCTTCTTGTTCACATTTACATATGAATTAGATAGATCAAGAACTGAAGGTCTTGTAAAACTTTTCGATAAGAAATAGGCAAATTGGCCAATTTAGTATCCAATTTTATTTTATTATAGAGTTTAGTCCCCCTTTTTTTTTTTTTAAGATTCTAACATTTTCAAACTTTTTTCTTTTTGAGAGTTGAGTCCCTAATCTATTTTTAAAAACTTCTAACATCTTCAAACTTTTTTGTAGGGAGAGTTGAGTATCCAAATCGAAAATGTAACCTAAAAATAAATCAAATTAGTCCAAACTTACAAAAATTATCAAAATCAACCAATTTTATGACAAATTGAAATCACTCATCACTTTCCCTCTACAATTCATATTTAAAAGCTCTCCAAACGAAAATGTTTGAATATGTTAGAAGTTTTAAAAAATTCATTAAGGACTCAACTCTCCAAGATAAAAAACAAATAAAAAATGGAGTTGTTAAAAGCTAAAAAAAAAAAAAATAGAGACTCAACTCTATAATGGAAAAAAAAATTGTGTATTAAATTGACCAATTTGCCTAAGAAAGATAACTCAATTTTAAATTGAAATTTACTTCTGATTTTTTAATCAGAATAACTATTGATTTTTAATGTTGATCCCAAATGATCCTATGAAGGAATAGTAAATCAAAATAACCTTAAATGTATATGGAAAAAAGGTCAAAGTTGAAAATTGTACGAGACATGTTTGCTCAAAAAAAGACGTTACTCCAAGTGCTATCTTTAAAATTTTAAAAGAAATAAAAAAAACTTGAAAACATATGAAACTTAGTATCGTGAAAGTGTAAAGAATAGGAAAATTTTACTAATAAATTGTTCATGAGATAATAGGCGTTTTGAATTACAAAGACATATTTCGTAGAAAATGAAATATTTCAGCTTTTTTTTCAAATAGTATTTTTTATGGATACAAATTTCAAATTTTGCGTTCTAGTTTGATTTATAACTATGGCCTAATATAATTTAGGGTATCCCCAACATAGAATTTTTAAGTTTTGTGGATTTTTATAGATTTTTTAAAATTTTTAATAGAATTTAATAAATTCAATAGAATTACATATAAATTCTATGTCACATATTTTGATAGAATTTGATAATTTTTTATTTTTAATAAAATAAATAGAACCAAATTTGTCCATAAAAAAAATGTGAACTAATATACATCTAAAATCAATTCATCATCCATAAATTATTGAATGAACTTTTTGATTGATATTTAATTCACTTTTGATTTTATATATTTTGGTATGTTTTACTATAAATATGTATGTATGATATTACATACATTTTTAGATATAAAATTCTGAATGAAACGTTTCTTCTCAGAGTTATAGTTTATTGCTAATAAAATTTGAAGAGGAAACAAGTAACAAATTGCTTTGACAAATTTTTCTACACTAAACTAAATTCACGAGCGAGTTATAGTATAATTCATGATCTCTTTTAGACTAGATGAATTACGTTGAATTTTATGTAACAATTTATTGTGGAATTTGATGAATTTTTATTGGAGCTTTTGTAATAAAATACACAAAAAATAATATATAAACAAATCAATATATATGTTGTCAGAGGAAGAATAATGCTATAATAATAAAGTTGAAAGAGATACTTGATATTCTTTATTACTTTGTAGAAGAATTGTTATTTCATATTTGTTACTTTAAATTCAATTAAAAATATTATTCTATTTAAATTCATAAATTTTCAAAGACACTTAAATTTTATAAAATTAATTAAATTTCATATTGATGATCTTAGATTTTATAAAAGTATACATTAACGATGCATTAAATGTTTTAAAATTTAAAATTATATCAAAGACAATAAGTAGGATATCCTCGTTAGTATTACTATAAAAATATATTGGACTTGCAGCCTTAAATTTGAAAATTCACAAGAAAATAGCCGTTTATGTGAGTTATATTATAAATACAAATGAAGTATTCTATATTATTTTTTTATTTCTCTAATTGGTTTAAAGGGATTTATCGTAGAATTTGACCTTGAGTTGCTTCTTCGAAATTCAATTGAATCCGACTTGCGTAGGCTGCCATTATTGGTTGCCTTCTTACTGGGGTAATTTTTTGTTCTTTTGCCTATGGAAAATCATCTCAATGATTTCCTTTAGAAATTTTCAATACGATAGTTTTAGGAGTATTTCCAGAGAGAGAAAAAGAAATATATTCTTTCGGTACAAATTTCTAACTTGTACTTGTAGTCCGAAGACCAAGAGAAGTATTTGAGTACATATATTAACTCTCATAATAAAAAAATTGTCCGCAGTAAATATTTTTATTGTCAAAATTAGTTTATTTTCCAAAATAAATACTATATATTTTTTATTTAAATTTATATAAACAATGTAAGAAATTTATACTCTGACCTATCAATAATTATTTTCTCGGTGGGTTGAGTTGAATCACTGAGTCATACTTGACTCGGTGGGTATGGAAATTAACCGATATAAGCGGAAAAGTAGATGATGATGAAGTTTTAATTACGAATTTTTATGATGATGAAAAATGTGTTGTATGTAATGGATATTACTCGTATACGCATATATTTTTTAATAGATATATATATATATATATATTATACATTATTATTGTTATAAATTCTGTAACTCTAAATAAATTTAGTTATATATATACAATTGTTTTATACATGTAAATATTAAATAAATAATCAATATTATTAATTCCAAATAAATATTTTTAAAGATAAAATATAAAATATTACACATTCAAATAAAAAATATTACTTTAAATAATTTTCATCATTACACAATAAATTAATGCGATAGATTGCACATATTTATAATCATATGTGCAAATCAAAATCATTCGTTTCTTTTCTTGTACTTGTTACTTTGAGTATAAGTACTTCAAATTGACCGATTAATCAAATGTACTTCAATATCAATGATAAAAATAAAAGTTTATAATTTGAACATCAATTGAAACAAGTTAGTTGCTAATGAATAAGTCTTATTTAAAAATGATATATAAACCTATTTTCAACAATCTTATTAAGAAATGATAATAATGGATCAAATAAATTATTGACATTAAATAGATAAATAAGTTATGCAAATTCAAGTTTAATCAAGTTACAATGTTGATCAATTGCTATAATATGTCAAATTTTCATGGTAATAATATGAATGTGTCTTATTTTTGCATCATGACACATATGTGTTAATCCATGAAATTAATTTATATATTGGATCCTACTGTCGTCATATAATATATTTAAAGAAATTGAAATAACAATTACCGTTTTAAAATTGTGTTTGTGAGCCGCATGAATAATAACACTAATCTAGCATTACCTCATTCATATATTACATTGATTTTTTGACGAGCTAACATTATTCTATCAAATTCAATTGCACCATTAATATATAGTTTTTCATTTTCAAAGTTAATATCACAAAAAACATTAGGTTTTAACGTCCTTAAATATAAAATATTTGTAAAAGTAATTTATGTTTTAGGTGTTTAAGTGTCTTTTATTCTTTTTTTGAATGCCTTCCGTTTTGGTGTTTAAAAAGAATAATAATAAGTTTTTATTTTAATAAATGAAGAAGAAGAAAATGTGAAATAATGATTATCCATTTTGATGATTCAGACCTTATTATCACTTTTAATTTTTTATGTCATTTTTTCAACATAATTTTAAAAAAATGGCATGAACAACCAAAATTGAAAATAGATTATGTGTCATTTTTTCAAATTAGGTTGAAAAATAACACAAAATAACAAATTAATAAGGATGAAGGAATATTATCATTTCACTTCAACCCGATAATCATTATTTTTTTTCCTTTTCACTTATTTAAATAAAAACTTTTTTCTTTTTACTTTATTTATAAAATGGATAAGTTAATTCGTATACTTAAAAATTATTACCTTTTACTATCGTTAATGTATTGATAAAAATATATTATATGAAAATAAAAAGATTATGATTTATAATGTTGAAAAGAATGTCTGAAGACATTAGATTATTAATTGAAGCCAATATCGATTAAGTGGTGAATATCTAACTACTTTTTCTAAACGTCAATTTGGTTTAGATAAAAGTAGTTTTGCAAAGAAAAATAAATGTAAGATATTAGAAGTATGTTATATAGATGTGTCAGGTGAAATTGTAATAAAAATATTATTATTTTGGATATTTATCTAAAAATCAGAAAATTAAAATCAATTTTATAAAATATATTGAGTAAAGAATCATTGTATAAGATTCGATTATCTATTGAGCTGCATTATTGTGTAATTATTCAATTATAACTTTTCAAATTATGACATAAATTTAAAAATAAAAAATAATATTACAATATTAAGAATTTTACTTTAAAATATTTTATATTTAAATTTATACGAAAACTAGGTGATAACATATTTACAAGAATTTTGTCGAATATATCTGTTAAGATTCATTCCCGCAGACAAAAGGGAGGACAATAGATTGCTCCGCGGCCATCCCTCACAATATTATTAAAGTTAAGTCAATTAGCATTCTTAATTACTGAATTAAATTTAGAAGTTAACATTAGAGAGGCCATTTTAAAATCTCAGTATAAAAAATTTAAACAAACGGGATAAAATAAAGCAACATCGTACATCACAAAGACAAGATGTAGGCCCCAGTAAAGAAGAAGAAAAGAAGAACGTGTCAATATATAATTGGTCTTCTGACAAGCAGTTCAGCTTCCTCGTTAAGCTTCGCGAAAATCCCCAGCCGTACCCTCTGTACCAATCATTCTACCGCGCATAAAATGGTAAATTCAGCAGCAGTACAATGGCATTTTAGAGATTCAGTGGAAAGCCCCCGAGCTTCTACGCGGTATATACACAGAATTAAAACGCGTCTCTCTCTCTCTCTCTCTCTCCAAGTTAGCTATTTCATTTGCTCCTCCTTCTGCTCTACTTTCCTCTCTCCATCTCTCCATCTTTTCTGCTTTCTGCGATGCTTCCTCCTCGTTGAGATCACAAGATAGAGGGCTATGGGCTTTTGAAGCCCCACTGAATTTTTCTTTGAATCTAAATCTCCATATATCCATTTCTATTCCTAGGGTTTTCTTTTCTCCCTACCTGAATCCCCAAAACTTTATAATCCTCTTTATTTTTTTTAGTATTATATTATACAACCAGTGTTGGTAGTATATATATATTTTGTTCAATCGAATCTGGAAAAATCTTTGGTAACAGTGATGGCTGTGCTTCCGGTGAAATCGCTGCCAGTGGGCTATAGGTTCCGGCCAACGGACGAGGAGCTCATCGATCACTATTTGAGGTTGAAAATCAACGGTTTCAACAAAGAAGTTGACATTATTCGTGAAGTGGATATGTGCAAATTGGAACCCTGGGACTTGCCTGGTAATTTATTTTGTTGTACTTCTCTTTTTTATTTTCTTTTGCAAAGGCTTGTGGGCTAACCTTCAATTTCACGTTAATAAAGTGTTTGAATGTGGGGTTTTTCAGAAATGTAGGTTGAATTGGTGTTTGCTTATAGAATTATGATTATTAAGGGGTGCAAATATTGTACAAGAGGGAGAAAATTGTGTATTTGTTTTCCGTTGTCGAGATAATTCAATTTTTTTTAATAAAAAAGTTTAAATTATGTGATTGTATTAGTATGTTAGATGCCTGCTTATCTGTGAGGTGGAAAATAGGTCACGATGCATGTGAAATTTTTGCAGATTTGTCGCTGATAGAGTCGTACGATAACGAGTGGTTCTTCTTCTGTCCCAAGGATCGGAAATACCAGAATGGCCAACGGCTAAACCGAGCTACACTGAAGGGGTACTGGAAAGCTACAGGTAAAGACAGGAATATTACTTCGAAGAAAGGTGTAAAGATTGGGATGAAGAAGACTTTGGTCTTTTATACTGGGCGTGCACCGGATGGTAAGAGGACGAATTGGGTGATTCATGAGTACCGTCCTACTCAGAAGGAATTGGATGGCACCAACCCTGGACAGGTGAGTCGAGATCCATCACCTAAATTGAGTTTTGTAGTTCATAGAACTTTCGAAAAAACAGAAAAGTATATAGGTTCTTCAGGGTTAGGCTTTAATTGCTTGTTTTGCAATTTTGGAGAGCTTGGAGTTGGGATCAGGGATTGTATTCCAATTTCTCTTTCTTTTTAAATTCTATTCAAAGTATTTGCCACTTTACCGTAGAAAAGGCAGTCCTCTTGAATGACTCAAAATTTCCATCCCATAGAGAGGTTTTTGAGAATATATCTAATTGATGTTTTCCGTGCTTGGGATTGAAGGGGAAGTTTTTATACCGTTTTGTTTCCGTTGATTGTAATTATATGCTGGTTCATATATGCAATTCATCTTAACCCATTGGGTAGTTTTACTGGTTTATTTTCTCAAATCAGTTGCCTTGTGCAGGGCGCTTTTGTGCTTTGTCGTCTATTTAAGAAGAATGACCTTAGGCTGGATGAAAATCCTGAAAATTCAATCTTTGAACCAACCGATTCATCCACTACATCAGTCAAGTCACCTGGTGAAGACGAACATTCCGAGGCTTTAACTCCGCCTTCGTGTGGCCAAGCTGAAATGCCATCATTAGCTGTTGAAAGTTGTCCTGCTGGACTGCCTGATGGATCTGCTGTCATCAATCCACTACCTATCAATTTGCAAAATGGTGGCTGCACTGGTGATGAGACTCGGGAACAAGCGCTGGATTCTACTTGTATTCCTGTAAGTAGAAGCATAGTTTCAGCGAATGATAATCTTGTGTTTCCTGTTACCTCAAGGTTTAATTTGGACGTATGACATGTCTTATTCTTTATTGTATACAGCCAGATCCGGAGCTAGAGAAAGCATTAAGAGATCTCTGTGAACCTCTGCCAGATTCACTGGATTGGAAAATCTTCTCACCGTTGCATTCACAAATGCAGGTGGAGCTTGGATCTTCTTATTTATACGATCCTGTCGCCCTTGATATGAGCAATGATAATAATGGCATGCCTTTCCAATATGGGACAAATGCTCTTGACATCAACAAGTTCTTGAATTCAGTATTTGTTGGCACAAATGAGCCTTCCATTGAAGACTCTCCCATATGCTCAGAGTGTGAAACTTCAACAGAAGTTGAGTCGGAGGTTGAATTGCAGGTAATATGGAACTCCTTTGCAGTTCGTTTTTAGCAACTTCTGTAGCACTTTACTTCTAGCTTATAGATGCTACGTGTCTGAGTTTCATCCTTGACCCTCGAAAATTAACTCTATGTTGCGGTAACTGCTTCAGGCTCATGGAGGTTTTTTTCGCAAGTCAAATATTGAGCACAATCCTTTGTTCAAAGCAGATTTTAGTCCTCAAATGGCAGGTGCAGAGCATGACATGTACGGATCTGGTTTTATTACAGGCAGCCAAGAGAGACAGTTGAATTTAGTGGGAAATGATCATCTTGAATCCAGTTCTGCTTCTACTGCTTTCTGTGGCTCTCTGGGCACGATAGTCAGTGACAATCCTTCTAGTACAGGAATAAATATTAGGAGTCGCTCACTGCTGAAGAACCCTTCTGGTGGCCCAAACTTTGCATACCATGGAACAGCTCCAAGAAGAATCCGTCTGCAGCGGAACCTTCAAGTTGGACCAGTTAACTGCAGCCGGGCTTGTGTCTCATATCTTAGTGAAGTAGATAGTGGTCAATCTACAAAAGTGAAGGTGAGATGACGAGCTGTAACTTCATAGATTATAAAGCTTCTTCTAGTTAGTAACCCTGTTGGGTAAACTGTGCAGGATGAGAAAGCTACCGTGAACATGGATGATGCCATTGATGTTGGTGTTATAAAAAATGGGGCACAGAATACAGTGATTAAAGAATCCATGACCGTGGAGGCTTCCAGCAAGTCCAGTGGAGGTTCTGTTACTAGTCGGAAAAATTCCCCCATCTGCTCTGAAGCAGCATTACGCAAATTCTCATTGGCTGCTGTGCATATGCCCAGGGTGCTTGTGATAATCAGCCTCCTAGTAGTCTTTGTTGGTGTTTGGGGATGGTTCAGATTGAAATAGTCTGGAGAACGAAGCTGCCTTTTTTTGTATAGGGCAGGATCAGTGTTTAAATAGATGCAGTTGACATTGTGAGGCTCCCTATTTCTCTTATGCTTGTTTTTATATAAACTTTTGTAGGAGTTTCGGATAGTATGATAGCATGGAGATATTAGTTTATTATATGTATATCTCATTTTTGTATATATTTCTATGTATATTGAGCGGTTTGTTAGCCCAGTTACGTGCTCATGTTGGCTTTATTAATAACGTCTTACCCTGCTTTGGGTAAGATCTGATTATAGTGCTCGTCATGGGATGTTCTTCTTGGACACTTGGGAGTAAAAAATTGGCGTTCTAGAACACTTGGAGGAAGGCAAAATAAACTGCAGAAAAGTTGGAAGGGGTAGCTCTTTTTCCGTCCTTTGTAAGTTAAATTTAGGTTGTTGGTTAAATTAAAATGAAATTAGCTTCTTTTTCTAGTATATCATTAAGATATACTCGGGAATTGCATGTTTTTGCTAAGAATATCTGTCAAATATTGCATTGGATTTGTTGTTCAAAGAATCTAAATAGATTTGTATTTGTATACATTAGAATAAATACTTGCACATTCAATAAGCAAAGGGGGAAAAGAAAAATAAAAACACTGAACATAACATTATAAAAATAAAGTAAGGCGAGGAATTATTGGTAATGGTATTAGACTTACCACTTACGCAGTTATGCGCTGCCCAACTGCACCACCTCCAGCGTCCATTTTTTTCCCCTCACTCATTCGTAATTTGATACAAGATACTCCGTAACAAAATTTATACGGAAACTTGAGTTGTTTGCCGGCCCATTGGTAACATCCATGAGCGTTCTTACCGTTCGCAATGCAGGACTTCGAGGTTTGGTTAAGCAATGGTGACTTGGGGCAATAATTTTTTTATTATTATTATTATTGCTAGGCGGGACAAAAATTGTTATCCAAAATCTGCAATTTTAGTTGCGGGTTTTGACAAACGGAAATTCTTTCCTATCCTCTCTCGTTCCCATGTTTTTCTTTCCCAAAATATTTCTGTGTAATTCTAAATTATCTTTTAGTCCTTTTGCTTCACTTTCCTTCCAAATTCCTGTAAGTTGGTCCAACCATAGTTAGAGCATCTTGGTACTAATTGTAATAGACTCTTCTTCAACCGTTGCTCGTTTCACCAAGGAACAAGGGTTTCTTGATTTCTGATGTACCTTGAAACTCTGTGTTCTGGATTTTTCCTTTTCTAATTATTATTATTTTCTAATTAGAATCGTTGACTATTTAGAACTTTCAATTAGAACAAGGATGTTTTTAATCCTCAAAATTTTGTCCACTTTGCTGCTGTGGATCAGTTTCTCAAGCTTAATTCAGGGAACCTGCGATCAAGACTATGTAAAGAAGATTCTAAACTCAGCAAAGAATGACAAAGATTGGTTAGTGTCTGTAAGAAGGAAAATCCATGAATACCCAGAACTCAGATTTCAAGAATACAACACCAGTGCTCTCATCCGTTCTGAACTCGACAGACTTGGCATTTCTTATGAGTACCCTTATGCCAAAACTGGACTGGTTGCTCAAATTGGCTCTGGTTCTCGCCCTGTTGTTGCATTGAGAGCTGACATGGATGCGCTTCCTTTGCAAGTAATATCCCATATATTCCACTCCGCCTCTTTATTATTTCTTTTTCGTATGAACATTTCTTGTTTTGCGAATCCAAGTTATTAGTTGCTGTGTTTTCTAATCAAATAGGAGCTAGTTCTGTGGGAACATAAGAGTAAAGTTGAGGGTAAGATGCATGGATGTGGACATGATGCCCACACAACAATGCTGCTTGGTGCTGCTAAGTTACTTAATGAACGAAAGGAAGATCTTAAGGTTAGTTTCATTTGCAACTTACATGTAATGTTTCTGCTGCTTAATTGATTGGTGTTTATATAGAGTTTGAAAAAAATGGTTTTTTGCATAGCATTTCAAATGAAAATGATATTACTTAAAAAAGTACAATGCATAAGCATACATTATGTGCCCCCACTAAGTTTATTAATATCCTCCCTAAGTCCCTAATAGAATGTCCCAAGTTTGGATGGAAGGAGTACTACTCTTACCTCTATTTGGCAAAAAATATTATACGTTTCATCTGATTGTGTAAATTTGGGGCTGCCACAAAATCAAAGAAAAATACTTTTCCTTTTTCTGGATGACGATGAATCCTTGCCCAGTGGAAGTTCTGCAGTAATTTGAAAGGAGTCCTTACTGCGTTGTGAAGATATCAGTAATCACCTTGTTCCTTCCTGGTCTGATCAACATATAAAGAAGTTAATGAACTTAGGGCTGTTGTTTTGATTGTAGTAGCATCTAAAATGACAGCATCTAGCAACCGTTTTTGCTGATGCTCTGATCATCTTTTGCTCTTTATTATTGATTTTTCCTAAAAGATGTGTTCCATCATGTTATATGCAGAGTATGGGGAACAGCCCAATTGTATTCTTACATTTTCATTGTTTGCTTACTGGAAGTCAAAATTAGGAATAAGTTATTTGTATCCTCAAAAAAAATACCCAGTGTTGAGGTTAGGTATACTTATGGTTTTTGGGTTCCCTTTATTGAATTCTGTCGTTCAGTCCTGCCTCCGAACCTCCTTCTGGCATATAAATCTACAAAATCAAGTATATACTGCACTTAAAGGACCATTTTCCTATATTTATGCTTGGAAGTGGAAGCCTACTATCATGACAGACTTAATAACTTATTGAAGCTTCTTGCTTAAGGGAACTGTGAGACTTCTCTTTCAACCTGCTGAGGAGGGAGGTGCTGGTGCATCTTACATGATAAAAGAAGGTGCTCTTAGCAATGCGGAAGCAATATTTGGCATGCACGTTGATTTTACAATTCCCACAGGAAGCATAGCAAGTTTATCTGGCCCTGCTTTAGCTGCTGTTTCTTTCTTTGAAGCAAGAATTGAAGGAAAAGGTGGACAAGCTGCAGAGCCTCACCATAATGTTGATCCAATAGTTGCTACATCCTTTGTGATTTTGGCATTGCAAAACCTCATCTCTAGAGAAATGGATCAGCTCCAAAGCCAAGTATGCCCCCATACCTTATTTATTGCTTTTCTTCCTTTTTCACTCTTTGTCTAGCTTTTAGATGACCGTTTTGGGTTTTTGAAGGTTCTTTCTGTTACTTATGTCAGAGGTGGGATAGCATCAAATGCAATTCCATCTTATGTTGAAATTGGAGGAACTCTTAGGAGCCTAACTACTGAAGGCTTGCATCAGCTCATGGAGAGGGTGAAAGAGGTACTGGTGTAGTTTCTTTTCTACTCTAGATCTTCAAGTGCAACACAAAGGATCTGTGAGACATGTTCTTATCAATCTGTCTATTCAAATGCAAATTTTTCACTCCCAAAAAATCAATAGTTTACTCGGTAAGATTTGGTGCCTTAAATACAGTATGCAGCTCTGCTGGGAATTGTTGAGAAAGCAGAGCAAATGTATTGCATGAATTGTGGCTTTGATGTTCAGTTGCTTCCTTTCCTCACGTTTTTACCTGTTTTTTTTTTTTTTTTTACTTGAGGGGACTCATCTATGTGTAGCAGGGTTGGATTTCTTTTCCTGGAGTTGTAACTGTCTTGGACAGTAGAAGTTATTGTGTATATTCACTTCCCTGATGTTCTGTTCTTTACTTTGTTTCATTCCCTAAACTTTTTCCACTTGATGTTGCAACTACACGATTTTAGCTAATGTTTACATATTACAATGTTGCTACATGATCTTTTTATGATCTTAAATTTGAAATGTTTTGCCAGTATGGATCGTTCACCTGGTAGCTGTGTTTTCTTTTCCTTTTTTTGGGGGGGCGGGAGAGAGGGGTTTGGTTTCGTGATAGCATGAATTTCCAAGTTGGTGCAAACACTCACGGGGATTTTGCAGGTTATTGAAGGGCAGGCATCTGTACATAGATGTAAAGGATATGTTGATATGAAATGTCTTGAGCTCCCACCTTATCCAGCTTGTGTGAATGATGACAATTTGCATAGGCATGTGGAAAGAGTTGGCAGGCTCCTCCTTGGTCCTGAAAACGTCAAGGATGGGAGAAAGGTTTTGGCTGGTGAGGATTTTGCCTTCTACCAAGAGCTGATTCCAGGAGTCATGTTTAGCATTGGTATTCGTAATGAAACAGTGGGTTCAATTCACTCTCCACATTCTCCTTACTTCTTTCTTGATGAAGATGTGTTGCCAATCGGTGCTGCAGTCCATACTGCTATTGCAGAAATATATTTGAATGATGGAAGTCTTTCTTGATGAGGCTGTCTTGCTAACTTCCTGCATTCAGCTGAATTTGAATATCTAATTCAGTAATTCTGTTTAGGGCCTCTGAAGATCCGATACATATTTTTCTTTTTCCTTGAAGTTGTGTTCCATATGTTGAGAATAAAGAATCTGTGGAAATAGATAAAGTTCACATCCTAGAACTTTACTATGTATTTTACTAGGGACATGTATACGTTTTGCTTTACATTGCTGTTCAAAATAGATGTCATACTTTAAAAAAACAGGGCATTACTAGAAAGTTTATTCTTTTTATCAAAGACTGTCAGTCAAATGAGTAGATATAGTTGATATATGACAAGATAGTTGATAGTTCTATATATATATATATATATATATATACTGGAAAATTTCCCTATTTGATCAATTCTAATTCATTTGAGCCCCGCATGTTATCATTCTGATATTAATTTCGTCAGAAGGATTGGATTGGGTGATATAGAAAAAGATTTGAGATTAAAATTGTCAATTGAAAAGAATTTGGATTAGAGGGACTAAATAAGGCATTAAAATTTTTAAAATTCCATTTTTAGCCTCACTTGTTTAACAAGTGTTTAATACTTAGCGGATTATGGCATTAAATTGGTAAAATATTGGGTAACATTTAAAAAGATATGGGATTAAAAATTTCAATAAAAAAGGAGTGAGACTACATTGGGAAACATTGTAAAGATGAGGAACCAAATGGGGCAATTATCCTTATAAAAAAAGAAAAAAACATTATGATAATTTCAACATAACATTATAAAAAAAAGAAGAACATTAGAGGTGAGAGAAGTTCAAGTTAAGAATTATAGTAAAGCTATTAAACTTGCGAGCTGCCTAATTGCACCCCACCCATTCTTTTTGTAACTTTTATTTTTAATTTGATACGGATACAAAAGAACTTATTGAAAAACTTGAGAGGTTGCCACTTGCCATCCCATTTATGATAATATGCTTTACCATCGCTGTTTGTGTAAATGAATAAATTTAAATAGATATTAATTTATTTAAAGTTTAATTCATTTATGATGTACTTATAAATGATTTAAATGATTTGAAACTAAATGTTTTATGGATATCCATAAACATTCATTTATCCATATAATTGTAATTATTTGTAATTCTATTCATTAAGTTTCTTAGTATAATTTTTATATCTACATTTATATTCAATCATTTTTTGCTAATCTTAGTACTAAAATAACTTCAAATAATATATATATATATATATATTAATATTGAATATTTAATTCTAAAAATCATAAAATAAATATGAAAAATTCAATTTGAATTGGAAAAGCCAAAATTATGTGACCTATCATCTTTCTTTTTTGTTTTTTCCTTTCCTTCTATTTTTTACCTTTCTTTACATGAAAATTAGAGTTTTTTTTCCTCATATATAACCTTATATGTAACAATTATCATTACTTTTCTTATCAATTACCATAATTTAAGGGAGTTCTTTTATTGTAATAATAATTTCTATAAGAATTTGAGAATATGAACAGTTTCAATTGATGTGAATATATATATATATATATATATATATAATGAGTAAACAAATATTTACAATGAATTTTCTTAATTGTTTTTAGAACAAAGTAAATAGAATAATTATTTTACTGGTAAAGCCATTATTTGATCTAATTATTTAAACTACTTAGAAAATTAAAGTAAAAAAGAATTAAAAATAAAATTTTTAAATTTTTTTTTATCAAAATTAGTGAAAATAATCTTAGTTAATGTAAACTTTATTGGTAAAGTCCTTATTTGGCCAAATTATCTAAACTATTAGAAAATTAAAATAAAAAAAATTGTGAAGATATTTTAAAAACTAATCAAAATTAGAAAACAACTTATATATAAAGTATATATATCTTGATAATGCTCACTTTAAAATAACTTTGTATTTTCCTTTTAAAAAAAATGAACTCTGTATGTGAAGTATAGTTTTTTTTTTTAAGATTAACCTTATATGTGTAGTTTGTTTGTTTTTTCCTTTTTTTTTTTTAAAGTCAATTTTATTTATTGAATGAGAAATTCTTCCAAATTGAATAATTTTAAATGAACATCAATCCATT
This sequence comes from Apocynum venetum, assembly GCA_019593545.1. Lineage (NCBI taxonomy): Eukaryota > Viridiplantae > Streptophyta > Magnoliopsida > Gentianales > Apocynaceae > Apocynum > Apocynum venetum. Next base: position 5,541,106 of record SRSM01000331.1, on the reverse strand, counting down.
GAAGTAAAAACTATTTATGAGAAATTTATAGATGGTTTAAATGGTTTGAATCTAAATATTTTACAGATATCCATGAATACCCATTTATCCATATAATTTGCAATTGTATTCAATTAATTGTCACAATATCATTTATATTATTTATACCCATATTCAAAATAAATTACTGAGAATTGAAAAATATATTGTACAATTTATACAAAATATAATTTCAATTTGTACATAATACACACACACACACATATATATATATATTGAAAAGAGAGAGTATAAAACAATAAATTAAATGAAAATAAGAGAAATTGATATATAGGACCTCTCAGTATAATTTTTTTCCGTAAATATTTGATTTTCTCGATTAGTATTTAATAAAATTTTAAAATAAAATAAAATTGATGTTTAACATTTTTCGAATATAGAAAATTAATATGTGTTATATATAAATTTAATTAGAAAATATAAAAAACATTATATGGTGTCATAAAAAACTGAAATTACAATTAATAATAAATTAAATTATATATATATTTTTTGTTAGAAATGTAATTAGTATATTTAATTAATAGAATTGATCAAATATTGAGTTTTTAAATGCATATTAATTAGATTTAATAAATATTCATTTAAATGGATATTCATTTAAAAACATTTAACTTATATAAATTAACTAAATCTATTTAATTATATAATAATTTTGAATCTTTATTAATTTTACATCCAGCTTAACACCCCCCCCCCCCCTCCCCCCAATTCCTCCTAGCACCCTAGTTGCAACGGAAGACTTTATGCTTTGGGACAAAAATTTGGTAGGATAAAAATTGTTATCCAATTTCTGCAACTTTTGGTAAAGGGGAATTCTTCCCTGTCTCGGTGTCCTCCCTCGCTCCCATGCCTTTCTTTCCCCAACAAAATTCAAATGTCCATCCGTCGTTTAGTCCTTTTGCTTCGCTTTCCTTCCAAATTCCAATACCTTGGTCCAGCAATAGTTGAGGTTCTTGGTGCTAATAGATTCTTCTTCAATTGCTGCTCATTTCACGTATGGGTTTCTTGACTTCTGATGAACCTCGAAACTTCGTGTTGTTGATTTGGCCTTTTCTGATTGGAATCGTTGAGTATTTCGAACTTTCAAGTAGCACAATTATGTTTTTAATCCTCAAAATCTTGTCCATTTTATTCAAAGCAGATTCTAAATTCAGCAAAGAAAGACAGAGATTGTGGTTAGTGTCTGTAAGAAGGAAAATCCATGAAAACCCAGAACTCAGATTTCAAGAATGCAACACCAGTGCTCTCATCCGTTCTGAACTCGACAGACGTTATGCCAAAATTGGACTGGTTGCTCAAATTGGCTCTGGTTCTCGCCCTGTTGTTGCATTTAGAGCTGACCATGGATGCGCTTTCTTTTGGAGTATGAGCATTTCTTGTTTTGCGAATCCAAGTTGTTAGTTGCTGCGTGGTCTAATCAAATAGGAGCTAGTTCAATGGAAACATAAGAGTAAAGTTGAGGGTAAGATGCATGAATGTGGACATGATGCCCACACGACAATGCTGCTTGGTTCTGCTAAGTTACTTAATGAAGGAAAGGAAATCTTAATGTTAGTTCCATTTTCAACTTGCATGTAATGTTTCTGCTGCTTAATTGATTGGTGTTTATATGTAGAGAGAGTTTGAAAAGAAATGGTTATTTGCTTGTAATTTGAAATCAGCATGATATTACTTAAAATGTAGAATGCATAAAACATACATGATGTTATCTCATTAAGTTTATTAATATCCTCCCTAGCTCCGCAATAGAATGTCCCAGTTTTGGATGGAAGTAGTATTATTCTTACTTCTGTTTTGCAACAAATATTATACGTTTCATCTGATTGGGTAAATTTGGAGTTGCATCAAAATCAAAGAAATATACTTTTCCATTTTCTGGATGCAGATGAATACTTCCCCTATGGAAGTTTGCAGTAATTTAAGAGGAGTCCAGATTGCAATATGAAGAAATCAGCAATTAATCACCTTGTTCCTTCCAGCTCAGCATATGACGAAGTTAATGAACTTGGGGCTGTTGTTCTGATTGCAGCAACATCTACAATGACAGCATGTAGCAATCACTTCTCTTGATGCTCTTGTCATTCTTTGCTCTTCATGGTTGAAATTCGTTTTCTAGTAGATATGTTATAACATGTTATATGCAGAGTATAGTAAACATCCCGAATCTATTCTATTATTTTCATAGTTCACTTATTGAAAGTCAAAATTAGGAAGAATTTATTTGTATCCTCACAACATACCCAATGTTGAAATTATTTGCATATTTTCTTGAATTCTGTCATTCAGTACTTGCCTCCAAGCATCCTTCTGGCATATCAATATACAAAATCAAGTATATACTGCAGTTAAAAGTACCATCTTTTTCTATATTTATGCTTGGAAGTGGAAGCCTGCTATCATGACTGACTTAATAACTTATTGCAGCTTGTTACTGCAGGGAACTGTGAGACTTCTCTTTCAACCTGCTGAGAAGGGAGGTGGCGGTGCATCTTACGTGATACAAGAAGGTGCTCTTAGCAATGCGGAAGCAATATTTGGCATGCACGCTGATTCTACAATTCCAATAGGAAGCATAGCAAGTTTATCTGGCCCTCTCTTAGCTGCTGTTTCTTTCTTTGAAGCAAGAATTGAAGGAAAAGGTGGACAAGCTGCAGAGCCTCACTATAATGTAGATCCAATAGTTGCTATACAAGAAGGTGCTCTTAGCAATGCCGAAGCAATATTTGGCATGCACGTTGATTCTACAATTCCAATGGGAAGCATAGTAAGTTTATCTGGCGCTCTCTTGGCTGCTGTTTCCTTCTTTGAAGCAACAATTGAAGGAAAAGGTGTACAAGCTGCGGAGCCTGACCATAATGTGGATCCAATAGTTGCTGCATCTTTTGTGATTTTGGCATTGTAAAAACCTCATCTCTAGAGAAGTGGATCCGCTCCAAAGCGAAGTATGTCCCCATAGCTTATTTATTGCTCTACTTCCTTTTTCACTATTCGTCTAGCTTTTAGATGGCTGTTTTTCCTTTCTGAGTAGTATTGAACTTACCAATTTCTCATTCCTTATTTCTTGCAAAAAAAAAAATTTAGTTGTTTTTTTTAACCAACACATTCTTCCCGTGGCTCCTTACTCTAGAATACTCCGAAAGAGAATAGTTGAAGTACACCTGATAGAACTTGACTGCGTATTTTTCTTGGGGTGTAGAAAATGCTCTCTGCGGGCATTTTTATGTATTCTAAATATGAGGCCAGTGCCTACAAGACAGCAAAGACATTCCTTATGTCCCAGATTGTCACAAAGCATGAAAGCATGGTATGGGAGAACAAGAAAGCTGGACGGACCCATCTACAATATTACCCTCACATGAGTGGATTTTGGTGCTGAAAGCTTCTTGCATCTGTCTCAAAAGAATACGAAATCAAGTGTTTGTTGTCTGCCTCCATACTTCATACTATGTTCTAAAGTCTACATTCACTGCATCCAAACACAATCAAGAGTCTCTGTTCCTTTTTATGCCTTTTTCTGATAGTCGTCTCTGCTACTAGAATTTATACTGTTGAGTAATTTGTATGATTGTTAGCTGTCTGTGAGACCCTACACACTGATCGTTGGAGTTGTCGATGTACTAATGCAAGTTCATTCTTCTTTTTTTCTTTTTTTTTTTTAACAAGAAGTTAATTATTAAAATCATCGTCATCATCCAAAATATAAGATTCAGGGATTGTCCTACAGGGGGGAAATAAGAGCATGGTAATATAGTCAAAAAAACATTATTCTTTTGCCCAGTGAAAGTGAAATGCGAGTTCATTCTCTAATATAGGGATTGTAAATAATTTGAACCTGGACTCTGTGACTTGAAAGGCAAGGCTGGTGCATAAACCCGTCTGTCTGTGTGAGGGTGAGGTCCTAGTTTTCTTTGCCTCTCTGGTACTACTAGTTTGTATATCTAGTCAAAGATCCACTGATTCCTAGGACCGCATGATAAAGGCATCAATCATCTGCCAGGAACTCGATAATACTCCCAGCACTCTACGTTTTTCGGAATTTATCACCAAACCTCCAGCTAAAAAGTGGAAAATTTGTCGTCAATATTTAAATTAATCATTGTTTATAACGTGCTATTCTCTATAATTTCGCCTTCCTCTGCAGCAAATAGAACCTCCCTAACTACTAACTAGACCAACTCTACTGCCAAGGATATTGCCTGTAACAATTCCAAGCCAATTGGACTATAATAAGAAAATAGATGGAGAATTTGGAGTCCCTTTGTCAAGAAGAAATAGTACTGTGTAAATTATTGAAGCATCATGAAATCATCTGCTGTCCTGATAAAGTTGTTCTGTGCCCTACAGACTTTATTATAGTATATAGTATAGTGGTGGTATATGGTAAAGGAGGCCACTGAGCCATCTCTATTTCGACTTTAAATCTTAAAGAATGAGCAGAATATACCATGTTAGGAAAATCTATCTAAAACTAGGCTTTTACCCTAACCCCTAAGATTAGGCCTAAAGCTGTGGTCATGAAGAAACCGCATGAAATGTCTTGTGCCCTAGCTAGGATTCCCCCTGCCTGCAACATCAATCTTACGGTTAGAAATAGCCTCGACAAACTGAAAATCTAGAGGCTCAAATTTGGCCATTTTGTAAGGCCAATTATAGAATATGACTAGCTGCAAATGTTGGATTGGAGTGAATTCGGTAATTAAGTGGGGAATGTGTGGCTGTGGTTGATCTTCATTGCTTGATCATGCAAAGGCAAGTGTCTAGATCTTGCTAACTGCTTCTCCTGCATCATCACCCCCAACCCCACCTTGAGATGCCCATAATCCCATTAATCAACACCACAGAATTGAAAACAGAACAATCTTATTGAAGACTCAGATTAAATTGCTGAGTTAAAAGGCATAGTTTGATGAAATAAAATCAAGTATGAGGTCAACCTACAACCTAACATATGCATGGGGTTGCCTCCTTTTTGGCTGACTTGTAGCCCCCGGTTAACTGTTTCCTTTTAGTTCACAAATTGCCATCTAACACTAATAAACATCATTGCTTCCTTAGGGGATGAGAATTCTTCATTCTTAGGCATTGTAACATCGATTTGTGTCCCACGCTGAGTCATTTCCACGCCAAACCAACCTAAGAGGTTGGACTCACCCACTCTTCATTGGCACAAGAAAAGGTGAAATGTACCTTTCCATTTGTAAATTACTGTTTACCACAAGATGAACTTGATGGGATTACCCAACTTTCGGATGATGAGTTACCATCCAAAGCTTGCCATCTGGTATATGATGAGAATATGGACGGAAAGGAATGTGTCTAATTTCCCCTTCTGTCCCCATTTTTATTTTTATTTTTGTTTGGTAAGCTTGGTGAAGAGAGATCCCCGTGGGGAATCCCATGTCCTTCAATTTTAAGGCTTAGAATGTCACCACACCAATTCGTGATGGTACAATGCTTCTCCTCTTCTCACTACTACTTAGGTGACGTGCTCAAATCTGCCAGGCAAGAAGATTAGTTAAATTCTGGGAATTTATGCCATTAGTTATCCTATTAGGTCCAACTGTTTTCTTTATCAAAGAAATACTCCCACTCCTGCATAAATATAAGTAATTATAATTATGTATTAATAATTGTAAAAAAACCAAAGAAAATTGCAGGAGAAGTAAAGAACTGCAATGCCATATGGTGCATGGAACAAGCCATGTGAGACCAACTTTTAGTTTGCCATTTTGTGCATAATCTTTACACGCAAATCATTAGTCCTTTAGCATCCCAAAGTTTCATCTTCTGAGTGTGTGTGTGTGTTAAAGTTACGAGGTTAAAAGACCTCTAAAGTATAATTAATGATCCTTTCGGCAGGCTGAGCTGAATTAATAAAATACTGATGCAGAGTGAATTCCCGTTCCTATAACCTGTTTCTTCGAATTGTTTACCAAAAACGACGCACGCTATTGTCGTACACCAAGAAAATGTAGTACTATTTCTCATCTCTATTTTTTAAAAAATATTTTAATCTAGGTCAGAGATCTCGTCTCATCTCCATTCTCTATTAATCTTAGATCATACGTTCTTCCATTTTCTAGAAAAAAAAAACATAAAAATGCGGAAACGGATTTTGTTGAGCGATCAAAGCGAAATACACCCCATAGATACTGAATTACGGGATATTTTCATCAATTACACGGACAATCATTAAGAAAAAAAATTAACAAATTATCTTATCATTAGTGTAGACAATTGAAAATGTGAATAATTAATTTAATAAGTATAATCTCCAAAATTTAAATCTATGTATCTTTAAATTTCCGATTAATTAGAGCATTCAAGAAATATGTTGATTAATTTATAGACAGTACAGTAGCACGTTATGGTTTTGCCTCGTTATGGTGACTAGAATTAATGGACAAAGTTGGCAAAGCCTCGAGTGGGACGCCCGGAGGGCTCTTATCTTTTTTTTTGCATGGCGGAGGGTTCTTATTATTATTATTATTTTTTTAAAAAAAAACAAATTCATTAAATAGATTAATAAAATTACATTCACCGTGCAATAAGGATGGCTCTTATCTTAGATACCATTTTTTGAACGTGAACAACCTACTCATTCAGAATTTTCAGACAGACTAATTTGTGTGTTTAGGTAAGTGATAATTATGACTCGACCTAAAGTAAACAACCACCACCCAAAAACAAATTTACTTATTTACTTATTTTCTTCTTTCTTAAATTATAATTAAACAGAAGAGTATCAATAAAAAAAATTTGTAAATTAACCAGTAAATCCGCAAAAGGACACACATCCCCCAATTTTCTCACCATCTCAGGTTTCTCCAAAGTTGCTCAGTTTGTATTATAAATCTGCAGCACCCAGCCACCTTGGAATCTCCCCCTTTCTTCACTTCTCCCCCACCGCATGAAAATCCCACGAATTATTAGAAGGAAAAGGTCCCCTCTGTGTCTCATTTGTATGTGTAGTGGTAGTTGTTAGTGGTTCTGCATGTGCTCTGCCATCCCAGATTCTGCTTTATTGTGTAATAATAGCACCGTCCAACCTTTACAATCATAATTTGACACATAAATACACCATTAATCCTCATCTTCCTCCTCCCCCGGCCTTTCTTTCTCATCATTTCTTCAATTTTTCTTTTTCTTTTCTGGGGTTCCAGAATACTTAGTTCTGTTTTTCTCTGTAGTTCATTGACACAGAGCCAATGGGTGAAGAAGCTAAACAGGTTGGTTTCATTTCGTTATAGGCATGGGTTTGAACCCAATAATACCTCCCATCTTTCAAAGTAGTGTATGTATTCAATTGTTTAATTCGAGTATTGAATTTGTGCAGGAAGCACCAAAGGAAGAGGTGAAGGCTGCAGCTGACGAAACGAAAGAGGAGAAAGCTGCTACAGAGGAGAAAAAGGAAGAGAAGCCCGCAGAGGAGAAAAAAGAAGAGCCTAAACCCCCATCCCCTTTTGTCTTGTTCGTGGACTTACATTGCACGGGCTGTGCAAAGAAGATTGAGAGGTCTATTTTGAAGATTAGAGGTGCAGATACAGATATACTCTGTTCTTGTTCTCGTAAATATAATTTTGATTTTTGACAAAGATTTACATATTAAAATTGTTTGTTCTGTGATGATGACAGGTGTTGAAGGAGTTGTGATCGATATGGTTACGAATCAAGTGACTATAAAGGGTGTGGTGGAGCCTCATGCTGTCTGTACCACCATAGAGAAGAGAACCAAGAGAAGAGCCAAAGTATTGTCACCGGTACCCGCTGCTGAGGGTGAACCTATACCTGAAGTTGTTGCTTCGCAGGTATAATTAAATTCTAAGTAGTAAATTAAAGCATTTTAATTTGAATCAATGAATGATCTGATTTAAGCCCTGAGTCTTCATTCATTTGTATTCATATCAATGATTGAATTCCAGGTTAGCGGATTGACCACAGTGGAACTCAAAGTGAACATGCATTGCGGGGCCTGTGCTGAGCAACTCAAGAGGAAAATACTCAAAATGAAAGGTACTTATATAAATTGTACCAAAAAAAAAATACATAAGAAATATTGTACCCAAGACTTATATAACATAAGAAGGATAAGTCTTACTACTAATTAGGAACCTGCGTGACTATTCGATGAAATAAAGGAGATTTGGATGGTACCCTGGCATAGCAACAATAATGCATGGTACCCTGGCTTTCCAAAAAAAAAAAGAAGTGAAATCAAAAGAAGATTTGGATTTACCTGGTCTTTGGTTCAAAAGAGGGAAGGGAGATGAAATAATTTTACCTTAGATTTGGAATTTGGGAGAGATTCTTTTGCTTGGTTTGACATGCAAGTGATGGGGAAGTTAACATTTTCATTAGAAAAAAAAAAAGAACCAAGGAAATATAACCAAAAAGTTTCTCACAAAAGGCCATTCACACATTATCAAATGTCATGATTGCAATTATACTCAATATTCAGTGTAATTTTTTGATAAAAAAAACCTAAATTTTATATTTTTTTCTAAATCCTTTGCTTTTTAGTAGCTTCAATCATGATCTAAAATACAGAAATTCTCTTCTTTCTAAATCCTCTGCTTTTTTAACGGGGATGTATATAGGAGGGGAGGAAATTTGACCAGAACCAAAACAATCTTTTTAAAAAAAATCCTTCCCTTCCCCTCCAAATCCCTCCAAACTTCGAAGATTTTTATTTTTTAATGTACCCTTCAATTCAAATATGACTACATAATTGAACATTTATATTTAACTATGTAACTGAATCTGTAATTTAACATTTCACTGTTTGATGATTTGCATTAAAATACATAGGGGTTAGGACGGCTGAGACAGAGTTGAGCACTGGAAAAGTGACCGTCACCGGCACAATGGATGCAAACCGGCTAGTTGATTACGTCTACCGACGGACCAAGAAACAAGCCAAAGTTGTTCCCCAACCCGAACCCGAAAAACCACCAGAAGAAGCTAAGCCTGCTGAAGGCCAGAAAGAAGAGAAACCAGCTGAAGAAGCAAAGCCAGAAGAGAAGAAGGAAGAAGCTGCTGCTGAAAATAAAGACGGAGGAGAAAAGCCTCCGGAAGAACAAAAGAAGGAAGGCGGCGGCGATGCGGAGGCGAAGCCGGCTGAAGGTGGAAGCGAAAACAAACAAGAGGCAAAGCCAGAGGGCGGAACAGAGATCATCAGCGAAGAACAAAATATCCAAAAAATGATGTATTATTATCAGCCTCTTTATGTGATGGAAAGAATTCCAGCACCTCAGCTCTTCTCTGATGAAAACCCTAATGCCTGCTGTATTACATGAATCAATAATTAATAGTTGTACTATGGATATGTAATATCCATAAATATGTTTTTTTATGAGTTTATAAAGAGCAACTAAGGGGAACACCAGATTTTAGTAAATGGTGCAGCCGGCATATGTTATGGATTTCATGTTCATTATTAATTTCTAATAATATGAGCATGTCTATAGTGTTTCAATTCTATGTATGTGTATGGAGAGAAAGATCATATAACAATATTGTTGTCAGAAAATCTCATGCAGATAGTGTTTAATTAGCCAAAGGCAGTGACTCGTTGTTTCTTTCAATTGAGGTTTAATGATTATCTGGGGGTAATTTCTTACTCAAATGTTCAAAGGAAAGGTGATTAATCATGCCTGGAGTCCCGGATGGAGGAACATATAAATAAACATACAAACGCAATAGCAAAAAAGACCCTATTATAGTCAGAAAATAACTTTAAAAAAGGAAATTATCATTAGATAAATGAATTGGTTATAAAAGTCAGAATTACATGCATCTCACTAAATATCAAGAAACACATTTCACTCAATATAACAACAGATTCCCAAGAATTCTCCCAAAGAAACTCATTACCACCACAAACAAGGACACCCACAACAAAACAATCATCAACATCTTAAATCTTTTTTTTTGCAGTAGTGGTTCTGTGGGTGCCAAATCAGACAATCTTGGCCAAACAAGCTAGGAGGACAGAGAACATCCCCTAGAAGCACTGGTAGACAAGGGAGTAGAAGTGAAAATGAAGGCATTTCTATCGGATCTCGTAGATTCTCATATATCCGTAGATGTGACGCGTTGAAATTGAAGAACGAGGTGTTGGAGCATATGGGTGAGATGTAATTGTGACTTGTAACTTCAGATAATCCTTAGCAAACACGCACAGAAAAAAAAAAACCCAAGTAGGGAAAAGAAAATACTTTAAAAGTACAAAAAAGGAAAATTCCATTTACACTAAAGTTTTGGCACAGAGTTTTGATCTGGCGAGAAAACGAAGGAGCTTGCAAAGAGAGAGAGAGAGAGAGAGAGAGAGAGAGAGAGAGAGAGAGAGAAAGGGGGCGAAGGGCGGGGAGGGGGGGGGGGAAGCAAACGTTTTTCTTTTTAATATTCAAATACTTTTGAAAACTGAAAGATAGAAAAAAAACACTGCTTACCCTCAAACCATTATTTTGGTTAAATTTTCCATCTTATAGACATGAGACATGCAAGTTATCAAAAAAATTGTCACATAGGGATGCGAATATTTTAAATTATAAAATTTATTATGTGAATCTGATTTTTTTTACTACATATTTTTTTAAAAAATAAAAAGTTATATTATTTTAAACGGTACAACATACAATGCATGTAATAAAAAAAATTTATGCTTACCTAGAACAAATTAACCTAAGAATTTTCAATTAAATTAAGTAGAATATTTCTAAAATTTTAGACAATAAAGATATTTTATCTTAAAAAACTGACATTTTTAATAAGACATAGTACAAAGGAATATTGATTTGATCCTCCTAAAGCAATTAGTGACAGGAATAAACTCCACTAAGAATTAATGGTTTGTCTGATTTGAAAAGAGATTGTACTAATCCGACATAAAGGACGTAGTATTAATTATCAAGTACAAAACCCCATATGATCACCCACATTTTCAACTCGAAGGATGATGAAGAATATTGATTTCTTTTGAGCCCATTATTCTACGTACTATTCCTAAAACGAGGAAAATCATTGTTTCGGTTAATAATACTTGCCTCTCAACTCAACCTGTCAATCACATACTCCTCACATTTCTACGGTTTTGAACTTTGTAAGTTCATAATCCAAAATTTAATTTAATATCCAAATAGTGATTAAAATTATAAACATACTAGACACATTATCTCTCTCTCTCTCTCTCTCTCTCTCTCTCTCTCTCTCTCTCTCTCTCTCTCTCTCTATATATATATATATATATATATATATGTAAATTAAAGAACATCGTGCAGAAATTAGTGTAAAATTGGGGGAAAAATTGTAATAGATTAGAGATTCACATGCATGGTGGTATCTTCAATGTCATGATTAATTGATTATTCATTTGATATTAGTAGTAATTTAGAATATACATAAAAAATTTATTCTTTTCATTTGAAATTGAATATTTATATTTTTATTTATTTGAAATTGAATACCTATTTTTATTAAATAAATATAATTTTTAACCAATATTTCATTAATAATATCCTTAATTTAAAGTATTTATATATTATTAACTCATAATCTTCATTACTTATTATGTTAATTTAAATAACTTGCATTGCACTAATTCATGAATTTCAAATTCAATTATATCAATACTAATAATAAATTAGTGAACTAATTAAATTCAATGGCATTTTTTAATATTTAATCCAAGTAAAAATGAAAAATTCAATTCTCAACTAAATGTAGTAATTTTGAAAGCCGCCCCACTATGGGCTAATTAGCTGTCTTATCTATACTCGCAAGATTTTGCTCCTCTGTCTCGTCTGTCCCGTGTAGTGCATATATAAGTGAAAAAGGTGAAGAAAAATTACCTCACCTTTTCCGATGCATACTTTTTAGCAATATTTTCTAAAGAAACTATTTTTTTCCAAAAAGAAAAGATACTAACGCTGAGTCGAGGAGATTTTTTTCTTCCAATGACACTCCATCACCTGCATCTCCATTTCCCTGCTTCTAAGGCTTGATGTATGATATAAATAGCAAGATATACTTACATTTACAAAAGTTTGAAGTTTGTGAACTTTTTGTTGAAATCTTATAATATTTCCTCGCGTATTTAAATTATTTGTAAAGTGACAATTATATTTTATGATGGTACGACCGTCATGACTCTTCTACTGCATCTATTTGATCAATGACGTGTACTTTTGGAGGTCAAAAGTCCTTCCTCTAAGTCAGACAAGTTAACGGAGAGCTCATACATCACTTTTAATTCAAATTCTGATTTATAGACATTCAGTAATAATTTAATGCACGATAATTTCACATCATTGACCTTTTAACCAAGCCTAATAGAACAATTGTGCCATAAATCTAATCAATATTGTCTATCACTACATAAGATACTGCAATTGACCCATCTAATCATGAAAGTGTTATTTATAGGGATTGGATGAAGATTCGAATTTACTTAGAGCAGTTAGTGGTGATGATTTGTTTCTTTTATGTGTATCATTATACATATTTAGTGGAAATTCTGAAATCAATTGTTGTATAATATTTGATTAACATAAGAATAATTTATGAGGGACCAGTCAAAAAAAATTAATCAACATTGATATATCTAGGTATGTCCTCTATCTACGAATTCTTTTTATTTTTATTTGAAAGGGCTCAAGTTTGGAGTGAGAAATAATAAAGATAGTCTCCAAAATATAAAGCAAATGATACAAACTAATCATGGATGATTTATATCAATGTATATGTTCAGTGAAAAATTGCAACATAATTCGCGATTAAAATGTAAATAATTTCTAAGAAATGGGATCTATTGATTCATGACTAAACCCGAGTCATAAAAAAATTTTAATAATAATAAAGAGCAATTGTTTTACGAGAGGTTTTTTGTTTGTGGAAGACACGTGAGGTGCAAAACTGCAAAAAATGCTTTAAGACGATAATTTTGAAGTCTGGAGATTCCTGAGAAGTCAGATTACGGAGCGTGGGCTTCCACGTGGTAGGCCTGCCCTGCCTCGTATTTAGTGAGATCTGAGTCATCACTTAAATCTTCAGATTTCCAATTCCGACCAACAATAATCATTCAAATAGGAGGATAATACATTTTAAATAACTCACTTTTTAATAAAAATTACTATTTATAAATTAGTTATAAAATTATAATTATTTAAAATTTTTTAATTATATAATTATATTTTAAATATTTATTTTAATTATTATAAAAACATAAAATAAATTAGACGAAAATAATATATAATATAAAAGAAATAAAAATTTTAAAAGTTTTATTAAAAGGAAGGAAAGAGGAGTACTAAGGTTGTTATTGTGATGTATTCAAAGTGACTCTTATCATTTTATGGTATTTGTATCAACATGTTTATATTATGAAAAAATTATTAATTTAAATAAAATATAATTAATAAAGTAAAAATTATTCAAAAATAATTTAAATAATCAAATTATAATTTTTACAATTAAACATAACTAAATATTAATAAAATTATAATATATTTAAATTTAATTTAAAAGTTCAAGACGAAATTGTTAAATTTATTATTTAAATTTTACAAAATTAAAAGAAAATTTTGTTTTTTAATTAAAGACAATTTTTTTATATAAGTTAAATAAGTTGAAATTTAATATTTCAATATTCAATTTGATTTGAACGAAAATCGTTTACTAATAAAATAATATGTTCTGTCAATCATATTATGTAGTGTCATGTTGACAAATAAATTTCAAATTATAGTACTCGTTTAAAAAAATTCATCAAAATAGATTTCCTCATTTTATTTAACAACATCATCTTGACGTGTTCATAAAATTTTATCCATGTACAAGTATTTATTATGAATGAGCTTTGTAATAACCTTTTACTGAAATTAAGAAGCAGTCCGAATTCTTTTAACTAAAAGTTGGTGAATAAGAATTTGCGAGACTTATAATAATAACAAAAAAAAAAGAAGAAAAGAAAAGGAATTGGCCTTGTGACTCCACTTTCTGACGTGGCAGGGTGTTTGTCGATACAGTGACACCCAGCCTCCGTGATCGATCTTACCGCTAAATTGGGTTTTGTCATGACGAAGGAAAACTTTTTTTAGGCAAATTGGCTAAAGTTCCTTATCTTGGCCATTTTGATCACTTTAGTTCCTTAATATTTTTTTTAGTTATTTATATTTTTTGTATATATATTTTCAATTATTTAGATATCTTATGTATTATTTTTATATCATTTTAGTTCCTTATGTATTATATTTAGTCATTTTGATAATTTATACTCATGAGTAAAAATGATTAAAATTGTTGAAAAATGAAAATAAAAATGATCAAAATGACTTAAAACAATACATAGATATCTAAATGACTAAAAAAAATTAAGGGATCAAAGTGACTAAAATTACAAGGATAAAGATCTAAAACATTTATTTTTCCTATTTTTTGAAAATAAAAATCTAATATTTGGAAATTCTTCCTTGAATCTTATTTATGTTTATCACATATTTAGAAATTTCATATTGTTCTTGAAGGTATAACATATATTATATTAGTATATTAAAAGTAATTCACTTAAATATATCTTTTTTATAATACATATAACCCATGCATACGACCTCCTAACCTTTTAAAAAGGTAATTGAATCCTATCACTGACTCTCACATACTTTTGCGTAAGCTAAAGCTATTTTTTTATTTTATTTTATTTATATATGTGACCTAAAGCTACGCTCATATAAAGAAGAATTCCTTAACTCTGTACATACGAATAGGGCTATATACCGTGAGGAAATGGGCCAATACAATATCTATCTTGTCATCAACGTTGATCTATATATATATTATGCTTAAAACAATGAAAATCTTTTTTTCTTTTTCCTACCTTCTCCATCATTGTTAATTAAGCTAAATTATCATTTCTAAGGATTATCAATAACTACAACTTTTAAAATTAGATATGAAAATTTAAGTTAAATAAAAAAAATTACAAGTGAGTTATTGAAGATAGATAATTGAGAACCCCTTCTCAAAACCAGGGATACAGACTAAGAATTTTCTATACAATGGTTTTTTATCAGAGAATGTTTCATACTTCTTCACTAAGCATTCAAAGCAACCCACATGGGAAGCTAAGCAAGACTAAGAAAAAGAAACAAACTTCACTTTTAATCGACATTTGATAAACAGATTAGATGACGCAGACTTGGTTATCGGCTGACTCATTATCCATGTCCACCCCACAGTTCTATTGCCTCAATTCAAAGACTTCACAGGTGGAATCCTCGAGAACCAGTCTAAAATTTCCTGCTAATGGTAAATTGGGATGCACAAAGCCAAGAAATGTATAAATAATCAAAAGCAAAAGCAAAAGGGTTCATATATTTTTCAAGGAATCTACGGTTTTTGGTCTGCGGATCACGATCTTAAGAAGAGGACAACCCGATGAATGCAGCTATATATAGTGAGGAATTAAGTGGGATTGCATGAATTCAAAAACTATAGGCTGTCACAAAGCAAGAACAGGAACAATACAGAGGATCAATTGTTATGGCGAACCTGCAAATTGTTCCCGCTTGCAAGAACGTTGAGGCACAGTATGTGGAAATGAAGGTGCCTCTGTACTCTTACGGGTGCGAGAAGAAAGTCAAGAAGGCCTTATCGCATCTCAAAGGTATATATGTCCATTTCCAGGTTCCACATTATTCAAATTTGTGTCCGAAATATAAAACCCTGATCGAATATCATCATCAATTAACAAAACCTAAAAGGTTGGATGGCCAAATAACGATTCATTAGGATTTATGTGGGAGAATGAGGGTGGTTTGAGCATTGTACACTTCAAAAAAACTTACCAGCTACTCCTCCATTTCATTAAAATCTAGGTACTGAAAATACATTTTCCCCATTTCATTTTTCTTTCAGTTTGGGCACTTTTAGTCAATTAGTGGGCGGAGGCCCGAGTGTACTTTCTTAGCTCTGCATAGGTAAACCGGAGAGGCAGGGGTAAAGATCAGATTGACTTTTGTACACTGTACAGGTCCATTAGCTACAGTGGTGTTTGTTTCCAACAGTAACGGACTGAGTAAGAAACAATAAGCCCAATAAGCTCGAATAATGGAACAGTATTTGCGAAAAATGAATTGCTTCTTCCATTTTTGTTTTTTTTTTTTGCCTGAGGCAGAATGCTAATTGTAGATAGTATTTGTTATTTGCTGATGCTCGGACAGGCATATATTCAGTTAAAGTGAATTTTCTCGAACAAAAGGTAACAGTGTGGGGAATATGCAACAAGTACGATGTGTTAGAGACCATCAAGAATAAGAGAAAAGGAACCCGTTTTTGGAACTCGGAAGACAACGAGCACTTGGTAAACTTGCAAAAAACAGCTCAATCCTCACCATCTCCTCCGGGTCCGAAGCGCTTGGCTCCAACTCTGGCCCTCATCAGGGCCCGATCCTTGAGCTGGAAATTAACATTGAAGAAGGCCTTCTCGAGATCTTATTCCTTTTAAATCTCGTTTCATATCGTTTGAGTATGGTTTCTGTAAATACTTTTTGGTTGAAGCAATTCCTTGCAATCCAAGGTTTCTTGTTAAGATTAATTTATAAATTATACTTTTCTTTATCAGTTTATATTTTTATGGTCTTGAGTTAAAAAAAGTCTCTTTTTCATTTTTTTTTATAAATTTTTTCTTTTAAATTTGACTCATTTCGTCCATTATATAAGCATTTTATTTACTTTTACATATAATAATAATTTTTTTCCTAAAATGCTATTAATTATTAATGAGTGCGTTTTATTATAACTCATACTTTTTTTAACAAAATGAGAGATGCCAGGTGAGAGAAAATATAGGAAAAAAAAGTATAATGAGAAAGTATGAATAAAATATCTAGAAAAAATTTCAAAACTGTTCATATTAATGGAGGTTGGGATTAATACATAGCATTGAATTAATGGAAAATATTTTAGTAGAATCTTTTTTTGCCTTTTTGGTACTAAATATTTTAATAATGAACTCACGTAAATAATTAATTATGGAACTGATTATGCAAGTTTAGAAAATTCCTAAATACAAGAGAAATGAAAAAAAAAATACGGATAAAGTTCCTTTTGACTCAGAATTCGAAGGGTGAAGAAATTACAAAAAAAGTTGCGGAAAGGGGAAAAAAAGGGTGTGTACAATGATCAAAATAAGGAAAGGGGGAAAAAAATAAAAAAATGAGGTGTGTACAATGATCAAAAGTTCAAATCAAATAGTAGTAGATTCAATGAAACAAAATTAGAGAAATTCGGCTTCTGGTCTTTGAATAATTGAATTCAGAAGTCGTCTCGGTTCTTAGGTTCCCCGTTGTAATGATGAAGCTGCAATTCCTTCTGTCCTTCTCTTGGGTTTGTGTGTGGATATGAACAAAAGAAGACACAGAAAGCAGAAAAGCATTTACTTATTATTGGCTAGGTTAGTTAGGAAAAAGATTATGGACAGAAGACAAGACCAAAAAGCTCTGGTAAAATTCCATGTTTGCCAAAGCTATTTTAGTTATGTCTTGTTATTTTGCCGGGGGTGGGGGTCCTAGCAAATTGATAGCTTCAAGGACCAAATAGGGAAAAGGTTGGGAAAGCGTCTCCATTTGCATGAGTTTAAATGAAAGAAGATGGTAGTATTACTCCTTAAGCAATTGACTAAAAATAAAAAAGGTTGGCTCTTTTGTCTGTTGTTTTTTCGCCAATTAGATAAGATTTTGGATAGTCTGAAGAAGAAGAGGAAATGCGGAGAAATTTCTTGAAATCATAAACACGTAAGCAGACTTGTTTGGACCGACGTTATAACTTTGAAGTAATAGATTAGAATTATTTTTGCCAGATTTCGCTTTCAAATTCAATTGTTAGGCACCAAACAGCTGAACAAAGTCGTTAAGTTTGACGCAAGTTTCCTTGAAAAGTAAATCATTATTTTTGACATTATCTCATTAAATAATTCATGATTTCTAAATTAAGTACCACTTCCCTATAGTAAATTTATTTTTTAAAAAGTCAAAATTAAAATTAGAGAATCGCTATTGGCACTCCTTTTCCTTATTTATTTCCTATCGGACAACAATAGTTTCTACCTATCTATGACTATTACTAACTTTTAATTCTTATTTTAAAAATCAATAAAAGATTTTTTTTTATTCACATATCACATTGTCAAAAATTTATTACTATCTCTGATTAAAAATATAAGTTGCTCTAACAACTTTTATACATATTAATATTTTTTTATAAAATATATTTAATTATTATGTCTTATAAATAAGAAAAAAAATAAATTTTGTTTTGAGAATAAGAAAATATAAAGGTTTTACCTTAAAAATAAGAATTGTGTGAGAAAATATATAAAAATAAATAAGGATAATGTTAAAAGTAATATTAAAATGTTCATAAAATTATGTAAAATGATCTAATAATTTATATTTCTAGACAGAGTGAATAAATAACTAAACACCTTAATTAGTAAATCTAATTTGAACATTTTTTTTAAAAATGAAAACAAATAGAAAATCATACGAGCTGAAAATCAAATTTCTTAAAACAGCTAGTGAAAAGTTTTCTTAACAAAGTTAACTCAAATATTTTTTATGCTTATGAAATCGCAATTAAAGTTTCAAATCATATTAGTCATAATTCTAATTACTCAAATTAACTACTAAAGAATTAAATATAAAATTATATCGGCCAAAGTAAAATATTTTTTTAAAAAAGAACTTATTATACATGTCTTCAAATATTGAGAACTTTTATGAATAAAAATTCAAATTAAAACCGACACTGTCTTTTACTAAACAAAAAATAAAATATGTATTATTTTATTATTAAAATTTTTAAAATAGAATGTCCGCTTTAATTTTTTTTATCTTGCTTATATTTAATTTGAATAATAAAAAAATTAATTGAAAAAAATAAATAACTTACAAAATAAATAAGTAATTAATAGTTGAAAACTATGACTAAAGAATATAGAGTATTTTTGTCCAAAACAAATAAAAAGAAAGTGAAGTGTCGTTATAAAAAATAACAATAAAAACCAATAGTGACTCCCTTTAATTGTTTTTTTAATCATAAACTCCCTTTAAATTAAGAATAAAAAAATTTACAGGAAGGATCTGTAACACAGTAAGCCCCGTTGATCATAATCCGAAGCCGGAAAATCATTTTAAATATGAGTAATTAAAACATTTTAATGGATTAGGTAGTACCTTGAATGTCAAAGGATATAAAGTAGCAGAAAATATAAGTCAAATAACCACCAAGCTTTGTACCACTAGTTATATTAGATTTGCCTCTCTACTTCTCCGTCCGTTCTTGGACTTCGGCCATTTCAAAAAGAATTCTGAGAACACTTCAAACAGAGGAAGAAAAGAGACGGGCCAGCGAGAAACGATGATCAAACTGGGAATGATGATTGATTTATTAGAAGAATACAGTTTGATAATGGCAAGACTCAGAGATCACATCTTTCTTCCCAGGCGTCTGCAAGTTCAGTCTCTCAGAACCACCGTTCGTTTTGCCTCTAACCACGACGACTCCTCTGCGTTCTTTCTGTATTTCTAGCACGATTTGATTCTTTTTCTTCAGGAATTTTTTTTCCTTTAATTTATTTCCTAGATTTTTAGTATTAAATCAATTGAAAGAAATTCAATTTTCTTTGTTCAAATTATGCATAGCTGCTGTACCATAGAATTCCCCTGTTTTTGTTACTTTACATGGATTGTAGAAGTTATTCCTTCTGAGTAATGAGAGGAATGCATTATTGCCTTTTCTTCAAGAATGAACGTTCTGTTCTGTGTGTGACTATGCTTTTTTTTTCTTTTCTTTTTCTTGATTCGCCGTATTTCCTGGGTTCGTCAAGGACAAACTATTTCTGTTCTTAACCAATGCGATTCAATTTAGTCTTCTATGTTGAATACAGTGGGTCCTGTAATTTGCTGATGAAGAATTTCTTGTCATGGGACACACAAGTCAAATTCTGTATATCTCACTTTATCAATATTGCCTATGGCCTATGCCATTTTCAATCTTGAACAAATTATACAGAAGGAAGAAAAGGGGAAAAAAACAAAAAAAAGAAAGAAAAGAAACATCAATTACAGAGACCCTTGGCAACATAGCATGTTCAAGACTGCATTTCTATGCTAAAAACCCAATGTGTTGGGTGTAATGTTCTTTGTCTTTTCTTTGCTCTCGTGATCGGCAACAGGGCATATTACGCATCACCGGAGCCACAAGAATCAGACTCGCAAAGACTGAAGTGGACCTTTGCTAGGCCCCGAGAACCACATGGGCTTTTCTAATACTTGATGATAGATACATGGCTATGTTCTTTCCAGATTTTTGTACTATATATGATAAATGCATAAATTGTATATCTTTTATCATTTTAAAATTTTAAATGAATTGAAAATTTAACATTGTATGATGCGGGTGATATCCACCCGCAGTTAAATTTCTTTCTGCCTATTAATGGTGGTATAATCTGTTGAGTTAATGACTAGGCCCAACTGCCAAAGTAATACAATAATATCTAGTTATCAGTTCAATCATGAGATTAGATTGAGCTGGGGCTCAGGGTGAGTTTTGTTTTGTTTTTCTTTTTTCTTCAATATTTTTTAAGGAGGATTTTTCTCCGTAAAACAAGCCTTACCTACTCTGTTTTGATTCTTAGAAAACGGAACTCGATTCTCTTTCTGCAGTTTATCTTGCAAAAGAAATGGTCATGGCACATGCTGAATGTTGGGATAACTTGACGTGAAACAAACCAGGTGTCTTCCATTAACTGTAGCCGTCTTCTTTAAGAGTGAAAAAGGTGATTTACCTTATTTTGAATAAATAAAAATTGCATATCTTTTCTCATAAGTCATAAGTGGATAATTTTAGTATTGAATGAATTATGATTTTTTTTTTTGCATCCATGGGGCGATGCAAATTCGTAAGTTTACTCTTTTGTTTTGTTTTATTTATCACATTTAATTTTTTTTACATAAATAATTTTGTATATTATTATGTAAAAAATAATAAAATTTATAAGCTAGTGAAATATGAATAGTAATGAAATAACTACTATTTCTAAAAGAGTAAAAAGCGGATGTTGCTTATAAACTATAAAAAAATATATGATTTTTTCCTTAAAGTTTATTTGACAAGTTATTGCGCTTAAACTATTATAAACTAAAAAAATTATTCTTCCATCCAAATGCTACAATTGTTTTTGGCTTGAGTTTGGTAGCATTTATATTGTCTTGCATTGCATTGAGAATATGTGTGTACTTTTCGATTGTAGCTTACTTGTTGAAATCACATAGAATTAACTGAGACAATTAAAGTTGAATTTTTATTAATTATTTATCCTGTTATATTTGTCTTGTCAAGAGAAATATTTTTATATGTTTTAGTAGACGATTGAAAATGAAATTTGAGAGGAAATGGGAATTTTTGGATTTTTTTAATAATTCGAGGACAAGAACTTATTAAAATAAAATTTAAAGGCAAAAATCAAAATTTTTTAGTAGTTAAAGTGAGCGTTTTTTGCCATTTTAAAAATTTTAAATTTTAAATATATTTATTATAACTACACGTGTCATTTAACTTCTTTTATATAAAAAAGATGAATCCCTTCGCGATATGAGTTCCCACCAAAATATAACAAGTTTTTCTAGTGGGACAACTGTAACTTAAGCTATAATCCTGAAAAATATGTATCTATAGATCTCGTTTAATATAATTTTATTCACTTTTTGGGGGATAAGATTTACGTATTCCTGGTAATTAGAGAAGAAAGAAGCAAAAAGGCGCCTTTTGATTATTTTTCAATGATTACCTTCCTTATAAAGAAAAAATGAGGGTGAGAATTGATTCTTGAGATACCACCATACAATGGGTCTCTTTCTCAATACTAGGCCTCTTATTAACCTACGGAGTTTCATTATTAACCTTGAATAAATTTTCTCAATAGTTGAATATCAATTTAAATCAAATTAATATTAAATGAGTTGATTATAAATTTTAAAAGTCATATTCTATACGTATAATGTCAATGACTAATTATACTATTCACGTATTATTTATTAATTAATAAATTTATTAAAAAGTGAAACGTGTTTGTCCTCCATTGTTAAGTTATCATGTTAAATTATATATCAGATATGACATATTTGTTGATATTATTATAGACATATTAATATGGCGTGATCTCAAAATTTAATAATATAATATTTAATTTTATAAAATTTAATAACATCATTAATTTTAATAATATAATATTTTTTTATATTGATATTAAAATATTGAACATACTTTAATCATGATTGAGACAATGAATTATTTATCACTAATTTGTAGAAGTTGTAAAACGGGCCAATATGCAAAAATAAATGTTGTTGGTCCAAAAAATATAACTGAATGCTGTAAGTTTGAAATTGGTTTCTCGGGTGTGGGCTTGTATTGAACTGAATTTCCAAAGAAGTTCCTTATAATTCTTAAGAAATTCTGTTCATCAGGTTCCGTTTACTTTGACAAAGACTTCGTTGGAGAAAGGTGAAAGAATTGTATGTAAGTTTTCTAGGAATATCTTCTTCATTTTTTATTTTATTTTAAGGAAAACATTAATTCGAAAAGGTAGAAATGTTTAAATTGTTCAATTATAGAATCAACGCCCTAAGATCAGTTTAGTTCTTTTTCTGTTTAGCTCATTATTGGCTTTTGTTTGTGATTCATAGTTCTAGCCAAATCAATATATATATATCAATCGAGAAAAAAATATTCCTCTAGAAGAATTTTAGGAAAGGCCAAAAGAAAAAGGAAATCACTTCTCACAGTAGCTAGCAAGATAAGAAAAAGGAAACGTGGAGATAAAATTTAAGCACTTACAAAGCAATTAATTAAATTTAATATTAAGATTATTTTAGCATAAATGTAAATCATGAAAGTTATTTATATGGTACTTAGCAGAAAATATGTATACACACACATGTATGAGTTTAAAAGAAATTACAATGATCCCAATAAAGGTTTTTACATTACCAATAAGAAATTTCTAGCTAATGTATTTTCAATTGATGTAAGGAATTGAAAATATTTTGATAAATATTTAAAGGTACTTTCACATTTTATGATAATCATCATACATATATAATATAAAAATTAGTAGTCACGACAAAAAGAAAAATAGTAACTTACAATAATATGTATTATTATAGTTTAATAAGAATCTCAAGATACATCATCGCGTGAGTTCAAAACAAAATTTCCCTTCTCAAGATGTATGTGCACATGACCTTACCATTCTATGTAATTGGGAATAAATAATTCGTTGTAATAATAAAATGAAGAGAAAAATACATGAAAATTTAAAATAAGTTTTTAGTTTATTACAAATATTAGTATTTAATATTATTTTTACATGAAAAATAAAAATATTAACAATTATAAATATATTTAATATTAATGTCTATTGTTGTAAATCAATAATTATAAGATAACGATTGAAATGGGCACTTGTCAAAATTTGTAGTAATCCAACATTTTCAAATTGTGAAAACTTTTACTCCCTATGTCTCAAAAGACTAAAATATAATATAATTTAGACATTTTACATATATTTAAAAAATATTTTAGTTTTTTAAAATACACTCATTTATTATATCATACTCTGTTTTAAAAATTTGAAACTAAATCATTTATTTTCTTTCTTTGTATTTAAAAATATGAATAATATTAAAAATAACATACACAAATAACCCTTAAAAGTAATAAAAAAATTTATATTTTGAAAGGATAAAGTACTTATTTTAGTTCTAAATGACTCAACTCAATAAACAAATTTTCAAACCCAAATGTCCGTCTATGGTTTACAAATGCTCCTCCAAATAGATGTTTTTATCTTTATTTATTGAAAATAGCTTATCCAAATCGCAAGAGAAATTAAATTGAAATTTAGTATCTAATTTAACATGCATCTTGGGAAATTTAAAAAGAAAGAAAAAAAATATAGATATACGAAAAAAATAATATCGCACATACTTGAACCATTTTTAAGTTCTAAATTCAAATTTACATAAAATATATATATATATATATATATATTGAATAAGATTTATTATTTTGATTATATTCATTGACAATCTCAACTCCTTTGGATAAAAACTTATTAAATTCAAAAGTCTTAAACAATCCATGCAAATTTCTTCTTTGGGCTTATTGAATTGAGGAGCATGGAGATAACATCAATGTAAATTCGAGTTCAAATGCAAATATAAATAAATTAGATTTATTGAGCTACAATGAAAATGCAATTACAAGAGTTAGAGTTAAAAAAAAATGTATGAGCTTATGTGTGCTATTTGGATTAATAAGCTTAAGAGGAAACTTGCATGAATTGTCTAATATTTGTAAATTTAATAAGTTTTGATACAAATGGGTTGAGAGACAGAATTTCAAAGCCACCAAGACTGGAATTTTGTTATTTTGTTCACCCCTTATTAGAGTATTATTAGTGTATGATTTATTTGTTTTCTATAATAATTAAATTTTTTTAGTAAATTTACTATGTTATTTGATTTACTTTTTGAATAAGGAGAGTTTCTTAATAAATTAGTAACTATTTCTTTTATATATGAAATTTGCAACATTTAAATTACGGAGCTTTTAATACATTTTTGAGTTTTTTTTAAAGTTCTTATAAGAGATTTGCTTTGAAAAACATAATTTTGCCACTTTATAATTAGTGCTCTTAGTTATTAGATAATAATATTATGACATTTTTTTTATGAAAGACAAAATATATTATTAATCAAAAGATAAATGGTAAACAAGACATGGTCCAAATGGTCGACCAAATGCAGATGACAAACAGAAAAAAAAAAAAAAAAAACAAAATTTGGATACAAAGCCTGTGATTCATGTGAAGGCCAGAACTCCAAGGCATGCTTTGCCTGAATGTCTGATGGGGAGGCTTGCCCGATGGAATGTATGTTCAAACTGCCACTGAATGGAACTATTCCGGCGAGAGATCTTTCATTCACTAACGTGATTTGGATAAAAATGACTCATGCTCCTGCTATTGATGTTTTCCTTCAACTGTAATCTCCATGTGAAAAAACCTTCGTTTGCTCTCCACAAAAAAAACGTGCAGATGATTGGATCTGTTCAGGTTCCAGATGATTGGATATGTTCAAATTCGTCAAATATCGCAATGATCGACCAAAGAAGTGTTGACAATATAGAGGGGAAGTCCCAAAAGGGAACATTCCATAACAATGGAGCAAAAGTGCTCAGAAGAGCAGGAAATGCCCCAAAAGGGGAGAGAAAACACACTCATTTAACGCAAAAAATTAAATAAATCAGGCGAAATTACAAAGTAATACAAGCAATAGAAAGAAAGAAATACCATAATTGACCTGAAAATTGAATAATTGCTGGAGAGTTTCCATCATGCTCATTACAATCATTTACTTGCTGGAGCGTCCACTGTGTGTTATTGCAGTGAAAAATGGGGGTCTTTACCAGTTTTTCAATTGGAGAAACTCTCAAATCTAATACTTAAGTTCGAAACTTCTGGTTCATAATTGGCATATTGGACGACCAAATGACCTCCTGTTTTCGGCACCTGAACCGCTACACAGTCTGCAACCTCTGCATTTCTGTCCACAATTTGGTGCCTCATTAAGAAAAGTTATAAAGAAAAAATCTGTTTAAAATGGTCTAAAGTTTGATTTTATATCAATCAAGACATAGATAAATAATCGTATCATATATGATTTGGTATTAAATATATTTTATATATTTTTTAATATAAGTCTTTTTAGTTTTGTAAACATATTTAATATTATGTATCCTTAGATGTGAATATCTTATACTGAAAATAAATTTAAATTTGATTTTTTATTTTTTATTTATACAACAATTTTTAGTCTATTTGGATAGATAGAGCATTAAATAGAGAAACTAATATTGAACTAAGTATTATAGTCATTTTTTGATAATTGTAAAATGATTAGTATTTTGAGATAAGATGTTAAATGTATAATGATTTATATTTATTGACAAAGAAAATATAAAATCATGATTAATAAGGTATTAATGTATAAGAATGTAAGTAAAAAGTATTAAAAATTTGATGTATATGAGTAATATGTTGAAATTTTAAAATTTGATTTTTAATGACTTTTTAAATTTATTTTTAAAAGTATGGAGAGAGAAAAATAAAAGGTTAACGAAAGAAACAGGTCCTTTAAAATAAAATAAAATAAAACGAAAGAGACAGGTGTCCAATGATTGTCCCTGATTTGAACAAAGCACGCAAAATGCTACCGCTGAGATTCCTCCGTATGTTCGTAGAAGCAATTTCGCAATTTAATACTTTATTCGACTGAATCAATTTTTTTATAGTTTAATTCATTTATTTTAATAATAAGATTAGTGAATTAATGAATGTATATTGTCAAATTAAAAGAGTGTTCATAAAATTTTGAATAAAATTTATATTTATTTTTAAGAAATAAACATCTAATTTACTTTTAAAAAGTTTTATTTTGAATATACAAAAAATATAAATATGTAGTACATACTAAATAAATAAAGTAAAATTATACTATTAAATTAAAAGAAAAGAAAAACAAAACGCCACCAGGAGTCCTCCTATGGACCTATACCAATTACTAGCTCACCGCAATCCCTTCTAACGGAGAAGTATACACGGACGAATTCCTCCGCTGGTTCTCTCTGTGGAGTTTCTTCTCTTCCGTCAACGGTATGATAAATCTTTCTCACTCTTCTTATTTCCATGTAATCTATGTGCTTCTGACATGAATTGCATGTGCTCTTTTGATCAATCACTTTAATTTTCAAGAATGTTGTGATGATTTTTGTTGATTATCAACATCTTTGTCTGAATTGAAGTACTTTTTCGGGGGGTGTTAAAGTTTTTACTTTTTTCGTTGTTGTATTGATAATCTGATGCAATTCTTTTCTGGGTTTTGATCAGTTTAATCTTAATCTTTTGCACCAAAGGAAATGATGGGTTTAGGGTCTTTTGGTGGTGGAGGTCCATCATCGTCACCTTCATCCTCCAGTTTATCGGCTTTAGCACCACCTTTTACTGTTGATCGATCAAATTCAAAGCCCAGTACTGCTTCCCTTTTGCAATTTTCTGAATCACCGTACGCTCCTAGCTTTGGTCACACTTGGCAATATGCAAAACCTCATGCTTCGAGACCGGACGTGTTTCAGAAATCTGAACTGGAACCTGATTCTACAAACGTCACATCTGTGACTTCGGTGAATGACTACCATTTTCGGTACTGTGTCTCAGAGTCTGATAATAAACAAAGTAATAATTGGTCTACTCCGAATCCAAGTGTTAAAAAGGCCACTGATGCATTATTGTTTGATCCTAAAGTCGAGACATATTATCCGTGTTATGTCTCCCCTGTGGTTGACGAAGGTCCCCCTTTGGTAGCCCTCAGTGATTCTACTTTCGATGTGCTGCCTCCTTCAGGTCTTGTTTCTGCCAATGCATCTGCTCAAGTTGATTACACTCAAAGTTTGTCTGGTTTGGACTACAGCCCGAATTGGGGAGGTGCTTGTTATGGACCAGTTGATGCAAAGCGTGGAAAACACACAAAGCTTGATGGTAGTTTCATCACAGAGAGGTCCAATGCTAGTGATTCAGCTGGTTACACCAATTATTTGAATCAAGGTACCCTTTCTTTTTTTTAGATTTAGGTCAACATGATATGTTCACAATCTACATGGGGTGTGATGAGGGGAAAATGTCAAATGACTTGAAGTTTTACGTGGTTTTTTAGCATATGAGAGGAGTAATGAATTGGGAAATTTGACAAGGAAAGAACATATTTCCTTTTTATGGTTCTTTAAGAGCAATATTGATGTTTTTCATCCTGTGCATGCCTCAGTTCCCTTGCTGAAGTTAATATGTGTTGGGATGTATGCTTAGAGTAACAATTTTAGGTTGAAAAATATGAAGTTACCTCCTAATGGACAAATTGAGGCTTGTAGCTTTCCAAGAATTTTTTCAGAAATGACTGACTTTACAATACATTGAAATAGACACTGAATCCTTAGGATTATAAACGAGGGCCCTTTTTACCTTACAAGAATATTTGATGCTCCATTTTTGTGTACGATAGTGATTATCAGCCTTGAATTGTATAATGTTGTAAATTTACTTCCTTTGGTACCTCTCCTGTCGTAAGCAACTCATAAATTGTTCATATTAATTAGTGTGTGCAAAATTTTAATGTTTGCAAGATATGTTAACAGACTTAAAAGTGTCACTGTTGTAATTGAATGCACACAATCAAGTTGATGAGTTCTACTAAAATTCCTTTCTCTGGGATGGAAGAGGGCCTAAGGAAAGCGTGCACCTTTCCTGCTTGCTTTCCCTTTCTTGCAAGACTTGTTCAGAGTAGCCACAATCAGCATTGCCGGCAGCAGATAGTCTAAGGACTTCCATGGTGAAGAAATACTTTTGTTCATTCATTTCCCAACTAGGGTCAAGAATCACCAAAAATCCAGTGATATAACTTAGTAGTGGTTTCTAGTGTTATTTCATCTTTGATTTTTCTGTGCCTTTCTTTTATTAGTATCAATGAAATAAGCAATCAAAATTTGATTAGAATAGCCTTTGTTGGTGTTTCCTGTTTTATCTTCAATAAGATCTGCGCCATCATATTCTTTTTGAAAGTTGTTGTTCCCACCTTCTAATTCATTATGTTTCTCTGCATGCCTATCTCTCGTTTATGTTTTATTTTATTTTACATTTCTTCCTTTTCTGAGGAGACATAGATGGAATTCAAGATGGGGACTTTTGTATATTCTTCCATTGTCACACTAATGTCCCATTAAGTTTGTCAAATAACCATTTCAATGACTGATGTTTTCTTGCTTTTCAATCATGCTGTTTAACATGTAGGTTGTAATAGGGTTCGAAGTGAACACATGCCCGAGGAAGACTCTGGTAGTTTTTGCAGACAGTTCTCTGATGTCATGGGAAGAGAAAGTAGCAAGAATTTGGTAAGGATGGAACTTATGGGAAAGGCTTATGGGAAAGGCTATCAGCCCGTTAATTCTTGTTGCAGCTCTTCTGTATCAGTGATGAAATCCTCCCCCACATTGGTCATTAGGCCACCACCTGTTGGTAGAGGTTTGGCATTGCAAAAATCTTCATCTGTCCAATCTGCTGATGTTGATGTTGCTTCTGTCCATCAGAATACAGGATTGGGTTACAAAAGTCCTGTTAGGGGAAAGGAACCTCAGGTTCTCCAAAACAGAGAAGGTGTAGAAGGATCTTTTTATACAAGCAATAACAAGAATCATAACGATGAAACTGACAGTGTTTTTTCTCTATCCTCTGTAGTGGAAGGAGCACCAAGCAAGGTGCAGAACAAGGATACATTAAATCCTGTTTTAAGAATGAACTCTGGATCTCAATTTAATGCCTTGAGTGGCTGTTCTTCTTCTGGTGATAGTGTTCTAGCTGTTATGTCTTCTGAGAATTTTGCAGATTGTTTAGATCATTATAATCCTGCTGTAGATTCACCTTGCTGGAAAGGAGCTCCATCCTCTCATTTTGCACCATTTGATGCTGTTGAAACTAATTCTTCTCATGACTTCATCAAAAAATTAGATGAATGCAATCTTCAAGGTCATCTATGCTTTCCCCCTTTACTTGATCCTATCAGTTCCCCGTCTGAGAAGGCAACAAAAGACAAAGTGCACCATGAGTATAGACCTCCATCCACAGAACAAGTAACTGCGGATATGTCGAAAAGTATTCCAATTTTGACCAGCAGTGTAGGAGTTCAATTCTGTGAGGAATTTAGTAAGGCAGGAGAAGAATTTAACCAGCTGAATCACTCAAAGAGCGACTCTCTGTTCAAATTTTCTGATCACAAGCTACTAGGTGTTGAAGGATACAATTTTGCCACCAAAAAGCCAAATCTTCAAGAATCAGTTATGGACGCCATGATGTCTGTCAATGACCCCACAGAGGGCGCTGTTGCAGTTCGTGCTGCAGAGAATGTTCTTTGTTCACCATCTTCTGAAGAAAGTGCTTTGGAACAAGTGAAACCCCATAATTGTGAAGCTACTCCCAAAATGGATGTTAAAACTCTGATTAACACAATTCAAAGCCTTTCGGATTTGCTTGTGTTTAGCTGTTCCTCTAATGAATGCGTTCTTAAAGAACAAGAATATGGGGCCCTTAAGCATGCGATTAGCAATCTTGATTCGCTTCTGTCCCAGAGAATCGTGAATGTGACTCAAGGAAAAGAACCAATGCTATCCCAGCAGCTGGATAACTCTGAAAACACTGTAGAACATCTGCATCTTCATAAGGTATGCTTTTTATTAGTATGGCCATTTATAACACTGAGATTAAACTAGGTGCTTTAATTTGCATAGGGGCATCAAAGATTTCAAAATTTGGGAAAATTATACAAAGTGCTTGCTACAAGTCAACCAGAATTCTTGTGATAATGTGATGAATGTTACTTATACGCAAGCAGCTAATGCAACTTTGTTAAAAAAAATCTCATCATTTATTTCTGGCCTAATCAAAGTTGTTGCTAATAAATGGCTGACCTTTTATATGATTTGGTCCTTGTGGCCCCCCCTTGTGTCACTTTAGTTTGATATTGTGAGGTTATAGGTCACAAACTATCAGTTGTCTAGATAATGAGTTTTTGGTATTAGTTTTTAGAAATTAAAGTGGTTAGTCTACATGAAATATTTGCTTTCCTTGTTCTTATATTTTTGTTTGAATTACATGTTAAGAACTTACCTACAAAAAAGTTAGGTTCAATACTTCAGAATTTTGATATGGTTTAGGTTTTTTTTTTTCTCATCGCAACAAAATGGTTTTCTCTAGAGTATTGATGCAGGCAAACCTCAATTAGAAAATAAAGCTCCTCCAAAATTGGATGGTCAGCCCGATTGTCAACAATACTGTCACAAAAAGAAATCTACCAGTTTTCAGCATTTTCCTTCCTTGATGACTGACTTAGATGTCTTGGGTGATGATAATGTTTCCCAGGTATGACTCAGGTGACACCTTGTAAATAAATTGTGTGATAAAATGGTTATGTTTAATGAGATCCCGCACATTTGAGCAGTAAGGCTGGAGGTTTATATGACAAAGTATATTTGTGTTATTACAGGCTATAAAAAAGGTCCTCAATGAAAATTCTTACTTCGGTGAAGAAGAGCATTCACAAGCTCTTCTTTTTAAAAGCTTGTGGCTTGAGGCAGAAGCTAAATTGTATTCCATCAGTTACAGAGCTCGCTTTGATAGAATGAAGATTGAGATGGAGAGATTGAATTCCAAACAGGTGAAAGGTAAGGATTGCTATTTAGTTGAATTGTCCTCATCATTTTTTGACCGCATTGGTTTCTGTCACTCCAGATGTTATAGAAAATATAGCTTCTCCCGAGAAGAGTTCGAAATCTGAGACCTTACCTGCTTCCAACACATCCATTTTTCCGCCACCTGAAGTTGAAAAGGTCCCCATTCTGAAAACTGCTGTCCAGGCCTCTTCCAGCAGTGCTGATAATGTTCAGGCCTCTCCTATGTCTCAAATGCATATGCTGAGTTGTTGTGATGACCCAAAGCCTTCCAATTTAATTCCTGAACCAGAAGCTCTTGATGTTGAAGCCTCTGTAATGACTAGATTCGACATCCTAAAACGTCGTGACAATCCAAATCCTGTCATTTCAGGAGGGCAACAAGCAGATGTGGTTCATGCTGTCTATTCTGGTAAGTTGCCTTGTCTGGGAGACCAATCTATAGTTTTGGTAGGGACTGGATATGTATTGGTTAAAGATTTTTTCTCTCTCTGACATAGATGATTCATTGACACAATCTCCTGGAGAAAGTGGAAAGAGAACCCAGTATTCTCTAGGGTCTAATAATTCCTCATCTGATTGGGAACATGTACTTAAGGAGGACATTTCATGGCGGTGATAAAGAAATATCAAGTGGTCCATGAGGTGGGTGATTTTCCCTTTCTTCGTTTCCTTTATTCTGGGAAGAAACTAGCTAAACGTAAACTGTTGTAAATGTATAAAGTGGGTTATCCTTCAAACTTTTTCTGTAGGTGACATTGAAACATTAGAATCTTGTAAAAAATTTCACTTGCTTGGAGATTTTATGACCTGCTTTACGCTTTCTTGTACTTACAATTTTATTTTTTTATGTTTCTAATTTTTCCTGTCTTGGTTTGCCACTGGGAGCCCGTTGTGGCGAGACCCTGAAATAGATATGTCCTGGAATTCTTAATATGCAATCTCAATTCAACTTCCAAAGGGTTCTGTTCCATCATAGCTTCTACATGCATTACCCTGAAAAGCCTTTTGTAGTAATCCTTTGGTAACTATTCCTCAAGTCTTACAATGTTACACCTCTATTTGGAAGTAGTAATTGATGTCTAGCGGTTTTGCCTTTGTGAATATTCTCCAGGCCTAACAGCAACTCCCTTCCGTATGGTGAAGTCAGGAATGGACCAAATGGTCATGTTCCTCGCCTTTCAGACACATGCTTTGTTGGGTTCTAGACTTCTAGATCATTAGGTGGGAGACTTACATCCCCCCAAAGTTATCCGAAGTCCAGAGGCGGGCTTCCAAGATTATCAAACCTAGCCCCCCCCCCCCCCACCCCCACCCCCCAAATAAAAGGACAAGAACAAAATGATAATATAGGAGTTAGAAAGGTTAAAAAAAAATAATGAATAATATTGATCAAAATTATAAAGATAAAGGATCAAATAGGTTAATTTATTATTTTTTAATTAAGATTCACTTCTATTAAATAAATTATTAAATCTCTCACTAAATTTTGATTGACCTTATCTAATCAATTTTTTTTAATTAAAGCTGATTTGATATCTATTTTGCTCTAAAATAATTAAAATGACTGATTATTTTTTTTATAAAAATATCTTTAAAATTTTATTTTTATATCTATTTAGATAATCATTACATTCAATAATTAAATATGAAAAATAAAATTTTATTATTTATATATTTCAAAATTTGAATTAAAATTATGAAAATACTCATGGAAAGTCTTCATTCAAATACATTGTAAAAGTTTAAAAATAAATATTTAAGATTTTTCTTAGTTAATTAAGACTATTTTTCATATTTAATTATTGAACATAATGAAGATTTAAATAAATATAAAAATAGAATTTTAAAGATATTTTATAAAAAAAAATAATCAGTCATTTTATTTTATTTTTAATGAAAAATAGGCATCAAATCAGTTTTTAATTAAAAAGTTTGATTAATCTAATGTCAACCAAAATTGGATGAGAGATTTAATATTTTATTTCATTGAAGTAAATCTTAATTAGAAAATGATAGATTAATCTATTTAGTCATTTATCTTTATAATTTTGATCGATATTGGTCCTTATTTTCTTTTTTTAATCTTTCTAATCTCATATCTTTATAATTTCAAACCAAATAGATACTTGTTATTTTTTAATTCAAATTGAATTTATCATTTTGTTCATACTTTTTTATCACATGATAAGTATGTGCAGAATTTAATAAAATTTTCATCGAAAAATTATGACAATGACCTATTTAGATGATATTATAAAGATAAGAAATCATATGAATGTAAAAATGAAAAGAAAAAAGATAAGGAATTATATTCGTAAAAAAAATGTAAAAATGAGCAACGAAATAGGCCAATTTACCTTGCAATTTACTCTTAAGCCGGCAGAGAAAGAGAACATTCACCCTCGCAAAAGGGCATTATTGATTTTAAAATGAAAAATCGAATTTATAAATTAAACATTTCAATTAGATTTTTAAAATTTCAGTTCAAAAATTATAATTCAAATTTATACAATTTTTTATTCGGTTCTGAAATTGAAATAAGAGTATGGGCATGGCACACCTAAAATCTCCTTTTGCCCATCCTTTTATCTTTTTAATTATTATTTTTAGAGGAAGATTTATGTTATGCTATTTACAACTTTTTACTTTTTCTCCCTTTTCATGAATGGGAATTATATTTTACTTTTTTAATTCAAAATTGAATATTTTTATTTTTATTTTAAAATGAAAAAGTACATA
The DNA here is from genome assembly GCA_019593545.1 of Apocynum venetum. Lineage (NCBI taxonomy): Eukaryota > Viridiplantae > Streptophyta > Magnoliopsida > Gentianales > Apocynaceae > Apocynum > Apocynum venetum. Next base: position 5,506,933 of record SRSM01000331.1, on the reverse strand, counting down.
TTTTTAAAGTAAACATTTTTTTAAAAAAATTATTTAAATAATATTTTTCTTCAATTTCTAAAAAAATAATTTACTATTGAGAACTCCGGTTGCAGGTGGGCTCGTCATATTAAACTTAAAAATTCGCCTGCTGCTCCTTAGTTTTCAATAGTATAGGCAAGTATATGGGAATGGCGTTGCCAGATCCTTTGGCCAGCCATTGTAGCCACCAATACAGATTTTGATATATGGGAAATTAATCAGATTTGTTTATAAAAATAAAATAGGAGGGTAAGTAGACCATGCATTAAGTTGTTCACATTCATTCATTTAAGATAATTTTTAAATTTAATACGACACATACCAAATTGATTGGACATTCCACTTATTTAGTATTATTTGACAAAAAATATTGACATTTACAGTAAATATTGAAGATATTCTCATAAAAATAGAATATTTGTGTATGCAAGACGAATAATAAAATAAAAGAACATATCCAAATCAAATAATTGAAATATAGTTACAAGCCAAAGATTTATTAGTACTCATTCCACTAGAATTTAATATCTATATTTCTATTTTAGTTTGTCCGAAATTGAATATTAACTCTTTTAAAATAAACATAATTTTCATTTCAAATTCCACTAATAACCTTCTTAAATTAAATAAATATAATTTTAATTTCAAGTTCTACTAATAATCTTCTTAAATTAAATAATTTTTATTCCACTAAAAATACATTATTAATAAGTATATTGTAATAACTTTATTAAAGTTTAAAATTCTCTTTATTTCTTATATTAAATAAAAAATAGACAATTATTTCCTAACAAATCCGCTGATACAGTGTGAGCGTGCTGCGTGCATTATTTCTCGATCAATGGCAGTCATGAAACAAACTAACTCTGCTTTAAAAAAATGTTGGCATAACTGATTACCTCGTTACAAGGATTCTGTTTAGTTGTCGTTTGTTGTTACAAATACAAATGGCCAATACAAACGTGATAGTCTCTAGCAAGTTAGTTGGTTACCCCATACCCTCAGAACTAGCCTATTCCGTGGCCATAGCTGCTGCTCCTCCTCCCTATTGGGGTTGGCAACCTAAGTCTCACATTGGACACTTCGAAGAAATGAACTAGGACATAAGTACTAAGATAAATTGGTATGAGACCTTCTGGGATCAAATCCAATAACAAACTTGTCCAGTCTTCCTAATATTGGGATGGCCAGGTGACGACGGTCAAGGATGATTTGACGGGATTCAGGTTCTAGAAGAAAATAAAAATAGATTATGATACAATGTAAATTTAAAGTTTGAAATAATTTTATAGTTTAAGAAATGCCAAGCAACTTGAGAGAGAGAATACGTACCATTAATTGCTATAAATAGGTGCACTTCCCATGTCTATAATTGCCATACGTACCGGAGGATCATCCTTTAGTGCGGACATATGCTCGACACATAGAAGAAAACAGATTAGAATATGAGGTAAAACTCAATGTAAAATTTGATGTGATCCGCGATCCTACCACTCCCTCCTCCATTCAAAATGGAGACGCGTGAAAAATTCATGGCATGGGATGGGCTTAAATTTAATAAAAATGTCCATTTGATAGTTTAAAAAATGTCAAGTAACTTGAGAGAGAGAATACGTACCATCAATTGCTATAAATAGGTGCACTTCCCATGCCTATAATTGAGATACGTACCGGAAGATCATTCATCCTTTGGCGCAGACATAAAAATGGTTTTAATTATTTTCTTCGGATTACTGTTACTATTTCTCAGTTATGATCAAACTGAAGCACAACTTCAAGTAGGCTTTTATAGAAATTCATGCCCCCAGGCAGAATTTATTATACGGGACGAGGTCAGGACGTCCTTTTACCTAAACAATGGAATTGCTCCTGGAATTCTCAGATTGTTCTTCCATGATTGCATTGTTAGGGTAATGCATGCCCATTAATACCTTTAATTTTTCTTCCCTCTTCCCAGTTAAAGTTCATGATGAAGAAAACATAAATATGCATGCTAATCACCGAAAACATATTATTTAAGAAACATGATCTATCTTATCATCATCTCAGGGTTGTGAGGGATCCATACTCATTGATTCAACTCCGACAAACACTGCAGAAAAGGACGGTCCACCAAATGTCAACAGTCTTCGAGGCTTTGATGTTATAGACAGAGCCAAGGCCAGGCTTGAAGCAGCATGCAAAGGAGTGGTCTCCTGTGCGGATCTTCTAGCATTTGCATCTAGAGACTCCGTAGTAGTTGTGAGTTCATGAGCTCAATTGCTATATTATATGTGTCTTTTTTAATGTCATTCAATTAATTGTATATATAACACGGTGCACTACCATTGTTTTGGGCTTTGGTGAGAAGACCGGAGGCCTAGGCTGGGATGTTCCGGCAGGGAGACGAGACGGACGAATTTCACATGCCGAAGAAACCGTAGACATACCTTCTCCATTTGATAATCTGGATCAAATTACTGCTTCTTTTGCTAAGAAGGGTCTATCTCAGGATGAGATGATTGCTCTTGAAGGTAAAATATTCTTATTTATGTATTAATTTTTAGGATTCTGATGTGTACGGAATTAGATGTTCATTTAAATTTTTAAAGGGGTTTTTGACTTGGATGGAGAGAGTATTATATATATATTACATTTGTCAAACACTAATGGATCATATTTATGGTACACAGGAGCACATACAATTGGTCGCTCTCACTGCACATCATTCACCAACAGATTGTACAATTTCAGCTCAACTAATGGACAAGATCCGAGCCTTGATCCTCTTATTGCAGTTGGACTAAAGCTGCAATGCCCAAGAAATTCTCAAGGAACAGTTGATCCTAACTTGGTGGTCCAAATGAACTCGAGCCCGTTTCGTTTTGAAAATAGCTATTACAAAGATATTCTGTCACACAAGGTCTTGTTTACATCCGACCAAACACTGATTACTAGTCCCGACTCTCTTCAAGAAGTCAGAGACTATGCATTCAGCGACCGGAAGTGGCAACAAGATTTTGCTGAAGCAATGATTAAGATGGGTCAGATTGGTGTGCTCACAGGAACTGCTGGAGAAATCCGTACCAATTGCAGGGTCATAAATCCTCCTCCTAGGGCTTGAACTTCTTTTTTTCAACAAATTTCAGTGAATTAATCTATACAATAAATTCGCGGGACAAAAAGGTCTTTAGCGACTGTTTGGCGATAGAGAGAATATTATGAGATGATATGAGACATGTGTGCATTGGCAAAATGTTTGCTTGCAGTATTTTCCTATTGCTAGTAATGTATGAATCATGATAAATTTTCTTGTTATTTTGCTTTTCAGATATATATATAATCTCCATGTATAGTTCATAATAGAAAAGGCCCGCTTGTCAATATGCACTATCTTACTTGTAGAAAAAGAACCCTTAATTAGAACATAATTAGAAGAAATTGATTTGCCAAAAATAAAAGAAATTGAACAATTAAAGGCTAATCTGGAAGATCAATATTCAAGAATGCCCATGATTCTAACTTACAAGCAAAGTTGAGCCCTTTTCCTCATAGGAATCAACAAGAAATTAAAATGACATTTCATATTCGTCTATACGGAACCTCGTTTGATTATAAATTATTTTATTATTAAGTTAATTTTTTTTACATGGAGCAAAAAGCTTGACATGATAATTAGGTCATGCATTTACATATTTTTATCACTTCATATGAAGTTATAAAATTATTATATACACATTTTTTTACCAAAAATTTAGACTCTCAACCTGACTCTCGAGAATGATCATCCACAAGTCTACAAGGGGAGGGGGGGGCGGAGGTTGGTTCTGTGAACTATGCTAATAAGCATATGTGAAATAGCTTCAACTGCACTTATCTACATTTTGAGTTTTTGACTGTGCAGCTTAAAATACATACAAAAGTTACTTTCAAGCAGAAACGATTAATAATGCAAAGGGTAATTATACATTTTTGCAAAGGCAAGAATTTCGTTGCCGTTTTATGCACACAATTAAGTGACTTCATTATCACCAAGAAAAGAGAAAAAAAATTATAAATTCAAAACCAACACGGATCAATAATCTCCAAAATTACACAATCTTGATTTTTTTCTCAGTCTGTGTAGTCTAGCTCTTAGGGTAGATCACAGTATACGTTTTTCCTAAACTTTGCGTCTTTCTTTCTGAAAATCTCCAATTTTCTTTATTTTGATATTTTATAAGCTTGTTTAGTTTTGCTTGAAACCATTGTAATACCCAAGATGGGTTGATACTTGATGGAGAGTTTGGTCCTATATTAATATTTTTATTTTAGTAAAAGTAATACAGACAACGCCCATTAATAATTACTTTACCACTTCAATTAGATCATCTATGCTTTTTTTTTTCTCTCTCTCCTTTTATGTTCCTTTCACGTAATTTAACACGTTTTCCCTCCATGACAATTTTTTATATTAAGTCCTTGACAATTTCTAAAGAAAAGGATACGTAGTGATTTCCAATGGATGAAACATATAAAAGAAATAGAGTGAGACTCGTGAAATATTATCTTAGTGACATTTTTATAATCCTCAAAGATATCTAATATTAAAAAACATTTATATTTAAATACTTTAGTTTTAATTAGTATAGAGTATGCAGATTTTCATTAATAGTCTATTTTCTTGAAGACATATTAATGGAGAATCTCATTCCCATAAGAATCGTACTTGTAACTTAAAAAACCCACGTACTGGACTGGTATACGAGAATGGCATTGCTTATGGTTTTCGCAATAATATTATTTTTGAATAATTACGATCAAACTAGAGCAGGACTTGGTGTGGATTTCTATAAAGCTTCATGCCCCCAGGCAGAATGGATTATACGGGATGAGGTCTTCAGGTCCTTCTTCCTAAACAATGGAATTGCTCCTGGTCTCCTCAGAGTGCATTTCCATGACTGCTTCGTTAGGGTAATTAATGCCCATTATATTGCCTTTCATTTCTTTCTTTGTTTCTTTAATTAGGTTTCATGCTCGATCCTTAATTAATTAATTAACATGTTTTAGGGTTGTGACGGATCCGTACTCATTGATTCAACACCAACAAACTCCGCTGAGAAGGAAGGTCCTCCAAACCAAAGTATTCGAGGGCTTGTCATAGACAGAGCCAAAGCCAGACTTGAAGCAGCGTGCAGGGGAACTGTCTCGTGTGCCGATATTCTAGCATTTGCAGCTAGAGACTCTGTATTAATTGTGAGTTAATTTGGCCTTTTACATTAAAGTTTAGCGTACAATGAAGTGTTTTAATTTGTTTTATATTGAAAATGAGAACGCTCCTCGGCTCTTGGTACATCTCTTATTATGTTTCTCATTTTGTCATATTACCTGTTTTGGGATGTGGTGAGCAGACCGGAGGTCCTTGGTGGAATGAATGTTCCTGCAGGAAGATTAGATGGACGAATTTCACGTGCAAAAGAGACCTCAGATCATTTGGACCAGATTACTGCTGCTTTTGCTAAGAAGGGGCTATTACAAGCTGAGATGATTGCTCTCCTAGGTGAGGCTTTAATGGCTATCAGCAAATTTTAACTCAAAATTCATCCTCTTACGAGCCTTTTTGCCGGGGCCTACTAAGGGTTCTGCTAAATCAGTTCTAAGCGATGCATACAATTGCTACTATATTATGATTTTATATAAATTGTATTATCTTCCATTATTTTAACTTGATATGAGAGTCTAACGTGCATGTTCAAAGTCTCAGTCTAATTTTAGTTAAATTTTTAAAGGGAATAGAAATTTAATAGATTTTACGAATGTTATCCAAGGACATGTGCGTTTTACATGCGCGTACAGGAGCACATTCTATTGGTCGCTCTCATTGCACAGCGTTCAGCAACAGATTGTACAATTTTAGCTCAAGATTTGGACAAGATCCGAGCCTTGATTCCTTCTTCGCAGCAGTATTAAAGCTGCAATGCCCAAGAAACCCTCGAGGAACAGTTAATCCTAACTTGGTGGTCCAATTGAACATGAGCCCCTTCCTTTTTGAAAATAGCTATTACAGAGATATTCTGTCACACCGGGTCCTGTTTACATCTGACCAAACACTGGTTATTAGCCCTCGGTCTTTTCAAGGAGTCGGTGATTACGCATTCAACGACTGGAAGTGGAAGGGAGATTTTGTAAATGCAATAATCAAGATGAGTCAGATTCGGGTGCTTACTGGAACTACTGGCGAAATTCGAACCAACTGTAGGGTCGTAAATCCCCCTCCTAAGGCTTGAACAATATTCCTTCCCAGAAACTTCGGTGAATTATTCCATTTATCTACCCCTAGCTAGTCTGCATTTTATTTCCACCTAGTACTTTTATAAATTTTTAGAATCTTATAATCCAGAAGGTGGTGATCAGAATAATTATGACAATAATGTATTTAAATATTGGTAGTTTGCTTGCATAGGGTTTCAACATTAATTTGAAGTAATATTGTGATTGGTTTTTTTAAAAAAAAAAGAACATATGAAATTCATTAGATGTGTAGGGTAATCACTACTCTACAAAAGTCCCGTGAATCTAGTCTATATCAGATTTTTTTTTCCTTTTTTTTTGTTGTGTGAACCACATAATTCATAACGGAAGAAGCAATGCTAGTGCCGATGTTATTTTAGTGAATTTATGGATCTTTATGGGTTAAGAAATTAAGTAAAATGATAATAAACTGAACATAAATATTTTACGTGAAAAATTTCCAAATAAATAGAGATAAAAACTACGGGTAATGGAAATGATTTTTTTATCTTCACTTGAACTTAAAAGCTCTTGGGATACAAAACTCTTTCTCCACAAGATAACTACCTAGCGATATCTATATATTGAGAGCTAGATAAAGAAATGAAATTTGGAGAGGGATGATTTGCAATGACAATAGGGTCTTTACCATTAATATTCTCTCATTTAAAGTTACTTTTGTAATCTTTTAATCCTTGTCAAATCATGCTTACTTACACACGAGGATATATACCATTGAAACTTGTTAATATTGATTGGCTTAGTTATAAGATATTTGTTCTCATCAGTATGAATTTTATGCATATCCACATTATTTTCTTCTACTACTTCTTGAAACAAAGTGGTACCGAACCCTTATATCATTTATTCGTAAATGAAAAGCTGAATTTCTTACAATGTGCAAAACATTTTGACTGTCACAAAATAAATCAATCTTCTTTTGTTGTTGCCTAAGCTACTATAATATTTTTTGTATCCAGACTGCTTCCTTGCAAGCATCTATAGTTGCCATGTATTCTATTTTTGTTGTAGATAAAGTTACAACTGACTGTAGTTTAGACACCCAACTTACAAACTCCTCTTGTAAGTGTAAACACATTACTCGTAGTAGACTTACTTTTACTGAGATCCCTTGCAAAATCTGAGTCAACATAGCCTTTGACAATAAAATTTAATCTTTCATAACATGATGCAACATCTAAGGTTCCTCTTACATATCTCAAAATCCTCCTCATATCATCTCAATGATCTTCACCAGAATTTTTCATGAAACGACTAACAATTCTCACTGCTTGTGCAATGTTTAGTATTGTACATGTCATGTCATACATTAAACTTTTCATTATGCATATGATACGCGAGACATTTCTCTCTAATTTGTTTCATTGCTAAGACTTACTATCTTGCATATTGAAGTGTTGCAAAGTAATTATTCTATGAAAGTCAAATCTTCATGTTATTTCTGTCTTGGTGAATTTGCATTCCTAGAATCTGTTTGCTAGTTTTAAGTCCTTGATTTCAAATTCACTAGCCAAGTGTGCCTTCAATTCTTGGATTTGAACTTTGTTGGGACATTTTATTAACATGTCATCCACATACAACAATAAGATAATAAAACTATATCCATCAAACATTTTGTAATACGTACAATGGTTTGAATTGAGTATGTTGTATCTAAGGCTAATAACAAAATAATCAAATCTCTTGTACCAACATCTCGATGCTTGTTTAAGACCATACAGAGATTTGTTTAACTTGCAAGTCAAGTTCTACTTGTGTGTTTCAGCAAAACTTTTTTATTAAAACATACAGATTTTTTTCTTTAAAAAATGAAGTTTTCACGTCTAACTACGCCAAATGTAAGTCAAACATAGCACATATAGTTATGACTATTCTGATTGTTGTAAGTCGAACAATTAGAGAAAATATCCCGTTGAAGTCAATACCGTCTTTCTAGCAAATCTTTTAACCATCAATCTAGCACGATAATGTTCCATTTGGTCATTGTTATCTCATTTGATCTTGTAGACCTATTTAGTTTCGATAGATTTACTTTCTTGTGGAAGTGTAATAAGATCTCATATATTATTTTTATAAAGAGTTTCAATTTCTTCTTGCATTACTATCATCCATAATATGTAACATTACCCTCAATAATGTAATATGAGTTCAAAGTTGGTGCTTGTTTATCCTCAATTGGCCTTTGAACTTGTAAAGATGCAAACTCAACTTGCTCTTGTTCCTTGTGATCTAGTGTAGCTTCATAAGAATCTAAAAGTTCTTGTTTTTTTGTTGATCTTCAACTTAAATTGTAATAGTCTCTAACTTTTTTTTGAAGTGTTATCTTTTTGTACTATTTTCTACAAATACATATTTGTTGATTATTACCATGTGGACAATGGGATCCCACAAGCGATATACCTTAACTCCATTAGCATACCCTAAAAACAAATATTTTCTGGATTTTTTATCCAGCTTTACTATTTCTTGAGTCTTATACATAAAATATATTGGACTTCTAAATGTATGTAAGTGAGAATATTTATACGGCTTGCCAATCCACATATTCATTGGCATTTTCAAATCAATTGTGGTTGATGGTGACCGATTGATCACATAATAGACGATTTTGACTAATTCAGCCCAAAATGATTTAGTCAGTTTTGTAGTTCTCAACATTGTTCTTGTCCGTTTTAATAAGGTTCTATTCATCTGCTCTGCCACTCTTTTTTTTTGTGAAGTGTATGCCACTGTGAATTGTGATTCCTTTATGTTGACAAAAGTTATCAAATTCATCACTATAATATTTTTCTCTATTATTTGTCCTTAAAATTTCAAACACAACTGTTTTTCTTTTAATTGGACTCAACATCTCTTGGAATAGTCATCAATAAAATATACGAAGTATCTTGCACCTTCTAGAGTCATAACCAATGCTTGCCAAATATCAGAGTGGACAATCTCTAAGATAGTCTTACTTCTAGCATTTGAACTGCTAAATTTAAATATGTGTTGCTTACTGATAACACGATGTTCACAAAATAGTAATTAATTCTTTTTTAGTCATGGAATAAGTTTTTTCTTATTGAGAATCTTTAAACCTCGTTTTTGCATGTAACCAAGTTTACGGTGCCACATCATTATTGATTTTTCTTCTGGTTTTGTTGTTGCAACATAAGCTTCTCATTCTTGTTGTGTTTCTACTTTAAGAATGTCCAAATTTGCTATTATTTTTTCTATTTTCATCACCACAAACGCTTCTTTAACTATTTTCATGATAACATTTTGAACATGGGTCTTGCACCCATTGTTGTATAATTGTCTCGATGACAATAGATTCTTCTTCATGCCTTTCACATGGCGTACATCTTGGATAATGCTAATTGTACAATTATACATATTTAATTTGATGATACCAATACCAGCAATCTTCAAAGTATAATCACCTCCCATGAACACAAATCCTCATGAGATAGATTTATATTAATTAAACCATTATCTACGTGATGTCATATACCATGTTGTTCCTTAGTTTATAAATCAGACATTAGTGAAAATTCTTTTACCTTCAACAATTGTGATTGCTTTGTTGTTTAAATTTCGCCATCATCCAAAATACTTGCTATATTTTGTTGAGCATTTGATGACTCAGGGACTTTTTTCTTCATTTTGCTCCAATAATCTTTCTTGGCATGCTCTTTCTTACCACAATTGTAGCATTTGATATTCTTATTACTTTTTTATTTTGATCTATCATGATTGTAACTCCCACTTGGACCACGTTTCATTAATTTTCCTTGTGTCATCGTCAAAACTTCAACTTCCTGAGAACTTGTCTATCTGTATTTCTTGTTTTTGCATTTTGTTTTTTCTTCCAAAACAGATGATGCAATATCGTCGAAGAATAGAAAATCCGTAAGGGTATTGTTCATCAAATTGATAACAAGTTGATCATACAAATCAAGTAAACTTTGTAATAAAATCTTTGGACGTTCAAATGTCTCTATTTTGTAACTTGTTTATGTAAGTTGTAAAAATAAAGTATTCAAAGTATTGATGTGGTCAATTTCCAAAGTGTATTCTACTATTCGAAAAGTGTAAAGTCTTTTCTTTAAAAAGATCATGTTGTGTAGTGACTTTGCATCATACGACTTTGTTAAAGTATTCCAAATTTCTTTCGTCATCTTATTTTCTAACACACTAAATAACACTCCGTCAGTTAGTGCTAAGTGCAAATAAGCAATTGCATCATCGTCCATCTAGTTCCATTTGTTGTTGTTCGTGATCTCTGTGGGTCTATCTCCAATTGTTGTAAGACAATTGTCTTTTCTCAAAAATATCTTCATCTTTATTTTTCATAACAAGAAATTAATTACTCCTGTTAAATTTCTCAACATCAAACTTTGTCGTTAACATAATTCTCTCTTAATAATTAGAGGCTATGATACCACTGTTATAGAATCTATGGATCTTTATGGATTAATGAGTTGTTACACAACTAAAGTAAAGTCAAAAATAATGAGAATAAATTGAACACAAATATTTTACGCGAAAAACATTCAAACAAATCGATGTAAAAACCATGAGTAAGAGAAATAATTTATTTATCTTCACTTGAGCTTAAAAGCTTTTGGAATACAAAAATCTTTCTCTACAAGATAGTTACTAAACCTATATTTATATATTGCGAGCTAAAGAAATAAATGAGATTGGAGAGGGATGATTTAAAATAACAATAGAGCTGCCTATTTATATAGGTTAGCAGCCCACAAATATAGAAAAAATGCAGCCCATATTTTTTGTGAATTTATGCAAATTTAGGCAATCAAATTTTTACATCAAATGACTAATTTAATTTAGTTAAGTAGTCAACGAAAAGATAGGACATGACTTTACCATCAACATGTTATATGTGGGCTAAATCACGGGATTAATGATACCACGGATCCAAGAGAAATAGCTGGATCATTATGATTAGTGGCCAAAATTTAGAAGTTGCATGTTAAGGCCCAATATTTAAATACTTTGAGTTCTTTTATTTTAGGTGGACCAATGACTAGGAGCATCAAGTAGAAGAAGGGGGATGCTTTAATCTTCAGATTTTTCTCCGCTATGGCTATTGTGAATTCTTTCTCGGGAGCAATTCATGAAACTTAGGACCAAGAACATGCAAAGCAGACTCTTAACTCAGCCAAAAGGCACACATTCTTTGGTTTAAATGAGGAAAATCCATGAAAAACTGATCAGATTTCAAGAATACAACGACAATGCTCTTTTATCCATTTGGTAGTCTGCTTCTTATCGCTTATAACATCTCCACAGTAGAAAATTATGCTCGTGCTGTCGTGCATGGCCTGAACCTTTTGGTACTATATCTAACTCTGTATGTGAAGAAAATCCCAGCAGGGCCCCTACCCCAAAATTAGAAGAAATTGAATAAAGACTATTTTTGCAATTTTAAAGGCGAAATTAACTGAATCGTGTCTTATTGAATCATAAGCCCCTGTGATCAGCTACTTGTGTTATAAGCAAGCTGAAAAAATAGCCCGAATCAACTACCAAATGTCATTATCAGTTCCCAGCTAGCAATTCATACTTCAAGAAGTTCCGAAATCACGTATATATTTTGAAGTTTTCACTAGTTTATTTTGGCACCGCCACTTAACCTCTGCTGTACAAATTACACAGACAAAGATGAGGCAATTTAAATTTTTATTACGGAATATAAAGTGAATGGAGAAAGCAAATTAGCAATGTGAAGGTCCCCTTCGTCACAGAAGAGAAAACATGAATAACCAACCTGATATTTTAATCAGTAGTTAGCATGAATTGATGTTAATCTTCATCTAACCACTCTATTTGTTTTTACATGCTCCTAAGTCAACAAAAATGGATTGCAGGAATCTATATCCAAAACCAGTTCCTGTTGCATAAACTTTTCTTTAACTCCTTTTTTATAATGTCTGTATCCAATTTGCGCGTAATTTCTGTTCTCGGACCTACTCCAGTTGTCTTTTCTTCTATTCTCAACAAAGTATACTCTAATTTAGTCCCCTAACCAAGTAAAAGAGACGTATTACAGATTATTGCCCTCTCATATTGCAATAGAAGATTAAACTATATTTGCATTACTTTGATTACATATTACCTCAACATGTTACTATAGCTATGTCTATAAATATGTATCTTGATTGTGCTTTGTTACCAGCTCAGAGTTGAGAGCCTTGCAAAAACAGAATGAGTTCAAAGAAGCTAGTCTTTGCATTTGCAACTTTTGTTCTCATCCTCTGCCACTGTATTCTGTTGAATGCCCAGCTTCAAGTGGGCTTTTATCAAAGCTCCTGTTCTTTGGCTGAACTCATTGTCAAAAATGAGGTTCGGATGGCATTCTTTAATGACAGAGGGGTGGCTGCTGGCCTAGTTAGAATGCATTTTCATGATTGTTTTGTGAGGGTGAGTAAAGATAAACTTACACTTTCTGTTAATGTTTCTGGAATTTAAGCTTCAGAGTTCCTCTCAAGTCCTAACCAGTTACTTCCACCCTTCTCCCAGCTTCCCCTTCAAAATTAGTAAATTACTACTTCTTTATGTGTTATTTGTAATTAAATTCTAGTCCGGGGACTTAAACATGTTGCTTTTGCTGAGACACAGGGATGTGATGGATCTGTGCTTATTGACTCTACTCCATCCAACAAAGCAGAGAAAGATTCACCGGCTAATAATCCCAGTCTTCGAGGGTTCGAAGTCATTGACAATGCAAAGGCTAGACTAGAGAACTTATGCCCTCAAGTCGTCTCATGTGCTGATATTCTTGCGTTTGCAGCAAGGGATAGTGTGGAGATAGTAAGATTTCTAGGTTTCTATTATTCCTTGATCAAACTCATCTAGCAAAATTTCATGTATAAATACATAACTTGGTTTCTCATGCAGACTGGAGGGATTGGCTATGATGTTCCTGCCGGAAGAAGAGATGGAAGGATCTCTGTAGACACTGAGGCATCAGCAAACTTGCCAAGTCCCGGGTCCAATGTCAATCAGCTCACACGAGCCTTTAAAAATAAGGGACTCACTCAAGAAGAAATGGTAACACTCTCCGGTAAGATTTTTAGAATAACCGAATCTAAATATACAATGAGTTGTACTATGTTAATCAAGACGTGGAAAATCAGAGACTCATGGCAGAAACTCTGAAACACTGACACAGGTGCTCACACCATCGGTCGCTCCCATTGCACTTCATTTAGCAATAGACTTTACAGTTTCAACACAACAAACAGCCTAGACCCGAGTTTGGACGGAACGTATGCAGCTCAGCTAATGAGGCAGTGCCCCCAGGGTAATGCAAATCCTAACTTGGTTGTGCCGATGGATCCTCCCACCCCAACCATCACAGATACGAGCTATTATGCCGGAATTCTGGCGAACAGGGGTCTGTTCACTTCTGACCAAACTCTTCTAACGGATGGAGCAACGGCAAATGAAGTGATTCAAAATGCTCAGAGTCCCTTTCTTTGGAAAACGAAACTTGCTGCTGCAATGGTAAATATGGGTAGAATTGGTGTATTAACAGGAAATGCCGGAGAGATACGTGTGAACTGTAGAGTGATAAATGGCTAAAGAGGATTCCCTCAAGGGAAAAATGTACCGTGATGTATAAAGCTGCTACTACTATTCAAAGGAAAACGATAGGGAGGCGGCAGCATCAGCAATGATCATCTTAAATTATTCGATGAGAAATTGCTGTATTAAGCACATAAATGTATTTACAACTCTGTGTGGTCAAGGAATCACCGTAGCCCGACCCCATTGCATGCGCCAGGATTAGAAATGCTAAACGAGCCCTCCCACCGAGTCCCCACATTGGTCTTTTCCTCTTCTCCAGTGTTGGAACGAGCAAATATAGACGATTATTCATGCAATGGCAGATGTTGTCTGGCCTAACATACCACCTGCCCCGCATTTCCCCCCAAATTTTGCTTGTCCTGCCTGGACAATCAAACTGGATAGAAAAACATGAACTTAGACTTCGAAAATGGCGATCTACCCCACCAGATCAAACTAAATCTTTTCTTTGAATTTATCAAATACTGTTATATGCTTTGACTGTGATATCATTCGAGTAGCAGGTAATGCATCATAATATATAGCCGAATACTTTGTAACATTAGAGACTAAGCTCAATCCTAGCAGTACGGTACCAAATTTCTCTAACAGAGACTGACAAGCGACATAGCATTTGTAAATAAAGCCCTCCATTAGTAAATGGTTCAACAAAATTGATAACAAAACTGTCACTACTCAATTTGATTTTAGACAATAATAAAATAAAATGGCAATATTTTTGCTGCTCATCTTCGGAGTTCAATCATGCATATGCCTTAGGTAGTTAGCTCCATGATGGCACTGACAATATCTCCATTGTGAGTCTTAAGAGCCTTCACAGCTTTGGCCTTTGACACACCTGCCTGTGTCATCACCAAGTCAATGTCACGTGGCTCAACATCAGTATCATCAATTTCTTCGTCTTCTTCATCTGCTTGTGCTGCAACAGCTGAAGCAGATATTTCTGACTTTGACACTACAGAACCCACATCTGGCATTCTGAATTGTTGAGCTGCTTGCGTCTGCAGCTGAGAACTCAAGTCCTCTATTTTAGCTTCACCAAATATAACATAGGTCTCGGAATTTGGGCTTTTGAACACATCAGGTTTTGAGATGAAAAACAATATCTGCAGATGGTGAAAAACTTTGAAATGGTAAAACATCATTAGAGCAAATCAAAATAAAATGATTAGATAATAAATCCAATCTTACATTTTTTGTTCTCTTAATAGTGACCCTACTGACACCAGGAACAGGTTTCATGCCAAGCTTCAGCATTGCCTTGCGGCTCTTCTTCTCACTTCTACTCTGCTTAGAACTCTCGTTACCACCTGCATGTGAGTTATTCCCATGAAATGAACTTAAGAGAGGGACAACTAACAATAATATAATTCTAATGGAGTCTAATTGTGCACAGAAAGCAAAACGGAATTAATGAGGACTGGATGGGAGTTGAACACAAGCATTGCACAGATACAGATAATAAGATAATGTGGGGATTAGAGCTCATAAACTTATACAAGTAATAACCTGGAAAAAGTACACATCGTAACAGTAAAATGAAGCACTTCTATTTTATATTTATGGAAGTTATAGCAGGCAGCAGTGAGCAGAATGAGCCATTTCCTAGCAGGGTATAAGCTCTCATGTCAGCTGCAAGTGCAAATAAACACAAGAAGGCAGAAAGATTCTGGGAGAGGAATAAAAGGAAAAGCACTGTACACAAAACACTATTGAGAAGGGAACTTCATCAATTGTATTAACTGACTGCCCATATTAGCAACAGGAAATCCAGAGAAGAATAAGCAGGGAAACTTGTACATTATATTATTCTGACTTCAGCAGAAAAAAATTAATAATATTCATTAAATAACTTTTGAAGACTAGCAGGTGAATTTTGAGTTAATGAGGAATGGCCGAAAAGATAGGAGATACATAGGGAACGCACAATCACAGTTCTGGCACCATTTACACGTACGACATAAACATATGGTAGAAGAAAAAGCTTTATAAAAAAAATGGAAAAAATATGATGAAGTGCAAGAAATATTACACAATGGATATACTAGCTGCCAACAGTTACAGAATGATTAGCAGACCCTGAAGGAGAAATAGAATGGCGTATAATCAGATATCAGTTAAAAATAAACAGCATTAAAGTATAAGAATAAAATCTCAAACATCAGTTCAAAAATCAGTAGTCAGAAGAGTTGTGGCATATCCAAATGTTGTATCAGGGAATCCTAGTTCAATTAAACGATATGATTAACATATAATAAAAATACTGACTTATAGACCTAATAGAAATCGTCCATTTGAAAATTAATTCAAATGCACATAGAGAAAATTCAAAAACAACAGTGAACTGAGAGCACTTTAACCTTGGGCATCATCTTTGTCATCATCATCCTCATCATCGGAATCCTCAGCATCGTCTTCATGGTCATCTTCGTCCTTCACGTCCTCCACTACAGGTTCTTCGTTCTGATACAATTTCCAAACTTTCATTCATTTTCCAACCAAAATTTAAATAAATAAACAAAATATGAGTAGTACATTTCATTCACCAGAAGCCATAGATTGACAGAGAGAAAATACAAGTCTTAAGGTTAACCAACAGCAGGCTACCTGAAGCTTCTTCTCAGCTTCGACTTCTTCAATGACTGGACCCGGCATTCTTCCGCTCGATTCCAGTGATGGAGAATTTGCGTGGGAAACAGAAATAGAAGAGGATAACCCTTGTTAGAACCGTGCGAAGCGATGAAGGTTTTAAAACCTAGGGTTCCTTTCATTATGGGCCTCGGCTGTTTGGTCCAGTAGCTTAAAAGTCCATCTTTCTTTTACTTACATCCCTGAGCCCACTTAGGAATGAGTGCAAAATGCGTGCATCTTTTTCTTTTAGATTTAGACATTTACCCAAAAAAAAAAATTCCTTCTAAAACAGTAGGCGTTTTACAAGTTGAAAAACAAATAGTTGCTTTCCTGGACATCAATCTTTACTTAAATATTCTCTTTCTTTTTAAAAACAAAAAAATAAAACTCTCTATTGATATTTCTTCTTTGCATCCTTACATGGGGGGAGTGAGCAATAAAATCGAAGAATGAAACCAATCAAACTAAACTATAGCATATCATCTACTCATGACATACTCAAGTATCTTCTGGGTCGGGCTAACCCATTTCAGGTTTTTCGCGGATCACTATTGTGGCTTTAGTAAAGCTCTTTGAAGTTAGGCTTATTCATACGTTTATCTATTACTACTTCGGTACTTCTACCTTTCCCTTTGTAGAATTCTCTCTAAATCGGCACAATTATTCAGCACTCCATGCCCCACAGCATTTAATAGAGACCTGTAAAACTTAGAATTAAACATCACATTAAGCCTCTTAATTATGAGCACATATCATTTCATCAATAATAATGACCTTAACTCATTACCCCTTTATCGCTTTATCCCCACTTTAATTTTAAAGAAATTTTTAAAAAAAGATTGATTAGATGCGAAAGAGAAGGAAAAGCAATGACAAGCCGTGGACCGCCTATGATTTCTGGTTTCTAGCAGCATAATAGTAACTATGGCTGATTAAGGCCTACTCAATTGAAACAGCCTCTATAGAATCCAGGTGATTTTCATTCATTGCTCAAAAGTTTCAGATTTCGCCACGATCACAAAATGATGACCCAGAAACTATCTACACGAAGAAGTTTTATCCCGCATTTCTCAACGACTTTCTCGTCTGCTTCCTTGCTAACCTCCAGCCTTCATTGTCTACGGCATGGCAGTGGCCTGAAGTTCCAGTCCATTTTCGGCAAGGCGCGGCTAAATCGCAAACAAAACAATAACACTGCACTTGAAGATGCATTTGAGTTAAAGAATTAAACATGAATTTAAGCAAGAAATACTCAAACGATATAATTGTTGATTGATCGTAGCAATCAGATGTCACAACCAAGAATTACCTGTTCACAGCAGCTCTCGTGAGGCGTCTTCTCAAAAGGATATTTCAGACAAACATGTCTTGAATGTGGGTAATCCCTACACGCCACCTAGGGGAACGCACGGAAATCACATAGCGGAACTTCAAGGAATTAAGTGCAAGAACTTCAAGAATTCAAAAGGGTTTCATAATCAAAGCAAAATGGAGTATCAAAACAAAAATAGATTTCAGAAAGCTAACACTTTTACTCTCGGGCTTAAAAGAAAAAGTACCACGAAAGGGAACGAGAGGTGATCAAATTAAAAAAACCTGGCCTTTTTCAGCAATAACAGAGAAGTCACTTGAGGAATCCACATTTGCAAGACTCCTCGAAACGGAGAGCTTTGAGTTATCATCGGGATCAAATTCTAAGATAAAACAATCTTCCGTCTTTTCAATCTCCCTGATTTTCTCTCTGGTTTTCAGAATGAAAATAGGTCTCAAAGGACTCCCATCTTGTTCAGAAATGGGCGAAGAGCACAAATCAATGTCGATCACAGCTTTCGAATTTTCTAATCTTGAGGAGTAGCCCTTCACTTTTGGTACAGATTTTTTCTTCTTTTCACCCATTTCCTTTTCCGGATCCCAGTCGCGAAGCGAAACGCCGAAACCCCGGAGGAGGAAGAACGTCGCTTCGCGAATGACTGAATGATTGGATGGGCACAGGAAAGCTTGTTCGAAATTTTGAAATTCTGAAAGCCGTTCAGCTTTTGGATTTTCCAGATTCGTTTGGAAGCAGCGAGCCCAAATATTACTTTTCTAGAAGCCCGATCTAATTGGGCCTGGAATTGGACATCATTGAATGAACATCTCTCTTTTCCTATTGCACCCCCGTTTAGTAATGGTTAATACTCTTGATAAACTCATTGTGCTTGATTATCAAGAGTTTCCGTCTTTTAATTTTGAAACTTAAAATCTAGTTAAATAATTATATAAACTGCATGAGTAATATTGGTAACTAAAATATCTTATGTTAAGTCTTAACATGGCTGAATTAGGACAAGTTTTGTAAGGGAAAAAAACAATTCCACTTTTTTGAGAATGAGAAGAAAAATTCATTTTGAGAATTGTTACTCTTTTGCTGTTGGTATATTAGTTGGGGGGCCCATACGTGCAATAATGCATTTAGGTGATAAAAATAAATACTAGTTGATAGAGAAATAAAATGCACCATACTTCATTAAAATAAATAAGATAAATATAAAATAAACTCGAGTTGATATAAAATTTTGCAAAAGTATATATGCATATTCTCTATATTTCATAGTTCTCACAAGAATCAATAATTTAACTTTTAGAAGGATTTTTAAATATGAAGAAAAAAATTTTAGTGAGAAAATGGAGTTTTTAACCAAAATACCCCATCTTTTTTTATATTTGATCCAGAATAACCTTAATTGTGGAAGACATACCAAAATAACCCAAAACGTGAATTTCATTCGCTTCGTCATTATTTTCATTTTTTTTTTCATTTCTTATCCAACGGCATTCACGTCGTTGGATTAAACAAAAAAAAAAAAAAGAGAAGGACGTTGAATGCCATGTCTTTCAAATTTTTTTTTTTAAAAAAATACTTATACGTCTCTCGTAGAAATGTCTAAGTACTATTTCTCTTTTTCTTTTTCTTTTTTTTTCATTTCATCATTATTCATTTCTTAATATTGATTTCTTTTTTTTTTTTTAAAAGAGGTAATTAACTCAACAAATAAAAAAAAATCAATTAGTAATTTTTTTTATATAAACTAATTAGCTAAAAAAACTACATAATTATTAATTTATATTTATTATTTTTATAAACTAATTAGCTCAACAAAAAATTACACAAGTATTATTATTTTTTATTATATAAAATATATCTTTAGATTAGAAAATTAGGAAATATATTTTTATTAATAAATATTTTTCAATTTTATAACAATTTTCATATTTCCAAAATTATATTTACTAATTTTTAATCTAAAAATATATTTTATATAATAAACAAAAATTAATAATTGTATTTTTTTTAGCTAATTAGTTTATAAAATTGATAAATATAAATTAATAATTGTGTAGTTTTTTTTAGCTAATTAGTTTATATAAAAAAATTACAAATTGATTTTTTTATTTGTTGAGTTAATTACCTCTTTTTAAAATAAAAAAAAGAAATCAAGATTAAGAAATGAATAATGATGAAATGAAAAAAAAAAAGAAAAAGATAAATAGTACTTAGACGTTTCTCCCACATACGTTTAAGTAGTTTTTTTTTTTTAATTCGAAGTACATAAATGATATTGATGTCGTTGAGTAAGAAATTAAAAAAAATTAAAATAATGACGACGTGAATACCATTCACGTTTTGGGTCATTTTGGTATGTATATAATAATGAAGATAGATTATTTTGAATTAAATATAAAAAGTTAGGGTATTTTGATTAAAAAATCGAGAAAATGACTTAGAGTCTATACCTTGAATTGTGAAAGCGAATAAAAAATTGCAAATCCAAAACCATAGCAAGCAGTCGTCGTTATTATCCCTCTATCGAATACTCTCCTACACTACTTTTCATAAAAAAAAAAAAATTCTGTCACTTAGTAGTTCGTACACACTGCAATCTGTAAAAATTTCTGGGTCGCCTGTACCGTGTCAAATCAAGAAGTAGGTAAAGGGGTTGGTGGGGATGTTTCATTTATCTAATTTAATTTATTTTTAGTTATTGCTATAGATTGTCTTTGATGATGATGACTTCCATGCCCTGCTGGCGTTTATTGAATGGTCTAAAGTTGCTGCCATAAGTCCATGGGAAAGAGTAGTTGAATTGCGTTTTCGAGTTCGATTTTGACTTTCCAACTTTCCTCGTTGAACACTGAATTTTCACGTATACATATATAATTAAGAGTAAAAACACTTAATTGAATGAATTGAACACCCGATCATGTTAATAAATGGATGAAATTTTTCATTTTCAATTTAAATTTAAATATTTTTAGTGACATTATTTTGTTGTAAAGGATTTAACTATTTTAGTAGTTTATCTTTTCCAAATGGATGGTTTGATCTATTATATAAAAGAAAGAGAAGAAATCAACCTTTTCAACAATAAAATTTGAGGCTTGAATAGAGTCATGATCAAGTGCAGCCGGCTCTCATAAGCCCCTCATGCATAGAAAATGAATTAGGAATAAATCTGATACCATATTAAAAAATTAAGTTTTCTTTATTTCTTAAAACAATTTTAGCAAAGCTTGTTTCAATGCGTTAAGATTTTAATTTGAGTTTAACTTTACTTAAAAAAAAGGATTATAGGTGAAAATTTGTCTAATTATTTATGAGAAAAACTACGTGGGATTCAACAAAAAAAATTATATAACTTAAAAGGAAATTGCAAATTGAGATATCTTGATTTTGAGTAAAAATGAATTTAGGTAACCATTAATTTTTGGGCAGAGTACGTAATCAAATTAAATAAATATAATAATTGGGAAGGCTTTCCTATATTATGCAATTAAGTCTGATATCATATCAAATCACATTGGAAAATCCTTACATAGTTCAAGATTTCACGTACTATATGTTTAAAACGATCCATACATAATGAAAATATTTATATACTACACCTTTCCTAAAATATAAGTTATTTTTACATTTGTATATGTATTAAATAAGAATATCTTATATTTCAAATATCATTAAATTTATTCTATTCTCTCATTTATAATTACAATTTTAACTCTATTTTAATAGGAAATAAAATTAAAAACCTTGTAACCATATTGATAAATTTAAAATGACAAGAAATTGAAATTAAAATAATTTATATTTTAAAATGAAGATAAAATTAATTTTATTCTAACATGTGTACATATAATTTAAGAATATGCGAGTTATTCCTATCTAAGATGCTTTGTACATTTACACTTATTAAGAAAATATTTTAGTTTACTAAAATACCTTCATTTATTATTATGTTATATTCTTTTTTAAAAAATTGAAATTAGACTATTTTTTTAATCTTTATTCATTTAATACGAAAAGTAAGATTGGAAAAAAACATATTACTTCTATTTCATTCCAATTGTTCGATTTCTAATTTTAGTATGCACATTTACAATTGCATCATTATTATTAATGAATAATTTGAATGAATTTTTAACTATTTAATGAAAAATATAGATTTTTAGAAGAATTAATAGATATAAACTATCTTTTAAATTAGAGTAATTTAAGAATTTTAATTACATAATTATCATTTTCAATATTTATCTTAATTATTGTGTAAATATAATTTAAATGAGAGAGATGTGATACAATATAACTCTCAAATTTTTTTATATTTTAAAATAAAAAATTTAATCAAAATATGTTAGAAGTTGACGACGCATCGAATATTAATTTTGACCTATTCATGTTTCTATAACTGTTTGGCTTAGAAAAAAAATTCAAAGGGCAATCAAGGTCAACTTTACTCTATAATTACAGGGGAATAAAAAGTTAAGTCCCATTAAATATGGTTAGTTTATCCTTTTTGATTAATTTGCAATTCTAGGCGCTCTCCTGACTTGGGCCATATGTCATCCCTACCCTTTATCGGTTTCATCAACTATAGCTACCAAACTTTTATTTAATTAATTTTTAAAAGGAAAAAGACAAATGTTATATAAAGGCACCGCACTGGGGAGGGACTCATATTCTCGTCCCGAAGCTGCCTTTTTGGGTTCCCACTTCTCCCGTTGCCCTTCACACTTCGTAGCACCCACTCCCAGAGAGAGAGAGAGAGAGAGAAAATTCTCAAGGTTGTGCAAATCCGATGGCCGGAGAAGAGGAAGCTTGCTTATATGCCATGCAGCTAGCTAGCGCATCGGTGCTGCCTATGGTTCTCAAATCAGCAATTGAACTCGATCTTTTAGAGCTTATTAAAAAAGCCGGACCAGGTGCCTATGTCTCTCCGTCGGAGCTGGCTGCTCAGCTTCCCACACAGAACCCAGATGCACCCGTCATGCTTGACAGAATCCTCCGCCTCCTGGCTAGCTATTCCGTCCTCAATTGTACTCTCAAGAATCTTCCCGGAGGTGGTGTTGAGAGGCTTTATGGTCTGGCACCTGTCTGCAAGTTCCTCACCAAAAACGAGGATGGCGTGTCTATGTCCGCTCTGTTGCTTATGAATCAAGACAAAGTCCTCATGGAAAGCTGGTGAGCCACATGTTTTTCGCTTCTTTTAATTATTATTATTAAAAAAAATTTGGGTAATTACTCGTTTTTCACTCTACCACCAAAAGTAATGATTTTAATTACTGTTTATGTGACGCTGGACTAGCTGTTGTAATTACTGTTTAATGAGTGAAACCCTTCGTATAGACTTACTAGTAAAAAATTGTTGGAAGTTATTCTATTTTCACATAAAATTAATATTCATATTTATATTTTATGGTAAGAAAGATAGTATAATAGTATCCTATAGTAAAAAAATTTCTTCTTGTCTTTTTATCAACTCTAAGAATAAGAATATTAATGTAACCCAAAAAATATTAGTGGTCCCATTTACTTGAGAAATAGGAATTCAAAACAGGAAATTTGTTCCAGAAAAGGCTAAAGGCCTACCCCGATCGGCTAATAAAAATAGCATTTTGTAGCATAAACAAAGTAATCATATATATATATATATATATATATATATATATATAACAAAATGAAATGTGGGTGTGGCAGGTGAACGAAAATGAAAGGGGCTAGGTAGTGGTGTCGTAATGGAAAGTGTGGGTGTGATCTTTCTAGAACGTGAATTTAAAAATTTTAAAAGATATACGTAACTAACTAACTGCTGCATTAAAATTTTCCTTTTTTTTTAGTAAAAGGAATTTGGATCCCCACAATTTTCACAAATTATAAAAAATTGCTATTACTTTTGTCTTATTTTAAAGGTGTGAAAATATGAATATCGTATTCTTAAGATATTATTGAATTTAATTTTTAATCTTCTATTTATAACAATAATTTGTATTATTTTAACAAAAGCGTTGAATAAAGAGTAAAATTGAAAATATATTAAAAATCATGCATTTAAAATTATAAAATAAATAATTCATCCAATCTCTAAATATAAGTTGTTTGATTTAATTTTGTACAAATTAATGAATTTTTTTCTCAAAAATATTTTTAATTATTAGTTTTAAAAAATAATAAATAAAATTAAATAAGTTTAATATGGAAAGACAAATATAAAATATACTTAGAATTAAAATTATGTAACATAATTTATATTTTGAAATTAAAAAAAAACATTTAAAAAACTAATATTTATGAATATATGGAGTAATTATCAGAATATTCATCTGAGGCATAATTATTATACCTGTGCTGCACAGGTACCACTTAAAAGATGCTATTCTTGATGGAGGAATTCCTTTTAATAAGGCTTATGGAATGACTGCATTTGATTACCATGGCACTGATCCAAGATTCAACAAAGTTTTCAACCAAGGAATGTCTAACCACTCAACCATTATCCTGAAGAAGATTTTGGAGACATACAAGGGATTCGAAGGCCTCAAAACTGTGGTTGATGTTGGTGGTGGAACTGGGGCTACAGTTGGTATGATCGTCTCAAAATATCCATCAATCAAGGGCATCAACTTTGATTTGCCCCACGTAATCGAAGATGCTCCATCTTATCCAGGTGTGGAGCATGTTGGTGGAGATATGTTCGTCAGTGTCCCCAAAGGGGATGCCATTTTCATGAAGGTGTGATGTGCATTTACTTTTACTCTCTAACTATTCTTGCTAACTGCTCCACACACACACACACACTATATATATATATATACAAATTATATATTTGTATTTTTTAAATTTTCACTTATTATTTTTTCTTTAATTATAAATCTCAAAGTTTGAAAACTAACTATATGCTCGAGAATATTTTCGAACTCAACTCTGTCTTGACTGGTTTACTCCCTATTGATATATGGTTTTGACTGTTTCTGATATATGACTAAATTTAATTCTTGCAGTGGATTTGTCACGACTGGAGTGATGAGCATTGCCTGAAATTCTTGAAGAATTGCTACGTTTCCCTTCCGGAAAACGGGAAGGTGATCCTTGCTGAATGCGTTCTTCCCGAAGCCCCAGACGCAACACTTCCAACCCAAAATGTAGTCCATGTTGATGTTATCATGTTAGCACACAACCCAGGTGGGAAAGAGAGGACTGAAAAGGAATTCGAGGCTATGGCAAAGAAGGCAGGATTCAAAGACTTTCGCAAGATATGCTGTGCTTACAAGTACACTTGGATCATGGAATTGCTTAAGTGATATGAGTTTGAATCCCTTGTTTTGATTGATATATTATATTGTTGTGCGCCTGGTACTTCTGGATTTTTATTTTTGGTTTTTGGCGTTGAAACCAAACGTCTCCTTGTAATCATCCAACGCAGAGTATTGAGCAAATAAATCCCTCATTTTTCAGCACGATTTTTATTTTCCGATTCATGAACGTATTGGTTTTTAAGTTTGTTGAAATTGAGTGAAAAAAATATACAATTGTATTTATCTTTGTCACAAAATACTGATCATTTTAATTTTAATCTTTTCTGTCAAAACATTAGTCATAATTATGACTTTTTTTTATTTTACCTTCCAACTAATATTATCTCTCTAAATAAATTAAAATTTGTAATTGAGATAAAATTAAATTTAAGTAGTAAAGAATACTTAAAAATTTAAGTATTGCAAAATGATAAAATGATTAATATGTTTGAAATGTTGAAAATCCTTATTTGGGTGCATATTCAAACCGCATTAGGTGAAGGTTCACCTCATCTAAGAACTATGAACACTGACTGACATGATAATTCTGTAACTTTTTGTGGGACTATAGGAATGTTAATTTAAGTTATCGTATGGTTCAATTTTTATATTAGATTGAACTTTATTATAACATTTAAGTGAAAATTTGTGCTAGCTTGGGCCATCTTTCTCTCTTGGCCATCGAATCAAATTTTGAACTGGACTGGATTGATCTCGGAGCCAAATGGTCATTCTTAAGCAAAAATGGAATCATTTTGATCCTTCTAATCAAGCTGAGAGAGTCCGCTCGAATTTAGAATTGGATTGAGCTACATCATTTTAAACTCATAAAAATTCGGATTGATCCCACTTTCGTCCGGCGGCAGCACGTTTTGCCACCTTAGGTGGGAGGACAAATGATTGCCAAGAGTTCTGTGTGAGGCTATGTTTAGTGATTAGAGGGGGAAGCGAATGATAAGAATTCAAATAAGGTAAATTTTATAACGAGAATAATAATTTTAAAAAAAGTTTATATTTAAGAAAATGTTTTGAATCAAATTGAAGTTAAAATTTTCATTCAGTCAATCGATTTGGTTGGTTAATTCTTTAGACTCTCGGATTTAAATACTATTCACTATGATGTGTGAACATCCATTTATTTCTTCAATTTGTTCATTAAAGAAATATGATGCATATACCGGTTGTTATTTAAAACGTGGACAGAGTTTAAAATATTAAAGTACCGTAAAGGAGGGGGTAAATTTTGTTTGTTTTTTTTGTGTATATATATCATATATTTACACACTTTTTAACATTTTTAGCTGTAAAAATTAATCAAAATACACTCTTTAATTTTTTAAAAAAAGAATTACCTTTTCAAGTTTAAAAATTGGATCTATATCTAAATGCACTAAATACATAATGTAAAATCTTTTACTACTTCCGCTCCTTTTTATAAGATGTAATAAAAAATTCATTTGTTCATTAAATATTAAATTTTTTATTACTTTTTATAATTATTTTGCCTATTATTGATTATTTTACTCATATATATATCTTTTCTTGTTTTAAATAAAATAAATATCCATTGAATAAAAAAAAATTTTAAATACAATAAATAAGAGTATAATATGATATAAAATATTTATAAAATTAATTATAATATCTTATAAAAAGGGACCGTATAATAATTAAGAAAAAAAAAGATTATCCAAAAAGCCTGCGGGAACTGGGCCTGTGGGCTATGAAGGTAATATTTGCCATAAATAGCAAAGACAACTGGATTGGACTCTTATTTTATGTAGGAATATTCTTCAGCCTCACCAGGACAATGGACCAAATTAATGAACATAAGGTGCGTTATCATGAGACCGGACCATAACATATCAAACTTCCAATTCATCGATTCATTATATAAATAATTCGGCATACCCCAAGAGGACTTGACCTTGATTTAAAAAATAAAATCCTAAGAGTAACATTAAAACAATTTGTTTTTTGACATTTTCAAAGGCAACAGTTATAATTTTATTTATTTCTTGCCAGACCAGCTTGCATATTTGCAATTAAAATATCTGGCTTAGTACTCACCCTCATGGGTAATGAGTAATGACACAAATGAATCCAGACATGTTCTTCATTGTTAAAACTTTAAATTTGTTTAAAAAGTTTTTTAAAGAAAACTTATTCCAAAATTTAATACAACAATTTTACCTTTAAGAATATCAATAGGAAAAGAAAAAACATTTCGAAAAGAATCTCCATAGTATGCAACTTTTTAAAAACGTCTTGTTTTCAGCTTCTTTTTAAAATAAAATTAAAGTGAAAAATAATCTAAAATGAATTTTGACCAAAAAAAAAGAGAGTAAAAATGACTTGTTTTAAGCACCTTAGAACAGGAGTAATTGTCACCTGGCAAGTTTGAATTTGCTTGCTTAACTTTGATATATCATTAGAGCAAACAAAACTAGCAAGACAAAGAGAGCATCAGATATGCCGAGTACATTAACATAAATTACAGAAATAAAGGGGGGAAAATTAAATACAACATGATGGCGGCCATTTTCCTTTGACCAAAATAGAAACCATGATTAGGAAGGGAAACGAATGTTCACAACTTATTGATAAAAAAACACTAAAAAAAAAAAATGGTACGGGAGGATAAGAAAGTTCACATACACACAAGTTACAACTGAACTTTATATTCAGAATTGTCACTTGTGCTGATGGTACATGTTTACAAAGGAACTGCAATTTTTATCTTATTATTATTATTTTTTTCTTCTGATTTAGCCCTTCGCTAATAAAATATTGAAGCATCAACTGAAAATAGCCATACGAGAGTAATATATTGCTAGGTTGATAATACCACATCCTAGGCACGGCAGGAACTATCAAGTTCATAAGCAAAGGAGCGCCATTAGCTTTTGAAAAGTTCTAAACAGTGTTCCTGGTCCAGATTCCTGCTCCAGAACTTACTGTAATACTCTGCATAGGTAAAATCCCTGTATACTCTTGGTGATCCATCATCTGTAAGAGCCTTTGGAGCGCTAATTACAGAATCGTTAGATGGACAGAGGAAGGAAGCCACTGAAAGTCTCGGTTTATCCGCATTCACAACGGCTCGGTGCCATACACTTTTGTACTTGCCATTACTTAAGGCCTACAAAAAAAGAAAAAAAAAAATTGGATTTTTACTTCGTTATAAGTGTTCCAGCGAAGAAACTGCAAATTGAATGTCAATGGCATAAATATGGGATTACTACTAATTACTCCCTCTCTCTGTCAGATTTAATAAGTCGTTATAAACATTGCAAATGTTTAAATTGCTGCTAAATCTTTAAATTTCCCGTTCCTTTGCTAGTTTTGGATGCCAGATTGCACAAAAATGTGAAAGATGTAGAATACCTGTATCTGATCACCAATATTGATGACAAAAGCATCTGGATGGGGTTTTACCGCTAACCATTTACCATCCTTGAAGACTTGAAGACCTGCTACATCCAAGTCTTGAAGTAGAATAGTGAGGGCATTAGGATCGGTGTGTCCAGGCAATCCATAAGTCAATTCGGGTTGGGGACAAGGAGGGTAATAGTTCACAGCCATATGTTGTCCCTGTTCACCTAGCACATCTTTGAGGCAATCTTTTTCTAGACCTAAGCTCTCGGATATGAGTTCCTGTATTCTGAACCCAAGTTGTCGAACTTCCGTGCAATAACTGCTCACAGTATCCCTGTAAGGTCAAGATTTCTGCATTAGGGTGATATATTTCCACTGCTGAAAGTTTATCCCTTTTATTTCTTTAAATCTTTGAGAGAATTTTTATTTTTATTTTTATCAATCGAAGAACATCAAGCGGTACATGACATCACTTGAGCATGATGAACATGGGGAAATCTTGAGCTTCCCTACGGCCCATAATGACGTTCTTAAGAAAATGGACAATAATACTCAATGAAATAATGAGGATACATAAATAATACATAATATATATATATATATAATTAAACATTTTCTCCATTTAAGTTAAATGTTTAAAGATAATATTAATTTTTCCAAGTTGGTGTGCTTGGAGTCAGACGATATGATCAACTCAACTATCATAAATTGATAATGATTGATCTCGAATAATATCAATGACAGAAGAACGATTTTTTATTTATTTATTTTTTTATTTTAAGAGGAGTAAATTAATGACGGCAGACGCCTGATCATTAATTTCCAATAATACTACTTGTAGAATTAAAAGATCTTCCAGAAGCGTACCCATTATCTTAGACTAATTGAACCGTGCAAGGCCCCGCTCCTTCGCTGGCCTTATGATTCTGTGAACCTTAAGATGTTTTAAAAAAATCTTAAGCCTCATGATTTGATTCATCATTGCTATTATGCCCAATTAATTGTACTTTCAAGATCCTTTTATTCCATTCAATTGAAAGCAATGTCAATTTTACTAGTCTTAGGCAACACGTCCTTTTCCCCACTAACTCCACTCAAGACTTTACTTTTTTCCTTCTATATGTACAAAGCACGACAAGATAGAAAAGAAACAAAAGAAGAATACAAATAATACTTAATTTGAATATGAAATTTGTGATGCGTATCTATTATTTTACGATTCACTGATTAATTCAAATTCATTCTTCTATTAAATATGCTAAGAATAATAGAATTATTAGCATACTTTTAAAATAAAAGACTTTGGATTTTTAAAAGT
Source organism: Apocynum venetum (assembly GCA_019593545.1). Lineage (NCBI taxonomy): Eukaryota > Viridiplantae > Streptophyta > Magnoliopsida > Gentianales > Apocynaceae > Apocynum > Apocynum venetum. The sequence goes on along the minus strand of SRSM01000331.1, from coordinate 5,477,106 downwards.
AAAACTTTTACTTATAAACTCATACTTCATCAAGACTATCAAAATATTGTAATGATTGAAAAAATATGTAATTTTATTTTTCGTAATTCTTAAAGGCTATTGCTATTTGTGGTTTAATGCATATGACATTTTAGACTGAATAAATATTTCTAAACTAAACTTATTTTTGCAAATTTTGATAAACAGTTATTGACTTTTTTTCTCAATACCTATTATTTTTACTAATCTCCTCTCACTCCCACGTATTATTATTTCATTTTTTATATATTTTGATCAAAAGGCTCTATAGTAATTTAATAAAAAATATTTTATTTTCATAAATTAATTTATGGGTAAAATTTAAAAATTATTTACATTTTAAAATAGATGTTATAGATAATTATTACAAATAACAAATGATACCGGATATGTTTATGCGTTCAATATTATTTCTATACTATTTTTTAATCAAAATATTATAATAATTTTACACTTATTGATATAGAATTACTCTCTTCATCTCACTAGGATAGATATGTAAAATTTTCACACATAATAATAAAACATATTTAATTTATTCTTCATATTTGGTCACTTCATCTTACATTTAAAATTTGATCAAATTCAAATCTAATTGTGTAAAAATGTGTATGAATTTGGTTTGAAGTATATGAAAAATTGTGTACCTTATATTTGAAAAGTGAAATATTTAACTTAATATGTATTATTTTAATAGCTTGAAAATAAGTTTTATAATAACAAAGTGAGTTATATATATATATTATGTAATTAAAAATTAAATAACACACTTAATAAGAAAAAAATGATAATTATCATTTCAATTATCCACTTTGAACTTGCACAAGAATTAATAAAAATATTGAAAATGATAATTATGCAAATAAAGTTCATAAGTTGCTCTAATTTAATAGTTAATATATATGTATTAATTTTTTCTAAAAAAATGCATTGTCAATCAAATAATTGATAACTCATCAAAATAATTTATTAATAATAAGAGTATAATTGTAAAAAATATGTACTAAAATTAAAAATTGAACAATTTAAATAAGATATATTAAAATAGAATTGTAGACAATTAAAATAAGATGGGAGTATAATTTTAGGAGGAAGAAAAGAAAGAAAAAAAAAGCCCGGTTACAGCCGCACTGTGATTATGCACCGTTTCCAGCCGACGAGATCGGATCATGTGATGTCAACGCGGGATTTCTCATGATGTCAGCGAAAACAGCTTTGTCTTCATAAATAGTGACGAATTGCGGGCGATGATGATGATGCTATCTTATTTACATCATCCGCTGCGTCATCGCACTTTTTAACGCGCTAAAACAATACGTGGAGTTACAGGGTCTTAATTTTTATTTATTTATTGGCAGCAGCACATGACGCACTAGCACGGTGGTATCCTACAAATTTTTGTTACCCAAATTTACTTAGATGATGTATTTTTAATTATTTTTTTGAAAGGCATTTGAAAATAAACTAATATAAAAAAAAGGGAGATTGAGGTTATGCGGGGAGGATAATGAAGTAAAGAAGTACAGAACCACGTAGTTCGCATGAAAACCACTCTTCTGAAGATTATTATTATTATTTTTATTTAGAAAACAACCCTTTTCTGAAGATTGAATTAGCCCGTATTTGAATTCTGCCTAAGTTATGCGGCTAGAAATCGATCCCTATGATCGAAGTCGCGCCTGGCACGTGGCACATGGCTTAAAACTAGTAAAGTCGATCTATTCTAAATTGGGACTCAGGGAGTCAAAGGACCAATTGAACATTTCTGGAATTTTTTTAATCCCACAATCAATGTTTTCCAAAGGGATTCATCCTAAAAGCCCAAAATTAATAGTTACTAGTTTCCTTATGAGCTACATAAAAGGTTCTGCCATGGGGGAACTGAAATATACTTTCTGTTGCATTATTATAATTTTTTTATTTTTGTAAATGATGTAAGTTACTACAATTTAGTTATATTGGAGTATCTTATTCTCATCAAAATCATGGGTCCACAATTATTCTCTTTTAGTACTTTTTTTTTTTTAAGGGTCTCTTTTAGTGCCATGGTAGTACTGCTAATTTTAATAAATTCTTATGATGTTGCATTTACACCCAATCTCAAAATTATGCAGCAGGTAGCTGGGGAGAAGTTTCGTTTACTTACTTGAAAAAAGGTGGATTAGATGGCCACTCGGGAACATATTTATCCAAAGGATGGCAGTGAAGGCGGAGATAGTCTCTCCAATTGTGTACCGTCTCTTTTTTTACATTGAAGCTCGTCGACAGTCTCATGGTTTTCGATGGGTCATCAGAGTAATGCTTTAACTTCTCTTCCACGGGGAGATTGAAGAATTCCTTTGCCACGTTCTGCATTCTCTCCACAATGTTCTTCGGCAACCCATGACTTATTACCTAGTATATTCCCACCAAAAAAAAAACTTTAGAAAAGTAATTTAAGACGCTACTAGATTTATGCACAATTTCAAAGTATAAACCAACTGTCCACCACCTCGATGATTCCATAATTAGATTAAACCTATATAGAAGTATACAAATAACAGAACCTGAAAAAAACCGTAGTCTCCGCAGGCGTCGCCGACTTGTCGGACTATTCGGGGCCTATTTTCGCAGCCCAGGTCGATTATGGGGACATCTTCACAGTCAGACACTTCAGAAAGGTTAGGTCTCTCCGACTCCGGACGGACATAACTTTCGGGAAGGCTGGCGTAGCGAATTCCGCTTGATATAACTTTAGTATCCATTAACTCTGGCGAATATAACACATCTAACAGAACTCAAAAAGTAGTAAACTAAAGCCGAACCATGGCTCTTTTTACTAATATCGGAAACATGGATTGGCATTAATATATAGGGCAGTTCTTGTCGAGGCAAAGCAATTTTAGAGATTACAGTTGACCTTCAAGTCTTCTTCCAATAATTAATTGACACCTGGCCATAAATACTGATGCCATTTCACTTCAAAAAAGATAAAATGGCAAAATAACATGGCAGAATTTTTATAATAATTTTATTGGGATTGGCAGAATACTATAATTAATATATAATATTATGTATATATTATTTATATTATATTATATAATCTAATTTTTATATATTATATATTATATATGTAAAAAATATTATATATTATATATTTTAAAAAAAAATAAAAAATAAAATTTGAACTATAGTTCGATTCGTTACATTAAACTAATCGAATGGAATGTTTACAAACAAATAAATAATCGAATAAACACAAATAATATTACAACATTGCTCGAATACCGTTCTACTTGGGAAACTTCAAACTCGATTAATTGGTGTTCGAATATAGCCTAGCTAACTGTAACTAGCTTAGCTTTGGTACTGGTAGTAGAAACACACGGGCCAGCTACCCGCAGATTGACGCCTTCTTCATGAAGCAAGAAAATAGGTCGAAGAAGCATATGATGACATGGGATTGATTAAGTTCTATCCATGAGTCGAGCGATTCAATTTCTTGACAAGATAAAAAAAAAATATATGGGTTGCTTAGTTATCTCTGCAACAATGACATAGAGTTTGACCAGTTCCAAAACAATTCCCTTCCAGATGGATTTTCAATTTCCTGACAAGATAAATAAATTTTTTGGGTTGCTTAGTATCTCTGCAACAATGACATCTTCTTACTGTCAATCTTGGAAGTTTCATTCATCAAAGCCAAATCTGCAGTTAAGGCTACCAAATAGGATATAAATACGGAAGAAAAAGGAATAAGAAAGAAAAAAAAGGAGCCGCGCGTTGAAAAAGTGAGAAGAAAATGGGAAGAAACATAGGAGAGAGAGAGAGAAATGGGGGTGAGGGAGAACAGAGGTAAGAGAGAATTAGTTGGGTGGTGAAGAGAGAGAAAGAGTGGTTTTGGGAAATTAGGTTATGGGGTGAGGGTATTTTAGTAAAATTACAGTTAGAGAGGTGTTACACTAAGCCCTTTACTCCTTCATAATTTTGGTTGTAGCTAGAAAAAAGTGGATTGGATGCCTTTTTTCACCCTTTTTGGCCCGTCCTCCTTTCCAATTTCGATTGTCCGATGAAGAGATATTTGCGTGTAAAGTTATGATCATCTTAAAATTAAAAAAATAAAATGTAAAGTTTGCCCTGTTTATCTGTGGTTATGTAAAAGCACCAAAAAGGTCAAAAGGTTAAAAAAGGAGCAGCTTTACAGGCACAGAAGCAATTTAATTATAGGATGGCTCTATGATTATGCGTTTGCTTTTGTACCCGTTTCTCGTCGCTCGAGTTATCTTAACCTCTTTTTTTCTTTTTCCTTAAAATTTTAAAAATTAATACTCTCTCGAAAAAAAAAATTATACTACAACATTTAGATAAAAACTTTCTTATAGGTAGTATATTTGATCTAACATTTAAAATCAACTTCATCATTCCTTATAATATATATATATATATATATATATATACATTCAATCTTAAATTTTCTATTAACCTCACCCATGAATATAACAAATTCACATAAATAATATATTTTTATAAAATATAATCTTAAATAATTTATTAATTATATCTTATACTATTATTAATAATGTGATACTTATAAAATATCATATCAACTTTTAATTCCAATTCAAAAACTATTATCCCTATACAAAAAAAATTATTCTCATTTAAAAAACAAATAAAAAAAACATTTTTCAAGCTCTAATCCAAATACATCCTAATTTGTTTGATTAAGAGTTACAAAGATCAATTTTGTTTTCTCTCTAAAAAACGTTTTGGAGGTAATATTGAAAATAATAATCAAAACATTAAACATATTATATTTAGAGATAATATAAATTGTTTTTAGTATCTTATATTTAGAAACCAAAGGGAGTACCATTTTGTTTAGATAGAATATTAATACTTCTACTATTACTACTACCTCCATTTTATCTTATAGTCCATTAGAAGCAATTCATGTAAGCCAAATTAGTATTTTAAATTTTAAAATACACTTATTTATTTTGTTTTAGAAATAACGAGGAGATAATGAAGTTTTTGTCCGGAAACTTCAAGTGAGAAAATAAAGGCTTAACGCCCTTATGCTTAATAGTGCATATAATAAAGAGAGAAAAATATACGAGTTGAGAACAAAGTTTTTATTTTAAAAATAAGAAAGAGATAAAAATGAAATAAAATACCTTCTTAAAAGATAAAAAAAAATAGGTGAGGGAAGAGAGGATATATAATAATTAAAGAATAATTAGAAAATTTTATTTTCAAAGTAAATATTTAAAATAATTAGTAAAATATCCACAAATAACAAAATTATCTTAAAATACTTGAATTACATATATAAATACTTATCAAATCCTAGTAAATTACAAAGTTAGGTTCATTATTGTACATTAGATGCTGTGGCATATAAAAAGTTTTCTTTTCAATCAAATCACATAAATTTTTTAATATGTAGGGACACAGTTACAAACACAAAAGTTATAATTCTCCTTACGATAAGGAAGATTGTTGAGTTTAGTCGAAATGTTTTTATACGTTTGATAAGTTAGGTTCTTTTTTTTTTTTCTTTTTAGGTTATCATCATTTTTATTTTTAGTGATTTTGGTTTCTATCAACTATTTTGATCAACGATATTTTTTCGAATTACGTAATAAGTTCTTCAAATCAAATTTTTGTTCAAACCTGATTAGTTCAATGGTATGAGATGAAAATTTTATTAAAAGTAGAAGACTAATTTCAAATACTATTATTTGATAGATTTGATCCCGAATCATTTTGTGTTTGGTGGACTTGGTCGCTATTCTTTTTTTTTCAAATTTTTTTATTCCTAACCATTTTATATTTTGTGATTTTGGACTCCAATATATTTTGTTTTTGTTTTTTTAAAAAATAATTTGTGACTTTGATCCCCAATTTTTTTTAAAATCATTTTGATCCTTATTTTGGAATATTTTTCAAGACCTATTTTAGATGAGAAATTTTGTTTGGAAAAATTAGTAAATTAAAAAAAAATGCAACAAGTACCATGTGTTGTCCAATTGTAAAGATGATTAATGTATAGTTTCATTCTTTTCTAACCCTATATGTGAAAGCAACTATAGATTTCAAAGGGGTGCATTGTATTGTTTTAATATCGAACCCCAAATGAAAATGAGTTTACCATTGTTTGGATTCAATTTCATTAACTTATATATTTTTTTTAGTTACTGATTTTTTCCTCCAAGATTTATCCTCAAAAATGAGTTTTGAGAAAAAAATTTCAAAATGATTAAAAAGAAAAACTTTTGAGGATCAAGTCACTAATTATTTTTTAAAAAAAAATAAATGACAAAAAAGAATGATGTATTGGGGACTAAAGTCACAAAAAAAAAAGTTAGGGACCAAAAAAAAATGAAAAGAATATCAGGGGCCAAATCTACCAAACATAACAATGTTAGGGATCAAATCTACAAAACAATAGTTTTTTAAATTATTCTTTTACCCATAGTGAAATTTTCAACTTAGATAAGACAAGATGAACTAATCGAATTTTAGCAAAAATTCAATCAAAATGACTTATTGTATAAATTGAAAAATTGTTATTGATCTAAAAAGTGAAAAAAAATGATGAGGACCAAAGTCACTAAACGTAAAAATGATAGCGACCTAAAAAGAGAAAAAAAACCCGATAGAAAACTTAGTTATTAAATGTAAAAATATAATGGGCTAAACTCACCAATCTTCCTTAAAATAAAGCAATATGCTACATTTTTTTATGGATTCAATAAGTTACTAATTACTTACTTCGCCCATTTTTATAAGATGTTTTAGATAATTTCATACAAATTAATAAATTATTTTACTTTCTACTATATTCTTATTTATTTTAGTCTTTATTGAAAAATGGAATATTTGTTTTTTTTTCTCCCAATAAAATATAAATAAATTTAAAAATAAAAATACATAATATCTATAGAAAATATCAAATAATTTTATAACAAAAAAACTTACTTAATACATCTTAAAAAGGACGGTGAGGGAGGGAGTAGTAATTAGTTAGATGCACGTTTTGCCTTGTGATAGAATGCATTAAATATATGAGATCCAGGGGCATAGACGAGTGATATAGCATACGGTGATATTGAAAGAAATCATTCGACAATGCATATTTGAATCCCGTGTGAAATAAATTTTCAGTAAAATATTATACAGATTTATTCTAAAATTGACTTTCTTTCATATGTGTTTGTCATTCAAACACATTTTTCGAAGTACATTCTTCAATTTACAATACAAACTTGTTAAAAAACTTTTGACACGGGTGGAAAAGTTTGTCTGTCTCGCCATTATAAAAAAAAAACCACATTTCGTTCAAAGATTTTGGATTGTCTGGGGAGTATCTTTAGAGACCTAGATTCAGGAAAAGTTGGTTTCAATTATTTGTTTGTCGGGTCATAGCACATTTTTCCACGAGTCGGTGAGATGCTGTGAATTTCTTTTACAATTGGTTGGCAATAAATATATTGTAATACTCCAATCATACTATGAAGGATGTACATAAATACAAATTTTCAATTTGAATATATTTATTTTAACATAATAATAATTATTAAATAGATTATTGTGCGTACTATCAAATTCAAAGTCATGTGAAGGATCCAAAGCGGGGTTTGAGATGTATGATTGAAATGGTGATCATAGGGAGATCTCGACAAAAATTACCAATACCCACTATTAGTAATTGAAAAAGCATATACCCATTCAAGGGTTTTAAACGTTCAATAGTGACAATTAGAGAATATCTGCACTGGGCAATACTCAAAATTTATCTTTGAGTTCTTTTTCCTGAATGAAAAGTAGACATTCTTAGACAAGAAACTATTTATTAAACTCAACTTGAAAAGAAGAAATGGGGGGTGAAATAACCAAAGAAGTGACAAGACCAAATATGCAGGGATTCTTAGTTCCTCAGAGTCATGCTATATGGAATGGGATAGAATTTGAAGTTGTCGTACTATTTCCCAGCCTTCGACTTAATGCTAGACAGAGGCAGTGACGGACGATTCAGGACCTCTTCCCTGCCAACCATACCTCAAAGCTTTGTACAGAATCAATTACCTCTATAGGGACTGTATAAGTCAAGAGTCTACTTCTGGACAACACTCAGTTTCTTCAACTACGCACGTGAAATGATTGAGTATTATTTCAGTTGATGCATGTGCTTTGTTGCCAATACATGCATTATTCCCAATTTCCCAGAACCATCTTGGTAAGGCACTAATTTAATCTGATCATGTGACACTTTTTTTTTTTTTGCTAAAGAAATCATGTGAAACTCAAGCCCTATTGCTATTAGAAAAGGAAACAAAACACTAGTATAAGGTCAGGATCATCGACCCCAAATACAGCAGTAATCCCAGAATGTCAGAACACCTCTGTTTATAAAGTCATTCTCCCTCCATTCCCCATTCTTGTCCCCCTTTGGAAATTGATCAAGTCGGCCACCTAGTAAAAAAGACCTTGTCCTCACAGTCTGTGATGTTAGAATTTAGTACGGCCACTTTCGACTGGAGAAGACGATCGTGATAAGATATGTCTTTGATCAAATTTTTGTGATGGTGATCACTGCAAAAGTAAACGTGGCGGTGACTGGATTTGTCTGTGAGCGCGAAGACTCAAAGTAATTTTCCAAAACGTGCTGGTTGGGCATAACGAGTCATTTCATGCCATAGGATGAATCTTTGTCATGTGAGCTGTTTTTGTGTGGTTTGCAGTACAGAGGCGGCCGAATATATCTAAATTTGCTTCGATTTCCTTTTCAGATGCGTTGTAAATGTAATCCTTGTGTTTTTTTCTATAGTATATAGTATAAGACGTTAGGCAATTTCCTACTAACCAATAAAATATTTTAGCCTTATTTATTTTGTCAGACAGACATTTGAAAGAGAAAAAAGTTAGTTTTTTGTCTTGTAAAAAAGAAATAGAATAAAAAGACGAAGAGAAAATAAAAATTTATGTGTTGGAAATAAAAATATATGAAAATAAATTAAGGTCACTCGTTAGTGGAATAAATAAAAGTAATATTATAATAATATATTTAAGTAAAAAAAGAAAAGATAATAATTTTTCAAATCGATTAATAAAACATGATTAATATTATTTGAAATGTATACTTTTTTATAAATTATCTCTAAAATACTTTCATTATTTATTATTTTAAAGTAAATTTAATATACTTTTAAATACAAACAATCTCATTAAAAATAATAATATTTCGATACTTTAAATAAGAAAAATGACTTATAATTTGAAACAAATAAAAAAAATAAACTTATTAATTTGAGACAGAAATTTTTTTTTGTAAAACATATCATAATTATGGATAAGGGAAAAAATTCAAGTCTTATAAAAATGAATGGATGTAGTTCTATCTATCTTGTTTTAGAATCGGGCAATATCTTTTTGCTGTAACTATTTTCCTCTCTTATTTATTAAAAAAAAACCTCCTGACCCGGCCTTTCCACTCCTTACACTGTGGAATGATAGAGTACTGTAGTGACATTATTTTGCTAAATTAGTGATAGGTTCATGTATAACTAACTATTAACTATCATCATTTCGCTGTTGCTAATGATGGCATGATAAGAAATTAAAGCGCGTTCGTTAGTGCCGACTAATTAATATGCATCATCTTACCTTTTCCTTTAACGAGTGATACTAGAGATGAAATGCGCATATAGATGTTCTTCGTTTCAAGGAAACACGCGGCTATAAGCAAAAAAAAAAAAAAAAAAAAAAAAAAGTTCAAAAAAGAATGTAATATTCATTATCTCCAAGACTTAAGGGAGGCGGACTTATGTTAATTCTGAGAGAGGTGAGCTTATCAATTAATTAAGGAGAGAGGTAGAGAGCTGGGCAGGTGGCGCATTTCTAACTTCAAATGCTAACGGGACCCTCTTTAGTCTTTCCTTGTGAAAGGAGTCCTTTGCTAGACTTTTAGAATTAGGCAGCCAGCCCTACTCTCCTAACTAAACCTTTCTGAGTGGACTTCCCCCAGTCCTGTGCCTCCTGATGGGGATTGAAAGTGGACGTATTTGGACAAGTATTTAAATTCAAATTCATTATTTTTTTAAAATAAAAATATAATTTAAAATTAATTTTTTATTTCTCAAATTTTGATCACATTATTTTATTTATTTTTAAAAATTTTCACACACACACATATATATATATATTACATATTCATATAAATAATATTTTTATATTATTATTTTTTTAAAATATATTTAATAATTTACTAATTATATTTTATAATATTATTAATAATTGTGATACCCAATAAATATCATATCAAACTTTCAATTACTTAACTAAAAAAAAAAATCCTTTCAATTCTCAATAAATTTTTTATTTTATAAACACAAAAAACTATTCGCATTTCAATCAAATTCCAATCCAATAAATTTACTTCCAAAAATATCGTGCGAACGGAAGTATTTCTAGTAAACTTATAGTCCATTTATTCTTTATATGGCTTATGTTGGACCGAGGGAGTGAACTTTAGAATCACAATCTTTTATTCGAAATTCACTCCCTTAAGCCCTCAAAAGAAATAAAGTCCATTGGACTTCAACCTTTAGGCTTCTATTCTGACCCTAAACATGAAAGCCCAATTAAGTACAGATCAGGACAGCAGAAAATGCATCGTGAACCCAAGCTTTTTTTTTTTTGCTTTGAGAAGAAAAGAACGCCAATTTTTCCCAGTCTAAACAGACGAGAAATTCCATAATTTTCATCTAAATTTGCCAGTCCAGCTTCTGCTATCCACGCATATCTACCAGTCAAAATGCTCAGCAAGCCAGAATTGAAGCTGGAAAGCTGATTATATTCGTCACTATCAAAGGTGAAAGAGAAACGTGTTCTAGAGCGTGTTGTTGTGGCAATAAATTTCATTCGTTTCCCTCGGCTCACAGGATAACAATTCACAGAAATGGAAAGTTCATCTCAGGAACCCCATCTTAGATCCGAAAACTCTGTCACCTATGAATGCCCTTACCCTATTTATGCCATGGCTGTCTCTTGTTCTGCTGCCCACACCCGCTGCCGCTGCCTTGCCGTTGGAAGTTTCATAGAGGAACTCAACAATCGAGTCGACGTTCTCTCCTTTGATGAAGATAGTCTGTCCGTCAAACCCATTCCAGGCCTCTCCTTTGATCATCCTTACCCGCCAACCAAGTTAATGTTCCATCCTAAACCGGCTGCATCGCTTCTCAAGTCTTCCGATCTGCTTGCTTCCTCGGGCGACTACCTACGTATCTGGGAAGTCCGGGATGCATCCATTGAACCAATTTCTACTCTCAATAACAGCAAGACCAGTGAATTCTGCGCCCCATTAACCTCATTTGACTGGAACGAAGTTGAGCCCCGGAGAATTGGGACTTCCAGCATCGACACCACTTGCACGATTTGGGATATCGAGAAAGGGGTCGTGGAAACCCAGTTAATTGCCCATGATAAAGAGGTTTATGACATCGCTTGGGGGGAAGGAGGAGTTTTTGCATCGTGTTCAGCTGATGGGTCTGTTAGAATATTCGATTTGAGGGATAAGGAGCACTCCACAATTATATATGAGAGTCCACAGCCTGATACTCCCCTGTTGAGATTGGCTTGGAACAAGCAGGACCTGAGATACATGGCAACAATGTTAATGGACAATAATAAAGTTGTCGTTCTGGATATTAGGTCCCCAGCCATGCCTGTAGCGGAGTTGGAGAGGCATCAGGCAAGCGTCAATGCCATTGCTTGGGCTCCCCAAAGCTCTAGACATATTTGTTCTGCTGGAGACGACGGTCAGGCGCTTATCTGGGAGTTACCCACGGTGGCTGGGCCTAATGGAATTGATCCTATTTCCATGTATTCGGCTGGGGCTGAGATTAATCAACTTCAGTGGTCCGCAGCTCAGTCTGACTGGATTGCTATTGCATTTTCAAACAAGGCGCAGCTCCTAAGAGTCTAAGGTAACTGATAAGGTTCATTATCTGAATTGTAATTCGACTGTTTGTTAAGCTTATGGCCATTGCCATCAATCTATTGATAATTTGATATTAAGGAAGCATATCCTGGTATGGGAGAATGTCACTACTTCATTAGTCCAATTAATGTTATTACTTGATCCCTTGCTTGTGCTCCTCTGTTGAATGTGCTATAATTGTGATTTGTGTGCTCCCATACGTTGTCTAATTCCAAGTGCACAAACCACAAGTATGTGCTTGAAGGCTTGGTTGCTTATATTGGGACATAAGAAAAACTGATACAGTACTTGCAAAGACAGTCAAATAGATAGTTCATATTTCTGGTCTATGCTTATTTTGATTTACAGCCTTCTAGTGATGGCTGAGTTACTGTATTCTCTGCTTGGTTCTTATTATACTCTTGACTAACAAATTCAAACCAAACTTTGATAATGCTGAGTTATTAAAAAAAAAAGATACCAACATGTAATTTTAAAGATGATGACTGGCCATCTTCCTCGACAAGATACTTTGCTTTGTTAAACAATTTTGAGTGAGTTTTTTAATTGGAACAGTTCCAGCTTCTACTAAGTGAAGTCCATAAATGTGCTATTTATGTTTTCTTTGGTTGGATGGAAAAGTGGGGTAAATAAATCAGAAGGCATATCGCTCTCCCTGTACGTTAACATTTTTTCCCTCCCACCAATTTGAGGGATTGAGAGGGAGAAAATAAGTTGAAGCCACTAGTGATAAAAATTACCTCACTTCTTAGCTTTAAAAATTGGACAAGATACAGAGAGGGATTAAAAATTTAAGAATGTAAAAAGCTGAAGTGAGTCAATAATTCTTTCACTTCTCCTCTTGCCTTCCCGTTCTCTCCACTTCATACCAAACAAAAGAAGGTAAAAATAAATGTTTCTCCACACATGAAGTATTTGTGTCCTTCGCCTAACCCCCTCCCATTCCACAAAAAAGCATAGTGCAGAATACAAATTTCTGAAATATTCAAAACTATGCTTCAAGTCAGCAATCTCAGCTGTTCTCGAAATTTATTTACACGTGATTCCTTTATAAACTATGGTTTATATCCTGAGTGTAAAAATGTGACTCTCACCATGATTTGGAAATTTCTGTCAAGTTCATGAAAGAGCCTGGCCTCATGCGTTCATCTTCCTTTTGCATTTTCCCAAATTATTTTTCCTAACATTCATGAAAAACCTATCCTTGTGCTTTCTTATCCAACTTGTGAATGCGGAGTATAATTTGAAATCAAAACTAAAGTGTGAACTCAACATGATTAGTGTACAAATTCATGTTTCCTGAAGTGTGAATCGTATAAGTACCACCAGTAAGTGTTTTTTAAAATAAAAAAAAATTAAAAACGAGAAAAAAAAATAGGGTGTCACTGAATAGGGAATGCAGGACAGTATGCACATGTTACAATTTGGAGTTGGTGGTTACTATGTATAATATATGAACACATTCAGTCCCTTTCCTTCTCACCTTTGTAACACGTAGACATATATGAACTCTATTCATTGTGAAATATACTCTAAAATTTCTATTTATTAGTGTTCTCGTGGTGCTCTTCACAAATGAATCTTGAAATTACTGGGCTTGTAGTTGGTGATTTAAATCCATCCTTTTAGAAGATGAAATCTAGAAGTATCACCAAAATCTCCTTTGTCCAGGACTTTCCCTTAACTTTTATGGATGTGATTACTACTAGAAACTCCTCAGCAATATTATTGCTACTGGATTCCATAAATGCTAACCTCATTTTTCCCCCCTTTAATCCTGCACAAAAAAAATTTCACTGCAAAACAATTCAAATACATTTTAGATTTTCATTTTCTGGAAAAGCATAAATTTTGGAAATTTGAGGTGGATCGTCAAATGCTGGTGATTGCTGTTGTATTCTCAGCCAAATAATGGGATGCAACTTGAAATGGGCCTTTCTGTGCTTAGCTGGACTCTTATAGCTAAGTTCACTCTTGTTCTGTTGTGGTTTTTGGGTGAGCAAATTCTGGCTATTTGGCTAACAACCTACTTCCTTTTTTTTCTTTTGGGGGGGGGGGGGGGGGGGGGCGGTTTGGTGGTGGTGGTGGTGGTGTTGAGCTTAACTGGTTAGTTTCAGTTTCAGCTCAGACTTCTTTATATACTATATAAAGAAGTTGGACGTGGTGATCACTGTACATTTGGCCTTCTGCGACCCCCCTGCACCTTATAAGCTCTGATTTTACTTATTTCCACCCTTTAACAGCATGTTTTGAAGCAAGTATAAAAAGAGTCCAAACTGAATTACTTTTTGTGTGCAGAACAGAACTTAATGGATGTAACCTAGCTCCTATCCTGTCCTAACACTACTTGTCATCAAGGTGGAGGAGTCAAGAAAATGAAGCCAGCTATTGTAAAGATTCTATGCCTGAGATTTTAACTAAGACTTGAGAGAGAAGAAAAGAAAGAAAAGAAATCCTTAGATATTGTAAACATGAAGTGGACATGCTTCGTTTGCATCATCTAATGACAACCTATCTTGTGGTAACAGTGGCAGTTTAGAACCTATAACAGGGTCATGTTGGTAAAAGAACATATAAAGTAACCTTCAACTCTATGGACTTCCAACGGTTGCTTGATTTTTGGGTGGGGGTGTTTGACGCTTTGGGTTTCCAGATATCAAACTATTTTGTGCTACGTACCATGGGCATCTCTACGGGAATCGTTCTGTCGAGGTAAGCGTGGAAAAGAAGTATGAATAGCCCACCGCTGTCAAAGATAAATTAAATCTTTACTAATTCGTATTCAAACATGAAAAAGAAAGATATATTTTTTGTTTCAAAATTAACTATTTTTACTTTTAATAATAATATATTTATCATATATTAAAAGTTCTACTATTTTTTTTTATTTAAAAAAGAAATACTAATTCTATGACAAGTCCTTGAATTTAAAGAATGCCAACAAAACCCAGCCATACCATGTCGACAAGTCCAACCTCGTATTGTTTTCATACGAGAGTTTATAAATGAGGTGTTAGAAAAGTCATATATAGTCTATGCGCATATAAAAAATTTCAGCGCCATTTTTTTCCCCTTATTTTTGGTAGACTATTCAAAACTGTTATACATTAGTACTAGTAAATTTGCAAATGTCAACATTAAAATCCGAAAATCTGTCCATTGCAAAAGCTTCAATTTTGTCATTGTACTGCTCTATAATATTCTTGCATCTGTGTACAAAATTGTTGTTAATTTTTGTCGGATGGAATTGGGTCCTTCTCGGCCGAGAGAAAATGGTACATCTTTTTCACTGGTTCCGGTCCCATTCCAGTTCAGATCAGTTGATTCAACCAAGGAGCAAATACCGGTGCTCAAGTGCGGTGAGATACTCAGGAGGCGGCTTAGGCTTGGATCACATGATGAAGATGACAAGATCAGATGTGCTGTGTGTTTGACGGGCATGAAAGAATACGATGATGTTAGAGAAATACAGAGTTGCTTTCATGTCTTTCATAGAGAATGCCTCGATTCCTGGATCGATAAAGGCAAATTAACTTGTCCTCTCTGCAGATCAAACATGCTTTCTAAAGAGAAGTTGATCAAGTGTGGTGGAGAAGGAGATCCATGGAGGAAGGAGAGAATGATTTACTTGTTCGGTGATGATATTACCTTTTAATTAATTCCCTCCTTAATTAAAACTTTTGGTTTTAATTTGAGGCTTAGAAGATCTATTGTCTAGCAAACTCAATCTATATGATCACTTTGGTTCTTGTTTCTTTCTTTTCAATTTACAAAATATACAGACACAGCCTATGATCATTTTTCAATTATTACTTATAGAATTTTGTTCATATCTTAGTGCGTACGAATTAATCTCCACAAGGAGTCGGGAAGTGGATGGAAAATGAGAGCCACATCTTCAAAGGGGCATTTCATGATGATCAAAGGCGCAATAGTAAGACTCAATGTTGGAACAGTTTATTCTTATTATAACACGGGACGGGAGAGTTATTATTTCTATTCAATATCAATTATTGTTTGGAAAACTATTCAATATCAAATTTGATACCCCAATTAAATCTTAATTTTAACAAAATGGAAAAGTTTGGTAGGATATTTTATAAAGTAGTCAACTCTTTGGAACGACTTCAACATCCTTTGCTTCTACGCAAGTCCTTGATTGTCTGCTGTATTAAAAAAATGAACAAATTAAGATAGCCAACTTTTCAGATGGGAAAAACCATTAGATTAAACATTAAAAATGTTGATTAGTTAACTTAATCAATCAATCGCTTGCAATATCTTCAAAATTTCTTCTTCTTGATCTTTTCCTAATCTTGGCACGCGAAATTATTAACATAAATTGAGTTAAAAAAATTAACAAAAGACTTTGGAGAAATTTACATGTACGATATAGATACAATTAGGAGTTTGTAGATGGATGTTTGTATTTCTTGGAGAGTTGAGTCATCTTCAATGCAATATGTTAATAGAAAAAAAATTATTCTCACATCGTCAAAATAAAAAATGTCATCAAATTTTTATTTTAAATGCAAATGTCATACTTAGGTATAATTGACAATATCAACGGCAATACATATTTTGATATGTTAACTCAACATATAAAGATAAATAATATTATTTTTTAAATAAAATCATCAATTAACAAATGACACATGAACAATGCAATTAATTGTTAAGATTATATATTGAAGATTGATTTTTAAAGTTGAATATCTATTAATTTAACATTAATCTTATGTTAACTGGTATTTCAATTATTAATTATCATGTGATATTTGGAGATGCTATTATAGGTTAAGTTTGCTAATTACTCTATACTTTTTTAACACAAGTATTAAAAATAAAAATGTCACTCATTCGAATCACAATTAAACATTTTTTTAGAGGGAATTCAATGAGACATGGCATACTTTAACTAGTAAAGTGTATTTTCAAGCGCACTCTTTGGCTTAATTAATAAAGAGATTAATATTTAAATGAGTTAAAACCAATATTTTTTTTTTTGCTTTTGAGATTGGTTAAATTTAATATCTTTTGTTTAAAATTGAATATTTATTTTTCCTAACTAAAAATATTGTTTTATTCTTAAAAATATTAATTTATAACACGAATTTTTTTTTGTATTTATGTTCAGTGATTCAAAGCTATGAAGATTGTGCATAAGTAATATTATATTGTAATTAAATTTATTTTTTCAAAGTTCATTTGAAGTAAACGATCTCATATATAATTCTAAAAATCATAAATTTGAATCATACTTTTTATTTTTATTTTTGATAAAAAAAAAAGCTCTATTAAAAAGCAACCATGTCCATCATAAGGGTGCAAACTCTAGTTTTTGTAGAAATTTGGGCAGACAGTGGGAATCGTTTAAGATCATTAACTTTAGCTGATTATGTTAATAGGAATCGTTAATGTTTTATGCATCAGGGAATACGGTGCTTAGTGATTGAATCAAACAGGAAAGTGACCTATTTTTTTCTTTTTCTTTTTTAATTGTTCATTTAAACAAGAGTTTCCCACTTAAAAAATCGAAGAAGAAGAAAAGAAAAGAAGGAAAAATAATGAGAGATTTGTTATTTTTTTCCTCATAATTCATTAGTTTATAAGAAAAAGTACAAACGATGGAATCGATTCAAATAATACATGTGGAGTTGTGCATGTTTGTGCAAATTATGGACTGCTTTATTTGCATGTCTAGTCTAGGAATAAAAAGGAAGTGAAGATACGAATATAATCTCCAAGAATTTTTTTTAAAAATCTTTTTAAATTTATAATGAAATTAATAAAGTGAATGAAAGAGAGATTTGTGACATTTTAATGATTTTTTTTTATGTAGGACAAAATGCCTTAAAAGAAATAATATGAATGACATTTGATTTGATCGAAAAAATTAGTAAGTTAATGGAATGTATTTGAACATTTTAAACATAATGAATTACAAAAAATATTAAGATACTTCACAAAATAGAATTTTTAGTCACCGAACTTAAAAAGTATAAAAGATGTCATCCATCTTAAAAAAGAAGAAGTCATTATGTCAATTTGATCCCTTAAACATTTCACATTACCTAATTTTTTAGGGTATTTTTGTCCAATGGGGCTGCTCCTTTTCCCTTCTTAATTCCGTCCAAATCGTTTGTTTGCCCAATCAAGAACTTTTCCTTCATTATACGACTTTGATCCTCAATCTGGCTACAGAAGAAGATTAACAAAAGAAAAACGCGCATCATGTTCCTCAATCTTTTCAGCCATCTTCTTTGCTTATGAAAGTAGGTTCTTTTTGGATTTTTTTCTCAATAATTTTTTCCTTAATATTCTTTTTGATTATTTTAATGAAAATTATACTTAACTATTAAAAGATAAGTGAGAATTTGTTTTTCACGAGAAATTTAAGGAATTTAATGAAATTAACTAAAAACAAAATGTGTGAATTTAGTCAAAGTGCAAACATTAAAAAATCGAATATAAACATTAGGGAATAATTTGACAAAAAATACAAATATAATGGACTAAATCAACTAATTATCCATAAGCAATTTCCGAGAGTTTCTTTTCCTTAAGTTCTGACTTGTCTTAATTTTTTATTTAAAAAAAGACTCCAATGTCAATTAATTGTTATACTCCCTCCTTCTCGAATTGAATGTGCATTGTTGATTTTGATTAAAAATTAATAAAATTCTTTGACTTTAATTAAGTTATCAAATTATTTTAATATTAATATAATATAATGTTAGACCAATGAGTTAGTGGGATAAATTTTTTAAATAAAGAATATTATTAATGATTTTTTTTATGTAGGACAAAATGCCTTAAAAGAAATAATATGAATGACATTTGATTTGATCGAAAAAATTAGTAAGTTAATGGAATGTATTTGAACATTTTAAACATAATGAATTACAAAAAATATTAAGATACTTTCACAAAATAGAATTTTTAGTCACCGAACTTAAAAAGTATTAAAAGATGTCATCCATCTTAAAAAAGAAGAAGTCATTATGTCAATTTGATCCCTTAAACATTTCACATTACCTAATTTTTTAGGGTATTTTTGTCCAATTGGGGCTGCTCCTTTTCCCTTCTTAATTCCGTCCAAATCGTTTGTTTGCCCAATCAAGAACTTTTCCTTCATTATACGACTTTGATCCTCAATTCTGGCTACAGAAGAAGATTAACAAAAGAAAAACGCGCATCATGTTCCTCAATCTTTTCAGCCATCTTCTTTGCTTATGAAAGTAGGTTCTTTTTGGATTTTTTTCTCAATAATTTTTTCCTTAATATTCTTTTTGATTATTTTAATGAAAATTATACTTAACTATTAAAAGATAAGTGAGAATTTGTTTTTCACGAGAAATTTAAGGAATTTAATGAAATTAACTAAAAAACAAAATGTGTGAATTTAGTCAAAAGTGCAAACATTAAAAATCGAATATAAACATTAGGGAATAATTTGACAAAAATACAAATATAATGGACTAAATCAACTAATTATCCATAAGCAATTTCCGAGAGTTTCTTTTCCTTAAGTTCTGACTTTGTCTTTAATTTTTTATTTAAAAAAAGACTCCAATGTCAATTAAATTGTTATACTCCCTCCTTCTCGAATTGAATGTGCATTGTTGATTTTGATTAAAAATTAATAAAATTCTTTGACTTTAATTAAGTTATCAAATTATTTTAATATTAATATAATATAATGTTAGACCAATGAGTTAGTGGGATAAATTTTTTTAAATAAAGAATATTATTAATGATTTTTTTTAAAAATGTTTTTATTTAAAGGAAATAAACATTCAATTTCAAACAAATTAAAATAAAATATGAATATTCAATTCATAAATTCAATTAATAAAAGAGGGAGTAATAGCTTTGAACGATTAAAGAGGATAATTAAATTACTATAATACTATAAATTTATACGATTAATATGTAGTCATTTATTGATGCTTTTAAAAGCATGTCTTTTGAGGACTCTAGCATTTTTTTTCTTTTTACTCTAGCATGTCTCAATACGTTTTCACATTGAATTTTATTTACTTTCTCATTTATTTCTAAATAACCTTTAATTAAGTAGCCTTTAATAAGTAATAAAAGAAAATCATCAAACATATGTAAATATCATAAAAACTACTGATATATGTGCTCTTCAAAAAATATTATTAACCTTAATTTAGAATAAGATAAAAAGTTAATTTTAAAAATAAAAATAATGACACTAAAATATATTTAGATGACAAAGTAAACAAACTTTGGTTCGTAAACTTAGCCAAGTGATGATGAATATGAATCTAACATTTATTATCGACAATATTGTGTAAAATAAAAATTCTAATTAAAATCTACACAAATTAATTTAAATTTTTCCTGAATCTTCTTTTTGATTATTTTGGTTTTTGATAATTATTTTAAATTTTTTGTCTCTAATAAATTAAAATAATTATCGAGGAGTGGGATCAAAATTATCTAAGAAAAAATATCAGAGACTAAATAGAAAATTTACTCAATTCGAAATTAAGGTTAATTTTCACTTGCTTTCTAATTGATATCTAAATTTTCAATATTTTATCAAGTTGCTCCATCTCCTAATAAATTGAGTGCCATTAGAAGAACAACGATCGAAAAGTGTTTCTGATATTAATGACCTGCACGATTGAAAAATGTCTGAATGATATGCATATATTGTCTTTATTGATAAAAAATGGCAAGTGGAGAAAAAAATGAAAAATGGTTAGCAAAAAATAATCTCAAACTATTTATGATTTTTTAAATTATATATATTTTTTATTTTCAAATTATTTATGATTTTTCGATCATATCCTTTATTTTAACATTTTATATTTATTCAACTATTTATGATCATTCAATTATATAAATTATGCATTCAACGACATATTAATATAAAAAAATTAATGAAAAATAGTTGAGGGTATTAAAAAAAAATATATAATTGAAGAATCATAAATAACTTGCAAGTATTTTTCACAATTTAATATTTATACAAATTTAGAAAGAATAAAATGTAATGTACTCAATAAAATTTTAATACATGTAATTTATGAAAATTAAGTCCAACTAAAGGGTATTTGAAGAATTACAGAAAATGAAGGGAAAATTTTTGCCCCAACTCTAAGACGGGACATTAGTTCTAATGTACTCTAGACGAGAAGAATAAAGTACAAGAATATACCAAGAAAGCCAGTCAAGAATCAAGTCCGAAAAAGGGTATAAAGGCTCAAGGTATCTTTTAAAGATTAATCAATGTTATAATTTCATTATTGGATATTGGTATTGTATAAGATAAAGATACAAATATGTTTACAAAACACACAAAAATATATAACAGCAAGTACAAAACTGAGATTAGGAGAATAGCACTTGCATGGAGATCTTGGAAACAATGTTTGATCCTAAGCCTAAGGAAATGACACAAATGGTCCGCAATTTCAAAGAAAATCACAATCCTTAGCCAGTGAGGTAATCCCTGCACTACACTTGTTTTTCTCAAAGCTTTAGTCTGTTGGGCCTAGATGCCCCTAAGCTAATCATCTAAGTCATTCCACATTCCAACTTATTAGAATATATGTATTTTTTTTTATCAAAATGTATATATATATATATATATATATATTGATCAAAGAAGGAGAGCACTTATTCCTCAGCAAGGCCCAATAACTGAAAATACAACACACAAACAAACTAAACATTAAAAGGCATGTGACTGAAACAACTTATTACCCCTAACGTACAAGTTACTGACAAAATTTGGAATCAAGTGAATATACGTGAAATTTTAATGCTTGTAACAATATACCCAATGTCTAATATCTTGTTATAAAAAATGGCAATGTTTGTGCCATTCAAAAGAGATACACGACGGTTGTGCCAAATGCACATCTTTTCATCTGTATTGTTGTTTCAAAGCATTTCTTTTTCAGGCACTTGAAATCACTTTTTTACCTTTGTCTATCTTGTTGTTCCAAAGTATTTCTTTTTCAGACATTTGAAATCACTTTTTAAAGTAGACCTCATTCTTCAGTCTCTAATAGAGTTCCACGACTTTGTACTAATCGAGCAACTGTAATAGAGTTTCACACCTTTGTACTAACCAAACAACTGAAAAATTGATATACCGAGGTTTCATCATCCTTAAGACAAAGCGGACAAACAAAATCGTTATCCTGCATTTTCTGTTTATCCTTAGTGGCAAGCCTATCCCAAGCAGCTGACCATAAAATAAAAGAATGTTTAGAAGTGATAGCAATGTTCCAAACCGTTGATTGCTCAACAAATCTTACTACCCTTGTGCCTAAAAAACTGGTAGGCTTAGAACCCATAGTCATTACACGTTTTAACTTGCAAGAAACAACATCATCTACCTATGATTAAGCCAAAGGCCTAAGGATGTCTAGTGCACCCCACCCCAATAATCAAATATGCAAGTGTACTGATTTCTTTGTGGTGCTTGTGAAATGAAACTCAAAAATTTGGTTCACTTCTCCAGCAATCTATTAAGGAACAGAATAATACCTCAAACTTCAAAAGAAGTATTGAGCAATAAGCAGATGTTTCAAAAAGAACATGTATATTCAATAACCGTCCAATTCCACCACTAATTTGGCGAAATTATCAGTAGTTTATGGCATGACTAGGTGAAACCTTCAACTTGTATCCTTCAAAGGTCTCAATTCGACAAGCAACACAAAATGCAATCACTCTATGACAAAACACAATACTTAAGAAAATCAGAGTGGACTTGCTGCCGAGAAGCTCTTTTGTTCGAAGCTTTGTCACGTGAGTCAGGACTAGGAGCAATCAACTCAAACTACTCATACCTGATCAGCAACATACCTTCGAAGAGAATCAATTGGCTTGTCTGAGTTAGCATTCCCTATCCCGTTAGTCCCAATTTTAATTCGGGCATGATAATCAGCAGCAATCCACCCAAAGCTTAACATTACTGTCTTTCCAACACCTCCCGGCAATAGTAACTCCAGTGACTTCTGTACCCAGATAGGATGGTGTGTTATCTGATACCGCGCGGAAGCCTTTCTTTCGTACAGGGAATTTTTCTCTTCATCAGAACGAAGTTCGAAATCTGACTCCATCTGCTCAAAAACTCTCCTGAAGTCGTTTCTTAGGTTATTGTAGACATGCTTGAGTCTCTCTTGCGATTCACCTAGCCTTTTGCTACTGTACTTTGCCATGGACCATACATGTCCAGCGATAACCTCCTCTTCAGTATTTACTTTGTGCTGTCCCAAAAGGCCATTAAGCTGGCCCATCATAGGGGCACTTACAATTCCAAGCCTCTCCAATAAAAGCCTCAGAACCAGAACCTCAAGGTCTTTGCCGTAAGGAATATCCTTGGGATCAAATGTCAGTTCTGAAGTAGCAGACTCTTCTTCATCACAAGCATCTTTCACTCTGCGGTAAAGCTTACCCAAAATCTTTTTTGACTGGTATGTTTGAAATTCTTCTTTACCCATAAAACATTTTGGGTTTATATTCAACCGGCATAGTCACAATCCTTCCAGTTTTGGGGAAATCAACAGCTGTTGCAGCTAGCTCAGCCAATTTAGTGCACTTGTCATCCAATGCCTCTTTATCACTGAGGTCTGCATGGACAACATGTGCATTGCAAATGGTACCAAGACTTTCAGTAACCATGTTCTCTGTGAAAACGTTTATAATGTCCTACAAACAACATAAAACATCAGCTAAGAGATAATATTGATAAATTAGAAAGATTCAGTTTCAGATGCACAAAGAGAAGCAAAAAAATAAAGATAAGTTTTTTACTTCAAATCAATCTCAAACATTGTAAAGTTGACATATGACCATCATGAACTCCTAAAGGGTTTCATAATATAGACATGTATATTTTACCAAATATACACAGGCAATGTCCTCAGTTTGTTAAACTGAAGTCTTTGGAGCCAAACCATACAAGCTCCACTTGCATGCCAAGAGATTACAAGTAGGATTTCTGATATGTTCAATACAACTGTGAAGAGGGTGGAAGGCAAAAGATAGATGGCCATTGGAAAAATAAAATAAATAAAATCAATAAAGAGATAACTGAAGAACCAGCTACAGAAAAGAAGCACAGCAAGATAAGATAAGAAGCAAATACAATTTCATATATGCATATAGGATCCAGGTAATTACAGTATGCTTGACTTCACGGGGAAATGATTTAATTTCTCCTGGGGAATAATCCATCGGAGGGAAGCTCTCCTGAGAAAGGGAATCAGATTCTCATCCCAAGTGACAAAGAAAAGATCTACATCTAAGTCACTCCCAGAAGCTTCATTTGCATGGGGTCTATCTCCCTTCTGAGGAAAGACAAGACAATCATAAAGATGGTGCAACTCTGGGGCATCTACAGCCATCAAAATCCTCTCATCTCCAGGATGAAGACAAGGATTCTTAGCTATTACTACATAGCCTTTTACTACTTGTAGATTTTTCTTTCTCTCAGAAAATTTAGTGTCATGATCAGCGAAGCAGTTCTCAATAGAAGGGCTTGATGCTTGATGAAACTTTGGCCTTGTTCAAGCACAGCTAGCTCATCCATGCAGACCATCAACCATCTTCCAGATGGAACAAAGATCCTAACCCTTTCCCTAAGGTCCCCAAGTTGTGCAGCCCTTATGGAATTTAGCATTTCTTGAAGATGAGGTTCAATTTCAGGTTTGAAACCAGCAGTCAACATTATTGCTGCAGTATTACCTTGCTCCGCACATGAAGCAACAAGAACATCAAAAGCTACATCAGTGTTAACAAGCATCTGATTTAATTTGAAGATCATTGATTCCTGCATATTCTGAAATATTTGGTCTTTAACCTCCAATGCAGAAAGTAAAGTGACTATTTGCCTATTCAGGAAACCAGGCTGAAACCGAGCCCAAGAACAAATCTCAAGGATCGTGTGGCTCGACTCAAATTTCTTCATACTTGGCCGGAGGTATAGACGAATTCCATCTCCTTTTGGCATCCAACAAGAAATGACCCCTTTGCAACCTGCAAATCTGATTTGATACGCACATGGTAGATTTTCACTCAACTGTAATCTCTTTGCAACTTCTGCCGCCAGATCAGGTGAAACCATACCAATCCCATCAGAGAAAACATACCCATTTCTCTCTACGTCAGGGAGTTCCAAATCGAACTCACTTATGGGGACTTCCATAGATGCATAAGTGGATGAGAATCACTGTCCCATTCTTGAAGCACACTTCCCAATATTTCTGTTAGTAAACTTCCCCATCCAATTGATTATATTGGTCACCCCAATGCTTTCATCTTCAGCAAAAAACCAGGCAGAACAGTCCCTCAATTGATTAGCCGAGAAAGCCACAAAAGAGTATTTCGGCCCCAACTCAAAATACTTTGCACCCTCTTAAACATGGTTGTTCTCTGGAGATTTGACATTGCAGTAACATCCCGCACAATGGGAGTAGCATAATAGTCTAATACATTCTTATTCAGTGGCTGCATGCCCTCATCCATGAAGGTGACTGAGCACTCTATTTGACAGTTCCACTTGTGGTGGAATGCAATATGCTCTAGCTGGTGTAATGATCAGCCTTCTTATTTCAACGATGCCATCTACTGTTTAGGTCTCTCAATAAGTTTAGGGTTTCTGATCAGCCATTTCTGCACAATTCAAGTCTGTCAGGAGCATCATAGATAGGCTGCTTATAAGAATATACATGCTTTAATGCAGCTAGATTGGCCTCTTCTGGTTGAATTCTCAGCAAATAAAAAAATTTATCACACAACTAGGTTACAGAATATCCACACCTAGTGCATGACAGCATCCAAAAATAAGACCTTGAGGTTATACCTTCCTGGTTCTGGTTACAAAAGAAATGATCTCATAAGTGGATCCCAAAATCAGGTTCATTTTCTATAAGAGGCTCCTCCGTTATTTCATGTGTGTTAACCCTACTTTCTTTAAGATAGGCCAAAGCTTCTTTCAGGCTTGCACCTTTCCTAGCAGGGATGAATATTCTGTAAGCATTACATCTGCCGATTGACCCACTAGGTGTAAAATCTGTAGTGCGTATCCAGGGATCATCATCATCAAACAAATCAAATTGGGGGATGAAGCCAACTGCAAAAGACTTTTATAACTTAAACAATGTCGTTGATTTCTCGCACTATGACTCAACCTTAAAATTTCATTTTATTACAGTATACCTAACTTCACCCTTGAAGGAGAAAGCAGTATCCCTCGAGAAGAGGAATCTGCAAGTCCCATTGAAGGGGTCCACCAAAAGATCTACTCCAGTAGGAGGTCCCCTCCAACCAAAAAAAAATGTATCTTGGCTAACCAAGGCACCAATCTCAATGTGAACATTAGACATCCTAAACGGATCCACAATCTTCCTCTCATTTATTCAGAAGGGAGTTTCAGGCCCTAGACTAATCTTCAGAGATCTGTTGCCTAATGAGTTCACTGCATCCTGCAGCATCCAGAGCAGCCTTTGCTGCATATGAAGTGGCAAAATGCACAAATGCATGTGGCTCCACTTTTTGGTAATCATTTTTTCCCTGTACAGATGCAATATCAATATCGTGAGCTGCGTATGATTCAAAAGGAGTAGAGGAAGACTTTCGTCTACACCTCCAGACCATTCCAACAGTTTCTTCAAAATACTCTGAAAGCATTTTTGCAGTGACATAATTATCAAACCTCCAACACTAATTTGAGTAACTACTAAATTCATTTCGCTTCTATCTGATCCCATTATTTTTAAAATCCAATTCTTGCAGTACTCTTCCCTTCCAACAAATAGAAAGTCTTTTCAGAGAAATTTAAAAGTAGAAAAGCAGAATCACTTTTGTGTGTGTTGTGGGGAGGGTGGGGGGAAGGTGAGATATGAGGGTGCACATCAAAGCTATAATTTTGTCTTT
Source organism: Apocynum venetum (assembly GCA_019593545.1). Taxonomy (NCBI): domain Eukaryota; kingdom Viridiplantae; phylum Streptophyta; class Magnoliopsida; order Gentianales; family Apocynaceae; genus Apocynum; species Apocynum venetum. The sequence goes on along the minus strand of SRSM01000331.1, from coordinate 5,450,177 downwards.
GAGAACATAATTATTTGAGTAAGTGCTTTCCAACATTAATCACCAAGAAACTGCAAACAACCTGATTTCTAGCTATTTCTCATTTAAGGACTCCAATGTTATAAAGCAAGGGAGCTAATCAAGATTGCATATCAGTTCAGTCCACAGTAACCTTTTGTTGTGCAGAACTTCAGGACATGAAAGGATATGCCTATTGTCGTGCACATTTAACAATTTTCCACAACCCAGGCAGTGGAGATTAAGTGTCAGATATACCTCATTGAGTGCATTCATTGTGGCAATTTCGTACCATATAAAAAGGTCAGCTGCATCACTGTATTTATACTTATTATGAAATAACTATCTTTAATCTCTATCAGGTGAAACTTTGATCTTTAAATTTCTGAAGGGAACTATACCTCTCATCTTAGCCATTGATAGAGAAAGACATATAGATCATATTTTATCAATTAAATACTTACAGACACAATAAATAGGAGAAAAATTGTGACTTCGATCACGATTTCTTGAAAATGAGATATGATGAGACATAGAGACATAGAGACATGTCCAGAACATCACGGTTATATTGTTATCAATAGTACATGGCAAAATGAAAACAACTACGATATATGCAAAACCACACATTTCAACAACACAAGGTTAAATATCCTAGGGTATGAGAACTATTAACATCGAAGAAAACTGGTACCTCAAAATTTTAATAATTTTATGAGATCATTTTCTTATGAGAGAATCAACTTCAAAATAATGACCTTGAACTGCATAATTTTCCTTACATGGAATGTCTCATCCATGAAAGTTAACATGTGCTATGTCTCATGCATGATGATAATTACTCAGAGCTAATTGCAAATGAAAAAGAAGGTGTCTTATGGTTACCTAATAATTGTGATCAAAACCTTCAGAAACTACTATGATACTTAAGTTCCTCGTTTCTGCTTGGCAATTGCAAACAATGAATGAAATCATAATATATTTTCTTTCCACCATGAAAAGAAACAGCTTAGCATGCTTTTCTTTGATGCAATCTAAAAGAAATGAAGACAGAAATAAGTTCTTATTTTAGGATCATGATTCATAGGTCATCCATCTGCCACTACCATCCATGCTAAAAACGCTAAAAGTCGGTCTCATAATCCAACCGTTAAGAAATACACATACAAAACAAATATCTTTTTGATGTCAAAGAAAAAATATTTTGAAGAAATAAGAATATTTCAAGGATCTTTTCTCGATCCTCTGTGAATATATATGGCAATCTCTTTTGTATATTTAGGCAGATTAGATACGCAGCATGCATATTTGGTTGTTTCCATGAGTTTTATTTAGCAGTTGCCTTAATATTAACTCTCAGTTTATGAGGGATTGTTTGTAACATTATATATGCTTTTCATTGAGTAATGAAAGAATTCATTCGGCCATCTAGAATTTTCATATTTATCAAGGAATATCTGTTTTCTTATAACATAAATGATGTTGTAGGACTAACCAAAAAAGTACAATTTCCCCCATAGCACCACTGTGTTCTGGAATTTAGTGTTCTACTAAATTAGCCTGTGTAGCACAAGAGTGAGTGAAGGAGAAACAACCGATTACATGCAAGTCAATAATGCGATTTATTTGCAATTGCTGATTTCTTTTGACAGTTCATGGCCACAACCTTCGACAATATTTGCAATTCAGCTGGATCCCAAGTTGATAAGAATAAACAACCAATAACCAATTACGAGAAGTCAATAAACCTGAAACTTCACTCATTTTCCCAAAAAGCCCGCTTACAACTATCTGATTATACACAAAAATATTCAGAAACTAAAACAGATATGCAAGAATTCGACAATTAGTACATAAGAAGAAACCTTAGAACATTACGCGTAAAAACCCACATTAATGAGTTCAAGAAATTCCACCGATCTTTTCCAGCCCAAGAACTAAAACAGGCAATAAAATTTACATAATCAGTTTAAATAATTTCAAAGGTTAGAGCAGGCGTTAACCTCATTCTGAGAGCCAAGAGTAAAAAACTTACCCGAGTTCAAGAAATCCCACAAATCTTTGCAGTGCAAAATGATCAGTGACCGTAAAGAAGTGCTTGAACTTGATGCATAAAACCCACACCCGCAATGTATACTTCAAGAAATCCCTCCAATTCTTCCGACATGAAGACTGAAAATCATCCAACCCGTTGCATATACTTTGATCAATCAAGGGACTAGTGTGAGAATTGACAGAGTGGACTAGTGCCAAACCAGTGTGTTGCCCTGCCATTTCTTTTCTGCTTGCTACACTTCTTGAGTTTATAAAGGAGAGAGAATAAAGGAGAGCTACACTTCTTTTTCTTTTTCAGAATAAAGATTTTAACGGTTTTGTGAGTTTATAAAGGAGAGAGAAGAAATATGAGCAGTAATTTTACGGCATATGAGAGTTTATGGGTATATTTGGAATTTTGCATTGAGTTTCGAAACTAATTTTTGTTTTGTTTTGAAATAAAATTATTTTGACTCTTATAGGATTGGATAATATTATAAAATATATAAAATATAATTAATAAATTATTTTATATTATAATTATAATTAAAAAATAAAATAAAAATATTATTTATGTGATTAAGTCATGTAAAAAAAAAGTGTTTTAAAATATATTTTTATAAAAAATTGAGGAAATTATTTTTAAAAACAGTCCAAATATATCCTATATATTTTCGTTGCACGTGAATGTGAATTACTAATAACAGTTAAATAGAAAGTAATGAAATGTATGTATTTCTTGCATTCGGCTACATTTTGTCCAATTAAGTTAGGTGTTTAACTATATAATCTTCTTATTAACAACTAAAAATATGTAAAAAATTATATTCCCTTTTATATTGGGATTGAAATTCTTTTAGAAATGAAAATTATTAATATATGATATCCAATTACATATAAATCACACTATCTATTGATTAAATCTCATCCTAATTATTATTTTTTTCAAAATTTTCTCTTTATTCCTCCTAATTCATTCTATTATTATTATTTTTAATTTGACCTCTTTCGATGTTAAGTACAATTTACCGGTCTCAAAAAAAAAAAAAAAAGTACAATCTCCTTTTCAGATATATACTGGTTATTTACCAATTGACCAAAGTGTCAAATTAATTTTTCTAACTTAATCTATGGTAAGTATAGTTGAATCTCACATGGATTTATAAAATTCTTGAATATGAATTTTTCATTTAAAAGGGGAATTTAGGGTGTTTTTTAATGGCTTTGAAAAATATTTTTAAATAATAGAAAATAAGTTATTTTTTAAAATCAATGTTGTTAAAAACGTTAGTAAATAAATAATACCAAGTTATTTGTTTTGTATGGGATTAATATTTTATAATAATAAATTTATTAAATAATTATTTTTAAAATCTTAAATAAAAATTTATAATTTAAATTATATAATTCTATTATTAATTTAACTAAGTCAAAAGTTGCAACTTAATTAAACTACAAATAGATTCTACTATAATTATTAATCAAAGATTAATAATCATAGATATATAATCACGCGTAATTAATTATGTTATCAATATAATTAATTCACATAATTATATTAGTTATTATATAAATTATGTATAAGTATATACACACACACTATTTCACAAATTTATAATTATTTTAATTTCACTTGTTTACAAATCTATCACTTTTTTTGAAGAAAAAAAACTAAAACAAGTTTTTAAAATTATAAATTTTGAAATGTATCTTTTTTTAATTGTTTCATTTTGACATGCTTTAAGAATATAAAAATATACCGTACAAATACTATATAAGGGTTTCTTAATTTACTTTTGGTATTTATGATGAAATATATTGTGGTTTTTTGCTCTTCAATATTTGGTTACATATATTGCTCGATCGACTTTGCATAGATTGAGTTAAATAAATTAACATAAGACTCTCAGAAAATTCCATGTACGATAAATAAAATTAGGAGTTTGTAGACTAATGCTCTATTTCTTAGAAAGTTCCCTTTCATAGTGTTTGGTTTAAAATATGGGAGGGGAGAGGAGGAAAAATAATTTTGCCTTTTTATGTTTGGTTAGATAGTATGAAAAAAGAAGGAAAATAAAATCTCCTTGTTTGATTTGCAAGTGAAGATCAGAGAAATATTATTAAAATAACTATTGTACCCATATAACATTTATTATTTATCACTATTTTTTTAATAAAAAATTATCATTTTAGCTCTAGATAAATATTTTAATTTAAGTGGGAAAACAAAAGAGAGGATGAAATAGAATAAAATGAGAAGAGAATGAAGTGAATGAGAAAAAGATAAAATCATAATTATTAAAATATAATAAAGATAAATCAGTCATTGTAGAAGTTTTAATTTATCTCCTCTCTAAATCCATCACTTTTAGAGGTAAAAGTGTAAGAGGGGTGGGGAGGAAAAATTACCACAAATTTTTCTTCTTCCCACCAAAAATTGAACCTAACAATGGAATTTTCTTAGAGGACTACTTTTCTCCCTTTCAGCATCTCTTGGACCAAAATACAAAATATGATATTACAATTTTTTTATATATTTAATACTTATGCTTGATTTTTTTTAGACTACTTATACTTGATTTAAAACTATGACATTCATATAAATAAAATTCATGACAGAATTTTCGAAAATATAAGGCTCAAATATGTTTAAAAAAATGCCAAAATAAAAATGAAAAGAGCTAATCTCTTATCCGAACAGTCCTTGGATTCCAACCTCAAATTCCCGGAATCCCCACGGACTCATCCTAGCGGATGTGTTCTTCCCGTTGATGGCCTCCTCGCCGTTTCCTACGCCACATTTGGTTAGTCTGTGAACAATACCTACCCATTGTTACATGTCTTCGCATCCACCGCCACCGAAACCTCCGCCATCACCACCAACGCACCACCTCCACAAGAGGCCCTTCACCTCATTTCCCGACTTCATCTTCACCGCCTTTTCTCTCTTATTTATCTTCTCTTCCTCCAAACCCCTCACCTCTGTCACCTTTCTGCCCAAACTATCTTTCCCTCTCAATCATCGCAGGTTCTTCAAAATCCCCAATATGTCTTTCCCCACTTCCGACTCCAAGAATCCAAAAAATCTCAACTTTCCTACCCCTCAATCGCTCTCCGATTGGCTTAGACCCCGTTTGCCATCTGAGTCATTTGCCTCTTGGGGAGTCAAGTCTGGTACCAAGAACATCCACAACCTTTGGCTCGAGCTATCCGAGGGCGAAACTTTGCTTGCCGACTCCACACCTCCTGTTCGGACCGTCGAGGTTGTGGTCGTTAGAATCATAGGAAAGGACAATAAAATACTTGTGGAATCGCACCAAGAATTGTCCAATGGCGACATCCGTGATCGGTGCCGACCCTTATCTGAGAAAATGAAGCCCGGCGAATCGGTTGAGGTTGCAGTTCATAGGGCAGTGAAAGAAGAGCTCGGCTCTATTATTGGTGAAGGATTGGGTTCTTTTGGCTATTTTGGTGAAAACGGCATTGTGAGGATTCTTCCTGATTCCTATACCAAGAAGGTGGAGGAGAAGGCTTCGATGTCTTACCCAGGATTGCCGGCTTGTTATGTATTGCACACAGTGGATGCTATAGTGGAAGGCTTGCCAGGAGGTGAATTCTTCACGGAAGAAGTTGAGGAGTACAAGGATTCGGATGGGAAAAAGTTGGCAGACGGTGCAGTGTCGTGTAGAAAGCATTATTGGAAGTGGGTTGAGTCTTAATTCCTTTCAAAGATTTAATCTTTGATGTGGAGGTGATTTTTGAAGTCCCTGTTCTGGATCAAATGTTGGTACTCATTTTCTTGAAGATTTATGCTGTATAGGTCTCTTTGAATTTGTATAGAATGAAGATGATATTTTGACCACTTGTATACTTGAGCTATTGAATAAGAAAACAGCATTGCTTCAACTTGCTTTGCCTTACATCTTCCATTTGCCATTCTTCAAATTTTGCTATTTGTGGGGACTTTCTTTGCCGATCCTTGTATGAAACAGAAATGAATTTAAGAGGAAGCACATTTTCATTCGCGCAGAATCATGAGCAAGTAATATATGCAAGTTTAATGTGCAGATGAGTACATTTGTGGTTACAACGGATGGGGCTACATTTGTGCAGATTGAGGCTATCAATCAGTTAGGTGGTGTTTAACTGCAATAGGCCAATACATCAGGGATTTTATAATGTAAATGCAGCACAGTGCTGGCAGTAGTGATTTTTATACACATTCTGTTTGAAGCTCAATGAAGTTCATGATGATTCCAGGCATGCAAAGCACTGATCACTGTGTGGACAGCCTGTTTATTTTAAGCAAAGGTGGTAAGCATGGATAGCTGGTTCAGAACTCTTAACAACGATCCCTTGATACCTCTGGAAATAGGGTTCTAGAATCCTTTTCAATTCAGTAAAGAAATTTATTTCTGATGGGTGATGCAACAAGGATCATTTCTTCGTGCTGATTTTGCAACTCAACTTTCCTCTGAGTTGGCTATAAATTATTTATTTCACTTCTGATGTATGACTATGAGGCAACTTAGTGAATCTTGTTCTTATGCTAGATTTTATTCTTCAGCTTGTAGAGCACTTCAGTTTTCTAAGTTCAATGTGATGTCTACTTATTTAGTGAGAAAGACATTAGCCATTTTGGCTTCTTATATTATTTTTATTAAGCTTGAACTTTCATATTGTCTGTGAATTTTGGAAACTGATTTTGGGTTTGAGGTTTAAGTTTCGCAGCTTGCAGCCAGCTGATCTTTCTAAACTGATGCTGCACATCTGATGTTTACACTAGGATTTGTGCTTGTGGTCTTTGATAGCCATTTTTTGGAAGGCAAAGTAAAGTGCCAAGTCTGACCTTTGTTGACATCAAGGTGAGAAGATGAAGTGCTACCGATCAATATATGATGGTAGTGGGAATTGATTTTTCAGAACCAAGTTGAAACTTTTATTTGCACTACTTCACATCACTCTTTTAGGGGAAGATAGCAATGTGAAGATAATTGGAGAGTTGACTTTGGCTATATTGGTCACTGATTAGTGTTTATGGACTTGTTACCCATCAGATTTGCAGTACTCTGTTAATTTCTGTTATGGTAGTGCCCATTATATATATGCAGATGTGCTAATTGACAAACGGAATTACAGTGAAATGCAGTAACTTAAGGATCCTAGTGTCTGAACACTGAAATCTACTTATTTTTGTTTGTGTTCCTAGATATGGTCTTTGCTCCATAATATGCTTTTACTTTTATGTTTTTTTGAAAAAATGTGGGGGTTTTGGGGGGGTGGGGAAGATAAGAAAGGGAGAGGAGATAGGAAAAAGATGGGTGTTAACTTAGTACCGAATTCGAGATCTATGACTTGAGTAACAGCAGTTCCACCCACTACTAGGACAGGCTGTTTTGATTTTGTTAGCATGGTTGGTTACCTTGAGTTGGTTTTGCCGGTATCTTAGGTCAACTCATCTGTTTGAGATGCCGTCTTGTGGTATTTTTTACAACCTTTAATCTTCACCTGATCCTTCTTACTAGTTGCAAGTCCTTGGTTATTTATGTCCAATTTCGGGTGGGAAATCAGAATAATATGATGTGATTATGTGAACCTTAGGCGCGTGGAAGGAGGTTTTCATGCAATGGCATAGTGTTGATCCAGTGTTCTCGCATGTTTTTCCAGTCTGATTGAATTCTGGCTTTTAAATTTGGATACAATTCCTCTATATTTTTGTGCTTACTTTAGGTAGAACTGCGTAGCAGCGTAGGGGAGGATCCCGAGGCCAGTTGGGCTGGAGCTGGATTCTTTTTTCCACAGTTGGTCCTTAACTCTTTAACATGGTCCTTACGGTCGTAAGGTCGGGTGAGGCAATCAAACCTTGTACCAGCTATTGTCCAATATTCATCTTGGAACTTTTTGGTATTTAGGTTGACAAGGTGTCTATTGTCTTGCTCTTACCAAAAGAGGTATTGACTGGTAGGTAAAGTAATTTCGTGTTACTTTACGGTTGCCCTTTTTGTTCAATAAATACTTGAATTTGAATACCAAGCTACGTGTGTTGGTAAAAAGAAAAAAGTGAAGATTGAACAGTAAAATTGTGTTCTTAGTCAAGATTTGTTCCTCTACTCTGACTGGTGATTGCAATTGCAATGACTACCATTGTGGAGGACCAAGAAAAGCTATATGAAATGAAACCTCAAGAAATGAATTGATCATTCAACGTCCTTGAGTGCGTGCATCTGGCAATTTTTATGTAGAAAGACTATGATATACCACTTTCTATCTTGTCATTGTATTTTTATTTTGGGTAAAGGTGACCATTACCAATGAAATCACTATAAAAAATTTTGATTTTTTGGTTTCAAATTTTATTTTGACAAACCTTTATCCTCAAATTTTCAAGAAGTTCAAAAATTATCCTTCCCTCTCGGATTTCAGTTCCAACTGCCTTCTAAAATACGCCTTTCTAAAATACATAAAAATATTCTTGACAAGAAAAATACAAAGGCTCCGCAAAAATTCTCGTTTGATTGCCATAGATTTATAAAAGACTGGCCAACTGTCACTATCGATTATGCAAAATTTTGACTGTCAAACTACAATCAAAAGATATTTTTTATGAGTCATGACAAAATAATTTCATCCTCACCAAATTCAACCAAAGAGATTCTGAGTCGATTGTCGAAAATTAGCCAAAAACAACAATAACGTTTGGAAAAAAAGATAATTTTTTTACTTTTTAATAGTTCGAGGATAAAAATTTATCAAAATAAAATTCGAGGGTAAAAAAAATATATTTTTGATAATTTAGGGACAAGAGGTGCCTTTTACCCTTTTATTTTTGTGTTGTTACGAGGTTGGTAGCGTGTTTACCTTAAGTTTTTCACAAATTCTAGCGCGAAGCGATTAGTAGAGGTAGGTAAAGCCAAAATTAAGGGGAATGTGGGTGGTCACTTTAGAACACCATAGAAAGTATGTCAGCTTTTCAAGAAGCAGCATTTTCTATCTTGTTCATCTTTATTTCCTTCTTTTCTAATTTCCTTAACGGCTCTCCTAAAGTTGGATTGTTCGGCTCAGAATAGTGAATTCTGGGTCTCAAAGATATAGAAAACTAAATGAAGGGAAGTAATTGGGATGCGCCCTTCAAAAGCGTCCATTTTCCCCTCATGGAAAGTTAACAAGAGAGTCAATCCACAAGCTAGGGTTCCCAACGATGGCTCAGCTAAAAATAGCCCTTTTATTTTGGCTCTTTTTATTTTATGTTTTTTATACATTAAGGTAAGAACTAAGGGGATGATCGCCAAACTTAACCTGACTCAGGTGAGGAGGTTGTCTAAGTTTGGCACTACAAAGGAAATTATACTACAGAGGAAACTATAATTTCCTGTGTAGTGCCAACTTCGTCCCTCAAGCTATTGTTAGTTTTAGCCTTCACCTTTGAGTAGGAAAATATATTGTTATGATTAAGCACTACAAAGGAAATTAAAGTGCAAGCACCCATGAAAAGCAATAGGGTCCATACTCATGCCAATGTATAGCTTTTGGTCCTATCGTAGAATCATACTGGGATAAGTAGGAGATTCCACTCCCAGAGGATCAGAGACCGAATTCTTCCGGACCTGAGGATTTTCCTTTCTTTCATCCTTGATTCTCCTCCTAGCCTATTCCTTTTTCTTGCATTTCTCTGTCTGAAGATTTTAGGATCAAGAATTTGAGAACAATATTAATCCACTTGGAGAGATTAATACCTTCGTGGTGTTCTTTTTTCCACCGTCAGATATACGAAAGCTAAAACGTTCTTAACAAATTAAAAGGTTATAAATAAAGGGTTGAAACATGAAAGGTAAAACTAAACACAAAACAAAACTCTTGCTGGTTTATGTAATAACAGCTCTCTGTCCTATCATTATTGATTGCTATGGCTCTACAAGGAAGCTATTTACTACTGAATGCAATCAAGGCTTCAAAAGAGAGAAATAAGATCTTACAAAAGATGCTATTGCATGCTGTATATAGATGATACCATTCACTCTACTTTTTCATACTATGAAATTAAACAGAATTTTTTTTACAGTAGCAAAGAAGCACGTTATGCATTACTTCAGAGTGTGGTAGAACACTGAGTTCCTACCTTGGTACTCAGTGGACCTGTTGGTATAGAAGGACCGAAAGGCATAATCGCAACACAATTGATGATGAACCTGTATCTCCCAGACACCCAAGTTCCGACCTTCCACCGGAGACGACCATTTGCCTTTAGGTTCAAGATAAGATTTCCAGCAATTTGGTCACGCCCTACTTCATAACCAAAAGATGGAGCCACAGGTAATCCATTACCAACCAGAGAAGCTGAGAGGAGGTTGCTCTCTTCACACCCTTGATAGAAAGGTGGAACAGAAGTATCAAGTGTAATCTGTTGGCCCTTGTAAGAGGCATAAACTTGTAAGGTTTCATAGTAAATACCAACCTTTTTATTGGGATTCTTGGAAAAAAGTGTGGCTTGGATGGAGGAATTCAGAAGGTGAGGCCCAGAGAGGTTGAGTTGAAAAATATCAGCTTCTTTGAGGGAAAACTGAGGTTTGGTTGGGTGTAGGAGAAGCCAGATTAGGAAGATGAGTGCTGAAACAGAGAGTAGGAATGTTGAGAAGGAGTAAAAGATCTTTCTGTTGAACTTGAATTTGTCTGCAGAAAATCCTTGCTTGGCACAGTGTTTGGGAGATTTTGCATCGAATTGAGACATTGGCAGTAAGGCCTGAAGAGGGCTGGGAGGAGAGAAGGAGAAGGGAAGTTTACAATGCTAAGGAAAGGAGAGTGATAGAAGGGGTCTAATAAATAAACAAGTGCCCTCTGCAAATAAAAAAGAGACAATTATTTTGTCTTTGCTGCTTTTGACTGGCAGCTGCTTCTGCTTCATTATCATTATTCATATGGTGATGGACTTGGAACATAGCCGTTAAAATTCTTTCCCCTGCATTTCTCGAATCTACTTCCTTTTTTACTGTTCAATTAGTTAATTATTCATACAATGATGTGATTTTAGCAAAAGATGACTTAGACTACTTCTAGTTGGAGTATCATTTGCAAATATACAACGATGAATTGGTTAACCATGTATTTGATTTTTGTCCGAGCAATCACTCCTTTTCACTATGTAACTAAAAAATACAGTTTACTTTGACCCCTCAATCTTAAAATATGAAATTGTGACATTTTTATTTTTGTCTTTTGCTCGCTTTTAAAAATATCAATTTTTATTTTTAAACTTTTTTTGCATGTTGATTTTATGTGTTTTGCTATGTAATTTTTTTTTGTTTTTTTAAAGTGTGTTATGAATAAAATTTTATATTTTAATAATAAGAATAATTTTTTAAAATATTAATTATTATTTTAAATTAATAATTTAATAACATAAAATTTGAATAATATGTTAAATTTAGTATTTTAGTAAAAATATTAATGAAATATATGTGTGATGTAATATGTGGATTCTATTTATTATTATTGATAAAATTGTATGATTGAAGTGAAAAGTTATAAAAAGATGAAAAAATTATGTGATTAGATGAAATTCATTTTAAAGTAAAAAAAATTATTTTAAAAAGTTGCGTGACTGGAGTCGGGGTTATACATAACAAAACACATTAACTGTAGAATTCTTGCTGGAAAAATCCTATCCTCCATTCAGTGGATGTAGGACAGGACTGGTAATGAATGAACAAGAGAGGTTAGAGGCAGACACGATTAATCTTTTGCAAAAGCAAAAGAGCTAACTGGATTAAAAAGTTGATATAATTGCATGAAACTTGATAATTATTGCCTTCTCCCCCACATTAATTTTTGCTGTGATATTATAGAAGAGTAGAAGACCCACCCTTCATGCTGTGGACCTGTGGTCACCAGTTTGATGTCTCTTTTTTAAAAAATAAAATAAAATTTCATTACCATTTATTTCACAAATTATAAAGCAACTAAGAGAAAGTGTGACTGTTATGTCTTCAAGTATTTTGTTCAAAACAAGATCAGTCTTGGATAGGCTTGAGTCTTCCATAGTGTTCGATTCAACAGATGAAGGGAAGAGAATTATACCTCAAAATTTCCTTCCCTTTCACTCCAATTTTTTTAAATTTTATTTTAAAAGATTAGTGTAAAACCAATGTTAGCAGACCGAAATATAGAGGCTCCCAGGATGTCCCTTGACCGATTGGGCTAACGAGGGGGCATAATGTGACAGCCTTTGTAACTTTGTTACCTAAGAAGCCAAAACTGGAGTGGCATTTCTGATTAAACAAAATCTATGAGTAAGCTGTCTAGATTGGGTAGAAACATTCTTTTATATATTCACGTGCCCCAGTTGAACAAACAATCTATGAATGCCCGAAATCTGATGTGGGTTTTAATATCCTTTTCTTCCTTTCTTGGTTCTGTTGGTGCATGTTGGCCATGGGATTGCTTTTGTGTTGGAAGTGGAAAATCTATTTATTCTCTGTTCTAGAGTACACAAAGCTGCTGTGGCAATATGGTGTAGATGGTGATTGTGAATTCTGGCAGTGAGTCCTTTATACGTAGGGACATTCTTGCATTGAATTTTTCAATCATTCAAGCTTTAGAAATATATCTTCAAAGTAGAAAAACAAATTCTTTTTCAAGTATGATTTGATCAAAGAAAGATAGATATACGGGGTATATCTGCCTGTCTCAGACTCAGCCGGATTCTCGTGGGATGGGAAGCACTTTCAGAATAATTGCAAGAAAAAAGAAGTTAGACTCTTTTTAAAGTGCTAAGAGATTGGCTATTGGCAAATAGCCTTTTACAATCAGTAGATTGGAGTTGCGTGAAGAACGGTGCAATTATGAAGAAGTGGCGCATTATCATTTAGCCATGAGAAAAAGTTTGGGTTTATTTTCTATGTTATATGTTGTTCCGGAGGACTGAGCATTCTCTTCTTGGTGTATGCAAGTCTACGTTGATTTCAAATGGAAGATGCAGAAAAAAGAGTTCAGAGGTAGAGGAAGACATGGAGAATCTAATAAATTGACTTTTGGAAAGGCCCATATGGTTAAAGATCAAGGAAAGAGTGTTTATATTTCTTCTTCCTTTGTTGTTACTTTTAAGTTAAGAAAAAGACTAGGAAAGTTTTGTAGGGTTTCTTGGTTGAGGCAGGAGGGAGAGGGGTCCCTTCTTGTTGTTTATCCATCTTGCAATGATTAGCTTTTTCTGAAACACTAATATAATTCTCCAATGTTAGCATATATGATTGGGACAACAAATATTTCAGCAATTTACGAGTATTGGTAAAGATCTCTATTTAAAATTGAATATAATCATTTGAATAAATTAAAAAATTATTATTGATTTTTACAAAATCATTACTTTATTATTGATTTGATTAAGATTGAGATTATATGAGTTAGTAATGATGATGATAGTAAAAAAAAATTTTATTTTAAAATATTTGTATTTAGACTCATCGGAATCTCATGATGATGATGATGATAGTAAAAGTTAAGAAATTTATTAGTAAAATTGTGTATGATAAATATTTTTTTAATTTTTTTATTTTAACATATAATTTAAATCCGAAAGAGTATAAGTTTGTAGAACATCCCAATACATATGCTACAATGCAGCGCAACTATAAAGTGATTTTTGTAAGGGAATGCATATGTATGTTGCTTCTGGTAAACAATTGTTCTCTTAAGGTGGAGTTAGTATATCATGTGCATGAAGCTTACACGTAGTGCTAAATGTTCAATGATCAACTTAATAAAAGGTTAAGAAGTGCACTGTTCCACAAATGTTATGGCCCCTCTATTCCGTTTTGATGTATCGTGACGTCCATTAACTAAGTTTTTAGAGCAACTTTAATCAGGAGAAAGCTTGCACCACGCCCATCATTTCAAACTGATTTCTCATCTGATATTTTCTTGTTTTTGAATTGTCAATTTTCTTCCATTTTGGGACCCAATATAAGCATACTTGACTGGGATAATTTCTAACTGCCACGGATCAAAATCTCAACACTTGAAATTTATTGATCTTCTTTTCTTTCTTTCTTTTTTTTTCCTATGGGAACTAGGTTTGCTTTTCAATTTCGTTATGCAAGTACAAAAACAACGTTGATATTATTCACTTTCCTAATCTCTTCTATTCAGTATTATTTATTCACATTATTATAATTATCGGACTCTAGGGGAAAAAAGAAAGAAAAACAGGAATACACTAATAACCTTACCATTGCTAATGATTATAGCCATCCACCGAACTAGTAGCTTACGAATTTTCATCTACATAAGGCATGTCTTACTCACTAGACACCTAAATAGGAAGAAGATCAAAGGATGAACAAATTACTCTATATGTGGTTAAGTTAGATGTTAATATGTCAAAATAGTTTGCTTAATAATAGATTGGAAAATTTGGTCTGCTAGAAACCAATTTGTTTTTGAGAATCACTTACCACAAGTATCTGATTTGATCCAGTCTTCTTTGTCACTTGCTAAGGAGTTTCGTGGTCCACTGTTTCAACTATAATGGCAGCATTTATTTCGCCTTTCCTTCTACTTGGAAGCCTCCCCCGAATGGTGTTGTTAAGGTTAATTTTGATGGTTCCACTGTAAGTTCCCAAGCGGTTGTTGGTGTGATTATTCGTGACTCTTCTGGACGTGCTTTGTGTGGTTTTACTTCCAGAATTTCTCTGTGTTCATTGCCTAAATATGCTGAGGTGATGAATGTGATACCCCAATCCTATATTGGAAATTTATGAGAGAATGATATGGTATATAAGAATGAGCTTAAGTACCCATTATCAACTCGGGATGTCCATTTTGGCATAGTCAGGACGATTGTCAAGTAGTTGACCGTGTTCGGATTGAGTCTGAAATTAAAAGATTGATGATGAAAGGGGAATTGAAATAACAAGGACAAAGTTCTGAACTAACTTTGAAAAGACGTCCAATACCTAATAAAAATGGCTAGCTTGTACCAAAGACATTCATGGGTCAAAAGCCACTAGCAAAATAATGTGAGCATTGTAATAAGGTGCATCATGGTGAATGCCATTGGAAAACTAGGGGAAAACTGGGGCATGTTTTGGTTGTGGAAAGTTTGGACACAAGATTAATGATTGTTCTAATCATCAACAGAATAGAAAGTCAACGCCAGTTCAACTGTAGCCACAGGGGTAGAAACCAAAGACTAATGCAAGAGTTTTTGCTTTGACGTAGCAAGAAGCAAATGCAACAAAAGATGTTGTAGCAGGTTTAATCATTGTTAATTCTATTCCTGCTACACCTGAGAGAGAAGTTTTAGTTTCAAGATCTGTTCTCATGGGTTGTGAAATTAGTATTGGGAAGGATAAACTTGTTGCTCATCTAATTAAGATTAATATGGTAGACTTTGACATAATTTTGCGAATGGACTGGTTAGCAAAGAAGCATGCTAGTATGGAATGTAGGAATAAAAAGGTGAAATTTGGTATTCCTGGTAAAAAAGAGTTCTATTTCCATAACGAAATAAGAGATAAGAAGAGAACATCAATTCCAAAAATATATTCGCTTAAGGCATGGAAATATCTTCGACGAGGTTGCGAGGGATATTTGGCCTTTATGGAAGGAAAGAACAGTGAAAAATTACGAATTGAAGATGTACTCATAGCTAAAGAGTTCGCCGATGTATTTCCAGAAAAATTACCTGGATTACCCCCATAAAAAGAAGTGTAATTTGAGATAAACTTAGTACATGAAGCTGAACCTATATCTAAAACCCCTTATCGTATGGCGCCAGCAGAATTGAAGAAGTTAAATGAGCAATTGCAGGAGCTAATTGATATGAAATTTATTCGTCCCAGTGTATCACCATGGAGAGCCCCGATGTTATTTGTCAAAAAAAAAATGGAAGTCTAAGATTATGTATCGATTATCGTGAGTTGAATAAGATTACTATAAAGAATAAGTACTATCTACCCCGAATTGATGACCTATTTGACCAGTTAAAGAATGCACGAGTTTTCTCTAAGATTGATCTTCGCTTGGGGTACCATCAACTGAGGATTAAGGAGCAGGACATTCCGAAAAGTAGTTTTCAGGACTAGGTATGGACACTATGAGTTTGTGGTGAAGCTTTTTGGGCTTACTAATGCTTAATAAGTTTTTATGGATTTGATTAATAGAGTATTTAAATCACAATTAGATAAGTTTGTAGTTATTTTCATTGATGATATTTTGGTATTTTCATATTCAAAAGAGGAGCACAAAAGACATTTAAGGGCAGTTTTGCAAATATTAAGAGAAAATAAACTCTACGCAAAGTTCTCAAAATGTGAGTTTTGGTTGTCAAGTGTAGTGTTCCTAGGACATGTAATATTAGGAGACGATGTATCTGTTGATCCGTTTAAGATTGAAGCAGTTATGGATTGGCCAAAACTGAAGAATGTAACAGAAATAAAGAGTTTTCTAGGATTGGCTGGGTATTATAAGAAGTTTGTGAAGGACTTCGTACAACTAGCTCAACCCCTTACTCGTCTTACTCAAAAAAGGTAAAATTTGAATGGACTGAAGTATGTGAGAAAAGTTTTCTACAATTGAAACAGAGATTGGTTTCGGCACTTGTGTTATCTCTACCTAGGGAAAATGAATAGTTTATAATATATAGTTATGTTTCAAAAAATGGATTAGGGTGTGTATTGATGCAAGATGCCAAAGTAATTGCATATGTTTCATGACAGTTGAAACCATACGAGCAAAACTATCCTACACATGATCTAGAGTTAGCTGTAGTTGTTTTTGCACTTGAGATTTGGAGACATTATCTATATGGGGTAACATGTGAGGTCTTTATGGATCATAAGAGTTTGAAATACCTTTTTACACAGGAAAAAATTAAATATGAGACAAATGAGGTGACTCAAGTTAATTAAGGATTATGATTTGAAGATTAGCTATCACTCAAGAAAAACTAATAAAGTAATTGATGCGCTAAGTAGAAAATCTCATGGAAGTTTGGAACTTTGGGCATTGTAAAGAATGAGCTAACCTTGGAGTGTGAGAACTGGAAATTGAAGTGGTTGAGTCTATATCCAGTTGTTTGGCAAACCTGACTATACCACCTACGTTAATTGAACAAATCAAATTTGTTGGACAAAATGATGAAGCTTTAAGGAAAATAAAAGACCGAATTAATCCTATAGGTGATTTTGAACTTTTGAAAAATGGAAGTCTTTGGTTTAGAGGTCGGCTATGTGTTCCTAATGATGTTCAATTAAAATATAAGGTAATGGGATAAGCTCATAAGTCAGAGTTTTCTATCCATCTCGGTGGAACGAATATGTATAAGGATTTAAAGAGAAACTTTTGGTGAAATGACATTAAGAGGGATATTGCAAAATATGTGTTAAAATGTTTAGTTTGCCAACAAGTGAAGGCGGAACATCAACGTCATAGAGGATTGATGAGCCATTGGAAATCCCTTTTTGGAAATGGGAACATGTGACGATGGATTTCGTTATAGGTTTACCGAAGTCAATGTCCAGTAATGATGCAATTTGGGTGATAATAGATAGATTGATTAAGTCTACACATTTTCTACCTGTCAAAGTTACTATGAAGATGGATGAGATGGTACAATTATATATGGATAATATTGTGAGACTGCATGGGATACCAGTAAGTATCATATCAGATCGAGATCTAAGATTTGTGTCACGATTTTGGAAGAGTTTAAATAAAGAATTTGGAACAAAATTTTCACTTAGCACAATTTTTCACCCTCAAACTGATAGACAATCAGAGCAAACTATTCAAACTTTGGATGATATGTTGCGAGCTTGTGTCTTGGAATTTAAAGGCAATTGGGTGGAATATTTAACTTTAGTTGAAGCATTGTATGGCAGAAAATGTAGATCATCTATTTGTTGGGATGATGTTGGAGAAAAAATTGTGGTTGGCTCGGAGTTGATTCGAGTCACCACAAAGAATATACCTATGATAAGAGAACATTTGAAAGTAGCACAAGACAAACAAAAAGTTGGGCTGACAATAAAAGAAGACCTTTAAAATTTGATGTCAGAGAAAATGTATATTTACGAGTATTACCAACTAAAGGAGTTATGCACTTTGGCATGAGTGGAAAATTGAGTCCAAGATTTGTGGGACCATTTGAAATGTTGGAGATTTGGCTTATCGATTGGTTTTACCATTGACTCTATCAAGGGTTCATAATATATTTCATGTCTTGCAACTTCGTCAATATGTCCCTAAAACAAGTCATGCATTGGATATTGAACCACTACATGTAAAATAAAATTTAACCTATGAGGAGATCTCTATAAAAATTATTGATTAGAAGGATCAAGTTTTAAGAAGAAAAGCGATACCTTATGTGAAAATGCAATGGTCCAATCATTCACCAAAAGAAGTTACTTAGGAACTTGAGGAGAACATGAAGGATCGATACCCTCATTTGTTTCAAATACAAGGTACGTTAAGTTTCGAGGATGAAACTTTTTGTAAGGGGAGTAGAATGTAAATATCCGACCCAATGTGTTATTTTATTATGATGAACTTATTTTATTTATTAGACCCACAATTATTTTATTAGGGTTGTTTTTATTTTGTAAGGATTATGGTATAAATATCTAGTTATAAGACTAACTCTACTTTACTATTCTATTTTACATTATTTTATCTAGAGACAATTTCTGAAGAAATAGATAAGACGACTAGGCAAAGTAATTCTTCTGAAAACTACTCAACCCTGAGTAATGTCAATCTCATACAACTTTATGACTTCAGTGATTTCTTAAAGGTATATTATAAATTTAATTTGAAGATTTTATGAACAAGCGAGAGTAATTCTTTCGACGACTATCTAAGTTAGAAAAAATTATGTGATTGAGGTAAGTAGTTTTGATACCTCTGATTTTATTGAAAAGTATCTTCCAAATATTATGATTTTGTTCATCTGAT
Source organism: Apocynum venetum (assembly GCA_019593545.1). Lineage (NCBI taxonomy): Eukaryota > Viridiplantae > Streptophyta > Magnoliopsida > Gentianales > Apocynaceae > Apocynum > Apocynum venetum. Next base: position 5,431,199 of record SRSM01000331.1, on the reverse strand, counting down.
TATTTTTATATATAAATCTGAAATGAGTTAGAGTAATTTATGTTTTGAAAATTTATCCATATATTGTGGCTTAATATTTTTGTAATTAAAAATTTGAATGATTTTTTGTGGGACTCATGAGACATAATTTGAAGTTGGTAAGAACATGTTTCAACTTTTGATTTGATTTCATTCATTCAGATAAAAATTTGTTTGTTATTTGATCATCCTAGTTGGAGTACAGCTGGGTTTGACGTCAGAGTTTGGGACCAATGGATGTTATCGTCGAATAAGTTCTCTGAAATTGTTTGATGAATGTTTTGATTGATTGATATATTTAAGCCATGTTTTTTAATGAATAATGGGAAAAATTCAGCTTTATGTTTATTCTTTGATTTTCTGCAATAATTTTTGTATATAAAAAGTTCTATTTTTGTCCATAAAAATTCTGCACGGTTTGCTTTATTTTCTGCACAATTTATCTATTTTTCTGCATAGTTTTTTCTATTTTCTGCACAGTATTTCTATGGAGAAAAGTTATATTTTTGTCCAGAAAAATTCTGCATAGCTTTTATTTATTTTCTACACAATTTGTCTATTTTTCTGCACGATTTTTCTATTGAGAAAGTTATATTTTTGTCTAGAAAAATTATGCATAGCTTTATTTATTTTTTGTACAGTGTTTTTTTTTAATCTTTTATAGTGAATTTTTACAGCTTTTATATTCAATTTTTGTCCAATTTATTGCACAGGTTTCTACGATATTATTCAATAGTTTCTAATAAATTTTCAACAATAATTTCATCAATTTTTGCACCATTTTCCTGCAATATTTAATAACTTCAGTAATTTCTGTGATACTTTTACATAGCTATTGTACAATACTTTTTTACAACATTTTAGTGCAATATTTCAACAATTCTCTAAAAAGTAAATATTAATTTTTCTCAAATTTGTATTCATTCTCTTTAAAAGTGATAATATTTAAAAGTGATATTCTTTTATTTATACACATAATATTTTATTAAAATACTTATAAGAACTTTGTACAAAACGTATTAGAATTAGATAATATTTCTAGAATCATATATGTATGTAATAATTCGTTATTTTGAGGTATTATAACTATTTATTGAACTCGTGTATGCTCATTATTATATTATCTTATGTTTTCGGATATTACATTTGAGAAATACGAAGAGGATACTTGGTAAATTAAGACTTTGATCATATTCTAATAGATTATTGACTTTTGAATTTTTATTATTGGAAGATTTAATAGTTATTTATTAACTATACTTAGTAGACTTACTTTTGGACTTTATTTTAGATTTTAGTTATTTTCTTGGACGATTTTAATTGATGTAAGAATATTATTATTTTTTTGAATAAATAATTTTTATTTCATAAGTTATGCTAAAAGTCTTTATAGCGAGCCGTGACAATGGAACTTATGGATCTTATCTTTGCCATGCGATTTGCAGCTTTACATCAGTTCAATTCCGTAACATTTGAAGGTGAATGTTTGAAGATTATACAAATGGTTCAAGTTATGCAACGTAACTTTTCTGTTACTGGTCATCTAGTAGGCAATATTTTTTCATCTTTTACCTTTGTTTGAGTTTGTTGATTATCTTTTGTTAGGCAGGATGGTAATAAATTCACTCATTTACTTGTTAAGTTTGTTTAGATAGTATTTCTGCTAGTGAATGATTTGAGGATTTGAGGACATGACGCCCATATGTCTGAGCTGATTCACTAATTCAATGAATTTTTGTATCTCTTCAAAAAAACAATACTCTTTTTGTTCAAAGTTAATGAAGATTAACATTCAACTTTGGATAAAAATTAATGAAGATTATTAACTTTAATTAATTTACAAAATTAGTTTTGACATTAGTATAATGTATTATGAGACTCATTAACTAATGAAATGTTATCTTAAATGTGTTTAGTGGTGGAGATTTATTAATAGAATTTTAAATTAAAAAATGTTTATTTAAAAAAATTAAATATTTAATTTTAAACAAATTAAATAAAAATATATATATTCAATTTCGGATGAACGGAGAGAATAGAAAATTTTTTATTTGAGATTTAAGTTTTTATAGTGTATAATTCCCATTTTTTCTCCTTTTTTTTGTTTTTGTTTTTTGTAGCCCTTGTAAAAATATTTTAAAGAAAAAAATAAATAAATAAGATGGCCAATATAATATAAAAGAGATGAGAATGATTGATGCAGTGACCAACGGGATGGTAAAACGATTAGAAAGAAACAACACGATACGTAAATGCAGCGAAAAAGAAAAACGATATGTAAGATTTGAAGCTACACTTGCATTGAAGTGAGCGACTATTACCACACTCTCGCACGCTTAGGCGTGTTTTGTAGAGTTCCACATTGAATTTGAAACTACTTTTGATTAGTGAAGAAGTTTTTTCTTTCATTTTCATAGCCCGTGAATTTTTCTTGTCTTGAAGCATTTGGATCTTATGCAATTGGCTTTACTTTTCTAAGTTCCATATTTCACCATAACGTGCCTTATATCACGTCTAATGGGACATCATCATTCGAAAGTTGGAAGAGATTGAAGTGCACAATTCAACTTTCTCTATTCATATGCGTTCCAGACCCCTGTTCGAAGTCAACCCAAAGCCATCCTCATCCAGATAGACTAACTAGCAGCCGCAGCGATTCCAGTGACAAAAGCTAAAGGACAAATTTATGCGCTTTAACCTTTACATTTGATTTGAGGTTCATTACTTTTCAATCATACGCTTTTGGCTTCTTAGCTCCTAAGCCGGTAGGGGTAGTTTCACCAACACTTTTAGTCATCTTTTAATTAGTGCATTGTTGAGACCTGGGACACGAAAGGTATCTGAGAAGGAAAGTTCTGGATTCAGGTCCAAGAAAGGCTGTGGACGAGATTTTGGACTGACCTTTAATATATCTACCAGAAAATTTTTTCACTTGGTAACTGGCCAGGAAAAAATGGAAACAACTGCAAAGCACAATCTAGGACGGTCCAATACTAATCCCAAGTGCAGATTACAGAAATCAACAGCAGAAGCAATCAACTCGTGTATATATGCCAAGGAAAGAGGTTTCACAGTAAGAAGAAAGAAATGCTTGGGCAATTGTGGGCAGAGAATTCCTGTAAGGAGCTCAGACTTCCACTTAACCGCTAATTGAGACTATGATCTAACTTCATTTTGTTTGTTGACTCCCTGTCTTACGCAAAATGTGCCTTTTCATTTCTCCATAGTGAATGAATGCACCAAGGGAAAAAAAACAGGCAAAAAGTGCATGAGAAAGAGAATGAAAAATTACTTACAAGCATCAAATAAACATACAATCATGTCATTTAACTGACCTATAAAGATAACGTTAAACTAGTATAATGTGATTCTAACAGGAGAACTATGATCTACTCTGATTCTAGTCATTGCTGAAAGAATTCGCAAGTGGCAGGTGATGTATACATGTCAAAAAGAATGTACCTATGAACAGAATGAGAAGGGAAAATGGCACCCTCCAACAAGATAGAGAATGCCAGGCCCTGCCCAAGGGAGAAATAAACCATATTACAGCCGGCACTTCACCTAGAGAGAATTAGAACAGGTGGTGCTAACCTCATCATATTACCAAGACCTATTTGATATTTGACCTTTCAACAACACAGACAGGTAATTATCAACTAATAGATTATGAAATTTGGATTTTGCTTATGATGTTCTCCTTCATTGCAGCAGCCATTGAAGGAGTTAGCTTGTTGATGAGTTACCAGGTGGAGCTTCATTGTGCACCTGACGAACAAATTGTCCTTTAACTCTAGGTCGCTTCTCAGCAAGCTTTTTCCTACTTTCATACCTCACCTGTGAGAAAATTTGAGAAATAATTAAGAATAGAATAAACATGAAAATCTTATAGAAATTGGGGTAGTCTAGAGAGTAAAAGAGAGGAGAAAGATTTGGGTTTCTTTGAGGTAGCAATGCAGGTATGCTAGAAATCATGAATAAGCAAGTTGTATGCACAGTCCAAATAGGTAATTTTACATAGATTATCACAATTGATCTATACAGAGAAACATTCCATAAAAAGTACTAGTTCATTTTTTTTTGGCAACTACTTGAAGTCAGACAAGATAAATGATCTCATTGAGACAGGAAATCAACCACAAGTGACACATATCACGCATCAAGCCTCAAAACACGTGGTCTCCTCATGGTAATGCAACAGAGAGGTAGAAAGTAGCTACATGAATTTTCAAGTACAATGCTTTATCACAACAAATATCCAACAGAACGCCGTATCTGATTTATCAGCTTGAACATTGGCATCAGAATATTTTTCAAGAAGCAGGTTTGTGTGGGAACAACCAAGCACCCAATCACATGAAACCAAATTATAAACTTTAGTTCCATAGGGCTCTCCAATGATATGGTTCATGGAATGCTATAATGTTATCACTTTTATGGAATTTGAAAATGCCCACATTTGTTATTGGCTTCTATTTCAAGATTCAACACAAGACGTGGAATGTTTCTTCCCAGCAAATTTATAAAGGGTGATTCTTTTTATCTGTGATTACTGTAATGAATTTAGTAGACGCACCTTTTTCTCAAAGCATCTTTCTTTCCTTTTTAAGCGGAACTTCGTAAGAGCCGCTTCTCTTTGCACTGACCGAATAGAGTTTCCATCATGAAATCGGAAAGCTTCTTCATTATCACATTCTGTGGACATATATGGAACTGTATCTATTCTGCCATTGCTTCCATCGCCTAGGTTGTGAAAATGAGTCAAAGTGCCATTACAGAAACTGCTATTTGCACTCCGATCAGTTGGAGAAGAAAGATATCCCCGCCCTTCTGCTGACTCCAACTTATGCCCATCTTTGTTCTCACTGTTATCAGTGGTATCATGGGTATTTTGATTCATCGAGTCTCGGAACTGCTGAGAATCTCCTGTATGATGATTGACTGAATGAAATGAATTCACTTGGTAGGAAACCTCCAGATGGCTAACTGAACCTGGACTTGGCGGCATCGGTGACGAGTTCGATTGTGCACAAAATAATGGAGATATCAAAGACCTATAGGCATTGCTCAGGTTTTGGAGTCTTACACCTCTTACTGGGATAGGGGCGGGTAACAATTTTTGTTGATGGCTGGGAAATTGAATTTCAGTTTCTCCAGGTTGGCCAGCAGCGAAATGGATGCATTTTGGAGAAATGATCGCGTGCTCACGGGCGTCAGAAGTATAATTAACAATGCGACTGGGTAATTGTTCATCAGAGTCGGTTTTCTGGATGTTCTGTTGATTACAAGTACTAGGCGATGTGGAGTGTCGAAGCTGTATTGCCTTGTTGACATAGCTGCATGTAACAAATTTTGCATCAGTCAAATACAGGCCTTCAAAACAGACAAGTGTTGTCTTAAAAATACAAGGCCTTTAAAACCACCCCTTTTGTGGGAGGGAGGTTTCTTGTTTCACGTTTCACTCCTGATTTTTAGTAAAAAGACTAAATTATCTCCACATATATCCTGGTAACTTTAGCTAGTATATATATACTAGCTAGTATATTTTGAACAAATTATCTATCACAAAATATAAGACTTCGAAACTTATTTTGTATGTATTTTTTCAATATTACTAGAGAATATAAATGCTTTAATTTCATGATTTTTAAAAAAGATTATGACATAATAAATGAGTTTATTTTAGGAAATTATAATTTATCCTTAATATGCATCAAAGCATATTATATTTTGGGGGAGGAAAGGAGCATTTATTTATTTATAACTGGTACATCCTCCAAAAAGACTTTTTCAAGAAGGAAAAACAAAAAGTTCATCTAGCTGAGCCCCTGAAGAACTACAACATCCAGTTTCAAGACAATAGGTGATATCTTGGGTTTTTTCAGACTTAGATTTCTAGACAGTTTTAGTTGTTTTTAGGAGATAATTAAAAATAAAAATAAAAAGTACCCAAAAAAATAAGAACGTAAAAAGACCAATATGGTTTGAAGAAGATTGTTCACCAAAATATGTATGTAACCAGATTTTTGGTAAGAAACTAACTTGGAAAAAATAACCAAAAAGTCCACAATTTTTAATGGATTTTTTTTCTTCTTTTTGGTCACTGAAAAAACACAACTTAACAGTAAAAAAAAACAGGTTTTGTTCATGCAAAGTATAAAGATCTACCACCATCTCATTATATTCTTATTATCATGTGCACACGTGTTCTTGCTACAAAGGCACAAAGTAATTATATTTATCGAACAGGTATAAGATGAACTGATAAGTCTTTACGTTGTAATTTTTTCCAGGAGACAAGCACAAAGAACAATATTTCAACCTTCAAAAACTCACCAAGTTTGAGTTTATCATTTTTTGTCAAATGAATGCCCGATATAATCAGAGCAAAACCAGAAATATATTTCAATATGCAAAGTCAATAAAGGATCGGGAAACAGAAACTAACCGTGAAAAGGCTGATGCATCAGAGTGGTTTAGCCCATGCCTATCTTCTGTAACTTGATTGACGGAGCCACTGGGATGAGATCTTTTCAAGGAAAGATCCAGCAATGGCATGGACTCAACCTTGTTTATACCAATATTTGAGCCACTGCTCTTGTTCGAACTCTTCAGGTAGTTATCAAAAGCTCCAATTAAATCGATTGCTTCTCTAGAAGAGTTCACAAGGACACCATTGCTTTCGCAAGCTAGCCCAATGGCAAGAAATTGTTTGAAATGATTATCTGATGTTAATTCTTCTCCGCAAGTCATCCTATTAGCATCAATACCATGGACTTCTTTCAATCCTGTGTTTCAAACGACACAAAAATCAGATATCATTTACTTGCCTGTTAATAGAGAGTAAAATAATACCCTAAATGAGAGAGAGAATTAGCAACAAAAACTATACCCTCATCCTTCTGGTATTCTTGCACTCTCTCTTTGACAGTGTGACATTCTTCATGTTTCTGTTCATCCATGTCGCCTAAAAATGGCTTGCTCCATTTTGGGCATGAGAGGTCTTGCAGGCTTTCTATATCAGCCCCTTCAGCATCCACCTCTGGCTTTGTACAAGAGCTCTGGGCAATCAAAGAAAAAAGGGCAATCTCACATTGAGATTTCAAAAGATTCCAAGGTTCATTAACATAATACTTATTGCTATTCCTTTATTGTGCTCCAAACTACGGCTATCATTTCCTAAAAGATAGTTTCAGAAAGATCACATGATATTCAAAGACCACCTAAAGGACTTAGCTAAGCTACATAAAAATAATGTGTTTTCTTCTACAGTTCTACACAGTTAAGTTTCTAATTTCCAAATAATCCATCCTTCTTATCAGTGTCAAATGCCTGTTGCAGGTGGTTCCATATTTGGGGCAAGAACAACTTATATTTCAATATAAGATACTTTTCCATTCAATAGAATTGAATTGACCATTTTGTTTCTCTTTCAAGTATCGAGGCAATCTCTATATGGTTTTAAACAGAAAAAGGGTAATGATACTAAAGACGCCTCTTAATTCAAGCACAAGCCATTCACCTTCAACTTAGACAAGAACCATTACCTGAGCATCAGTTCCTTTCTCAATACATTCCCGATTTCTCTGAATGCAGGCCATGTAATCGCTTGAATAATTACTAATGGCATTATTTTCAGCCGTGGCTTCATCCTTCTCTTGTGCAACACTCTCATCTGGTGGCCCTGGTCCAACACTACTTGACTGATAGGACGACATGAAATTCAATATGATACCATGAGACTGTTATTCCTGAGTCGATAACAACATTCAAAAGGAATAATGTTGGAAAAGAGAATGACAAGTTCACTCACAGCTTGTCTTCTCCAGACATGCTGCCACAAGTTCCTTAGCTCATTTTTTCGAACAGGTTTGACAAGAAAGTCAGCAGCTCCTCTCAGCATGCAATTATATACTGTACTAACAGAATCCTGTGAGGACATCACTGCATAAAAAGGTAATAGAGTTAACTCATGTACACCAGAAACTTGATGCAAATCAAGAAAAATGGCATGTAGCCGCAGAAAGTAATTCATACTTATTACAGGGATGCTTTTGCAGATATCATGCTCCATTATCAAAGTGAGAAGAGCAAAACCAGAAATTGATGGAAGGTCAACTTCTGTCAATATGAGATCTATGCTGTGTGGTCTTCCTTTCAGCACCTCCCATGCCTTCAACCCATCAGGAACTGCAACAACTGATCAAGTAAAAATGGATTAAAAATTTCAGTGTAGAGTTACATGAGTACTAATAGAAAATATATCTTATGGATAAATAAATTTGTTAAAAATCGCTCCACTAATCTCTGTAGTGAAAAGCACGAGAACCTGGACATATTTGACTACTCTGATGATGGCAGTAGTTTCGCAAATCAAGTTCGAAATGACTTAATTTTAGTCCAAAAGTGTCTACGCCATGCTTTATTTAGATCTCAGACCATATGTACTTACAGAAAACTGACTTCTATAAACAAGATAAATGAACCTTCAGCTATAGCAGCAAAGGTACAAATGTTTAGTTTGGATCTCAGATGGTGATGTATATTATTGAAATTTTTAAACTTTTCTCTTGGACATTGCAGTTCTCTTCGCCATAAGTAAGCGGTTCTTATGGAGGAGAATTAGGAAGAGTACAGCATATTCTTTCAAATTGCATAATTTTTAAGAGAAAACAGTCACAACAAACCTTTCATGGCTACAAGAGGCAGTATTTGCTATTCTAGTGCGAGATTTTTTGTTTTTTTTTCCTTAAAAAAAATAGAACTAAAAAAAATGATCTTGAAATCACACAAGAAACAGGACCCCCAAAGAATATCTCGAGTTCATACCCCCACTACTCCCCCGAGTACATCTGTATTCTTCCCAACCTTGAAGAAAGCCTCCTACACAAAACCTGTGAGCAGACACAGAATATCTCGTTGTGAAAGCCAACGCGAACATATATTGCTTGAAGCGATGGTCTCCAGAGCATCCATTAAACATAGGAGATCGGTAAAATCCCGACTGCTCTTCTACGGAAGATTAAGCAGCTTCTAGAATGCAATTAAATGAAACATTACTATTAATTCAATTTCCATTAACATAAATTTTCCAAAATTAACTACTCGGAGTTGCCATGTTGAGCATTCTGTGGACGTTATCACGTCTCTGGATGAATCACTGGAGAAGAGTAAAGACCAGCAATCATGACCAAACAGTACTTTCACACAACCAATTTAAGCGATTATCTAAAGCACCGAAATACATAGTTGAGCAACAACTACCTTTGTAACTGCATTTCCTGAGCAGAGCAGCAATAATCTGCCTAGTAGAATCATCCGCTTCAACAAGCAACACTCTTAGCACCATTTTTGGCAGAAACCTCTCCCACCTGACAATAGACGGACTAGCAACCGCTGCAGCCGAAGCCGTTTCCAAATCATCTTCCTTTTTATTATTCTCCATGGTCGCCTCTATTTCTACCTCCGTTCCTTTAATTCCCAATTCCATTCTCATACCATTCCAATCTTCACTGCCAACCACTACCTCACCCATTGTTTTTCCACTCAAGCGTAGTCCTCAAGAATGAATGAGCATCAACGAATGACAAAGTAACAAGACCTTTGTTCCTCTCCAGTAGCTTAGTGGTAATTGTTGAACCAAAAGTCGCACACTCGAACGTACTACTTTCACAAAAAAAAAAAATTCAACTAAAAAATATCTCACACTCAAATCTTAAAAAGACCCTCCCCCATTCCCATTGGTCTTCACAATCTAATGGTAGCCAATGGCCCAATGCCCCTTCCCTATTAACCGCCTCACATCTAATGGCTCACAGAATTTCATAATTTCTAATAATTATTAATCCCTCTTTTCATATTTTAAATTTTTAATTTTATTTTAGAAGGTTCATAATTGAATGTAAACATGATTTATTATTAAAAAAATTACTAAAAAAATTTATTTAAATTTTACGTAATCACTTTGAAAAAAATGTTTAAGTTAAATAGTATAAATATTTAATTTAAAATGAGAGATATTAAAAAGAAAGACTTTGGTTAGTAGAGAAAAAATCCTAAAATATCTGGAGGAGTCGGTGTATGGCCCAAATTAGCCACGTCAACCCCCTTACTGAATACCGATCAAAAAGTAAAGCGCTATTGGCCTCTCCTTTTCCATGGTCTCGGATTGGTGGCGCTAATTTTTTAAATGTAGAGGAGAAGGTGAATTTAATAATATATAGCTATCGAGATATTTTGGGTGAGAAGACTTTGTGGGTTTAAATTGGGCCCCAGGTGGGAAGATATTTTGAGACTAATGGATAGGACCGTGACACGTGGAGACTCTGATGAGATGTTTCATTGTGTGGCTTCGGAGATATCTAAGGAGCCAGGTATCCTTTTTTACTAAGGATTTATTTTGTCCGGCCCACTGAGAGTATGGAATGAGACGTAGACGCTCGTTCATTGGATGGAATCGCATAACAAAGAAAGGAAGTTCCCCGATTCGTAATTAGTGGTGGTTGTTTTGTCGAGATATTTTTTTTCCCCATTTCAAGTGAATTTACGTGAGTACCCTTCTCGGTTTAGCTTGAAGTAAAAAATATCTCTGATGTGTCGATAGTGCATTGTACAGTTGGGGGTGAGTGGGGTCCATTTTGCACTGGGGCCGATGTGGATTGTACGGTTTGCTTAGGATTTACCCAGTTGTACGCCACGAAACATAAAAAATATAAATAAAAATTGCACGCCACGAAAATTGTCAAAATGAGCATAAAAACGAATGGATGGTTATTGGTTTTGGTATAATTTATTTGTGATAATTAATTAATTAATTATTATTATTATATTCCAACCGTTCAGTGCATAAACGTGGTGGAAAAAGAGGACGTGTCAGCTTGAGAGGTGCTCCCTATTTGTTCGACCACCAGATATAGGCGACGGAGGAGGATGGTACAATACAGTGATATTAAGAGCTTTTTGTCCAATCTTCACGACTCCACCTATTAAACCCAATTTTCACTACTCATATTTTTAGATGCGACTATCAACTTGCTCCTTCAAAATTTTTTTCTTTTTATTTTAAAAAAACTACTGATATTTTTAGATGCGAGTATGCGACTATCAACTTGCTCCTTCCATTTTTCCTCATAAATAAAACAATAAATAAAATTTGCTCCTTCCACGTGGCACCGACCAAGAGACAATGTATAAAATATACTGTGCGGGCTTGGTATTGGGCTTGGACTTTGTGGGAAAACAATGATTGAAAGAGAACAAGTTTTTTGCAATTACTTTTGAATTCGATTAAGAGTGTTTTTATATTTGGATTTGACCTAATTAGTGATAGTTTATACTCCATTCATCCATAGGTTAATTTTTCTTTTTCAGTGGTCACAAATTATAATCAACTTTCTTAATTGAAAGTATGATTTATTTTGTAACTATTTAAAATATTCTTATTTAATAAACTTTGTTATTATAAATTTTATTTTCAAATTATTAAAATATTAAATATTTCATCCCTAAAAATAAATACACATTTTCACACAATTTTAACAAAATTACACACGTTTTCACACAATTAAATTTGAATTAGGTCAAATTTTAAATGCAAGAACGAAATGACAAATTATGAAGAATATAGAAATAATTTACAATTCTAACAATATTAGATATGCTTTTTAAACTATGTGAAAAAATTATGAATGTCCACAAAATGAGTAATACTTAGGCAAATTTTCCAACTTATTCCCTTAAGTTTCGGTGCAATCATAAAAGCATTTTTATACATACAACTCCTAATAGTTTAGTTGTATTTACTCAACTTTTGTGGATCACATAAGTTTACATCATTTTCTTATCTTTTAAGACTGTTCATTCAAATCATATAATTCTACAAATCTTAGCAAATGAAACTCATATATTTCATAAGAATCTTATTTCATTAATATTTTTAATACAATACTAAATTTTACATATTACTCAATTTATATGTAATTGAATTATTAATTTAAAATATTTAATTTTATGAAGAACTTTTTTCAAACATTATTAAAATATAAAATTGTATTCAATAACACAAAAAAATTTGCAATGTAAAATATATAAAATGTACATTAGGATCCATTTGAGAAGAAATAACACAAAATGCATTTTTTTTTATGATCTCAATTTGAGAAGAAATCACCAAAATTAGTGAATTTATAGAATTTTACCATTGCAACAGTAAATCAACTGCCAATTGTGGTTTAATTTTTTAAAAAAAAATCCATGGCAAGAAGAAAAATTCATATGCAAATAATAGTTGAAATTTTTAAGTCTTTGTTTATCATACACAAATAATTTTTCAACTAACAACTAGAAAATGTAAACAGTTGGTGTGACCACTAGATGCAATTCAATTTTTGAGTTGTTTAGCAGAGATGCGAATGCATACAGGTGGAGTGCAATCCATGTTCGAGAAAAAAAAAACTTATAGAAATAAAAAAAAATTGTATTTTTTATAGTAAACACTTCAAAATCATTCCCCTATGAAAACTGAAAGATGAAATATGATAAAATTGAAGAACCAATCCTTCCCTTGGGCCTGGGCGGATGTTGATAATGCTTTGGATGTGCACATGGCCGAATCCATTGCTTTGCTGAAAGTCTATCGATTGCAGAAGAATTGAAGTATGAAAGGGTCATTTTTGAAGAAGGGGATGCCTTAATATGGTCATGGCCGCCAATGGGTATGAAGAGTTTTGAGGAATTGAGCTCTAAAGCATGCTTGAATAAAGTCTAGTGTTTGCTGTCTAAGAATTCTGATTGGTGCATTAAGTATACCACCCGGCCCGCCTTGTAATATATAACAGTTCAGCTTGGGCTAAGGATGCTCGCCCTTTTGGTTTCTTTTCTGTTGAATCCCACTCTTCTGGGGTTTTTTGTGATCAAGGAGGACCTCCTCCTTGATTTGTAATTTGGATCATTTTTCCATTAATGCATAATTACTTATTCATAAATAAATAAAAAAAGATCGTGAAAGAATTTACTCATAGAAAAATATTTTATAAAGTAAACTATTTTTAGACCTTAAAAAAATATTTTTGAAAGGAGTTTGATAACCAAACGATTACTTAACAAGAAGTATAAGAAATCATTGCCTTTTTCCTTTCCTTTTTTTTTTTTGTTTGTTTTCTTTTGAATCTCATCAATGATTATGGAAACATACACAATTGTAGAATATAAAGGTCGCAGATCTTGCCTTGTTTGAGAAAGTAATTGCACGAATCAAGTGAATATTTGATATCTAAATAAAATTTTGAAACTATTTAAAAATGTAAATGTGTTAAATATTAAACGGTTTAGATCACAAACCTTTTTTTTAAAAAATAATCATAAGCTTTTTTATGATTCTCAAACTGATAATTATTTGTAATTATTTAATGATAATTAATAATCTCAATGTCCAAAATTAAATGTTCACTTTTGATTTTAAATAAAAATTAAATAAAATTATTGACTTTAATTAATTTGCAAATTTATTCTTAATATGAGTATAATGGTTTCTGAGGCTCTTGAATTAGTTAAATGTAATTACCTTGAATTAAAGTGTTGAGTGGTGGGATCATGAGTTAATGTGATATAAATATCTTAAATTAATGAGATTATTAATAAAATTTTAGATAAAAAGATATGTTTATTTAAAAAAATGTGAATATTTAATTTTAGAAAAACTAAAATAAAAATTTGTACGTTCAATTCCGAACGGAATGAGTAATTGATATTCAATGATAATTAAATATTTCAATTTATTAATATTTTTCTAATAATTTTTTCTATATAACAAATATCATCTCTTCAATAAAACAAAATATTTGTTTTGCGATATTATTTCTCCCTTCTTTGATTGGATTGGTATTGATAAATATTTTCTCAATTTTTAGTTTTAAGGAGCATTTTTTATATTAATAATTATACAATTTATTTTTTATGTATGCAATTAAGCATTCACTATTTTAAAAATAAATATATTTTTAATATAAAATTTTATTTAATTCTTCATTTAATTTTAATTACGTCAAAAATTAAATATTCAATTTCAAATAAAAATAAAAATATAAGAAATTAACAAAGCTATTGATCCCAAGTGGTTGAAGAAATTGTGATGAGAGTATTATTGATGTACCAAGCCTTGGTATAAAAATGCAACATTTAAAAGATAAAATGTCTTTTACAGTCATTGTTTCAATAACAACCTATAAGGCTCTCTAGAGAGAGAGAGACTTCCGTATCAGTCTATAAGGATGGACATTTTGAACACCCGTATTGGAGAAGCTTACACACCCGTATCAGTCTTCCTGTCCCATCTCTGGAGAACAATTCACATTATTACACCACAAATTCCACGGCACTTTGTCTCCAATAAAGCCAAAATTTCTCTAATTATTTTATTGGATAGTGGTGCACTATGTGAACTTTTTTATATTATATTACATCAAGAATGGGAAGAACTTGGTGCTAAATTGATAGACCCTGCACTGGTTTGGGGTGATACTTGTGTCTTTTTTTTATTTGTAAGGAAGGTAATTAATTACCTTGTTCATCACCTTGGTTGATTAGGACTTTCATATTGAGGGCTCTTCAAAAATCAAATCAAATCGATTTTTGTTCAAAAATTTAATCAAATCTAATTGAATCAAAAATTTTAAAATAGTTTGTTATTTTGATTTTTTGGTTTAATTAATTAAAAAATTTTAAAATTATGAATTTATTTTCAATTTAAATTTTAAAAATTTCCATTAAACTGAAAAATTAAATTTTTAATTTTTAATTAATATTTAACTAAATTTATTTACTTACAAAATTATTTAATTATTAATTTTTTCTATTTAAAGTGTTTTTGTTATTCATAATAAATAATTAGGTATCATTAAAAGAAGTTCATTAATTATCTTTTAGTATATTATGAATAATTTTCAATTTTTGTTTCGTTAAAATATATAGAGAATATGATAATATAATTTAATTATTTAGAACATAAATTTTCTTTTTTTTACTTATTGTTTGAATGAGTGGATGTATTTGGCATCATCATTTCATTTAATTATATTTCTTTAAAACTTATTAAATTTTCTTTTGTAAAAGAAAAAAAAGGAGGAAGGAGTTTCGATTTAAAATCAAACTATAATATAGGTAATATGATTTGGTTCGATTTTTTCAGATAAATAAAAAATCAAGCCAAAATTATAAAAATCAAATCGAAAATGGAATGCCTCTAATTTCATTTAGCTCTTGCTTTGAATACTATTATAACCATAAGATGTGATGTAATTATAATTTTTATAGTTAATTCATTTATCTAAGGAAAATCTCCTTTTCTTTTCAAAAACATAACAATCTACGAGGATGAACTAATGCATATTCAACCTTTTCCAATATAGTTTCGATTTAAACTAAAAATGACTTAAAAATATGAAGAAATTGTAAGTTTTTTTTTTGAATGGAGATAAATTGTAAGGTTATTGTCTAGCTTGTATTTTCCTTTTAAAAAATTTAATAAAAAAAGGAAAAATAATAGGGGGGAAACTTTGTCACGCGACAATTCCTCAATGTACTTCTACGCCGCTGGCCGTTGGATTGGGAATGAAATGCAACGGGTTTTGGAACAAAGAACTCGGCTGCTCGGTTGGACTTTGACAGATTTTGATAAGTTGTCCATTTCGTTGGTTAGCCAGTACCAAACCATAGTTATCCTTTCCGGTTGGACCGATCTAGACAAATGGACACCGGATTATCGCCCTGGCCGGGGGACCATATAACTCTGCGGAGTCACGTGTCATCCCATATCCTAATACGAATCCTGAATTCTGGATAATGTATTGGAATATCCACACCTGACATCTACTGTCTCCGTCCTACTCTGAATTGGCAAATTCTTGATTATTTCAACAGTCGGTCTTGACTCGACTTGATTATCTGGGTTTTTTCATCAACTTCATTTGCTCTCGTCCCACGCATTTTCTGAAACGTTTGTTAGTTTCGACTAGGATTCAAGAATGGCGATGGCTTCCCCTACTTTACAAACCCCTTTCCGGCATCCTTATCTCTCCTGTTGTTCATCCCCTTCTACCAATTGTTCAACGTCATCTCTATCCCTTGCAAATTGTTCTACCAAGTCTCAGCTTCGCTCTTTATCGTCAAGCAGTTTCTTTGGTTCGGGGTTCAGGTCCCTTGAGATTGTTCCTTTCAAGATTTTCTCATCAAGAACAATGGGCACACGAATGGCGTGGGATGGTCCTCTCTCTTCCGTTAAATTAATCCTCCAGGGCAAAAATATTGAGGTATTTCCCATTTCAAGATTGTTTACTTTTCTAGCTATATATCTACGTTTTGACGGGAAACAAGGGTAAAGGGAGGTTACTAAGGTTTTCTAATCGCAGTTAACCCCAACGGTGAAAAGCCATGTCGAAGAGAAGATGGGCAAGGCAGTTCAAAAGCATAGCCACCTGGTGAGGGAAGTGGATGTTAGGTTGTCTGTTCGAGGGGGAGAGTTTGGAAAAGGACCGAAAGTCCGAAGATGTGAGGTGTGCCACTTCCCTGTTTCTGGTTGCGTCTGATCTGTATGGATGTGCTTGGCTAATTATCTGCAATATTTTTCAGGTAACATTGTTTACCAAGAAGCATGGAGTGATTCGGGGAGAAGAGGATGCGGAGACACTTTATGGAAGTATTGATTTGGTCGCATCAATTATACAGAGGAAATTGAGGAAGATTAAGGAGAAAGACTCGGATCATGGCCGTCACATGAAGGGTTTCGATAGACTAAAGGTTCGCGATCCTGATTTACTAGCCATTAACGAGGATTTAGATACAGTAGCTGATGAACAACATGAAGACGAGGAGTTTTCCAATGAGGTTTGCCCTCTAGTAGTTCTGCATATTTCATCTATGTGAACTACAACTTAGAATACGAGTATGAGTATCTTTTAATGTGATCATTATTTTAGATGTCCAGAGCCACAGTCATGGTCGCCAAAACACATATTTCCTAACCAGCTAAAAGTTTCCTTCTCTCTAATCACATTTGCATTACCCAAGACAGAATTTGGATTCTGTTGGGGATATAATTTGCTGTATTTGGGGAATTACAGCAGGAACTGTTTGCATATGTTGTATATGGCATTAGGAGTGCCATTTCATATTAATTTCTCTTTGATAAGGTTTACAATATTGTATTGTACCTGAATTACTTATGAATAAAGAGCACTAATCAGTATGCTTACCTATTTGTATTTGTTATGTATCAATATATCCTTTTTGCAGAATTTCCTTACAGGTTTTTATTTTATCTTCTATATTACTTGCTTTGAGTAGTTTCCTCTATAGGTTTTAGCAGTCTTTTCTAAACATAACCTTTACATATCATGTTTCTGTAAGGAATACTAAACGCCAGTAAAGTTGTTACCTTGTGAAGCTGGGAGGACTTCTATGATGAAACTGTATTGCTTGCTATTCTCTGCTACTATCTCCCAATGACAGTAATGATGCATCTATACACGCGTTTTAAATATTCGTTGTGCTTCTATGTGACAAGTGATACTTGCTGTATTCTTTACCTGTATCTGTTTTTTATTTGCTATAAAATAGTCTTGGTACTTGGTTTGATGCATATTTGCATTTGGTTGTCTCTGGTTACTTCCAAGTTCCAATCCCTTCAAAGATATAATTATCTTATCAGTACCCTTTAATTTTGAGATACATTTTTTTTAATGGGAAATTGCCACCAAATCTTCCACTTGAATGAATGTTCAGGAATATGAGAAAACAAATCCAATTAGGATGGTCTGCATTGCAGGGAGGAGTTACCATGTGAGGAATTGGCAGATCACTGTACACTCTCCTATGGATATGAAGCATGTGTCAGTGGATAACTGATTGTCTCCAATTAGTTTGACCAAAAGTTTGTCCATTATCCTGGGAAATTAACTGTTTTGAAGATTTGCATAATCAAATAAAAATGAATATAATATTTCAACTCAAAATGTGTTATTCTGTAATAGCAGATTAGTATATCTAGTGTTGTTATCTCTTCTACTGGAAAAGTTATTTTGGATTTACCCTCTAAGACTCTCCATGTATCTTCCAGATTGTCCGCACTAAATACTTTGATATGCCACCCTTGACTGTTGAGGAAGCAATTGTACAGTTGGAAAATGTTGATCATGACTTCTATGGTTTTCGGAATGAAGAAACTGGTGAGATTACTGCTTTCCTCCGACTTTTGATTTGTATTAATTGAGTTTTGCATCCTTTTCTGATTGTTGTGCATGTGATTTAGGTGAGATTAACATTGTGTACAAAAGAAAAACTGGTGGTTATGGACTCATCATTCCTAAGGAGAACGGAAAAGCAGAGAAATTGGAGCCATTGGTGGTTGAGCCTGCCAGAGAACCATCCATGGCAGAATAGATCTGTGAAATTGAAAAAGAGGATGATAGATAAAGCACATCACTCTTGTAAGCTTTTTGATGCCATTGAATAAGTTTTGATGTAATGGTGCTGTATAGAATTATCTTGTGTAATGATGAGCAATCGGCAGTTTGTTCAGTGGAAAGTGGAAACTGACTGGGTAGGACCGAAATCAGAAAAATATACTTGTTATTTGACTCTTCTAAAATCAGATTTTCGTTTTATTTTTCACAAAATAGATTCCTCTTGCATTTGTTCCGGTTTCCAGTGTTCTTATTGTCCAACTGATTCAAAATTTTTGCTTTTCTTACATACTCCTATTTAACGTCTGAATATTTTTACTGTGTAGTAATGTAGAGTCTCTGACCTTGATTTTTATTTATTTATTTTACTTTTTGTGTGTGTTTTATATAAGAAGAAACCTTCACTGATAGGAGGAAATTGAAATTAAATGGTAAATACCTGTTTGGAAAATCTTTGACATAGTAGCCAGAAAGTCCACATATCTTAGTTCTTGCTGAATCACTGACAGGAAACTCACTGTGTCCCATCTTTTCAAACAAGCTTCCATATATAGTATACTTGTGATGGCAGAGACACAATCCTGGAAAAGTCTCTTCCATCAAGAAACTTCATGGGAGACAAGGAGAACTTATTTTTCAAGAGCTCAAAACTTTCTGGAAAAGTTTCTTCGCAATCCTGGAAAGGTCTCTGCCATCAAGAAACTCCATGGGAGGCAAGGAGAGCTTATTTTTCAAGAGCTCAGAACTTATTTTTCAAGAGCCCAGAACAAGATGTTGGTTTTCCTACAAGCTGACTAATAGCTTTACCATCATATCCCATGGCGCAGAGGTAATGAGCATAATCTGCTATTTCTATGTCATATACAAGGCCTGGATCTGTTGCTGCATTAGGATTCACGACTCCACTACCAAGATCAAAAGGATCAGCAGTCTTCAATAATGTGTCAGCTTCAGCAAAAATTTGCTGTCCGGAAGTAGGGTCGGTCGGCCATGCTACGCACAGGCATAAACGCAACCATGTATGGGTTAAGAAATCTCCATTGCAAACATGAGAAAATTCATTGCAAATAGAACATTTGTGTATAAACCACCTGTAGTTAGCAACGCGGACTTGATAGCAGCAGGAGACCAATCAGGGTGAGCAGACTTGAGAAGCACAGCAATGCCACTAACATGAGGGGCAGCCATGGACGTTCCTGACATAAATTCTACACCTTCTGGAACCGCTGCTAGTATATTGACCCCAGGTGCCGCTACATCTGGCTGTAATTATTTTAAAGGCATTTTAAAGAAACCTTCATTAATAAACAAGACATTTTCTTTCTTTACCTATTTAGATATGAAAACAGGATGTGTAGTCCGGTGATCCTTTGATCATAACAGAATGTTGCCTTAAGTTATAGCTCTCTTGGTGGGAGCATCTGTTTATTGTACCTATGGAGTGAAGTGTATTGCATCTCAGTCATGAAGAAACTCCATGGTAGACAGGGAGAGCCTGATTTTTTAGAAACGCTACCGAGCTCAAAACTTTGTTGAAAGATTTCTTGATTAACTTAATTGGATGGCATCTTGATTCTTATTTATTTTTTAATTGCAGTACATGCAATTGCTCCAGGAATACAAGAGTACGACTTTTTCACAATTCTGGATACTCAGTCTTCACAGAAATGGGGCTTCTAACTTTATGCTTGCCATCTGTCCAAGTCAAGCTTCCGAAAAAGTATCCTGTGTTGAATTTGTAGCTTGTGGAAATCGTAACTGTGAAGGACATTTTCTTCATCTTAGAGTTGAAGTCCAAAACATTTGGTTTTACCACCACAGAAATGCCCTGCGGTGGCTGAATGATGGCTTTGTATTGGGAATTCACATCTCCAACATTGGTGACTGTTCTTGTGACTGTGACTGAGCTTGGTAGGTTTGGAATGGTTATTGATGGCAAGTTCAGATTCAGGACGGAAAATTTATTCCCAGAACATGATGTTGGTTTTCCTATAAGCTGACTGATAGCTTTATCATCATATCCCATGGCGCAGAGGTAATGAGCATAATCTGCTATTTCAATGTCATATACAAGGCCAGGATCTATTGCTGCATTAGGATTCATGACTCCACTACCGAGATCAAAAGGATCAGCAGGCTTCAATAATGTGTCTCCTTCAGCAAAAACTTGCTGTCCAGAAGAAGGGTCGGTCGGCCACGCTACACAGAGTAGTCATAAACGCAATCATGTATGTTAAGAAATCTCCATTGCAAACATGAGAAAATTCATTGCAAATAGAACATGTGTGTATAAACCACCTGTAGTTAGCAACGCGGACTTGATAGCAGCAGGAGACCAATCAGGGTGAGCAGACTTGAGAAGCGCAACAATACCGCTAACATGAGGGGTGGCCATGGACGTTCCTGATTCAAATTCTACCCCTCGTGGAACCGCTGCTAGTATATTGACCCCAGGGGCCGCTACATCTGGCTGTATTTATTCGAAAGGAATGTTAAAAAGATTTCTACTTGAATTATTGTGTAATTAAGACAAAAACACAAACCAAAAATGGAAGGAAAATGAGAACAAGTTACAATTAACACCTTACCTTAAGAACTGCTGGATTCACAGTATTAGGTCCTCGGGATGAGAAAGATGCAACATCAGTTGATACTGGTCTGCCGATATATGTTTTGGATTTTTTAATTCTCACTTTTGGAGTCCTGCATACAGCAGTTCCTAATTGTCTTTCATTCATATTACACAAAATAGATTCTTTTTTTTTTTTTTTTGCTAATTGAGAATTTATTAATTGTTTTACCTGGTATAACGCATGTAGGATAGTATCTGAGTTCCAATTTCATAATTTACTTGAACAGTTGGAAAATCACCATCGGTAAATAGATCCAATGCTTTAGTGGGATTTTTAGCAACAATCAAGCCCAAGGCACCAGTTTTTTGCACGTTGCTCACGATGTCGACTACATCCAGTTCGGTTCCAGTATGGAAGCAAAGAACTATATGTCCAGCTAGTGAAGTTTCATTGGCCATTATAGAGTCACAATGACTGTAAAAGAAAAAAATGTGGTTCAAAAAATGTAAGACAGGCCAGTAACTTAGCCATTGGTAACTTTCTTCCTTTTTAATTGTTTGAAACACTTATATTATTTAGTTTAATAGGACAATTGTTATGAAACATCAAATGTACCTTGTACCGTCTTCTGGACCAATTACACTCATAAAGCCAGTATCCTTCCCATGAAATATTGCTTGACCCTGCAAGTCAAAATCTTCAATAGTTTGGATAAACTTCCTAATTAATATTACCATGTTCATATTTGAATTAATTTTAAAAAATAAGAATATTATTCGATCTTAAGTATATTAATATTATCATTATTAATTTGGTAACTATTGAGGTATAATATTTAAATTAAAATTGTTTTAGTAGAACTCAGATATTAAAGATACATTTTATTTTTTAAAATATAAATATTTACTTTCACACCGTCAAAACATGTATCTTACCGTGAAACTTCGGTTGTTGCCTAAAGTGATTAGGGTGGGAAATGTTCTGTCAATGGTAGTAGCTGCAACTGTGACAACCCATGGAGCTATATTAGCAACTGATCCAGCAGTGGGTCCCTCATTTCCTCCGGCACAGACAACCACAATTCCTTTCTCAACAGCATGAAATGAACCATAATAGATGAGATCTCGCTTGTCTATCTCGGCAAACATTGGCAAAACACTTCCTAGTGATAGCGATATAACGTCGACGCCGTCATGAATCGCTTCATCCATTCCCTTCAAAACATCAGCAGCCGCAACTGCACCTGAAGACAGCCAAGCAACCTTATATATGGCCAGTCGTGCTCGAGGGGCACCACCTCTAATTGTTCCTGTTGCGAGTCCAAAGAAGCTGAGATTGGCCACAGGAGCGCCTGCTGCAGTGCTAGCAGTGTGGGTGCCGTGCCCATTTATATCTCTAGGGGACAAGAGGTCTTGGGTTGCATCTATTGGCTGCCCTCCCAAGTATTCAGCCTCAAAACCTTTGGAGAAATAACGAGCTCCTATAAGTTTCCTGTTACAGCTGGTCGTGGCATTGAAGCCTATTCCTGACTCACAGAAGCCCTTCCACTTTTTGGGAATTGGACCCAACCCATCATCTTTGAAGGACAATGCTTCTGGTGTTATTCCTGTGTCTAATACACCGATGGTGATACCATCTCCCATATTGCTCTTGTCCAAGATACCATGGGGAGAGCTCATAGAAACGCCTAAATAATCCCAACTTCTTGTTGTGTGAAGTTTGTACAGTCGATTAGGCAAGACGTCAAGAACTCCCGGCAATTCTACAGTCAATTTTTTGTTCAATGAAAGACAATTTAGGAGTAACCTTGGAAATTTGTCTATCTCATAAGGATTATATATATACATTTATACCTGAAATTTTTTGTGCTTGTGATTTGGTCATCTTTGCGGCAAAACCAGAAAAGCCATGTTTGTAACTGTAGATCATGGACTGTGCCGCTGCTTCTTTGCTGCTCCATTCATGGGAATATTTGGTGAAACGAGGAATTATGAAAATCCTGTTCAAAATGGGAAAGGAAAAAAAAACAACGGAATATATAGAATGCAGTTACCTTCCTAGGACACTGGCGAGCATTTCATGATGGGAGGAAGTGATGTGTTCCACATCATCATGCGGCCTTCTTCCCATGTAAACAATGTGAACCTATTTCCGTTACACACAAATAATGATCAGTTCAAGTGCTTTCAGTACTACTTATTAATAATTGAAAGAAGCTTACATATATTGTGCTTCGAATTTACTACTGACATTGGTTTCAGAACTGGAGTATTGGGCATGAGTGATGCCTGCCAAATTCAGAACCAGAAGCATAGAAACTATTGTAGCTGAAATCAGCCAAGGAAACATGGTATTGCTGCTCTTTGAGTAGAGAAGAATACTCATCTTCTTAGTTAAAGGAGCTTCTATTATTTTATGATTGTTGTGCCCTTCTCCCGCTGATTACAGGTATTTATACTATCTGGCTTCCTACTCCTCGTATCAATAGATGTGATCATACGACTCCATAATGCTCGTAGTAGTATATAATTATTAATTGTACTTAAAAACTTTTAAAATGAATATTACATTCTTTTGGACTGTTTCTAAGTAAACATTTCAAATTTTAAAATATTACAGTATTTAAATGTATTATTATCAATTATATTTCCAATGTGGCTCTACCACAGCTCTTTCACTTAAAATTATGAATTATCCAACGTAATACACCACGATGACTATGACGATCTTGACCTGCGTAATGCAGGCAAAAGATTCAAACTTGTAAAACCTCAACTCAATCTTAAAAAAACAAAATAAAAATACTCAACTCAAAGCAAAGCAACAGTGGGGTATAGCATGGTGATCATAACGTTGTACCTGGGCTCTCTACTCTCTAGTCACTAAGTCGGACGGGACCGGGGACTCACTCACCAACATTTCCTTTCCACTTTCACTCATCCACGCGTCATCTTTTCTACCACTTTTCTCACTATTCTTTCACACTGGGATCCAAATGGTCTGGTTGAGTGAGAAAAGAGGCTTTATTTCATTTATTTGGATTTCAGAGCCACAATTAGTTCTTTGGATAAGCTAGAACATTAGAACTTTCCCACATGTATAAGACGTCTTTTAATCGATTTATTTGTAAATCGATACATATGTTCGACTAACAGAAACATATGAGATAGTCAAACAGATTTAAATTTCAAGACAAACTTTCACAATATTTCAGTAAAAATTTATCTCACACGGGATTCAAACCTGCATTATCAGAATATTTATTTTCACATTTTACCGCTCAGACTATGCCCCTGGAGATCACAATTAGTTCTTTCTTTCTATAGACGTGAAGTAGCTATATTTGGACTTGTTTCCAAAAACAATTTCTTAATTTTTTATAAAAATATTTTTTTCTAATTTTACACATGACTCCCACTTAATCTTATAAATAATATTTTTATTACTTTTTAATTAAAATTACAATATCAAACAATTTATTAATTATATTTTATAATATTATCAATGATGTGGGATACAAAACATATCAATCAAGTCTCAATTTCTAATAAAAAAAATTATTATTCCAACATAAATTCATTTTAAAACAAAATACGAAAAACTTTCAAAACTCAATTCAAATATACCATAAGTTTCTTAACCAAGAAAAGAACGTCTCTTTATGCATGATTTGAACTCGGAAATGAAATTTTTTTTGGTGAATTAGTTTCTTGTTTGTGCACAATATTATATTACGATGACCTTAAAATGTTTGTACTATTAAATTTTCACCTCATTTAAAAGTTAAGTGAATAAAAAAAACATTTCTTTTATGTGTGAGTCGACCATATATTTTCAATAATAATCTCAATGCATAAATATTAATTGCATAAATAAGGATTGAACACATGCCAAAACTATCACGCCCGAAATCGAAATGCAAAACGTCGTGATCATAAATTTTTTTTCATAACCATAAGTCTACAATGACTTTCAAAATATATTATAGCCCAAAAAATAAATAATATCCATTCAAATAAATAAAAATATTCTTACATCAATCAAAATCATCCAAGTAAATACCTAAAATCCAAAATAAAGTCCAAAGGAAAATTTAATAAAGTGTATAACAATAATTAAATAACTATCAACTTCTATAATAATAAAAATTCAAAAGTCGATAATCTATTAGAAAATTGTCAAAGAATTCATCCAAAGTATCATTTTCACCTTTCTAAAAAATGGTCTCATTATCTAAAAACATAATATAATAAGATACACAGGCTTAGTAAATAATTATAATACTTTCCTTGAATGAGTTATTGCATATATAATTCAAAACTTTAATTCCATAATAAAGTATTCATCTTTGAATTAACAAGCATAAGCATAGTTCTTATTGAAAATTATATCAAAAAAATAATTTTACTCTTTCGTTAACTCATAATAATAAATATATATAAAATAAAAACTCTGAAAACTAATTAATAGAGAGAGTATAAGTGAAAAAAGAAAATAATACTAACGGACAGTTAAAAACAGGAAAATAAATTAAACAAATACTTTTGTAAAGTTGCATACCATATTCCATAAGAATGGAATTGAAAACGTTATATAGTAGATGTTAGATAGTACTAAGTACGGTTTCCAAGAATTTGTTATGTGTCAAGAATTTTTAGCAAATAACAGTAGCGAGTAGTTTACTATTAAACTATTACTTATGAAAAAATCAAAACTTTCAGTATCAAATATATTTAGTTTTATTAACTAAAAAATATATATAAGACATAATAAATAATTAAATATTAAACTCATAGAATTATAATTTTTCATTAATCTTAAATTCTCACATCAAACTCAACTATACTCTTGCTAAAACGGTCAAATAACAATCAATTTTTTTCATATAAGTATTCGAAACATGTTCTCCCAACTTTAAATTATCCAAATTAGCTCAATTTATCACACAAACAATTTCTCAAATAAACATATTAAATCTTAAGTATTTATGAACATAGATTTCCAAATCTGAAAATAATCAAACTCATTCCAAATTTTAATTAAAAAAAATAACAGATAGATAAATACCCAATTTTTGAAAGAATCGTTTTAATAAATCAATAAATATCATAGACTACTTAACTTAATCAAATAATCCTTTTTAACTTACATAGTCTTCAAGAAAATTGTTCTCACATATTTATAAAATTCTCAAATTAAATCCATTATATATCTTTATTAAATCATTAAAATCATAAAGCTACTTGAGATGATTTTACCTAAGGTTGGGTAGTTCTCAGAATAAATATTTTGCCTAATCACATTTTCTATTTCTTCATAAGTTGTCTCTATAAAAATAATAACGTAAAAACAAAATGGTAAAATGATCAAATAGAGTTGGTCTCATAATTATCTATTTATATCATAATCTCTGCCAAATAAAATCAATCCTAATTAAATAACTGTGGACCAAATAAATAAAATAAGTTGACACTAATAAAATAACTTATTGAACTGAGTATTTACAAAGACATTTACAGTGATACATTTTCATCTGCTCAAAAAAAAATTTTAAAAAAAAATTGAATATAAGACTTCATATTATAATGCGTATTAAATTTTCTCTCTTATTTATAAGCTTTTCATCTATAAGCACTAGTTACTTTTTGCTTGGTCTAGTATCATTAAAAAATCCACTTCAGAATGTTTCAAACACAAGACGTTTTTTTTTTTTTTTTGCTTGCGTTGAATGGTCCTTCTTTTTTGGCTTTAATCTGTTTTGCTATCATTTGAAATCACCAAATGAATTTCAACTTCATAAAGCACTGCATTTTTTCTTTTTCACTTGATTATATTGCCTAATTAAATTCATCGTTAGAATGCACATACATAAAATAAAAACTGCAGATGTAACATTATATACTAGCTCTGTCTGCCCCTGAAATGCAGACTACGGATTCAAAATGGTCCAAATTCACACACTCATTGCAGTATCACATTGTCAACCACTTACACAAAGTGCCTCTCCCCCTCAGTGAGATAAAGGTTTCCCGCAATTGTGAATCAGACAGCAACCATCACAGACTCAAGAGTGCTGCTACAATGATTTATAAAATGGACCCCTCTTTAGAGAGAACATAAGTGCAAAACCCATAGGTACTTCTTCAGAGAATATTATAGTGCTACTCCAATACAGAATATAATAATGATTTTTTTCAAGCCACTCATTATGCATATGTGAATTCATATTACAGGACATGTATCGCTTCAGCTGTCAATTATTATTGCCATAATTTTGGACTTCATAGAAAGCTCCAAGATTTGTGAAACTTGGCTGAGGATATGAATCTTCCTCGTTTATACTTTGGTCTATGCATCAGATAGAAAACATTAATACGTTGATTTTGTGATATTTATATAAAAGATGAGAAGAGAATACCCTTTTTTTTTTTTTTGAAAAATTAGTCAAATTGGTCTTATATGTTTTTGTCATTGATCATTTAAATCTAACATATTTTATATTAACGTATAAAGTTCTATAGGTTTACATGGTTTCATTGGTATTTATTTTAAAAAATGATTAATAAAGTCTTTTTTATTAGAAAATATCACAAATTTTGACAAATATATCACTTGATAATCTCGCGGAAAAGGTATATTTGATATTTTAACTTTTTTTAATGATAAAAAAATCTCATAAATTAATAAATACACGATTTAACAGACTTTCACAATTTATTATTGTGGTAAAAGTGTCATTGATTTGTGTGTATTTATTATTCCGTAATTTTTTTTTTACCATTGAAAAAAATTAAAATGACAAATATATCCTTCATCAATTATTCCAATGCTAAAAGGGATTCATATTAAGAGTACATTCATATTCATATATTTTAGGTCGTAAAAACAGGTAGGCGTTTTCCACTAATACTTCCTACTATTTGATCCAGTACTTTCACTTAGAAATATCCAACATGACTGACGATCTTAACCTGCGTAATGCTGACAAAAGATTCAAACGTGGGAAAACTCAACTCAAAGTATTCATAAAAATAAAAATCTCAAGTCAAAGCAAAGCATGGTAATGATGATGTTCTACCTGGGCTCTCTACTGGACAGGCCACTCACCAACATATTTCCTTTCCCTCATCCACGGTCCACGCTTCATCTTTTCTACCACTTTTCTCTCTCTTCTCTCTTACCCGCCCTCCCCCCTCCAATTCAGACACAAGAATTTATGCAAAAGAGGCTTAATAATTGAATTTATTTGGAACCACAATTAGTTCTTTCTTTTTGTAGATGGTCATATTATGCAAAGATTTGAACCAGGAAATGAAAATTTTCTGGCGAATTAGTTTCTTGTTTGCGCGCAATATCACACGTTGCGATGACCTCAAGATCATGTTTGCACGGTTAATTTTCCTTTTATTCTAAAAGGTTCAGTTGATCACACCCCCTTACTTGTGAATCAAGTCCAAATTTTCAATAATAATCTCATCACATAAATAATAATTAATTATTTAATAGGTAGCAGAATTTGATCAGAAAAAAGACTTTATGCTCAAATATCATGATAAATTTTTACTTATTTTAAATCTTCAGTGGCAAGATTTAAACATAAGACATTATGGTATGATACATGTAAAATTTTCAATCTCATCTAAAAGTTTAAACTGATAAAAAGAGAAATTGAATTTGTACATTAGCACTATTTAGTTTTGCTTGGTGTAATATCATCTTCGTTGAGATTATTTTAGCCGAAATTAGCGAAAGGATATGCCAACTCCTATTTGCTGCAGGCATTCACACTATCAATCAGGCTTAGAACTATCTTCGATACTTCACATCAGTAAGCAGTCCATTATGATTGAGATGCATTATACATAGAATATAGTCCCCACACTAAATCTGGGGCATTCGTTCCTCTTTCACACAAAGGTATCCAACGTGAGACACATTATCAATTTATCATTAACGACGAGGTTGGCAATCTTGTCAAAGAACCCAATTCTATTCGTAAGAATTTATGATCAAAGTTGTTTTACAAAAGCAAAGCATACAATCCCACCCCACTATTAATAAGGTCCCTTTTTTTAAAAAAGAAAGTCTGATAACCATTTTATTAAGATTAAACCACTTTTATACCACCTCTCATCTAAGGTTTTTCAACTATGCAAAAAGTTTTAAAGTATTAATCTATTCCTTCGAAAGGGAATATTCACTGTTATCAATATTATTTAATTAATTATTTTTTATATTAATATAATTAATTATGTAACTAATAAATTAGTGAGTAATATAAATATTTTAAATTAATAATATTATTAATAAAACTTTGAATAAAAAATAAAAAAAATAGAATAAATGCCCCTCAACTTTTTTTTTGTCAAATTCATACCCTCGAAGTATCAAAACTTCTTGATGAATGTCCCCTTCCATCCATTCTAACCGTTAAGTACTAACGGAATTATAACACATGAATTTCATGTGATTTTTTTGAAGACATTTTCGTCCAAAGGTTTTTATCTTTCGTTATTTCTTTCACTTTTCTTCCTCTCAAGACTTTATCTTCAAAGACCTCTTAATATATCTCCTTTTTCTCTTCAAAACCTGCAAGATCTTTTCTCTCGAAGATCACGCAGATCCTCAAAATCTATAACATCCAACCAGATTAGTTATCTTCTTGAAGAATTCTGCCAGATTCGGAATATATGTTCTTCAAAACCATAGAGAACCATTTCAGAAAATGAATTTTCCATACATCCTTCAGTTGTTGATGATTCAGTCTTTACTGCTAATGAAATTTCTGCAACAGTAAAACTCTATTGATGCTTAAAGAGTAAAATTTCAGCCCACAAATCACCTGGAAGGAAGAAGAGTTGGTCATTGCAATCCCTCAAGATTCCAGCAGAAGAAAAAGCCTTCAAGAAATTAAACAAAATCCATATCATAATCTTAAACACTACAACTGACCTCCGAAACTCAAAATTCTCTCCAACTTTGTTACCACCAACATCAAACAAAAGACAAAATAATAGAACCTAAATCTTCATAATCAGAACACGAATTTAGATATTTTGCTCAAATCCAATCCAAATTCCCTCACCAAGCAAATTAATCAATATATTCAGGGGGAAAAAAAAATAAAAATCTAACCAATGACTCTGAAATTCGCAGAGCTTTTACTGTCATCTTCCCTCGAGCACAAAGCATCCCCTTTTTCATTAACGGATTGGGAAGAAGCCTCAGGACCCATCGAGAGGCGGCGGTAGAGGCGCGGCGGTCTAGCATCCCAAGCAACATTCCACAATCCTTTGACTGGGAACACTTGGTCCTTTTCAAGAAAAGATGAAGTCAAAATGGCTCTCTCTACCAGAGAAGATGAAGACTTTTTGAAAAGATAAAAATACCCTTTTAATCACAATGTGCAGACACACGAGGGATTTACCTTTTGAACTTAACAGTTTAAATTGATAAAAGAGCACTCTTAGGGTACATGTTTGACAAAAATAAGTTAACAGGTATACATCAAACTGTTTAAAGTTCAAGAGAAACTGTCAGCTTTTTTTTAAAAAAAAAATTTTTTATTTATTTAAGAATATTGAACATTTAATTTTAAATAAATAAAAATAAAAATATTTTAAATATTTATTTAAGAAAATTAAACATTTGATTTTAAATAAATAAAAATATAAATATTTTATTTTGATCGGTGGTGGGAGTATTAAATATAATTTGATTAATGTCCAATAATTAACATGAAGCTGTTCTCAAACTATACTCCAGACAGACGAGTTATGACCAGCATGAGACTAGGGGCTACAGTCGGATTACACAATTGTCTGGCTGAGGGAAAAGTTGGTTTAATTTGATTGTAGCCACAATTAGGCCTCCTTAATCGTGGAAAGGAAGAACAGGGCCCTCTGGATATTTTTCCTCTTCTTTGCTAGTCTTCACTCTTTTGAGGATTGATGGCACTTCATTCATTAATGGGAGATTCAGAATTAGAACGAAAAATTTGCGTCGGTGGATTGTATATATATATATATATATATATTTTTTTTTTTTCTCTAAGCATATTTAGAGATCGGTGCCTATTTAATCATCCTTTACCTTTCCGAGTATCTCTGCACAAAAAGATCTGCAACTAAAGAGGTTACAGTATTGTGGCCCCAAAATGCACTTCTATTAACGTGATGATCAGGTTGCTATAGAAATGGCGGAACTAAACTTATCAAGAAACAAAGGCAACTGGTAATGAACTGAGGATCTCATGATGTAAAGAATTCTAGATCAGTGACATAAATATTTATAACTTCTAGTTAATACCCACAAGGAGGATTAGAGCATTGATCTGAATTAATTGCAAGCAGAGCACCAAAGGAAGAGTTGAATCTCATAGCTACCCTGCAAAAAGATTATGCCATCTTGCTGAGATGATCCAAACATGAAACAATTGACTCTGAATCATCGTAAAAGTCTCCATTTATCTTCAGCTTTATGCATAATTAGAGAGCATCTACAGAGAGAAATTTTCTTTGCAAAAATGAACTGCCTTCACCAAGTCACCTAACTCCACATAATCAAGGAAAACCAGGGCCTTTCCGCACCAGAGGCAATCACTGAGATTCATTTCCCACAAGTCTTCAGAAAATGAAATTTGGTGGGGCAATGACTTGTGCAGTTAACTAGGATGACAGAAATTAGCAATCTTGTTTCATTCAGTCATCACCTACGATAACACTGTCGACCATCTTAACTATTTGCTTATTGCTCTTCTTTAAGAATATCTCTGTTGACACGCTCAAGAGCTTGTTTAAGGACAGCTTTTCACCTACAATCTTCCTTTTCGCTTCATATCTATGTTTTATCCTACTGTCAAGCTTATAACCAAGGAATGCAGGAAAAGACAATAACTCTCCAACTTCACGACCCATATCCTCAAGGATTCATGGTTATATTGTAGAACCTGTGGATGTTTCATGCTCATCTCCAAAATGTCTTCACAAGATAACCCATAGGCTAGAAAAATCCCAATCACCTCCTGCAAATTTCTGCAGCTGGTCCTAGTTACAGCTCCCATTGCCATAGCCAATTCCTTTGTTCTATCCTTGTAACCAATCTTCAATAAGAAAGCCAATTTGTGCGCAAGATTCTTCTCGAAGGATAGACTAATAAACAAAGGAGCTTTTGTCAAGAACCTAAATATGTCATGGGAACTCAGCCCACATTTTTTAAGGAAATCAATCCTAGGATGCAATTTCCTTTTCCTGCTAGCACTAAACAAATTGGGATAGATGAGTGCAATCCTGAATATCTCATAATTGCTTAACCCGGCAAATGACTTGAGGAACTCAACATGATCATTCAAGTGGTCAACACTGTATGCTACAAGAAATGGCAGTTTACGCAACACGGTTGCCGTGGCAACTTCATCTCCCCCGCTCAAGTCAAAGAGGAATCCAATTCTTGGGATCAACTGGTTGTCCAAATCGTAATTCAGAGTTGCTGGACGTCTAAGAATTACATCAACTCCACCGAAACGGTTCAGGAAAGCAAACATTCTCTCAATTTCTTGAACGGATTTAAGACATAAGGCTTTGGTTAAATTTGCATTATTCAGAACGTGTGGGAGCTTTTCTTGCGGAATCCCATGATGAAGCAATAATCTTACTTTGCCCTCAAATCCCAGGAGGAATCTTGGTTCTGTTGTATACAACAGGCGCTCTATTTGGGCAGCTTCTATTTTTCCTTGTAAATTTAAGTCATCATTCCGAAGAAGAAAGCATATTAATGAATCAACTTCTTCAGCTGTTAAAACATCAGGTCTTTTCAAAATCAATCGAGAAAGAACAAGACCTTTGACTCCAAGGGCTTGCAGAGAGTGCACTAGGGTATAAATGGATTCATACGTGGTGACTCTGAGAGCCGGGTTGTTCTGCAACAGGGCCCCGGTATCCTTCTCGTCAAACCCAATTTGACGGAAGAGAGAAAAGAGCATCATTGTCTCTGACAAGATTGAGCATACAAGAGGAATTAATGAATAATTACACCAGGGTTATACTCATGCACGCAATGTATTTGTATTTATGCCTCTGAGAATGAACTCACCAGAATCCATGGCAGAGTTGACGATGGCGGTGAAAGCCTTGTAATTGTTGCCAGTGCTTCTATAGTTATGGAGACGTAAATATCTGGGAGTGGAGAGTAGGGATGTGGATGATCTTGGTGAATAGGGGATGGTGAATTGCAGCATAAAGAAGCAGCGTTGAACGGCAACAGGGAACTGGGTTCTTCTTGTTGCAAAGCTTTGTGCGGGTCCTGCCGGACAATGAAGAGGAAGAGAGAGCCGGTCACCGGCCATAAAAAGGAGTTCAACCATTACTCAACAGCAGTGTTAGTGCTACTAATTTAGTTGGATAGATAAAGCTCCGTCTCCACTTCCGTCGGAGTTTACTAGCCAAGCTGAGAGCAAGGGTCCATGAATGCGTTCTCCCTTGATTTTTGCTCTGGTTACAAGTTTTGCCACTTATTCTTGAAAAATCGGTTAGTTTGTCAAAATTCCCTCCTAAACTTAATGGAGATTATAGAATTTCCCTCAACATTAAAAATCAAGCGTTAACAACTTTTGCTGCCATGAAACTAAGTTACAATTAGGATGACAATCAAGATTAGTTTGCAGGAATTATAAATTGTTCCTAATTTGACAACCGTAATTTGACAATTCATAATCCTTCCAAACCTTGGCCGAGATCCCATCCCTATCCAAGCAAGGAATCACCCAAGAAAATTCCTCACTGGCTAAACGGGAGAATGGTGCTAGAAATTCCAATGGGTTGCCAAAAAAAACAAGAAAAAAGGCACAACAAATTCATTTGAAATCATAAAAATGGAAAATTTTATATATAAACTCTTTTGGCTACGCATGATATTTTTAAATATATAGGTAAGATTTTTTATTAAACAAGTTGTGCCTACTTGTTTCTTTTATAAGATTATATATTTAAAAAATGTCTATATAACTTTTTAATTTAGTTAAAAATTATGTTCACCAAAGGATTTGTCTAAAAAATAGTCCTCTATGCTATAATTTCTTTGTGGACAAAAAAAAAAAGAAAGAATCTAAACAAAAAGGGGAACAAAGTAAAAGTAGAACATAACATTATCATTTATATCTCCATTTTTTCATAGGACATATGTATTTGTGTATTTATTATATATATGTATGTATGTATGTATAAATATATAAAATTATGTGCAAATGGATATAAGTTAAAGGGAAAAAAAAATGGACGGAAGTGGATGAATCAACTATGGACCAAAAACCAAACACCGTTTCCTCTTAGTTGTTAAAAAAAATTTTAAAAAAATGGAACGCAGAAATTGAAGAATCTCCAGTTTATTTATGCTAGACCAGGCCCCAAAATTGAACGCAGAAATTGCCCACGGCAGTACCTTCTCTGATATTTAGCATCGCATATCTTGTTTCTTTCTTCATTTTGTTTTTTTTTTCCTTGATAGAACATGGGAATTGATAAAGCTTTTGTATATGTTAAGAAACAATTGTTTATATCTTTTAACACGTTTCAATTCGTGAAGCGAGTTGAATTTGTAAATGCACGCTTATAAGGATAATTCTTAAAAGTTCTTTCTCTGCAAATCCGCACACATGGTTATGTAAGGACCGATACTATTGAATGCATCTCTGCAGAAACTAATGAGAAACCGAAGGAGAAAAGACATTGGGAAATAAATACCCTTTCCTATTCCACGCAAAGCTTACTATTGTTGCTTCGGCAAGGACAATGCTTTATTACTAATTAAAGGGACAAAAGAACAAAGGAAATACAGGGCTGTCAAATAATGTTATGGTCATAGAGAAAGAAAATAAGGTTATATATGAAATAAAGAATGGATGATTTTGATACAGATTTTACAATCTTTGGTGGGCACAGAAGCCTCACTTTTTACTGCCGCTGCCCCAAGAATAGGCACAATGCATAAATCAATTGATCCTCGTCCAACGGATAAATTTGCAGCTATATCCGCCTTCAAATTAAGCTTTGGGTGGTCTCTGAGTTGACTTTGGACAACTTCGAGGGACACTTGTACCAATCTTCTTGCTTGTAGGTATGTTTTTTATAAGCACAACTGAACTAACTTTCTTGGAAGCTTTGCCAGATGTATCTGATCTAATAGACTGATGACTCTCCTGCAAAATGTATTTAAAAATTTATAATTTTTTAGGATTTATAATAATAATAAGAAGAAGAAGAAGAAGAAGCAGAAACAGTTCTTATATACACACAAAATTTGCAGATGGGCAACCTCCAAGAGCAAAATATAGATAAACAATAACACACATCAAATTTATTTACCTTCTAATAAGATTTTATGAGCAAATCACATTAATCCCATGGAAAATAGATGCCATAAGTGAAGCTAGTATATATTATTTAGGCATATGATCATAAACTACGAAAATTTTACAGTTTCATATGTAAGTGCAAGGCCCATATTAAGTATAAATCACAAAGAACTGTTCTAGAGCAAATCAAGAAGTAAAGCCAGTAAAGCCTCACACCTGCAACGTAGAAAGCAAATTAGATGAGCTAAATGGAGCTAAACATGAAGGATTCAGGATCCTATGAGGTCTACTGAAAGCAACAAAAAAGAAACTACACTAAAAAGGCAAAACCTATGTATCAAGCATTCAAAAAGATAAGGGATGCTTAATTATGAAAAATTCTGGGGAAAAAAAAATCTAGAGGCAATAGCATTCGCATGTGTCACAAGTAACATGAGAACCCTGAAAATAATTTGCATGCTTACACTTCTCACCAGCGAAAGCTAACATCCCAAATTGGTAGGAAATAAATAAATAAAACTGGAATGACACCCTCTGCAGAATATTCAGTTAACAAAAGATAGCCTTACCTTGATCAAAATTCTCAAGCAGTTAACCAGTTCGGCATAGCATAAAGTCCAATGCCTAAGAGTTTTAAGGTAGATAGCTACTAATTAAAAAAACTTTAGTGGCAACCTAGCAAAATACATTGCAGACCATGATTTCAGTAAAGATTCATCTTGGTAACATGCAACTTGAAGCACAAAAAATTTGGGGGACAATGAAAGAAAGTTATCTTCCTCAAACCTGTTGTATAAAGCAGAGAAAACTCCTTGACAACAAACTAAAATCTAGAGGCTGCCCCAGAAAGCTGCACTCGTGCATCCTAGTATCCTAAGATGAGTTGTATAAAGGCACTTTGTTTCATGGATGAGTTAGTCAATGCTTAACCCGTTCTTCATTGCCCCACCTATCATCACAAGAACTTCTGATTTCAATCAACCCCAGTCAAATGTCCTATCACAATTATAAATGACATCCAAAAGAAAACTAAAATGGGTGTATGAATCCAAATGATTAAAATGTGAAATGCCAGAAATCCAAAACATCAAGGAAGAATGAAAAGGATTAAAGAGTCACTAAATAAGTGCATTAACTTCGACGGAAAGAAATGCAAATCAAGAACACATCATAAAATATGAGATTTCCACATAAAATTTGCATTGATTATACAACAGACTATTAATATTTGGCTAAAACAGCATCATTAGAGATAGACAATATCACCTGAATCACAAATAACACAAGTTGTAAAAATTTTGAACTTACTTCATTGATTGCTCCTCCGCCTCCCTTCTTGGAAAAACTGCATTCCCCTTGTAGAATCTTTTGTTTATTCTCTTCAGCAACCCCATTATTTTCATTATCCATAGCACTTGCTTTCCTCTTCTTCTTCCCTAAATTCACCATCTTGCCGTTCTTATCTCGAACTTTCCACACATTCTTCTTCCTGTACAGCATCTTCTCAAATTTCCACGTTGCAAAGCTAGTGTCAATCACAGTCACTTCAGTTCTTGAAAATCCCAACAAGTTCAAACCGCCCTTCTCCTTTTCTTCCTCATCACCACAATTCACATCGTCCACCAGCTTCAACTGCTCATCACAACTCGGGTCCTTCGCCATCCCCACTCCACTATTGTGATCACTCATAGGCGAAGCACTTTCGTTCTTCCTCAGTGCATTCTGATTGCTCGCACTATTATTATTAGTGGTATTAGATTCTGGAGAATCTAAAGCAGCGCAAAACTTAGGGTTTGGTTGTTTCCGGGAGCACTTCTTACTAGGCAAGCTATTGGAGTTACCCATTACGAAGAGCTCAGCCAATACATTGCTCATCATATTCAAAACTCGAGTGTCTCCGTCTGGGTTTTGAGCTTCCAACGTTTGGTCGTTTCGGGAACACTTGGGGTCGGAGGTGGATGTCGGGTTGTCTCGCTCGAGATTGGGAGGATCCGAGTTCTGGTTGTTGTTGAGAAACTGCTCGAGATCGAGGTCGGAGCCAGATGGGAATCCTTTGGATGACCGGAGACGGTCGAGCCATTTCGAGCTAGATTTTCCGGTAGCAGAGATTGAGCAGAGCATATTTTATTAAAATAGGTGGAGAAATTGGGGATTCAGCAATGCTTTTGAAAAAGTATGAGAAAAGTATTATTGTGATCGGAATGGGGGTTTTACAATCCGCCGACGGTGGTGGAAAGCAGAAAGTCGGAGGTTGCCACGGCCGAGCTTATGTTGGGAATGAAAGCCATTTTCTGTTTTGACAGTAGTAGTTGTTTGATGCTAATTGGTTGGGATCGTCTCTGAGATTGTGCAGAGTTTGAAAGTGAATAATTACCCATAATTTTCTACTAAGTACTAGTACTAATCAAAGAGTCCACTGATTAAACTTTGTCCACGTGGCAACGCAGTGACCCACTCAGTTTTCTTTACCAATATAAATTACTTTTTTAGACATAAATTAAAAATTTTTAAAGTAATATTTTTCAGTTAAGACTTCATTAGATAATTATAGATTGTTTAGATATTTCACTTTATTTTTCTAAATATATTACTTTAATTATATAACCATATAAATATATTCAAATCTACAATCATTATCCACAAATTTCTCTCTCTTCCCATTCTTTCTAAAATAATTAATGTATCCCTCTCTACAATAAAAAAAAATGTTATTTTCCCTCCTCACTATTTTTCCATTTTATTTTCTTGGAGTAAAACACAAATTATATTATTTGGATTCAATAAATTAATTATCATTTTCTAAAAAATTACAAATTTAATTTTGTTAACTTTATGCATAAAGTTTTAAAATTAAACTCAAGTAGTCGAAGTGCAGGAAATGTGTGAAAACCAGGAATTAACTATTCTTTCCACTTCAAACTTCAATGCATTTATATCTCTCTTGCTCCGAATAAAAAATGTTTTCTGTCTTTTTTATAATATACTTTAATCAATTTTATATAAATTAATAAGTTATTTTATTTTAAATTATATTTTTATTTATTTTAAATTTTTTTAAATGAGTATTTGCTTACTTTTTTCTCTTGATAAATGTGAAGATAAACTTGAAAAATAACATACACAATAACTTTAAAAAGTAATAAAATATATTATAATTAAAAATCGAGATAATAATATTTATTAAAGTTTCATAATAAATCAAAAGCTCTACATTTCATTCATATCTCTCCTCATATACTAATAAGAGTATTACGATAATTTTTTATATTTTTATATGTCTCATCTCAATGATTTATATTTTTATTTTAAAATATTTTACAAAATATAAAATACTACTACTTTTTTCAACAAAATCATTTAAAAAACATCATGGAGGAATGCCAATAGAGGGAGGTAGGGCCAGAGGCCCCTAACTCGACCCTACCCACTTCTACATTATTGTTTCCATTTCACTTCTGTTTTAAAAATTTTAAATGTGCTCCAGCCCATTTAAGACGACTCCATTTCTATCCGCCTCCAATTTACCTTTTATCCTATTTGACTCTATTTTAATTTGTTTTCTTCAAAAAAACATATTTCATTACACTATCAAAACAAAACATATTCTTTCACAAAATTTTAAAATAATATTTATAAGTTAAAAATACATCAAATAAAAATAATAAAAAATTTTATTACATCAAATATAATTTTTAAAATATTCATTATCCAATAATCAAATACAACATTAATACGAATATAAATTAATCTATTGATTTGAGTTTGAGTTATTATTTAGTACTTTAAACTTAAGTTTAATTTTATTTATTTTTTAAGTAATAAAGTGAAAAGATGATTTTATTTTATTTACTAGGATAAAATATTATTTATATTAGAAAGCATGGTGGGCAAAGTGGAGATTTTTGGGGTCCTATTGGTGAAAAATCAATCCCCACTCTCAACCCCATCATGTAAATCTTCATTTTTCGATCTCTATCTTCATTTCTACCCTTATTAAACTCAAGAATCCCCAATCCCATCGAGGTGAGTTGGGGTGGAACCTCACTTAAATCGATAATTTTGCCATTCCTTTTTATTATTCATGGATCCCATATCAATCATTTAATATACATTCTCAAATATTTTTAATTTAACTATTTTTTATATTTTAACTATTTTTAAATATATCATTAAATCATTCAATTAATCCATAAAATAAAATACTTATACAAATATTTTAGATGTTTAATATATACTTCATTCACTTGTAATCGAATGTTAACATTTCTATGTTGAAATGTCAAAAAACAAATATTTATTTTTTTGAAACAAATATAATTTGCATTTGAAATTTCACTTACAATCTCCTTAATTTAAAAGAGTTCACTAACTAATAGTTATACTATTAATCCAATTAATAACAAGACAATATGTTAATTTCTTAAAATTAAATTTTTTTTAAAAAATGGACTAATTAAATATGAACATTCAATTGAAACAAATGATTATATCCAATTCTAAAAGGAAAACGTGTCACATGCCTCTAACTTTCAAATAGTCTCGATCATGCCCCTCAACATGTTTTTATCAAATCTATGCCCTCTAACTTTCAGGAACTACTGAGAGATACGCTGATGTCAAATTTAGTCATTAAACCCCAAGGGTAGACCATCATGTGACTCGCACGTGGAGCTTTTAAGGGCATTTTCGACTGACCACAAATTGCTTTAATAATTTCATAGTTTTTTCCTTCTCCCTCTTATATTCTTTTTTTTTCTTATTCTGCATAACCCAAAATTGATCTGCAAAATTACAGATATTTTTTTCTTCATTATAGCAACGATCACTATTGATCTCTCATTCAACAATCTCACAAGGTCATCCCCGTCAATTGCAGCAATGCGAAAGACGTTTGACACAAGCACTATACAAAGCACCCCAAAGTCAAGCTAAAAAAAAGATAGAAACAGGAACGATAGTTTGCATTGTAGTCAAAGATTTGGCTGACATTTGAGATTCTTGAAATTCTATCCCTTTACATATACCAACTAAAAGAGAAAGAGGTTGATGCAGACAAATCAAGCAAAGAAATTCTGATAGATAAAGACCCAAAATGCAGTAAAGATTCGAAACCCATAATAGCATGGCCATTTGTTCATACCTCACAGTCACAAAATGTGAAGAAACATTTTATCCACTTGGGTCAGACGATGGAGATGATGAGGAGAAGGCTATGGAGTCGGTGGATGAAGGACGTCAAGAGAGAAGTTTGGGTAGTGCATCGGCGTCGGCGGAAAAGAGATATGCTCGATAGGTTTGTAGAAGATGGAGGAAGAAAAATGAAGTAGGTCTGCGGAGCAAGAAGTTCTAACGTTAGATCTGCAAGCTCAAAGTTATGAGAAAAGAGAAGAAATAAGAAGAAGAGTGGGGGATGGAGGATTTCAGAGTTATGAGGAAGAAGGTGAATTATTTGTTGAAAATACTCCTAAAGGTTCCATGTGCGAGCCATGGAGGATCTATAATTAGGACTTAGCTGTGTGAATTTGACATAAGAGCATCTTTTAGCACTTTCTAAAAGTTAGAGGGTATTATATATTTAACAAAAAAAATTGAGTGAGCGTGATCTAGACGTTTTGAAAGTTCAGGATCATCCAACAATTTTTGCCCAATTCTAAACTTTAAAATTTACTTGCTCATTGTAAAAATAGCCCAATTCCCTAGTGTGTTGGGATTATGGAGAAGCATACCAGATCTTAAATTGGCCATTAAATACCTTGGTCGGACGTCCATTGCCTTTGTATCCTCCGAACCAATGTGGAATCCGAACTCCGAAGACACCGACAAAAATAACGATACCAAATTCTTGTCAGACTACGATTTTTAGAAGACCAATCATAGGTCATTGCTCTCGCACTTTGTCT
Source organism: Apocynum venetum (assembly GCA_019593545.1). Taxonomy (NCBI): domain Eukaryota; kingdom Viridiplantae; phylum Streptophyta; class Magnoliopsida; order Gentianales; family Apocynaceae; genus Apocynum; species Apocynum venetum. The sequence goes on along the minus strand of SRSM01000331.1, from coordinate 5,389,906 downwards.
TCTCCTCAAATCAACTAACGGTGAGCATCCTTCCCAAAGTCTCTCTCGAATAAACTTTCAAACAAACCCTGCTGACTCCTGTGGTTGGTTGGTTGCCCTTTCTCAATGAAGAAAAGTCACAGGGCATTGGCGGTGCGCGATTCCTATTCCATCCTTTCACCCTCTTTCGTTTATTAACTTGTGTTCTTTCTTAAAAATGCGTTTTTGCCAAATTTGAAAGCGACATTTTTGTTCTGGGAAGAGACGTTCTGGGGAAAACCTCCAAAATATGAAATCTAATCTTGCTCGGCTATCCCTTCAATTTCTTTTCAGCCGTTCATATCATTGTCACTGTTATCCTATAATTTATTGCCTCCTTCTCCTCCTTAGCCTATAATATCTTTCTTGATTTTCTCAATTTTCCTCTTTTGTTTCTGGAACCTCCGCTAATTGAAGCGGGGCTTCTTGACGATTTACTGAAATCGCCATGAGTATTGGGATGAATTCTTCTTTTTGAATTTTTTTAGTGATTAGGCTCGTGTATATAGTATACCAAAAGGGGTCTGTATTTCTTATTCTTTTTATTATAGTTCTATAGCTGCGTGGCTTTAGGGAATGCAATTTTGGAGATAAAGAGAGCAACTATGATGGGGGTAACGGTTCCAGAGATGATTATGTACTTCGGTCCTCTGTGGATTGCTTTTCTTCTGGGCATAATGCTAGGATGGGCTTGGAAACCCAGGTGGGCTGCCTTGGGTAACTGCAAGTTCGATATTTCAGCGCCTTCTTCGCCCTCCACCTCTGTTAATCCTTCCCCAGTTAAGGCTTTTGGAGGTGCTGGCACACCAAATTTTGGTCCTCCTGCTAGGGATAATGTAAGGGAGAAGGAACCTATTACTTTGCCATGTGCCGATAATGCTATGTCCTGGTAATCTTTTTTGCTTCTGAATTCAACAAGTTTATATCTTTTTCTGTTGCTAATTAATTTCCTGATGAAATTTTGTGAACTAGTTGCCTTGATACTTTTATGTAGCCAGAATTCTTAATTTTAGGATAGCAAGGTGTGGCGATTTCATCGTTTCCAGACTCGCTCTAGTGCTAACAATGAAGTGGAGACAAATTTATTAATCCAGGATAAGCAATATTGAAGAAAGAAATTAGTATAATACAGTGCAATGGGTCGCCATTATATGAAGAAGGCAATTATTTCCCTCTATTTTTTAAGGATGGAGGCTGAATTGGTAAATCCTAACATGTCTATGCTATTCATTCAGTTCATCGCAAGTTAAAAGTGGAGAGCTTCTAGCAGTGAAAGAGGACGATTTAGAACATTTTTGCCGTCTTGTGAAGAGAAAAGATGGAGGGCCTCCTTGGAAACATATGATGGAACGTTCTACATCTGATATGAGCTGCCAAGCATGGCAGAGAGATCCAGAGGTACTGATGTAGACACAAGAGAAAAGTGAAAACTCTTGATTCTGTTTCTTAAAGATAGGTCGTAGTTGTCTTAAACATTGTGGGTTACCATGTGCCCAGGTTTATGTAAATTATGTTTTGACTATTTCCTCTTTATGGCTGTTATCAGACTGGTCCTCCTCAGTACTGTAGCAGAACGGTCTATGAGAATGCCACACCTGAATTACTGAGGGACTTCTACTGGGATGATAAGTTTAGACTGAAATGGGACGACATGCTTATTCATGCTGAAACTATAGAAGAATGCCCTACAACAGGAACAATGATAGTGCACTGGATACGTAAGGTGAAGCAAGGGCCCTATTATCTCATGGTTTAATCTAAGAAGCTCATTATACAAGTATGCTAAGAAGATGGTCTCATGTATCTAATAATATCTTAAAATCTTATAAGAGAATATGTGGGACTCTTCCTAGCTTGCTCGTGTAAAGAAATTTTTATGTTGCATTTGTATGGAAGATTAATCCTAATCTTGCTGGGGTAGACATGATTTAATTTGCAAATGCTTATCTTTTCTGAATGCACTTTCTTGCAGTTTCCCTTCTTCTGCAGTAATAGAGAATACATAATTGGACGTCGAATATGGGAATCAGGAAGATCTTACTATTGCGTTACTAAGGTATGTGAATACTTCTTCCCATGTTGGTCATAGAACAGCATGATGTACATAGTTTATTGTATAACCCCTGCCATGGCATACGACATGTTTCAAACACTTTATTATTATCGTTGGATCAATTTGTGCTCTAAAAATGTTGGTAGCAATTATTCTTTCATTATGAATTTATATGAAGATACATGCTGGCCAAATGTGTGAGTGGAAACAGAAGGGAATTGAAAAACTAGGAAATCTAAAGCCATTCGTTCCAGAGATTCTTTGCTGACATCATCCATCTGCTCAAAAGTGTCTTGAACTAGTGCTGAGGAGATGTTGTTGATGTTAATATGATTTTAACAGTGTGCAGATTTATTTATTTCTTTTGATAAAATTTTAGCAAATTCCAGTCAAGGACAATCTTTTGATGCCTAGCTGTATGTTATTAGTAGATGATGTTGTTTGAAATAGTCACTTTGTTTATAAAAGTGTGAAGCATGCGCATGTGAGTTCTTCTTTTGGGGGAGCAATGCAGAAATTGGCAAATAAAACATTGAGTGTGCAAAGCACTTGAGAGTGAGAGGATTTAGTTGTCAAAATCTCTTTCATACACTAATTAACTGTGGAATTTGTTTTGTTGGTGGGTGTGTGTGCAAGGAAAGATTTCAGCATTCCACTTGCAAACTTGTAACAACTGTAATAGATCTTTTAGAATGTGCGTCCTATCTGATTTTCATGTACCCTTTGAATTAGGGAGTACCTTGTGAATCCATTCCGAGGAAGGACAGGCCAAGACGTGTCGACCTGTATTATTCAAGTTGGTTCATTCAAGCAGGTAAAAGAGATATCTTCTTATTCAGCTTATCATTTATGAGATAGACAGGTTTGCCAAATTACCAGAACCTTTCCTTACTTGATGATGCAGCATGGATCCTTCCCTATAGCTATCCCTCATTCAATTTTTCATCTTTCATGGTGTCTTTATTTTGGATCTTCATAACTGATAAGTGATTTTATTGGGTCATGATTCAGTGGAATCAAGGAAGGATAATGGCCAACTAAATGCATGTGAGGTGATTCTCTTCCATCATGAAGATATGGGCATTCCATGGGAAATTGCAAAATTTGGAGTTCGACAAGGTATGTGGGGAGCTGTCAGGAACATTGACCGGGGCTTTCGAGCTTACCAAAAGGCTAGAGCATCAGGGGCACCTGTCTCACATCCTGCATTTATGGCTCAGATTAACTCAAAGATTGATCCAGACTATGTTATGTCCTTAGAAAACGGTCGGGTCTCATCAGAAACTGAAGTGGTTTGTTCATCTGAAAAGCCGAAGGGTATAAACATACCAAAGCTCCTTGTTATAGGTGGGGCTGTAGTTGTTGCTTGTAGTGTTGATCAAGGACTTCTCACCAAGACAGTCATATTTAGCATTGCAAGAACATTTGCAAACATGGGTAGAAGAGCATGTCCAAGACGATAGTATGGTTATGTAATTGTATTAAAGAAGCTCACATATTATCTTTGTCCAAGAAGATAGTATGGTTATGCTTCTCTCTCTTCAATAGATACAGATACTATGGCATGTGTTTTTTGGAACATTTATCCTTGAAGCAGAAATTTTGTACTAGTACATGTCCTTTCCCCCTTCCCCTTTCCTCTAGCCCAGTGTTCTATACCTTCCACCAACCAAAAGATACACAGAAATTCTGCAGCTGTTATTAGTTAATGAATTTTATCTATCTTCTAAAGATACCAGTTCTGCTAACAGTTACCCTATTTGTCCCGTCATTTCTTCGTCTGGCTTTGGCCGCTTGTGTTCCTGATGTCTTCAACTGAACTGTTAATACAAAAGGGCGCCCATACACTAAAATTTCCGCCGAGAGTATATTTTATCATATGATTATACCCTATTATAAAAATGTATAGTATGCGAATCCAATGTGGGTTTGTGTTAATAGATACGCTTCTTTCAAAGGATTACTAAATGAGCCAAAACGAAAATTGCTGATCCGAGGTGAATTTCTCACAGTTTATTTGCGCTTGTTTTGTCGTTCGTTTTTTCGTAGACATTGGAATGCTGCTTCTCTTAACTGTATAGCCACAGCCCATGTCGGGTTGTAATTTAACCAAAATGTTGGTACCACAACGAGATGTTTTGCAATGGGTGCTATTTGGGAGAAAGTGCATTTGGTCTCAAAGTTTCCCTGAAGGAGAAGTAAATTCACTTTTAAACCAGTGCCGAACCAGAGTTCAGTCACAATCCGATAGCCGAGTTACCTTATTTGTTCCATAAACTAAAAAAATGCAGAACAACTCAGAGCAAAAAACAATTTTGAAGAAAAAATAAAGAATAAGGGTAATAGTAGTAATCCAATCTATATACGAAATGCATCTACCAGAACCAGATGATGTATCTTCCACAGATATTATAAAGAACGAGTCCTTCAACAGGTATACATTTTTGCTGCTATGTATTTGGTCTTATAGCATGTCTGGTGTTCATGACTACCGATCTTGCAGAGCCAAAATTAATCTAATGGCTCACCATAGTTTCAAAACAGTTTAAGCCGTCAAACTCTGGTGCTAATTTTGGCATCTGTTCAGTCCCTTTCTTCACTTTCGCCAACAAATCCACCTTTGGTGTATGCAATCCATCTCCCACAACCTAAACATACATAAACAAAATGACCCTGCAAGCATTAAAGAAACAACTCCAAGCAGGCCCAAAATAAAAAATTTAAAAAAAAAACAGAAAAATAGCAATATATAATAGTAGAAGAAGTGTAGACAGGCTCACCTTATTGTGGGATTTGATTTGGTTTCTATCAAAGAAATAAAGCCCAGCAGCTGCTGCTGCAGCAGGTGCTGTCACAAAAACTGCAGCTATGCCCATTGTTGACAGACGAGTTTCGAGATGATTAGGTGTTTAAGCTTGCACCCAAATGTGAATTTGCTGGTTGTGTAAGGAGGATTTGAGATGCCTTGATGAAGAACTCAAGTAAGGAATACTTGAAAGGAAGAGAAAGGAGCAAAAGACGGGAAGTAAGATAAATTATCTCAAATGGACAAATCCTCACACTCTAAAGATCCTGAATTTATATGGCAAATTGCCTATGACAAAGACATTCTGGCTTTATTGACACTTGTAAGCAAACATTTTTCCCATAGTAAAAAAAGAAAAATTTTAAGTCTGTACTAAAACATATCGATAGATTTGTTTTTATTATTATTATTTATTTGTCAATTTTTTATTAAAAGTGAAATTGTTTGTATTTAAAAAATATATTAAATTCATTTTGAAATGATAAATATTAAGAGTATTTTATGGAAAAAAATATTTATTTTCAATAATACTAATTATGTTTTATTAACTATTGTGAAAAACTAAACAAACATATCGTAAAGAGTAATATATATATATATATATATAAATTTAATATATTTAACAGTTCTATCCATATTTGTCTTTATTTGAATGGAGGAGGTCGATTTCTTCTTCCGTGCTTTTCATTGCCTGTATAAAAAATCATAAATAGAGATAAGATTAAAGGGCATGTGAATTGTGAACAATGTGAATCATCCTCTATCTTCCGTCGTCGTTTTCGTAAGTCATTTTCATCCTTGAATGATTTAGAATGGCTTTTCCCTTTTGATCCAATTGATTTCATTAGGCCAACATAGTCAATTTTCATAATTTTCTACACTTGTTGCGACAGTACTTTTGGGCTTTGCATATTTCAATCGAACAAAATTTTCTTAATACATTATTACAAAATAAACACTTGGCAAACAATTAGAAAACTAAGACAGTAACTCAAATAACTCCAAAGCAGAACTCCAGGCGTACTAAAAAATAATAATCTCACTAAAACTATTCCTCTTTGATTGAATTACAATTTCCTGCCAAGAAGCAAATCTTGCTCCAGTGAGATTTTACTCTTAGCTGGAGATTTGCTCTTTGCTTAGTATGGTTGAGAGAGAGAGATTTTTTTTGCTTCCCTCTTTAGGGCTTTACTTTCCTATCTAGGGCTTCACTGTCAATCTCTCAAATCTTTCTTTTCTCTTATTAATTTCACTTTCAAACCACTTTTTCTCTCTACAAGCCATCACATGCATCTAATCATGCTCATTCTAGTGGTGCAATTTTGCTCATTTTGATCAACCAATGTGCCAAGTTTTGAAAGGTGGGGTGTCTAGTTTCGAGCAATATGAGACCTCAAAGCTAGTTGTGGGAGAATAAACAATATCATATATAAGATTTTGGTAAGAAAACATTGGCCACTTATCAGGCCCCAAGAATCCCGAATCAAAAAGGAATGTTAGCATATTTTCATCCGAGCCCACTCATGAGGCGGTTGCCTTATGCCTCAAAATTTAGAGCCTCTATTTAATATATGTATATAATGTTATTGTATAATTGTTTTTTTTAAAAAAAATAAAAGATTATGTGAATAATTAATGAGATTTAATATTAGAAAATAGTCAATTATAGGCCTAAAAATTAATTACTAGGAAATAGTCAATTATAGGCAAAAAAAATGAAGTTAATTTTGGAGAGTTGATATTCATTTTTTCCAAAATTAAAGGATTAAATAAATAATTAATGAGATCTAATATTAGGAAATAGTCAACTATATGCCTAAAAAATATTATTAGGAAATAGTCAATTATAGACCTAAAAAATGAATTAATAAAGTTAATTTTGAAGAGTTGATATTTATTTTTCCAAATTAAAAGATTGGATACTTAATGGAATTTAATATTAGGAAATAATCATTTAGATAGTCTTAAAAAAGAAGAAGGAAAGAATGAAGAGTTAGTTAGACTATCTCAAGAGATAAATAAAAGTTAAATGCTAGAAAGTTGTTTCATTGGAAATAATTGATAACTAAAAGCCTAGAAAATTGTAACTAATTAACTCTCTTTAATAATATTATAAAAAGATTTCAAAATTAAAAGTGTTGAAAGAAACTCTGAACATATAAATTAATACTCCAATCGTGGTACTAAATTACATAAAAGGTTATATTATTTTCCAATTGTATGTATTACTTATAGAATTTTATTAATCATATATCTAACTGTTACTTTTATTAAAGAACTTTTTAAAAATTAAAAATACTAAAATTTTATTTAAAATCAGTTATATAAATTTAATAGATTGGATATATTATCTATTCAAAGTAATATCTTAAAAGCACCTTTGAATATGAACTTTAATAGTTAATTTTGAAGTCAAAAAAGTAAGAAACAAAAAAAATTCTTTAAAGTTTTTATAATATTTTACCCATATAGGTCCATTGTAAAATTTTGTCTCATGTCTCATATACCCTTGACACGCCCTGGATGGAGGATATAGCCCAGCTTCAAGCAACGAGGACAGGGCGGCATTACCTTTGGGATGATGTTGTCAGGACTGAGGCCACGGCCATCAACTCTCCGATAAACGGAGCGGTCCATATTCCAACAAATTTTGTCAAACAAAAAAAAAAGAATCAGGTACTTTGCCCCATTCACCAATAAGCTTTGTCTTCAATATTCTATGAAATTATAGTGCATTTTGTGAAATATATTTTATTATAATGCACCAACTAGGGTAATAATGACTATTGATTCATCTACTTAAAAGAAATAGAAGACAGTAATTCAAATAATTAGTGGTTAATAAAGGGAGAAAAGGCAACAACACGCATGGTGTGAAGATGACATTTTGGACAGGCTATCTAAAGGATAACGTTATCTATCTATAACCCAACACGGCGCTTTTTTTATTAATAGAAAGGAACGAGAACTAACCACGCCATCTTGCCTGTCCACGCGCACCTCTACCGAATCACTTGCAAAACTTTTTGAGTAAGATTTAAGATAGGGGAACTCACTGAAAGTTTTTATTTGGGGATATCTCTTCTTTCTTTTGGTACCTTTACGGTATCATCATCTCTTTCTTTTGGTTATGATGATGATACGTATATGCAACTAGGATAATAATAATAATAATACATGTGGTTTAAACTTCAAGAACTCTTCTTCTTTGCCATGCAACGAAATTTCCGGATGAATTTACTTATCCTTTGATAGTGATAATTTCTTGGGAAATTAGAGTTTCAATTACTATTTTCTGATAAATTTCTTACGTTGTCAATTATGTCCTCCAATTGTGGATTCAGCTCCTTTTCCCCTTGTTTTGGGAAAAAGAGTTGACAACTTACACACGCTCCATATTTTTCAGCCACTCAATAACCTTGTCAATTGGGAAACACCCTCGACCAACTCAAGGAGAACATTCAGAAGATCAATTCTCAATTTGCGCCGCCCAACTTGGACAAGTCTCCATTGACTTCTTATAGAGAGAAAACCCAAATCAAATTTTTCAAGAAAATAGTGGTGATTGCCTAAGCAGAACGCCATTCCAATTAAAGGGTACTTTGTAATAACTCTTTCATTGCACCGAGGAATCATGCCGTCCTCTGTTATGATTTTGATCAAGTTTTAACTAAAAAACGTCTGAGCGTTTGTTACATGAACATTAACGCTAGTTGAATCTGTCGACAATATCAATTGGTAAAATAACTCCGCCGTTATGGACAATCACGGGTTAATTGGAGGATTGAGCTCCTTTCTTGGAGTTGCGAGGTTTAAAGTTTAATTCCTATTTCGATCGGGCAGTTGTCAACAAATTAAATTACTGGAAAGAAACTATTGGATATTTGAACAAAAGAATTTTAGATTAATCTTGGTAAAAATTCATCTACAACTCAATTCATAAATAAAACTACAATAAAGAATCAAAACTGGGCTATTCCTTTGACGCCATCATCCATCAGCGATCATCAGTAAGGAATGATGGTTTCAAAACAGTGTACTCCATCTAATTCCACAGCAAACCTCTGCCGCCTCTGATGACATCCAGGCTTCTTAGATGGCAGAGAAGAAATTCCCTCTTTCCCTTTGTGGCCACCATCACTCGCCCCTGCCTTCTTATCTGAAACTTGAGAAGAAGCCGACCCGGGTAGCTTTGCTTCTTTCTTAAGACCCGCTGGCCATGAAAAGTTCACCTTCTGACCTAGAGACTCGGCGCTGAAGGCATCAAAGGAACTGAACATGGACATCAACATGATTAAAGAATTGATCGAAAGAGAATTGAATTGGATTGGATTGGAAGATTCGGCTTATAGGAAAGAGTTGTCTTGCGGATGGACTACGAATTAAGCAGGTCAAAGAAGGGATGGTATTTATAGGGAGGAAAGAATAATAGAAGGAGAGGAGGCGTCTTCCGGAAATATCTGGATTAGGTAAGCAGAAGAAAGGAAGTTACTTATTCGGTAGCTTGGACGGTCTACTTTGGCAGGGTAAGAACTAAAAAGCGTGTCAAACAGAGAAAGAAAGAATGAGTATTTTGCTCGATTCTTCTGGCAGTTCCCAAAACCGTCCAACCAACAAAGAGAGAGCGTGGACAACGTGGCCTATCTTTTTAAGGGTTACGAAATTTCTATAACGTCGTGGGTTGTCCGAGTGGTCAAACAAGTCTCTGTCAGACGACTCAGGCGGCTTCGGAACATTGACTTGGCAGAGGCCTAGCCCACATTGACCAAACCTTACGGAAATATTTATATAGACAAAACCGTCTTTCTAGATTAGATTTTTTTTTTAAAAGTATAATACATAAAATATATGATAAAATTGTTTGACCTTAATGATTTATAAAGAACCAGTTTAGTGAATATTCGTTGAGATAATAATTTTAAAATTTATCTCAAGAACACAGAGGGCATGTTTACTTCCAAAAGTTAAAAGAAAGTAAAATGAATTGTTCAGATTGAGCAATAATGCAAAATTTCTTGTTACTATAAAAGAAAAAGAGTAATTCGTTTAATTTTATAAATTAAAAATTTTAATATAACAAAAAGAAAATGTCTTCATATTTATCTTGCTTTCTAAAATCATACAACATTAATTCATCAAATATTGTCACATTTACCATCCCTCCATGTCTAACATTTACCATCACAGCGTCAATTGACTCATGTCTCTACCAAAAGTTCTGGCCAATCATTGGAAAGGAAGTTGAGGATTTTGTCTCGACAGCACTAAATGATGGCATGAATTTCTCATCTATTAATCATACCAACTTGGTGCTAAATCCTAAAATTGCAAAATCTTCTCGATGGTCTCATTTTAGACCAATTAGCCTTTGTAATGTCTTATGTAAGATCATATCTAAAGTCTTGGCTAATCTGCTTAAACCTGTTCTTGGTACTCTTATTGACGAAGCACAAAGTGCTTTTCTTTCTGATCATCTAATCACTAACAATTCTATAGTGACATTTGAGATTTTTCATTGCTTTCAAAATCCCTCTGCATACATGAATGATTGTTTTGCACTTAAGTTTAACATGAGAAAAGCTTTTGATATGGTGGAGTGGAAATATTTAGAAAGTATAGTACATTGTATGCATTTTCCAAATCAATTTAGTCAATTGATAATGAGTTCAGGTACATCCGCTCTGTTATCATTCCAAAGCTTAGACAAAGGGAAAGGAATATTTACAAGAACTTTTGAACTCCCAATTCCCTGCTCAAGTGCTGTCAAGATAGTGTCCCACTGCTGCACAAGTTTCAGATAGTTCGTTAGCTATTTGACTACCTCCTCCGAAAAACATACTTATGCATCTTGAAAATCTTATGATAGTTCGTTAACTATTTGACTAACTCCTTCGAAAGACTATCTCAAACTCAATACTTATGCATCTTGAAAATCTTTTGAGGCAACTTAGTGACAACAATAGAACACCACTAATAGACTATCACAAACTCAATATTTATGCATCTTGACAATCTTCAGAGACAACTTAGAAACAACAATGAAACACCACTAATGGCTGGTTCTAAAAAATTGGATCATGTTCTTTCTCCAATTGATGGCTGCTCTTGAAAGCTTGGGCTAATAAGAAAGTATGGCTTTCGCAATATTACTTCTTTGGAGTGCGACTATCTATGGTAAACAGAATTCTGTGAAGATTCACTTATGATCGTCCCTTTGATCCAACTTATGATACTCTTGATCATTTTTAAAAATTCCTCATTGATCAACTGGGACATGTCTTTAGCATATTGTACTCCAATCACTTAGCTATTCATGCACAAAATTGTCTTACCTCTTATGTTTGATTTTGGTTTGACACGCTTCCATCTTTTGTACCATTTCCACTGACTGAATCTTGCCTCAAATAAAAACTTGGGACTATGGTCACCACATATGACCAAGAGGTCATGGTCAGGATGCCTATGTCCATGACCGCCGAGTGATATATATCGCAATTGGCAAAGAATTGGGAAAAATAAGTCTCTCCAAGAACTGAGGATGTCCTCTCTCAAACCACCGAATTAGTTGGGGCAAATACGGTATAGGGAAAAGAAATGTAAATTGATTTAATACTACACCAAATGGTTTAGCAAATTTCATTTAAGAACTCGTCCCTGTCATCATATACACAATTCTTAAACACAAACATGCACGTTCACTACTGTTAACAAATTTTATAGAACGTCCGCTCCATGCCACAAACCAAACACCAATTGGGAAGTAGCCTATCATTCATAAGCTAAAGGGAACCAACCATTGTACTACGAAATAAAAATATCTGCAAAACCAAGAACCTAGAAGCACAAATGATACTGGACCAACAAGAGTAAAACCACATTTTAAGTTTTAGACGATGGAAAATGGATAGAGAGTTGAAATAAGAAATCAGAGATACACCATAAATCCAGGGAAAAAAAAAGCTAACATGTGTAGCACGGACGAAAACGAGCATGAAAAAGATTCAAAGAGAACTGAATTTTTTGCTGCATTGCTGTTTAATTGTGATTTTGCGCCCATCCATACTCAATCACCAAAAATTTTAATAACATGAAACAAAATAGGCTAAACCACCAATTTAGACATCCTAAATTTGTTTAAATGATGAAAACTGAGAGGTACTACTAGACCTAATCGAACAAGCTGAATCCCATGTCATCATCACTCTCTTCCTTTGGCTCCTCCTGATAAAATTAAACAGGACATCGTCACATAGATTCAATAAATACTCGTAACACAAGTAAAACAATTTAGGGACATAATCTTTTACAGCTCAAGGAATAACAACTGTACCTTCTTCTCCTCGGCAGCAGGAGCTGCGGCAGGGGCAGCACCAGCAGAGCCACCAGAAGGAGCAGCAACTGCAACAGCAGCTCCACCTCCACCAGCGCCAACATTGCTGATGAGGTCTGTGATATTCTTCTTCTCGGAGAGTTTGGAAATTAGACTAGGCCAGTAAGATTCCACTTTCACACCGGCAGCTTCCAACAACGTTGTAACGTTCTCAGCCTGGACGACGCATTTATGGTCACCAGTTGAGAATTAAATTATAACAAAATGGAACAAAAGGTAGAGTAAGAATTAGAAATAGAGATTGGATGCAAGCCTACAGTGATAGAAATGCCATCGTCGTGAAGAATCAATGCAGCGTAGCAAGCAGCAACTTCTCCAACGGACATTTTTCCTGGTTTTTATTGATCTACAAAAACCAAAAATGAAATATGCAAATTCAGTGAATTAAAAAAGGATACTAAAACTTAAAACACTGAGCTAACAACAATAATTCCTTGTCTTCAACCCAAAAAAATAAAAATAAAAATCCCAGTTCCTTTTTTGGAAAAGGGAAAGGAACTGATGGAGGGCGGACGGTCATCGAACCTGGTGGCTAAGGTGATCTCGGTGAAAGCTTGCAGCAGCTGATCTGCTAATGGAAGGGTTTTGAGGAAGGGCTTCAAAGTTAGGAAGTGGTATTTTTATACGGAGGAAAACTAGGGTATAGAATGGGCTTACCGAAAACCTCCATTTTTGGATTGCCTACTAATTAAAATAGGCTAAAGCCCAAAGGAAATGGACCTTGAGTTCAATAGTATGTTTCACTTTGGGCCTTTTTCTTTCATATTCAAAACGAGATGGGGATAGACTCTTTTTTAACTCGTCGCGTCCTTGATATGATAAATAAAATGCGAAGACAAAACGAAGATAGAGATTGGCTCTTTTTTTAATCCTCATATCAAAGTAATATGTAACTTCACAGTGCCTGTTACAAGGATAAGAACAAAAAGTAAAGGCAAAAGTAATCTCTATCCCAATCGAAATATATGTAACTGCACAAAATTAATGAGTGTTTACTACCAAGCAAATCAATTTGCTGGCTGAGTAATTGATTAATTAAGTATTTGAGTTTTAAAACATTTAGTTCATTGAGTGCTCAGTAAATATTTTTAAATATCTTAAGTTTAAACTCAACTCAAAAATTAAATTTCTATTCAAATTTAAACTTATTAAAAATTTAATAAATCGATCTTAAGAGCATGCTCAAGGTCTGGTCTGCTTGACTCAATTAATCCTCATTGTTGTACTTTCACTTCTAATTAGAAGAAATTAAAACGCAAAAGAAACCCATTGAGAATTGTCATAGGCTTTTGGTGTCTTTGATGAATGGCATACATAGATCTTTATCCTGGAATCTCTATCGAAACACACACACACACACTATATATATATATATATATATATATTTGTGTCTCTAGATCATTTAATAAAGTTGAATTGCCAATATTTCACTTTGATAATAATACACCATCTATTTAAAATTAAATATTCACTTTTAACTTCTATAAAAAAACTATAAAAAATTAAGAAATGAAACTAGGGATACTTCATACTTGCCACTTCATTGTACAAAAAAACTGATATTAACGAATGAGCCAAAGACGGGAACTACGTTTCCCACATTTAAAAAGCTACAGAACCAATGGTTTAGTCTCCAAAAGATCTTAAACAAGAAAAACATTCAAACTTTTTTCAACAGTTTCTTACTGTTGACGTAGTTCTGATAATACCAAGTAATTGAGATTGACACCACCAAAATATCCTAGCCCTGAGAAGGCGTTCACTAGGACCTATTATAGCAAGCTTCGCAGTCTTCATAGAAGCAGAGGACGTAACAAACTTGACTCAAAGTTGCATACGAATCAAGCACTTCCAGAGCGTGCCTGAAATGAGATTATCGGAACAAGTTCAGTTAAAACAAGAAACGCATTCAACTTCATTATGTAACATCAGCTGGACAAATCCAGCATTAGGAAGAAAAAAGAACATAGTCTCACCTGGCGAGGGGATGCCGACCTTGATCTAGCTCTGAGTGTATAAAAATCAAGTGAAAAGAATGATAATCCACATCACAGATGCTTATGAATAATAATGATAGCAGAAACCAATTTTATAAATTCAAAAATAATAATAAAAACACACACACACAATGCAGTGCTAAGAAAGGCCAAGGTCACACACCTTGGTGATTTGACAGGAGATGGAGATCTTGACTTGGATGGTGACCTAGAAAGAGAGCGTTCTGCTGATCTGCTGAATGCCAAAAAACCCTTTAAAAGTTAAGGATACCATCAATTCATATTAAAAAGGGCTTTAAACCAGCTGGAGTTAATACCTCCTGTTCCTTCTAGGAGGAGATCTGCTTCTACTGCGACTCCTACTTCTGCTCCGTGATGAGTCACCTTTGTAGTCCTTTACCTATACATATAGAAGAAAAAAAATACACCTATAAGCAGCTCATACTTTAAACTTCCGCACATGCTACATGGTTTGTTCCTTTGCTGAAAGAACCTAATATAAGTACAAACTACCAACACAGCAAAGAACAAGTACTTTCCAATCATACCCCTAGCGAAGAGAAGGGTGAGATTCTCACGTTCAAGGTTATCATTCCTCCAAAGATTATAAGACTAGCAAGGTCTAGTGTATAAAGAAAGTTTTATTAGCACTTCTACAACACATAAAGAAAGAGCAAAGAATAAAACATACTTGCACAATTTTCTAGTATGCTTACATTACTAACACTAGTAGAAAGTAAACAAAATTTAAAGGAAGCAGGTTCCATACTCTGATACGAGTCTTGGTCCAAGGGTTTCTAAACTCAGTGTCATCAAGTTTCCGAATCTGCACCATACCAGAAGCATTAGCTACAACCTTATTCAAATAAGATTACAAGCAAACAAAAGATTCTCAAACCAACTTACAGCATATTTCATATCATCATAAGTAGTATAATCAACCAAGCCAAAAGTTCCTGCATGCAAGGAGTAAATCAGATGGACGAAAAAATGAAGACATTATATAGACAATGCAAGGGGATTTTAAACAATACCCTCACTGTCACGAGAAACTTCTGCAAAGCACACATCCCCAGCTTTTCGCATATGATCCTGAAAAACCCAATGCGAAGTATGTTTCATGGCTGGATCATGTAGATTAACAGTAAACAAGTAGTACATCATTACCTTCAAATCTTGCCAAGAAGCAGAAGATGGAAGGCCACGGACAATAACTGGATAGCCACAAGAATAATTGAAGAAGTCAGATACATTTAATTTTTTTTAAAAAAAAACATAAAAGCAGGCTAGCACATGGATTGTGTCAAGCCGAAAGAACCTCGAAATTCAGAATGGCGAGAAACGCCATGGCGACCACCACCGCTGTTACTGCCGCCTCCGCCACTACCACCGTAGCCACCACGGCGGTCACTTGAAGATGATGGTCCTCTGCCGCCATGAGCAAGTTCAACCTACATTCATGGTAAAAACAAATCAACAAGGAATATAATAAATGAACAAGGTGACACATCAAAATGGTTACAGCTGTTTTTACCCTCAGCCGACAGCCGTCAAAGTTATAGCCATCCCTCCCCCTAATTGCATCATCTGCATCACGTGAGGTCTCAAACTACAGGAAATAAAATTTTCCTTAGTAAGTTATATATTCTATTAAAAAGAATTGCAAGGTTGATATTAGAATCATCATATACCTGAACAAACAAGAATCATCTAGATAGAAACGTACACAGTATAAATAGTTTGGAGTGGAAATACCTCCACAAAGGAATAGCAAGGAGGGCGAGGTGGAATCTTCAACTCAATGTCAATGATACGGCCATACTGCAAAC
Source organism: Apocynum venetum (assembly GCA_019593545.1). NCBI lineage: Eukaryota > Viridiplantae > Streptophyta > Magnoliopsida > Gentianales > Apocynaceae > Apocynum > Apocynum venetum. The sequence goes on along the minus strand of SRSM01000331.1, from coordinate 5,373,813 downwards.
AGTAGAACAAAATACCAAAGATAAGCAAGCATCTTTAACTTTTAAAAAGGAAAGTTAGTGAAAAGATAAAAGCAAAATATGCATTTTTACTTCGGGCTTGAAACAAACTCGAAAAATAAGAACAATCTTATTGGAAAAATAGTGTCAGTCCCTGGATACAAGTACAATGAAAAAGACTAAGGGGAAAAAAGGAAAAAAAAAAAGTAATAGCATTGACTCTAGTGCTCTATACAATCTACATTGTTGTCTCTACAGACTATATGATGAAGTTTGCCATCAATTAATAAAAATAACTCAAACCTTGTAGAAGAGATCTTCAACTTCCCATTCTTTTATATCTGAGGGAAGGTTCCCAACATAGATTGTGCGAGAAAAACGGCCACTCATTTTCAGTTCCAGCAAAAGTATTCAGCAATCAAGTCTGTGCTGCAATATTATACACAGAGCAGAAGATAAAAAAAAAATCATAAATCAGGAAAGACCCAATAAGTGCATACCTTGAGAATCCAATGATTTTAAATCCTAAAAATACTCTTATCATCTTCATATACTCAGTGAGATTATAAAAGAACCAAATCAAAATGAAAAACTATGAAGCAAACCAAGAGAGCAATCCTTGCTGTGAGCGGTGCTCCACAAGCTCCATGCTCATATGCTCCAATATGCTCCAAAGCAATAATTTATTCGAAATAAATTTTGGTCTCTTCATCCTCTTTAAAAATTTTGCAGATGTAAAGCTCTCCCGAGATGAGCAAGAACCTCCATTTTTTTATAAATAGACAAAACTCCACCCTGACTCCTCCCATTCCCAATCTACATCCCTATGTATGATTCCAAAGCTCAAAGTCCAAGCGCTTGACATCTATCATAAACAAAGCATTTCTGTCACGAGATGAGGTAAGATTTCCACATACTAATGCATTTACCTTGTTCAGACTATATTTAACTGTACCGAAGAACACGACTGGGAAACATAAAACATCCCTTGGTAGATATTTTAATTGGCACAAAATTCTATTGTAAGTCGTGCCTTAATGGCAGTTCTTCATTCTTTATGACTACCACCAAAAACAGTAGCCTAATGATCAATAAAACATTAATTATGACATACAAGATATATACACACTCAATTAGAAATAGACTACAATAAGAGACACAAGTTTAAAGTTTGAAATATGTTGTTCATAGTAAAGGTTGGGAAACACTTATATAAAAAAAAATTGAGACAAAACAAAGGAAAGATCTCAATCATGTTCTAGGGCAACGCAACTAAAACTCCCATGTCAAAGAAAAACAAAGCAAAAGATTCTAATACCTCATTGTTGGTCATCATTCCAGACAAACACACAGGCCACAGCCACATGAGACATTCTAAACTACAAATGAAAGACAAAGAACTACACATTAAAGAATAGATACAATTTGTTCGTCATCCCTTTAACATGGCTAACTTATACATCATAATGTACCCAGTGCATGGCAATTTTAGAAAACTGGTAAAGGTAATTGCTGCAAAATGTTAAAAAAAGAAAAAGAAAAAAAGCAACAAACTTCAAAATTAATTCTAGATCCAATTGAAACCCCAGGGTACAGAAAGGAAAAGGGTGTTAAATCCCAGGGAGAAACAGCAACAAAAATATAGATAAATGCTGAAATGGTTATCTAGTTTCTGATAGAGGACTTACTAAAGTGGGCGCTGCCACTTTTCTAATAGGAAGTTTAATTAGTTAACTCAATTGAAGATCAAATGTTTTGAGAGGGAGACGTGCGGCGAGGAAACTAACTCCCACACACAAGCCACGCATGACTAGGGGGATGTTACCTACAACAGTCACCATCTCCATCCCCATTTGCCACAACAAGCACAGACCCCAAGAATCAAGAGTAGAAGATGATTGAAATAAGGAATTCTGCAATCAAGGGCTAGGATGAAATAATTTCAAGGAGTATAAATTCATAAATAAGGGCATTTTGATGTTTTCCCTAGTCTTTTTGCTGGTATCAACCGTGGCCAAGTTTTTCCCGACTTATTATGAATCTCTATCACTTTCTTGTCCAAACCCATCGACCATCCATGGATTATGAGAGCTTCAACGATCAAATTTCTCTTATTTTCAGTGACCTTTGATGTCTTGAAGAACCTTCCAAAACGTACTCACACAACTACAACCAACACCTCCCCCCCCCCAAAAAAAGAAGCAATTTGACTGTCGAGAAAAAGCACGAGAAGCATCTAGGACTGATAAAAATCCCGAGACATACTCAGGCATCCCCGAGCCGTTAAAGAGTATATATATTCTCTGTGCATCGTCATCTCCCCTTCCCGTCGCCAACAAAGAAATTCAAAGAAAAGAAACGGGCAAAAAGACGGAAAGAAAAGAAAATGACTTCTATAGAACACAGTCTATTCTTTTTATTGACAATCTGACATACACTACCGCTAAATCTCGGGTTTAACACCAGTGAAGAATATTTAAAAAGGAACACCAAGAAGCACACGTGAACCTAAAATCATACCGGAGCAAAGAGTAATCAACCAGTTATGTGCTTGATCCAATTCCGAATCCCCCGAACCAGAGTCAACCGTTGATAGAACTAGGGTTTCTTCGCCACTTCCAGCTTCAACCTAATCATGTATTTTTAAAAATTAAAAAAAAAATCAGAGAGATGGTAATTTAAAAAGAAAAAAAAGTACGAAACTAGAACTGAGATAAGGCCAGACGAACAGAAGAAGGCGGAGCCTCTGCTCTCGTAAAATGTCTTCTGTTGTGTCCAATCCTCTCCACCCGCTGCGAGACTATGAGTTGAGGAGCGCTCGTGTTTTAGACCTTAGGGCTCATAAATCGGGTTCACATGCGATTATATCGACGATCCAGATTTCTCTCGTCTTCTTTTTTCTTTTTTTTCTTTCTTTTTTTTTCTTTTTCTTTCGTTACGAGATCCCCGCGCAAGCAGGAGTGCAGGACGGATTTCCCCCAGGCCTCCGCTACTTCTAAATTCTAATTTGGACTTTGGAGGCTGGAGGCTCTTTTAATTTTATTAGTTCAACTATGTTTTTCTAAATTAGTAATACATTTATTTTCTTCCATTTTCTAAAATCTAAATCGGATGAGGTGTGTGTGTGTGTGTGCGTGTGTGAGAGAGAGAGAGAGAAATTCTCCTAGTGAACATGATAAAAAATTGTTCTTTTCCCTTCAGGTTTAGTTAGGAGGTTACAATAAAAATAATATTTAAAAATATAAAATGCATATAAATATATTCAAATATAAAATTTTAATGTAAATAAAATACATTAATATTAAGAGTCAAAATATGTAAAAATCAACATTTTAAAAGAATCTAGTCAAATTTTCACATAATTGGAACCTAGTTTTTATATATAAAATATAAAAATCAATTATTATTATATTTTTTGAGAGGGGAGCGGCCAATCTTCAACACGGTTTCGTGCCTACCTCCTTAGTAAAAGTGTTACAAGAGTGAATATATCTATCTATTATATTGTATAAAAAAAACATATTAATCAAGTATGTTTCAACTGAGTTTAATAAAATACATTTCGTATTTGCATTAAATACATTGGTTACTATTTTAACACAGATTACCTCATAAACAATTGATTAATATTTATGAAAGAATATAAGTAATACTCCATTCTAAGATATTTTAAACAAAATTATACATACTAATAAATTCTTTTAGTTATCATTATATTTTTATTTATTTTAATTTTTATTAAAAAATAATATTTATTATCTATTTCTATTTCTAAATAAAATAAGTTTGAATTTAAAATTAAAATATTCAATAAATTTTAAAAGTAACAAAATATCTTATAATAAAAAATAAGAGAGATTAACTAATGCATATTATAAAAAATAACAAAATGACTAATATTTTAACACCCAACCAAATAAAATAAAATAACTATTCATTATATAAACTTTCAAAATCCAATTTAAAATACAGTTTTGTTTTTTTATAAAAAAGACCACTAAGGAGAAGAAGATAAAGAGTAATTTATCTTGTAAAAAAATATATAAGTAAAAAAATATAACTAAGAGCATTCCAATTTCCAAACTATGAATCTGCTCCGAGATCCAGGTGCTACTGGGCGGGTACACAACAAATCGGCCCGTCGCCCTCTATCTTCTCTAATCTCTATGCCAGTTTCGAACCCTGGTTCATTCATTTTCTGCTAGAAATTAGAAAAGCACTCCGTTTTAAGTTTTAACTTGGTACTAGAAAGAGATTTTTCCCTCCAATTTATTTTCAACGAAGTCCATTTTCAATCCCTTAATCCGCCATCCGGCGACGCATATCAATGTCGAAGCGTTTCCAGGCAGCTGCCCTTGTGGCATCGCCGTGTTACCCTAGTTCCGTCGCCTGGTCCGATGAAAACTTAGTTGCAGTTTCCTCCGGCCATGTGGTCACAATTCTGGTGATTCCGCCAATTCTTAATTTCTCTTGTTGTAGTAATATTTACTTTTTTTTCCCCTGCTGTGAAATTCTGTTTCGCCTTAATTTTCTTGGTGAAAAGAAGTGTTCGTTGTTTGCTAATTGAATCGCATTATCAATTTGCTCAGAATCCTGGAACTCCATTTGGTCCTCGAGGATTGATCACATTACCAGCAAGCAAGCCTTTTCCTATCGGAGTGATCAAGAGAGAAGGTATGTGCATATAAACTCGATATGAATTTTATCTTGTTGTAGATGGCAGTCTCATGGTTATGCAAGTTTTGTTCTTTTAATTCTTTCATCTTTTGCAAATAGTTTGCGGTTAAATTCCGTAGTTAATAGTGCATCCTTATGATCTCTACATTTGTTCTTTCTTGATTTTTAATTTAGCTCCTTTTGACTGTGCAATTTTGGCAGACTTACTTTCCCCGTGTATGTTACCTATTTCTTTAACTCGTGAGATTCGACCTTGTGCTCGCTCGATTTCCTGGTCTCCAATTGGATTTGCTCCAAATGGAGGGTATAAATTTCACGTGTCTTTCCCTTATTTTCCTTACCAATATCTAGGATTCTCTGTGTCTATTGTTATTATCATTGACCAATTTTGTTTTACTTGCTTTAGCTGTTTGCTTGCTGTGTGCACCACTGAAGGACGAGTCAAACTTTATCGAATGCCATTTTGTGAGTATTCAGCAGAGTGGATAGAGGTATGTAATGAGGAAGGATTAGAAACCTATTTAAAGGTGGTGGATGCATCCAGGGATATAAACAAGAAACCTAGTATTCTACTACAAAAGAGCTTCTAAGTCTAGGTATCAACGTGAACACAGTGGAAGTAACATAGTAAGATTATCTGATATGTGTGTTAAGGTTCCACTGGCGATGTTATTAAAAGGACTGGGGCACTTACCCATGATAGAAGATGTTGTTTGCTATTTATGAAGCTTTTTTTAAATGGATCTCATTTGTCACTCCGTTTACCTGATGATAGAATGCCTCTTGGAAGAGATTGCTAAATGCATTCCATTTCTCATGCATAAAAACCTGCATGCATGCATCTGCTTTAAGTGTAACATCTAATTTTGTATAATTTAGTCATATGTAATCAGTGATTTCTATTAGGAAATATCAGAGTTCATGCTTCTCTTGTTGGTCAAGAAAGAAGAATCTTTTCGAATTTACCCAAAGCTTTGATTTTCTTTTCTGTTTAGTTTGTTTCTTACTTGTACGTTTTCTGTATTTTTGTAGGTTACAGATATTACAGAGAGTCTTTATAGTTATCTTGCAAGTGTGAGTTTTAGAGAATCAGGAATTTTGTCTTTGAGAGATGCAGAGGTATATTTCCTTCTTGCCTTCTTCTGCTTGGGATAAATTCTCATCATTATTTTTGTTTTCCCTTGTTGGTGGTACTGATCTGTTTACACGGTGACTTCTGGTGGTACACTTTGTGTTTGTCTATTTTGGTTAAGCAAGTCTTGAGATTCTCATATCACTCATTTTTATTGGTCTTTCTTTTTACAGGAACAACCAAGGGAAGCTCAGCCAGATCAAACTGGTGTGGGTGGTCAACTAATTGTTTACTCTGAAAATCAATATATGCAAAGGAAGAAACAGAAGGCGTTACCTATGTCTACACCTTTCACAGTATTGCAAACACTCTTTTATATTTCAGTTTGTGATGTTATATGTTTATTCACATCAACATAGATATGGTTATGGTTGCATAGTTATCTGCAGTTTCATTTGGTCCAATTACTTTTTTCACCTGTTCTTCATTTTCAAGAAGTTTAACAAAGTTCTTTTGGTGATGTTATTATCAGATAGAAAAAAATGTGTGTGATCTAGTTTGTGTGCCTAAACATAAAGAGGAGCATTCAAAGAGAAAGTCTTCAAAAAGAATCCCAGAAAGTTGCACTATTCCCTTGATAACTGCCGAGCAATACGCTTCTCACAGTTCTATGCTGGCGTCCCTTGTTGTGGTTTGGTCACCTATTTTGCGGCTGACTTCTATGGTTGGAGAAACTTCTCCAAGTAACTTGTCAGGTGGCTTCTCTGTATTGGCAGTTGGGGCGAAGTCTGGCAGATTATCTTTCTGGAAAATTGATGAACCACAGCACTACTCTAGCATCGATGCTGGGGACTCACTTTCTGTATTGCTGATTGGATTTCTCCAGGCACATGACTTCTGGGTAACAGCAATTAGCTGGTCACTGTATGAGTCTGACGTTTTAAATCCTCAACTTCTGCTGGCTACTGGGAGTTCTAATGGGAGGTGAGTTCTTATGCTGATAAGTTTGGTACTCTTTTGCTGCTAATTTTCACTTATAACATGCACCACTGGTGCTCCATCATATGACACATTTTTGCATGCCAGGTTGAGTAGAATGGTCTTCTTACCATCTGTAAAGCTTTAAAATAACAACTTTCCATTAGAAAAAATCATGTATATATTTGGTATATTTGGCCAAAATAACTATCTGTATTCATGGTGGAGAGCTACAACAAATACTAGGAGTAAGAAGAAGATAATGGAGAAAAATAGCTAGTTACCAGTGTTGAATAAATTTGTCCATTTTTAATCTGGGAAGCTTCATCTTGGTGCATTGGTAATAAGTTGTCAACGATCTCTGAACACTACCCAAGTTGTCCTACTTTACTGACACCATTTTCTCCTAATGATTGCCATTTTTTTTTTGGGGGGGGGGCGTTAGTGTGAGAATCTGGAAGGCATGTGGCAAGGAACTGATGAAGCCATCAAATATTGAGAATACACCATTTTATCTGCTGAATGAGGTTGGCATTTCTTTCAGAATTTTGTACTATTGGTTGTCTATTTGTATCAATAGAGGAACAATTTGATTGTTCCTGTTACTCACCATTGCTCATGGAAATAGGTTGTGACTCCTGATTCCAGTCCAATCTCTGTGCTTTCACTATTGGTGCCCAAAAAATCACAAGGCATGATCCTTTTAGCTATTGGCAAGGGATCTGGATCAGTTGAAGTATGGATTGGTGATTTACATACTAGCAAATTTGAGAAAGCTGGCTGTTCCAATGTTCATGAGCATATTGTAAGTTCTTGTGATATATCAATCTGTCTTGTTTGAACAACTTTGATTAACTTCCTGAAAGATTCCAGGTTACAGGTCTAGGTTGGGCATTTGGTGGAAAATGTCTGTATAGCTGTGGACAGGTATCATAATCTGAACAATGACATAATTAATTTTCTGAATTTTTTTCCCCTTTTCCTTTTCCATTCTATTTGTCCTCTGAGAATAGCTGAGCATACACAAATTGCAACGTAGTGTTCCAAATAATATAGTAACTTGCCTCTTCAATGAATTTTAACATCTTTTGATGGAAGCAAGCCTGTATCTATTGGTCTAAAATGTTGAATGCTTGTTTGATCCTTTTGATAAAGTTTAATATTCTAGAAAATTAATAGATCATCTCCTCTTTTTTCCCTTTGAACTACAGGATGACAGTATGCACAGCTGGACTTTGCATTCAAATTCCCTAAATGAAGTACCTATCCCTTCAAATACCCCTGGATTGAGGAGCTCATTTGATGTATGATATACCCTCTAATGTTCTGTTTCTCATATTTGTGTTATTCTAATGCTTGAAGAAAAAGTTCTCACTTGTCTGCAGGTTCCAGATGTGTATGATTCTTGCTTTGGTCTTGCAGTATCCCCAGGAAATTTGGCAGTTGCTGTGGTATTTTTCGTCATGTTCCCTAGAAGTTTCCTCTTTGTTGTTTAGTTTCCTATTTTTCATGGAACCATAGATTCCAGTAATCTTCACTTTCACATGGAAATAATCAGATCTCTCTCTCTCATGCATGCATATGCACAATTGAAATATGTAGATAATAGACAGATGAATATATACTTAGTTTCTGAAATTTGGCTATAATCCTGGGCTGCTTCCAGGTTTCTCTGGGTTATTTTTCTGCTTGTAATACTTCTAGATCAACTATACCTTACCTCATTTATTTTCTTCAGACCCTCTCCCTGAAATGAAATACCCATTTTTTCCTTCAACATGGTTAACCTGTTTAGGCAAACATTGTTTGAGTTTCATAAAGTCTGTCTTTTAAACCTGTTCCATAGTTTTTGAAAATGCTTCTGCAGTTGAAGGTGATATTCCCTTATTAGTTCCTTTTTTATGGCTGACTTGATAAAAGGTCGCATATTGACTAGTCTGTGGTCTTCTACATTATTTGTTATATTTTATTACATGCTGTTATGTGAAGAGGAAAGAAATAATCTGTATTAGATCCTTCTATACTGATACCACTCCTAGTTGCTCTTTGCCTTGAGCCTTGGCTGCTTTAATTGCAATACCCTGGGAATGGAGTTAGGAATTTTATTTTGGTCTTATTGTAGATTGATCACCCTTTGATCAGGAATCTCATCTTTCGTTTGCTTCTTATAGGAGTTTAAGTTCCTTTGTTCAAATGAATATTGTTTTCAAGCTTCCCTTACCTATTATGCAGTTTTGATGGAACCATTTTTTTTTGGTTTTTTTTTTTTTCCTTCCTATTAGTAATCATTTGAGAAGATGAAGACTTGCTGTTTGTGAGCTTGTAGAGCCCATTAAGGTCCTCGAGATTGTATTATATATCTTGTGATTGGTCTTTTAATCTATATGGGCAGGGGAAAAAAAGTAAAACAGTATCCTGAAAAGAACGAGCAAATAATGTAGGAGAAAGAACCAAAAGAGGTGAATTTTGGAAGAAAAGTGAAGGTGCGGGTGTATTTGTACCTTTCTGGAAAAAGGAATGTGTTCATATTTCTTTGTATGACACATGCATGATCCTCATTTATGGTCATTTGCATCTCTAGAGTTCAATAAATTTGATAGAAACTCTATTGGATCCACTTGTGTGTTTCTAGTGTTGCCCTCACTAGTCCATAAATGTTCTTCTCCTTTTGACCATACTTTTGCAATTGAATTTCATTGCTGCTTTAGATTTCTTTTGGTCCAAATTTCTTAGAGGTTTGTTATGATGTGGCATGAACTTACTTTATTTTTCATTCTGTGGATTGAAGGTTCACTGTTTTGATTCTCATCTGTTAAACCCAATGTATCAAGAAAGGTATGTGTCAGTTGATTCCCCCCAGCATTTCATGATTTGGTACTTTATTGGAAAGAAAATTCCACCTAGTTTGGCATATTAGACCCCTCTCTCTCCTTTTTTTTTTCTTTTTTTTTCCTTAATTCTTGGAGTATTTATCTCTTGGTCCATGGTTAAGTTAGACCTTTGTCATAAAAATGGTGAGCCCTATCTGTTAGAACCCACTTTTGATCTTCTGCGTGAAGGCAGTCTATAATATTATCCAGTCTCGGGGACAATTTTACTTATTGGAGTGGTTGTGCATCATGGTCATATTTAATAAAGTATGAGAGTTATAAGACCTATCCTGTGGGGCAGTTGCATTTGTCACCCTGTTCAGTATTAGTTGTCTCATTTCTGCTCTTGAGATATTAGCATTTGTGGACGGTCACGCAGGAGTCAGAAGGGTGCAGTTGAGTTCCTTTGGATTGGAGGGCAGCAGCTGGACTTGATTTTCGATATATTTCCTAATTTTGACATCAAAGTGTTTCCTGGTTTAGATGAGAAAGAACTAATGAGTTGGAACAATAATATCTTGTGGTCTCTCAATCAATACCATAATTTGGACAAGCCTTTGGTACTTTGGGATGTTGTAGCAGCACTGTCTGCCTTCAAGCAGTTTGCACCCAAGTATGTGGATCATATAATACTTATATTGATGGGATTATTGCTTGGATCGCAGTTTGATCTTTTGTCTGCTCTATCATCTGAAATTTTTAAACTTCTTCCAAGTATGACATCGCGCCAGTTGCAAATTCTCAATATCATTGTTAGGCATGCAGTCCTTAAAGATCTTGGTACAGATCATATTGATAGCAAATGTCAAGACTTTCAGGAATTGAACGGGATTGAAGAACAAAATATTTTTTGGTCAAAGTTGCTTCAACACAGTGAAAAGGAGATTCGTGAAAGACTACTGTATGTGAATTTTTCTGCCATACTAAAACTTGTTTCATGTTCAGCCACTGATTTTTGTAAATTTAGATACTGGATTCCTATTGGACTCAATCAGATGATGAAATGGGTCAAAATTAACAGAGATGATACAAAGGATCATCTAAATTTTTTTGCTCAGGAAGTTGGAAAAATTGAGAAGAGGTATTCCACCTGTTCCTTTTGTACATTAATGATAGTTTTTGTTCATTCTGGAGCATGAATTTTTTTTTTATATTTAATTTACTAAAATAAGTAGAGGATCTTTGGTAAAGGTTACAAAAAAAATTTCCCCATAGAATTGTATTTTGACCTTGAAATTCTTACGATTGTTGATAACTGTGAGTATTTAGTGGTGTTAAATCATTTTATCGACTCCTTTGTTAAAGTAATAAAAAAAATAAGTATACTTTTGCTAATTTTTAGGTATATCATATTATTTAATTTTTGGAGGGAAATCAAAGTATATTATTCTTGATGATTAAGTAGAAGTAGTACAAAACTTATTATGAACTGTTATAATTAATTATGTATCTATTATATTTTATGCTCTATATCTCTAGCATGCTTTATTATTTTATTATTAAAGATAAATCAAATAGAATTTATTTTTACTTTTTAGTTTCATTAATCAATTTTAATGTAAAGGTTAATTTTCCCCATTAAAAAACTAGTGTAAATCATCTTAACTTGTTTGCACTTTTTAGACTAGTAGATAGATTATGACATGATTTTGTATACCATACCAAATGATCAGTAATATTATTAGATTGTTTGATAATTGTTGAGTGAGTTAGTATCCATGCAATTTTGCTATTTGTTCAAGTCAGTCTCCACCTATGCCCGTAAGGATTTGCTTCTTTTCCATTATTGTTTGAGAAGCGTCAAATAAAATGGCTTGTTTGTTGATATCAGTTCATTTGGCAAATTTTGTATCTTAGTTTCTCATTGGCATTATCTTTGCAGTTCTTTTTGTCTCCCCAAAGTTTAATGTGCCCTTGTGTAACTGTGCTGTCATTTTGTCTGAATTGTACGTAAAGGTATGGATATGCTACAAATTCTATGTGGATTTATTAAGTAATTTTTTATTTTTCCTCTCTCAACAGGCAACTTTCCTCTATATGTGAATATGAAGAGGAAGAGAGATGTAGTTTATGTTCAGCACCTGTTCCATTTGAATCTGAAGAAGTTGCATTTTGTGATGGAGTAAAGAAGGATGCTGAAGTTGGTCAGAGGCACAAACTAGTACGATGTGCTGCTTCTATGGTAGTCTGCCCCATTACTCCTCCATGGTTTTGCATATCTTGTAAGAGACGAGTATCAAACTTAGCACCACCTACTCTTTTCTCAATGTCCAAATATCCTTCAGATTTTCAATTTGCTCCGGAGTTTTTATTCTCTGAAAAACCTATAAAACCTTTTTGCCCCTTCTGTGGGATACTTTTGCAAAGACGACAACCAGAATTTCTACTATCTCCATCTCCTGTATAAACGGAACACGAGTATTATTTGTTACCATATTGAAGTAGTCACACTTGTATACAGATGGTTCATAGCAATCTGGTTTGCATGCATAATTGAACAGTCTTCAAAGGTATGTGAAGGAACTGAATTTTACCGTTGCAGTAAAGCGCTGTGATTTCTCTCTAGCGGGTAGGTTTTACTTTATCAACCAGGAAGTAAATGAGGTCCAACCTTTTGGTCAAGTTGGTTTAAGATTGACTAGTGTTATCTGAGCCGTCATCTTTGTTTCCAATTCAAACTATCTCAAATGTGGCAGTCTGAGAGGCGTTTTTGCGTAATCTTGGCAAAATAATTGGTGGTATGATTTAGAATCTGATACCTTCTTAAAATGCCGTGCGTTTCTTTTTCTTACTTTTTTTTTTTTTTTTTGCCCTTTCTAAAAAATTGCCTTATCCATCCGTCTTGTTTCTTTCACGCTTTCCAATTTGTGGAGTAGATAGGACTGAATCGGATGGTGGCAGTGGCCTCTGTTTTTCATAGAACATTTAGACTTGATATTTGTAGATTATATGCATAAAATTTTTGGTCTTTTAAGAATACCGAGAGGAGTTTTCCAAAAAAAGAAAGAATAAAAGAGAATACCATAATACAAGAAATATTTAGTCTTATGTAATTTGTTTTAAAAAAAAAAGGCCGAGAAAAATTGGATTAGCTTTTTTTCTCATGTAATTAAACAAAAGTTTATTCAAACGAAGACCACTTACTAAGCTTCATATTATTTTGTCCATCTAAATAGTTTTATCATGTTAAAATTTTGTATCACAACGTAAAGTATCTAACTCTACATGTAATATGTTATATATATTTGTAAGGGTGGTAAAATGGATGAAAATAATTTTACTATGGTCCAATATTAAAGAATTTGATTCATTCATATAATTTAAATAATTTTAAATAAACATACATTTAAATCTATTAATCTTAATGGATGTCCATAATATCCAATGAACATAGTCTTAATTATTATACCTTAGACCAATTATTGTAGTCCATCCTTTAAAATTTAATCACATCATTCATTAAGATCAACTATGGGAGATGAATTGAAAGTGCGTCATTCTAGATAAAGCTATACTTACATTTTTTATTTTCATTTTTTTTTCTTGTTTAGTTTTTCGAGGTAAAGTTTTTCAAAGTTACTTTTCCTCCTTAGATAGTTGGATTGGTTAAAATATTTTTCTTTCTTTTTCTCATAAAAATATTTATCATTTAAATTTAATTTAATCAGAAAATTCAATCACATACTTTTTTCCTTTTATGTAATTGTGGTGAAATATTCATAAATTTTGACTTTGATTGTATTTGGGTAAAAATTAAAATTTTTGAATTTTATGTTGAAAAAAAAAGTATTTGAATTAAATTGTTTTAATATGATCAATATAATGAGTCTAACTTAGACAAGTACTAAAATAATGAATTTTAAAAAAATTATAAATATATATTTTTAATATAAAAATTAGACTTATTGAAATATGCTTTTAATTACATTTTCTCCTTTTCAGTTTTGTTTTCGCATGGTTCCTTAATTGCAATTCTAAGATTTAAATGCACATCAGATAAATATTTTATTCAACAAATCCACATCCAACAATGGTTTTCTGGGTCTTCGACTATGGTTCACTGGTTTGGAACACAGTGAAGGAGTTGTTTGCGTCAATGGGTTTAATGGGTAGAAGGAAATTGACATTTAATTGCATTTAATGAATAGAAAACGGTGACAAATTCAAGCTGAATCGTGAAAATTCCCTGGAATGGAATAGGAGAGAGAGAGTCGGATGAGAGAGAGTAGAAAATTAGATTGGGACTATAAATGTAATTGAGAGTGAGTTTTTTTTTTTTTAAGGATTGCAAATGATTAATTATCTCTTTTTATAGATTTTGAAAGTGAGATTTTTTTCTCTTTTTTGATAAATGGTAAATGATTACTTATCTCTTCTTATAAATTCAAACTCACAACTTTACGAAAATAATGAAATGACTTACCAACTAATTTAAATTTATACAAATGGATTTGGACATTCAGCTTGTCACCTCTATCTATTTGCAACATACAGTACATGGTCTATTTATCAAAAAAAAAAAAAAAAATGCAGTACACACGGTCTGAGTGAATGTTTACAAATATACAAAATGTTTGTTCTGGTCTCTTATATTTGCAAAGTCACTTTGGTTCCTTATCTTTCTTTTCCTTTTTTTTAACTATTAGATATTTTATATATTATTTTTCAATCATTTTTATCATTTTACTCATAACTTGACTAAAATTATACACAGTCAACTCATGAGTAAAATGAATGAAAAAATTACCTTTATTTAGAATTTTTTTATGAATTATTTACTTTTTGAGGAAATACATTTATTGACAGTAATACATTAGTACTTAATAAATTAATTTAGTAAGTTTAATTGCATTTTCTCAGTTTCAATATTTTTTTTAATTTTAGTATAAGTGAAAAGCAGATAATTTGTAATGAGACGAAAGAAATATGTAAGGATCTAAATGATAAAAAAAAATATACAAAATAAAAATAGATGAGATAAAAAAAAAAGAATAAATTGACTATTTTGCATTACAAATATTTTCCACTGTGGAAAGGATTTGGCTAGTTCCCAATGAGTCCGTAGAAGCAACGTCGAGTGCCAACTATATTTGTTTGTATTTGAGCTCTATATTATATACACAGATTTCATTAGATACACCTAGAAATTCTAAACGCATTTACCGACTCAGGCAATATAACCATTACAGGAAAGACAGAGGCCGCCCGGCTAGCAATTTGCAAGGACAGATAATCTACTCATGTTGGGGAAGTAGAGCGCCCAACCAACGAGGAATCAACATAGAGCACAACGCCTAATGATCCGCTCCTCGTTATCAGATTATATTAGCTGTTGACCCACTACGGCATGCTCTGTTTCCTGCTGCGGCAAATTAACTCTACAAAACTTTCCCCCACTAATAAAAAAGAAAATCAAATATTGTATTAGCTCATAATTTATCCATATAGTATAAGATATTTTTATTTAAAATTGAAATTAACATCAAAAAAATTTTTTAGTCATAGGTACACTAATTTAATTACTATGTAATAATTTTAGGTTATTAGGTAATAATAACGGGTTTCCAAGATATGGAATTTTGTTTCTTGGAGGTTTGACTACCAAAAGCATTGATTCATAGTATCTTTAATATTCTACCGTTAATATTATTAAATTTTATTAAATGGTATTTTATGAGCAAAATATATATCCACAAAATGAGTTGAGAGTAAATTTTAAAAATAATTTTAATGTATAATATAAACATCTAATTTTACTATCACCTTTTATTTGTTAATTAATTAATTAAATCAAAAGTGAAATATTTTTATTTATTGAAAGATACCATTTTTCTTTAACATTGTTAAGAACATATTACCATGATATGATATCAAGACATTTGTATTTGAAAATTTTTTTAATGAAATTCTTAATTTTGATGAATATGATTTTTTTCCCCATTAAGATAATGCATTGAATATTATCAGTATCATAATACTAGTAAAAATATACACATATGATGTCTAGGGTTTACATTTAAGTAACTTTCATTAATAGTTAACCTAAATAAAATGGCCATTTTTATTTTAAAAGATCTTCATAGTTATGGTAAGAAATTAGATGATCCAGACCTGAACCGAATGTTCCTTGGTATCAATGGTGATTCGGTGAAGCAAATAGCAGTAGCAGTAGGTGGATCATTGATGGGAAAGAGGGGGTGTTTTGTAATTATATGATGATAGTAGTAATAATTAGCATTAACTTCCACCAATGGTCCCTCTAAATAAATATTTTGTTTGTTTTTGAAGTGGCTAATCAAATCAGGCTCCGCAACAGCTGTTCTACACATCAAGATCAAGGTCTCTAATAACTAAAGCAGTAGGAAATTGCTATGTAAACTTAAAATGATTCGTTTTTCGGTTTGGTGAAACAAACTGAGCACGTTGTATCACTTGGTGGCAAGGCTAGTTAATTAATTATATGTGAATTTACTCGGGTTCATCACTGTCATAATTATGAATCAATTACGAATAATATTTTCATTAGCTACTTCCGTTTTGTATGAATAGTTCTTAAGTTTTTTTTTTTTTTGAAAAAAAAAAGTTCAATAGTTTTAATTTTTTTCAAAGTAATATATAATTTATAGTTTAAGTATTCTTTCACTGGAACTAAGGTATAATTTCGACTTAATATAAAAAATTAAAAATATATTTTACTCTACTGTGTTTTTTTAATTAACGTAGGTAATTATAGAATTCATGTAATTATGAGGATGAATTCTTATTAAAAAAAAGTTTGATACTTCATAAAAATAATTATTTTAAGAAATACATTTTAGATATTCTAAAGAGAAAATAAAAATATTTAAGTTTAAATAAATAAATTATTACTATTATTGATTCTCTTGCCTTTGTTAAACTTAACTTACAATGTAGTACTACTACTTAACTATATATATATATATATATATAATAAAATAAATTGATTTGCCACAGATACATACGACAAAATAGTACAACACTTATTTTACTATCTCCTTGATATGTACCTTTATGAAATGTCAACGTTGCCCTGAGAAAAGAATTTAAATAAATAATCAGAATCACCAATGAGCATTGCAAAACCATGGGTGGGAAGAAAAATGGATTTCTTGAAATGTGATTTATTATTTTTTTTTATGCCAAATAAATGTACTTTCTAAAACAAACCAACAGAGTCTAATACCATTAAAATAGATTATTTATATGGTAATTTAGGTGGGAGGGAGACAAAAAAAAAAAAAAACAAAGTTTATTTATATCTGAACGAACGCAGCAGACTCCTCAAATAGAAGGAAAAGGAGTATGAATTAAGCAACTCCAACCTCTCCCGTTAAAACAATTTTCTTTTTCTTTTTTTTTTTATACGTTCGTCGGTGTCCGTGACTAAGGAGAAAAAAGAAAAGAAAATTAAACAAAATGACGCTGTCTGATTTGAATTAGCCCAACTTTGGCTAGTTTGGTCAAGCATGCCGTAAATCTCATGACTTCAGAATTATTCTCAGACGCACCTAATCCCAATGCCTACTGCTATTACAAAGACTTCATCTTTCTTTTTCTTTTTACCATAATGTGGCTACAAAATCCTACATTCCTCATCAACACAATTACAAATACATCTTGAAGGCAAAAATAATAAAAGTAGTATTTCGTTATTTTTTCACTATGATTCGTCATCAACACAATTACTCCTTTCCATCTCGTAAAGATAATTAGTTTAGTTGAAATATTAATTTTTTTTCATACATGCCTTACTAATCATTAATTATTTTAAAATTAATAATTTTTTTTAAAAGTACAATTTCAAACAATTTTGTGATTAGATATTAATTATTAGTTCTATGAACTTGTTTTTCAATTATTTTATGGTTTAATTTTAAATTATGAATCTAAAATAAAATTAATTTGTGATTGATAACAATAAATATTAATTAGAAATAAATATGAAAATAAAATTTAATATATGAGATTTAATAACTATCTTTTTTTTAATGATTAAAAATGAAATAGTAAATTATATTTGTAAGAGATTAGAAGTATTGAAATTAAATCTTAGATGAAAATACGTCGAAAGTCTTTTATGATTTTGTTAGATCTCAATTATTTTAGTATCAATCTCTTCTTTTGATCTCGTTTATGTAAAACATGGTTCAATATTAATAAGTAAAGGCAAAATTAAAGAATACTAGCACATGGGTTGTTAGAATAGAGGGTTAATAATTTCCTGAGAGATTGACACTAATAATATTATTTTAAGGTGCTAAATTTATACCAAGTCCCCCCACATGAAAGTGATAGTATAACATTTGTTGGTACCTACCTAAGTACCACACGAGTAAAACGAAATAGTAATATTTTTGTAACCATAATGCTAATCCAAGTACTATCAAGATCACGTTAACAATCTACTCCTCTCCTTCTCCTAATTGTACAATTTGATCTTGTACTTAGAATTAATAAAATTATTGAAATTAATAAAATATAATTTAAATTTTTAAATAATATTTATTAATACTTAGCGTGTTATTAAGAAATGTATTTTAAAAAATAGTCTAAAAATTGTAAATAATAATAAAATTGTAAAATGCCTATTAAAATTTAAAATTAGACAATATGAATGAAACACTAAAAAAAAAGAAGATACAATTGACATGTGATAGAAGAAGTATTATTTATTTAAAAATTTTTAATACTATTTTTAATATTTATAAGAGTTCTTATAAAAAAAATTAAAAAAATCATTAAGTTCATTATATAATTCACATTAATACTCTATTATTTGTTACAAATTATAAATACTATTTTTAATATTTATAGTAATTATTTTAAATAAAAAAATCCCATATAAGTTATTTTAAAAAAATTACATATTTTAAAAAATAATTCTTCTAAAAGTGTAGTATAACAAATTTATTTGTAAGTTGTACAAAGATTGAGTGAGTCAGCTTCGTTTATAGTAAGAAGTACGTAACTGCATAACACGTGGAAGACGACGGCCGCGGGTCTGTACAAATGGAGCAGAGTTGGTGGGGTGGGGGGAAAAAGCAATAAGGAGGCGAATGAATTATGAATATATTTTATGCGAATTGGTAAAGATGATTATGGTGATGAATTTATGATGCATTTTCCAAGATGAGGAAAAGTATAAATAAATTAAAAAAAAAAAAAGGAAATTGAAAGTTTGCAGAAACACAGGAGCTGAGGCTGATGACTCTGTCTCTGCGGTCTTCTTCTGAGTCTGTTGCCTTTTGTCGCGTGTGTCCACACTGCAAACAGATAAACACTGACCGGAATGACTGTTTTAAGCCTCGATCATCATCCTCCCTTCCGTCTCCCTCCTCCTCCTGTCCCTTATTAACGGAAAATTCTGTTATAATTTGGGGTTTGGGCATATTGGTGTCAATTTGATTGATTAAACCGCTTCATTTTATGTTTCAATATTATGAATTTTAGTTACGTTCTTGATAAAATGTAAATGTATATTTTTTTAAAATAGAATATGTGAGATCGTTTTAGATTATAAATTTTAGATTTTGAATTTTTTTATAATTCAAAAACGTGAAATCATTTTATTAATTAAATTATATTTACTTGTTAGACTTTTATCTATTTTATGATCAAATGAAGATGCATTTGGATTAAATTTTTAAGAACTTTTTTTGTTTTGTACTAAAAATGAGAAGTGTATGTTATCTCTGAAAATAAATTTAAGTTAATTGAAAGTTTAATATGATATTTTATTGAGTTTTATATTATTGATAATATTATAAAACATGTAATGAATTATTTGAGAATTTAATTTAAATTTAAAAATATTATTTATCGGAATAATCATGATTCATATGCAGACTTGAGAGAATCTAAAATTTAAATAAAATTAAAATTTTGAAGGTAATTCTGGATTTTTTTTGTTGAAAGTCATTATTTATTGCTATTGTTACTACTGTGATTTTAAACTACAAGGTCTATGAAAGCATTTGTCCTTATTACCAGAATATGTCTTCGGTGAGACCTTTTACTGTCTTACACGTGGCCTCCGGCGTCAATTTGGACCATGCGTACCTGAGGTAGGACCAAACATTGACAGAACACTATATATATATATATATATATATATATATTAGTACCAAAATGTCCTTCACAAGGTCCATCTATGATGTGCATATAATGCATGAATGGTAATGTACTACTAAATCACGTGACATGACATGAGCAATGTTTTCAATGACTAAGGCCATAAGACAAGCCCATTTTTATCCCCTACTTACAAGGATTCTTTCTTTTTCTTTTTTTCCCCCTCTTAAAATTATTCTTCTCATCTTTGCCTTAGCTAGATATTCCTCTATGGCACTTTACAAGGTGTAGAATCTTGGTTACATGTAGTGGTATTTTGTGGTTTTTGACACACTCAATTTACTTTTTCTTTTAGCTTTGCTTTTTTAAATATTTAACTTGCTAATTATATTCTTTTCACTTAGCCAATATCTTTATAGCATCCCTCTCTTTCTTTATATATGTTGTAATTTAAACATATTTTTAGATGTGGTTTTTTTAATTTCATACATAAATTTACATTGATAAAAAGAAAAATAATTAATAACTTGAATAATTAAAGTAAACCAAATACTTATATCAAAACAAACCATAAGCACCTTGAAATTATTCTTCAAGACAGCAACTCATTATGAATTACAAAGAAAAAAGGAAATAAATACAATCTTCTATCAATTTATAATCTTATTCTCAATTGCTTAAAATAAGTAACTTGCAATTATTTTTTTTAAAAAATAGTTTAAATTTCTATTGAATTTTATTGAAGAAAAAAAACATTAATTTTAATATATTTTCAACTAGTTTCCTAAAAAAGGAAATGCCAACTAGAAATTTATTACTGTATTATTTTTTCCACTCAATTAATCAATTTACAAACTAAAATTACTTGGGGCAGACGAGCCACGAGATCATGACTCGTGTACGACATACATGGTCTTGGTTCGTGAGTATATGCCAATTCATCATCATGATCATCAACATTAACCGGCAATGATACATCCCATCATTATGTTCTCCTGAATTATCATGACTTCATAAATTAATATTTTTTTTAATTGTTACATCTTTAAAAGTACCTTTCCCTATACAATTCTTGAAATGTATAGTTTAAAGATACTATTTTTTAAAATAAACTTTTAATATTGTTATTTTATTTTGTAAGTATAAATTTGATTAAAAAATTAGATAAATGCATAATGATTCTATGTTTAATTGTTTTTACAAAAATTCAGTATAAAAACTTAGAATAACATTTGATCTTTGAAAAAGTGTTAGTGCATTATCATTCCCTAGTAAAATATAATTTTATTGAGTTAGTGAAATTATAAATATTTATAAAATTTTAATTAACAATATATTATTTAAAAAAAGTATTAAACTTTTTTATCACAAACTCGGGCAAATATATGCATATATATAAAGTTTAGATAAAGAAATAAATGGTATATCTATTTACTAAGAGGATAAAGCTCTATTTGGCAAACATTAAGTTAATAAATTTTTCTTCATTTGAGATATTCCTACAATACTTTATTTTACGTTAAAAAAAGTTTGTAAAAGTTAATTTTAACAAGACTCACAAAGCTATAGATATAAAAGAATACATTTTATATTTATCTTATTAATTTCCGATTTAAACAGGTCCACTTTATCCTTGTATCAATACTGCTAAAATATTTGTGAAAAACTTTCTTCTTCTTTTTTTTTTTTTTGATGAAATAAAAACTTTCTTAATTTGACAACTTATAAAAAAAAAGAAAACGAAGGTAAAAAATACTGGCTTCCCCACTGTTCATATTTTTGGCTTTTTGTAACTGCGAGAGCAAAGAAGCAGCAGCATCAGAAGAGAAGAGGGTCCAAAAAGTAATAGGTGTGGCCAAAACGGACGATCCGAAGAACACACCTCTTTTCTCTCACCAAAACTCCTCTTTTTTCCTCTGTCAATCCCCCCTTTAGGCTTTATCTCTCTACATCTATCTATATACATACATTTATCTCTCTCTAGATATCTTCTTCTCTGTGGAGACCCCCTCACTAAAATAACAGTAACCCAGAGAGAAAGAATTAAAATAAATACTTAGTAGAAGAAAACAAGAAAAAAAAAAAGCTCTGTTCTGTTTTTAGGCATCTTCTCATTTCTTCTTCTTCTTCTTCTTCTTTGATTTCTCAGCTTACGATCCTAAACTTCCTGCTTTTCTGTTACTTCTGTCAATGGACACCATTTAGAGACTCGCACCTTTCATTTCAGGTATGAATCTCTTATTTTTATTTGTATGTTTTTACTTATCAGAGATTGGGGGGGGGGGGAAGGAAAAAACCCATTGCTTTGAATTGACTGATCAAAAAAAGAAAAACGTTTTCTTGTCCATTTATCTTTTATTTGCAGGGCCGGAATAGGAAATAAAGAAAAAAAATAATCTTTGTCAAAGGGGTGTGTCAGTGCTAGCAAAGGGTTAACTAACGATCATGGCGGTGGTTGAAAATGCTGGGATCAACATGGTTGGTTCATCGAATCGGGCTGACCCGAATGCAAATGTACCCAATGACGTCGGCGGCGATCACCACCATCATCCGTCGGCCAAGACTTCGTCCGGGACAAACCATCAAAACCCTCCTATGCTGAGGTCAACGAAACCACCACCATCTACCGATCAAGCTTTCCACGTGAACCTCATGGTGCAGCAGCAACAAAAAATGATTACTTCGCAGCAAAACGGTGGTACTAATGTTCAGCAGACGGCCAATCAGAAGTCGCCGCAGCAGATGTCCAGTGGAATTCAGCAGCAACAGCACACCCACACCCTCAACGGAAATGGATTGCCGGACAGGAACCATAGTAACAATAACAGTAACCAGAACATTAACGGCTTGGATATAATGGGAAATGGTTCGGTCGAAGAGGAAAGTGTGGATGATGGTGGTGAGGGGTTTAAGATGGAGGAGATGAGGGATTTGGAAGAAATGCTCTCGAAATTGAATCCAATGGCTGAGGAATTTGTGCCGCCCTCCTTGGCTACCAACAACCATCATAGGCTATTGACGCCTGCGGCAGGGCCCTTTGGATATACTGCTAACAATTTTGTAATCCAAACTAACTCTGGAATGCCCAATGGAAATTCCGCCAGACGGGTAAATTTACTCTCTGAATAGTATCATTTCCTTTTATTTGCTATGACCATGATATGCTGGGTTGATTACAAAACGCAAGAAGTGAAAGTATAATAATTGAAGAATGCTTTTTTTAAAAATTAAGTAAATAAATAAAAATTTCAACTCTTTATTGGAATTCTTAATGTATTGCCTTTAATAAACTTAGATGGTTTGTACATGCATTAGTACTGTTTGTTTTTTCAGATAAGCTCTGATGGCAGTTAACCAGTTCTAGAATGCTTAATAGGCATTGGATTTTGCTCCTTCTTTAATGACATTTTCTATTTTCCTGTTGAAATCGTGGTTCATTGCTTCTATTCTATTGAATCTGTTGATAGTTGCTTTGGGGATTGGGTTTTGCTTTCTTTAACAATGTCATTTGTCGTTTTTCTATTGAAATTGTGGTTCATTAATTCATGCTGATTTTGGCTGTATTTGGCATGCACAGAAGAAAAATAACTACAGCCATGGAAGGCGAAGGGTGAACAGCCGAACCAGCATGGCACAGCGAGATGAGATAATTAGACGGACGGTTTATGTATCTGACATAGACCATCAGGTAACACATCAATTCAGCTGTGTACAGTCTTTTATTTGGATATTTTTTTTGTTTTAATCATGTTTGATGTCTTATTTTCTTCCTTGCATCCACTGTAGGTTACTGAAGAACAACTTGCGGCTCTCTTTCTTAGTTGTGGACAGGTAAATGTGCTTCTATCTGGTCACAGGATGTTTTTCAATATTTTCATACTCTTGGTTGTGCCAAGGTGAGGCTGGATTATTTCCTTTATTTTGGTACAGGTTGTGGACTGCCGAGTTTGTGGTGACCCTAATTCTGTGCTTCGTTTTGCCTTTGTTGAGTTTACTGATGAAGGTATGTTGGTAATTGGTTGATTTTATTATTGCAATGAGCTTGGTCCATCTGTTCTGTTACTTACATCATCTCTAATGTATTGTGCAGAGGGTGCAAGGAATGCTTTAAGTCTTGCAGGAACTATGCTTGGATTTTACCCTGTAAGGGTGCTTCCATCGAAAACTGCAATTGCTCCTGTAAATCCAACTTTCTTGCCTCGGGTGAGAAATCTTTTCATTTTTGGGCATTTGAACTTGAAGTTGTGAAGATGCTGATGCATTTAAAGTTTGATTAGCTAATAGAGTTCTTATATTGTTCTGGATTGATCTGCAGTCTGAAGATGAAAGGGAGATGTGCTCAAGAACTATTTATTGTACAAACATAGATAAGAAGGTAATTTTGGAGCTTTGTCGCTTAGTTAACAAGAATGGAAGTGGACTGTAATTTTTTACTCTTTATGTTGTTTAATTCAGGTTTCGCAAGCAGATGTCAAACTCTTCTTTGAGTCTATTTGTGGAGAGGTTTGTAGCTGCTTCTGTATAATAGTTAATTGCCATTAATTCTTGAATTCACGCGTTTAGTCTTGGGATGTGTTCTCTGCTACAGGTTCATCGCTTGAGGTTGCTGGGTGACTATCATCATTCAACCCGAATAGCTTTTGTTGAATTTGCAATGGTATTGGCATGACCTTTTTACTCGTGCTTTATAATGTGTTCCTGCTCCAAATATTTTGTTGCTTTCTGTTCATTTTTCTAGCCTGAACATGATAGTAGGTTCTGTTCTCTCACCTATGCATAACGCCAGTCACAATTTTGGTTGTCTGATCTCTAAGCATTTTGAAGTTTTTCTTCTTGGATATTTCTTCTTGTCTTCTTTATAGGTTATGCTAATTAAACTTTGTTACATGATTATTTCTTTCTGCAGTTGGATTGTGGAAAGAGACCAATGTAGTGACTATAATGCATTTTGAAAGATGAACTTTTGCATTCTATAAGGTTTATTGACAATTCGGCTGTAAACATAGGCATAAAATATATCATGCAATATAACGTGCTTGTCAATCTGAGGCAAAAATAGTTTGCTCCAGGTGTAATCATAGGTTGGTAAAACTGAAAGATATGAACTTGTTTGCCTGCCAACCATCCATTATTCCATTTCTTTGGTAAAGATCACAATCTTAAATTCTTAATATGTTCCATTCTTATCTGTAGAAAAGATGTGATCTTTCAGTTGCCCCCACTTCAATCCTCCTCTTGCTTGTAGAGGAAATAATTAATATATTTAGGTGTCCAGGAGTTGGGCTGTAATTTGGTAAAGAGCTCCTTACAAAGCGAATAGATATTCATTTGATACTCATTTCCCTGCTTTTCTGATATACCAAAAACGTGGAAAAGTAGGGGACATCCTGACAGCTGCTCCCAGGGGAATTACATTTCCTTTTCTTTAATAAACACTAAACCTGAGATTATTGTTGACCATTGTGTTATATCATGTACTCTTATTATAGGTTTTGTGTTATATCATGTGCTCTTATTATAGGTTTTGTGTTATATCATGTGCTCTTATTATAGGTTTTGTGTTATATCATGTACTCTTACTATAGGTTTTTGAACCTTAATCCAACCAGAATGCACATACACAGTGGTGGAGAAATTTCCACATTGAGCTACAGTGACTTTTTTGTTTTAATTTCATTTTCTCAAATTGTGACTTATTTTTGTCTTGGTTGACTGTGTAGTATTAGCATAGAGCAAATATTCTCTTTAAAAAAATGCATAGGGAAAATTTGTGTGGCTAGTGAATCATCTCTTAATCCAACCAGAATGCACATACACAGTGGTGGAGAAATTTGTGTGGCTACTCTTACTATAGGTTTTTGAACCTTAATCCAACCAGAATGCACATACACAGTGGTGGAGAAATTTCCAGATTGAGCTACAGTGACTTTTTTGTTTTAATTTCATTTTCTCAAATTGTGACTTATTTTTGTCTTGGTTGATTGTGTAGTATTAGCATAGAGCAAATATTCTCTTTAAAAAAATGCACAGGGCAAATTTGTGTGGCTAGTGAAGCATTTCTAACAGGCAAGAGATACTCTCGCTGGGGTCTTTAAGTCTATACCTGTAATAATCAGATAATCAGCTTTTTCTTTAGCCCCTGATGTGTTCGTCTTGAATGCCATGTGCAATCTTTCTTATTTTGCTTGTGTACTGTGCATAAGCAAATGCATTTGTACTATACTGGTTGTGATTCAACTGGATCAGTATTATGGGAAAATTGATGTAGCTCTAGCCTTCTAAGCTTTTTCCTCTTTTTTTGCTGACAAAGATATGACCTTTTATGTTGAAACTCTCAAAGCAATCAGATAATATGACTATCCAAACAATACCTGGGATATTTATTTCTCTTTTCTTTTTCGAGGGCTGATCTGGAATTATTTTTATTTTTTCTTGCATTGCTTGCCTTTTCCATCATAATATCTCCAAATGTTTTGGCAATGATTGTGCCAGGATGGGTAGAAGTGATGATGAAAATTATTTCCAAAACAAAAAAAACATTGCTCAAATTATTAACTACTTTTCCTCTAGTGGATGCCATGGCATGAGTTTTCGTTATGGGCGTTTAAGCTTGCATGGCATTGTGCAAAATGTTCCCAAGGATCTTATTCAATTTAACATGCAGGAAGTGTTACTGGACGAATTGCTACTGATATTTCTTGTACTTGTTTTATGAACTTTTTCAAGTACCGCATGGTTCTTGGTCTTGAGTCTTCTGGCATGTAAATGTACGTATAAAAAGTATATTCAATTAGGTAGTAAAAATTTAGTTGCAGAACTTTCACTAATGAACACAAAAATTACTCATTCTATCCGGAATTGAATGTCTACATTTGATGTCTAAAAATTAAAAAGAACTTTTGATCTTTGAGAGATTTGCCACACTATTAACTTGGTTAGTGATGAGACTATTAATCAGTGGGATGAAAATTTTTTAATTTAATGAGGTTGTTAGTGTAAGTTTAAATGAAAAATATGGCATTCAAATTCGGACATTTCAAAATAAAAATGTGAAATATTATTCTTTTTCCTGAAGGAGATGGGATTAAATTATAAAAGAGGATTGAAAGCTGAAGATAAGTCCGTGTTTTCTTTCCTAACTTCGCAGAACTTATGTCCAGTTAGCTGCTGATGTCAGTTTTGCTGCTAGATGTTCCTCTTCTTTGGCTTGGGAGGTTCTTAAGCTTTATAGAAGACACCTTGGGAGATTTTCATCCACCCTAAGGAGTTACAAACAACTGGGGGTCCAAACTTTCATGTTATAGTTTTTGAGACGTTGATAAAATGTTCTTGTTCTGGCACCACATATTAGTCTAGTTTGGTTGCTCTCCGCCTTACAAGTTCAATTCATAGGCAAAACTGGTTTCTATAGAAACTTCTGGGTTCATGTTAGGTGCCAGAGTATTTTATTATTTTTTCCTGTCCACCCACCTCTTATTCATTTGCTTTGCTGTTAAGATGAACTTCCGCCAGTATCCTATTTTTATTTGGATTGTTTTAGCATGTAAATTCATCACCATTGTTCCCTGTACTTGATCTGTTTCTAATGCTTCCGTGTTTGCTCTATGGTTTAATGATAGACAATTAGGAGGAGTTAAAACTCCCATAGATTAAATATACATCATCATGAATGTATCAACTTTATCATGTCAAAGTTTCTGTTTGGCATTTGATGTATTGCTTTTCTTTGACACTTAAGGAACATACTGTTGTTTAACCACAGAGGAATGGATTTGGGTAGGCTCTGTGCTCTGCTCTCAAACAAACTTTGTTCCCCTTTTGCAGGCTGAGAGTGCAATTGCTGCTCTCAACTGCAGTGGTGCAGTCCTGGGATCACTTCCCATAAGGTTGCTTTCCCACTGTTTGTTCCTTCCCATTCTTGTTGTTATGCTTTGCATCATATTTTCTAAGAATTTGATGGTGTTTGTGCATCCATGCAGGGTAAGCCCATCAAAGACCCCTGTTAGGCCCCGAGCTCCACGCCCATCAATGCACTGAGAAACACCATGGCATTTCCTATAAGCTAATCTTTTGCTGATAATATATTATATATACATACATAGCTGCAAATACTTTCTAAGTTACTTCCGTCACATTTATGTTCCTAGTGTTTTTCCCATTGCATCTAAGTTGGGTATGACTCTGCACCGTTATCCACTGCCGATACTTTAATCATTGGTCTGCTTTTTTTAGCTTTGTAGAGTTGGACAAAATTTTGAGGTTGGTGTTGGTTTAATGGATGTTGCACTTCGTTGAATCAGTGCCTCAAAAGTAGTACCAGTTTATGACACTTCTGACATGACTATCTATGATGAGAACTTTTGTTTTGCAAGTAGCCTTTTTTTCTTGTATTGTCCTGTTTTTGGATCTTGGTCAGTGCCCTTTTTGTCTTGTCAATGTTTGATGCAGAAAAGCTTAAGATAAAATGCAAACGAGAAAAGTTAGCCTGGGTTGTCACATTCATAATCACTTGGGGACTCTGATTATAGATTGAGTATTAAAGTGAAAATGTGTTTTGTCTTGAGAATGAAAATTAGATAACGTATTTAGATTGAGCTTTTAATTCGATTTTATGTATTTAAAAATAGAGTTAAAATGTAGTTAAACAAGTATTTTAAAGAGATTTTTCTAGAGCACTTCGTATTTTTACTTCTACAATATTAATTTTTTAGAATTTGAATTCAATTAGAGCTTTAAGAGAAAAAAAAAGTGTTTTGAGGTAAAAAATGAATATTGAAAAGATAAATCAAATTGCAGACTAATCCAATATCCTTCGAAGGAAAATTTTGAACAAGAATTTTCTCACAAAGAAGTGTTATAATGGGTGCGTATACAACATGGTAACATCTTTCTCTCTCTCTCCAAAAAAAAACAAACGTCTTGCGGAAAGCAGCCGCAAGTTTATCTCTTCAACTCCGACGGAAACACGTCCTACAATTTTGACTTTTACCAAAAGTTTCACGCAAAGTCTACTTAGTGACAAAATTGGACTCCTCATTCTAATGCGCAAGCACAAGAATTTAGAAGATTATTTGATGTAATTAAATTTTTAAAATTATTTTTGTTTAATAATTATTATATAAGTATTAATTCTTTTTTAAAAATATATTTTTTAATAAATAAATAAATAATAATAATAGTATAATTCTAAAAGTACATATTAAAATTGAATAATTAAAATAATATATCTAAAAAAATGTAAATAATTGAAATGAGATAAAATGATTAGTTACTATATCTGATTCTAAAATATAATTTATTTTATAAAATTTTATAAATATTTTATCATTAAATTTTAATGTTATTCTTCTTTATTGTTATTTTTCATCTCATATCTTTTTTATTTTTAAGATAACATCTTATATTTTCTTATTTTCAAAATGAATTTTCTTTTTTTTTTTTATTTTCAAGATATAATAAATAATAACTTAGAAAGTAAAATAATTTTTTATTTATATAAAAAGTATTTTAACGGCTTATATTTTAAAATAG
This sequence comes from Apocynum venetum, assembly GCA_019593545.1. Lineage (NCBI taxonomy): Eukaryota > Viridiplantae > Streptophyta > Magnoliopsida > Gentianales > Apocynaceae > Apocynum > Apocynum venetum. The sequence goes on along the minus strand of SRSM01000331.1, from coordinate 5,344,596 downwards.
ATGAAATAACATTTTCAAGGAACCTGAAAAGTTATAGGTTCACTCTCTTATATATTTCTTCTCTTTGATGCTGATTGATTATGGATTGATATTTTTCATGAATTTCTGTTATATATATATACACACATATTGTCCTGAAAAATAATTTGACTAGAAATACATATCAATTCATGGTTAGGAAACTTAATGGAGGTTGAGAAAAAGCTGAAAAGAGATTAAAGAAGCATTTTTTAACCATCTCATTGCCTGAACAGTGAACAGTATTATCATAGTGCAACTACACCTCACCAAAGCAACAGATCACCAAATATGCATCAGAAATCAGAATTAGTTTTCCTATTCATTTAATTTTTATGGATGGAAAATGGACAAAGGACAATATGGTTAAAAAGCATAAAAGAAGAAGAAAACAGCTCATGTAGATGCTCATACATAAGGAGCCCAAGTCAAAATCCACTAGACTCAAACAGCAGCAACAATCCCTCTGTAATATGTGTGGTTGATGTGACCAAGAACACTAAGAATATGATCTGAAAAGCAAAAGTAGAGAAAGAAAATTGATAATGAATTCTATCTAGAATATCTTGATACCAACGCACCTGATCTGATACAACATTATAAGATTGTATAAAAATCTGCCTTTCTTTTCGTTGCACTTTAAAATTTTCTTGTCTCTGGGATATTTTCTATGCGATATTGCAGGCCAACCCCTAAGGTAAAACCACCTGTATTTGTATCATAATAACTATACATGTCCATGAAGACCTTGCTAAAAAGATAAAAAATATTTTAAATTTATTATAATCACTATCTCAAACTTTATTTCATTGTTAACAATCATGTGTATTTAGATGACTTTCACCAAAAATAAAAATAAAAATAAAAATGGCAGAAAGATAGCTGAGGAATGCAAATGCTCAACCTTCCACTAACCAACCCCTCTTGCACGCGTTGTTGACAATACTACTATTCATACTATATCTTTTTACTTTGTGTCCCTCGCTTGGCTTCCAGTAACTCTTCCTCTTCTTCGTACCATTTTGGCTACTTAGAACTACTACACTATGCTGCTAATGCATCTTAAATTCTAATACCCCGGGATGTATCATCTAAGATTTCTACTACTAGTACTAGTAGCCTCTGTCATTTTCTCTCTTGTCCTGAGTTCTGCTGCGAAATGGGAATCTGTTTGACTCTTTACAGATTCAATTGCAGAACTAGTGCTGAAGGGGAGCAACAGAAGGAAGTTGTGCAGGTCGTGAAAATGGATGGGAAGATTTTGGAATTTTCAGCATCCATTCTTGTGAAGGATTTGCTAGTGAAATTCCCTGGTTTGGGCGTGTTGGAATCTCGGCCAAATCTCCAGAGTGTCTTCCTCTAACTTATGGATTAACGTCAGGGAACATATATTTCCTTTTTCCTCTTTTTACTTGCCCAGCAATTGCTGATCATAAGGCTGCAGAAAAATTAGTTCCCCCGGTGGTTCACAAAACAGAGCCCAATGTTATTAAGACGATCAAAGTGGTCATAACCAAGAAACATCTGGAGGATTTAGTATCCAAGAAAATATCTCTAGATACTGTTGTATCAGAAATCAGGACTACATCTACTACTACTACTACATGTTCTACTGATTCTCCAAGACCCAAAGGTTGGGAGCCGGCGCTCGAATTCATTCCTGAAGGGAATTAGCTTGGTTTCTCATGCAATTATTAAGAAAGGGACCAGTTTGCTTCCATCAATGCAAGGGGGGAAAAATGTAGCTAATATGTTTGAGGTTGCCGGAAATATGGCATATAGTAAAATCTAGTAGCTGTAATACCAGCAGTAGAAACTGGAAAAACATACTTAATTTGGCAGCGATTTTCATCTGTTGATTATTGATTAGATTAATATGGGCGTTTTACTGGGTTCTTAATTTTTTATGTTATGCGCAGCAGGATATGCATGGTGCTGTTTTCTTGAACAAAAAAATCTCGAAATTGAGTCCCTATTTGGCTACTCATTGCTTCAATACTTCATAATATAAGCTTTCAGAATACTACTCTTATATTTACATGTGCAGTTTATAAGTTATAACTAAAATTATGACTCTCTCTTCTAATGTATAAATTTAAGCTTTATATCAAAATTGAGTAATTAAACTATAAGATGAAAGGCAAATTTACTTTAGAAATTAAATGGTTTATTATTATAAAAAAATAGTAAAATAAAAGTGATAACTTTGAAATTATTTTGGTAAGAAGAATTCATAGAATGTTCGTAATCAACACGCGGTGCACTAACTTGCCCTTGGTCACCGGTAATTCTGAAGTTTCAAAACACAAAATAGTATTGTATTGGTAGGGGAAAAACATTGTAAAATTTATGAGAATAATTAATAAAATTGGTGAAAATATTTATCTTAATAAAATATCACTGGTAATATTTTTATTTTTATTTTTAATAAAATAATATATAAGATACTAAAGTTCATACTCGATAAAAATTGAAAAAGTATTTAGTTAATCTACAAAAAGAAATGCAAATGTTTAAAAGAACTATATAAAATATTAGAAATAACTATATTTTAAAAAAAATCAAACATTGATATAGTTTTTAAAAAAAAATTATATAGTTAATTGAACATTACACATAATTGCACTATTTACAAATTTAAGTAACTTAAATTGTGTATTTTTTAGGAAATTAAAATTTATAATTTATTAATTATATTTTATGATATTATTAACTATGTAAGATAAAAAAATAATATTTCTTTTTGAATTGAATATTTATATTTGATTTATTAATCTAAAACTTAAAAAGAGGCTTTTAACTTTATGAAATTTACTTTATTATCCTAATTAGTGGTCGTATGATTAGCTATTAAATATAAATCCTTAATTATAATGATTGGATGAGTAGTCAAGGATATATCAATCTCTTAATTAATGATACTATTAGTTAAATCTTAAATGAAATATTTATCTATCTCTCTCCTTTTAATTATTCACTTTATAATTTTAATAGACAATTTTACTATTTTATTATTATTTACATTTTTTGGATGAATTATTTACTTTTTTTGAGAATACATTTTTTCGTAACTATATTAGACTTTTGAATATCTAAAAAAAGTTATTATTCAAACACACTAATCACATTTATTTTCGCATTAATATATATATATATATATATATATATATATATATATATCAGTCTTGGAATTGATCTTATTGCCATATTTTTTTCGAGTGTCAAAAAGATAAATTATAAGAGATCATTTTAGGGGGTTTATTTTATTTTATTTATAAGATCATTTTAGGGATAAAAGTAGGATTTTTTTTCCTAAATAACTTGACAATAATCTGACGACAGTGTGGTTGTAGGTGACTGGCGGTCTTTGAATACAGCGACAATCAAAATATCGATAGAATACATTTTTGTTTTCTCTTCTTTGGAAAGGATCGTAGATTTCCAACCACAGCAAGCATCGTTACCAAAGTTTTCAAGCTTTGAGACCCTTACATTTTGCCAAGATACAGCTCAATTTTATACTCCCATTTGTGCTTTTGCGGTCTTGAATTAGCTCAGAGCAAGTATCCTCAAAGGCGCGTAAGCCATGCGTATCAACTTTTCATTCTCTAATTTGGGATATGAGTTTCCAACTCTGAGTTCGCCTATGCTCTGTTCCAGCTGGAGGGTTGGGCAACCGTCGAAGAGATTGTCCATTTCAGTGGTGTCCCTTGTGCCTGTAACGGGTGTGAGACCATCCTACAGGTTTGCTCTCTTCTTTTTTTTTTCTTTTTTTAAACAGGTTTAATTTAGGCTTCCCAAGATTTTAGCAAGTTAACTCTTAGGCATGAATTTTGTTTGAATTACCATTGAACGTGTTTGAATTGTTTAGAAAAGTTTAGGGTTTTATTTTTTGAACTGTGTGGTGAAAAGTAAAGGTTTCAAATTTGGATGGCATTTTTATGGTTGCGGTTTGTGAATGGTGCAAAAGGTAGATGATACCTTTCTAGGTAGTAGTCCGTGAGAGGTTGTGAGCAAAATGCTAGCTGAGAGTGGCCAGTCCTATTTTGTTATTACTATAGTTACACCTGCACTTCAGAAAGTTAGCTGATTTTAATTCCATTTAGATTGGTTTTGCAAAAAGACATTGACTTTGTTGTCCTTTCTGAAAGCTATCAGTTTGATTAAATAGATTACATCTTCTAAGTTCTAGTTACATGAATTTGATGATGAAATCTCAAGTTCCAGATGCTAATGCATTTCCTGAGAGTTATTATTCAAACTAGAATATTTGAAGTATCGTCTTTGAAGTGGGCCTCTGAGAGTCAGAATTTTTCTTCTAAATTTGAACAGTAATGAAAATGTCAAAACAATGTGAGAAGAGGCAAAAGTTGTAAAACCAAAGAATTTTCTCTGGGGTCGTTAAGGAAGAGGGGTTGAATAATGTTAGTAGTTTATTATATCTTATACTTAGGCTGTTGACACATAAAGCCTTAGCAGGACTCAGCTTATATCAACTCGGAGGCTTTTCTTATGCCAGGCAAAGTACAGTGAGTATTGAATTTTATTCTTCTTCCACATGACAAATCTATTTATCTATTTTTATCTTTGGTTTTATGGGTGTCCAAACAATTTCAGTTTAATGTGCCGTGTAATGGTTTCAAATCATTTATTTTGATGAACAGCTGAATCAGGAATAGATGGTTCTTTCAACTTAAGGATGGTGTCTCCAACCCTGTTAGCTGCAGAAAAAGAAGAAGCCAAGGCTGTACTCACCTTGTTTTTGAAAAAACAAGGGTTAAGCAATGCCCTTGCAGCTAGAACAAGCAACAAGTCTGATGCTTTCATTGATCACCTTCTCTCACGACTTCATTCTGTTCACAAGTCTCGCTACCTTGTAGGTTCGATTCTAATTTTGTTGTATCTTTAGAAAATTTTGAAATTAGTGTATGTTATTCCACTAAATGCCAGTAGCATTTGGATTTTCTTTGAATTGTAGGTCGAGAACTTACAACTTTGGAGATCAGGGATGCCCTTATTCCATACCTGGAAACCCTCCTTGAGGAGTATGGAGAAGTTCTAGTACATGTGGTAGAAAGCTTTCCAGAGCCGCCTGTTAAAGAAAAACTGGAAGAGACCTCCCAGAAGCCTCCAATCAAAGAAAGTTCAGATGCACTAATTTCTCCAACTGCCAAAATTCTTGACCCCAAGAAGGTGAGAGCCTTGGCGCGGGTAAGTGAGATTAGTCCAGGGGGGAGACTTCCTGCACATATTACTTACCTTGTGGAGCTGGGAATGGAACTTGAGGTGATTAGAGAGGTGATACGCAAATTCCCAGCTTTTGCCTACTACAGTTTGGAAGGGAAAATCAAACCAGTGGTTGAGTTCCTTCTTCAACTTGGCATATCAAAATCAGATATTCCAACTATCCTCAGTAAAAGACCTCAACTTTGTGGGATTAGTCTTTCTGAAAATCTCATTCCTACAATGACATTTTTGGAGAACCTGGGAGTAGATAAAAGACAATGGGCTAAAGTTATTTATCGCTTTCCAGCACTTCTTACTTACAGCAGGCAGAAACTGAATGGAACAGTTGATTTTCTTTATGAGATTGGTCTCTCAGCTGAGAGCGTAGGTAAGGTTCTGACAAGGTTCCCTAATATTATCAGTTACAGTGTAGAGGATAAGCTACGACCTACAGTTGAGTACTTCCGTTCTTTGGAGGTTGATGTCGCACTTCTTCTACAACGATCACCTCAAACATTTGGACTTAGTATTGAGGCAAATTTAAAGCCCGTGACAGAATTCTTTTTGGGAAAGGGTTTTAGCATTGAGGATGTCAGGACCATGATTTCCAGATATGGGGCACTGTATACATTCAGCTTGGCTGAGAATCTGATCCCCAAGTGGGAGTTCTTTTTGACAATGGGATATCCAAAATCTGAGCTAGTAAAGTTCCCTCAGTATTTTGGTTACAGTCTAGAAGATAGAATCAAGCCTAGGTATGCTATTGTGGAGGAGAATGGAGTTAGGCTACTGCTGAATCAAGTGCTGTCTCTATCGGAGCCTGAGTTTGATAAAGCTCTAAAGAGGAAAGTGAAGAAAAAGAACGGCAATTAGCCTTTTTGCAAGGACAGCATACCATCTCACTTTGGAGGTTGGACTTCACAGTTGTATATCCTATTTTGTTCATAATGGCAATTCAATGCATTGATATTCACCTTCAATGGTCTACAAGGTAGATCAAATTCTAGAAGTCTCATTTTTCTATGGTAGACGTTAAGATCTGTCAGATGGTGGAGGTCATGTATGCTTCCTCATATAATTGGACATGGGGGAAGATGATTTTGGGTACAGTTGAACAGGTTGAAGAAAGAAGATATATGTTACCATGATCAGCTAACTTTTCCGAACCAGTATCTTCCTGGACTCTTGCTTATGGTTTTTATATTGATTTTCTCTTTCTTCTGTATTTTGTTGGCATTCAAGGCCGAATTAGGATCTTAGGGGGCTAAATGTCATCTTGCAAATGCTCCGGATTGTAGATTCCAGTCAGGTTTAGAAAACAATATGTAGTTGCTGTTTTGAATCTTTAAATCGATGTGGAGACAGTTTTGGTGTTTATTTTTTTTGCATAGATTTAATTCTAGATATTTAATGTCAGCTGCTTCACAAATTCTGGAGCCTTGACTGCTTAGGTGCTTATTGTCATTGCTAATGTTGTTGCATCAAGGGATGAATCTCTTAATTTCTACACATGAGAAGACTAGGATATTTGCATTTTGTTTCTTTAACGGGCAATTTAGGTTACATTTTAGTTGGCTATCTTATTGGCTTGTACATTTGATTGGGTACAAAGTCCACATGTCACTAATGCCTTTGTCAGTCATGGTTAAAATAGACCCAGGGAGAGAACATGGAAGTAACGAGGTCTCAGGTTTAGGTCCCACAACTTCTTGTATACTACCATGCTACGTGCAGTAGAAACATTATAATAGTGTTTGTAGATTTTTTCTGTTTGTCACTTTGTTGTAACGGATGAGGAAAAAAGAAAAATATAATAATAATAATAATAGGGGAGAGAGAACTCCATGCTGCTTGAAGTGTGATGCGAGCAATATCAATTACTGTTTTCAACATTGAAGCTCTGTGCTCCTTGTTTCTTGATTATGATGAAGGCTTAGATGTTTTGTCTACTTGACTATGAGCTCAAACCTCTTTGCTTAGAATTTAGCTGATGATACATCTTGTTTCAGATTATCAATAATTAAGTTAATCTTCAGGGTGCTCAATCAAGTGTACTTCGTTCACAAAATCCACTTCTCGGTCAGATAACTGGCAAGTATTTTGAAATACAAAGCCAAGCAGATACTATCTTATGCTTTGGCTTTGACTGGATTCTTCCTCCGCTTAGTCATTTTCTTCGACCGATGAGTCAAGTTTGTTCGATGGCAGAGCATTACTTTACCCTTTTCTTTCACGCAGTTGAAATCTTCAGATTTTCCCATACAGATACAGAGATAACCCACCCGAGAAAACAGCTCAATACACAAAGGCCTTCTCCAAACTCTTCTAGTTTGAATTGGAGTTTTAAGTTACAACAGAATGAAATGTGCTTGGTAATAATACAACTCTCAGTTTCTAACTTTATTACAATAGTAGCATCATGCAATTACGATTATATACTCTATCCACATTTATAGTGGGAAATTTATCACATCAAAACTTCAGTTGATCTCTACATCAACGACTTTGCGTTCCAACTTTTTCTTGGGAATAGAAATGTAAAGAACTCCATTCTTGAGTTCTGCTTTGATATTATCCTTGTCACAGTTTTCCGGGAGCTGGAGTTTTGTGTCATAGGAGCTGTAACTCCGGCTTGACCAGGAATCATCTTTAGCTTCTTGCTTTTTATGCTCGCCTTTAATTACCAGTATATCATCTTCCAGAGAAACTTTGACGTCTTCCTTGGATAGACCAGGCATGTCAAACCTCATTTTGATTTCGTGTTCCTCATCATGTATCTCCCATGGCGCCCGCATTCCCCCTCCATTCCTGTTCCGCGCTGGGAATGTCATGCTATCCTCAAACAAACGGTCCATGGTGTCCAGCATCTGGCGCATTGTCCTCATTGGAGACAGAGGATCCATTAGACCTACACCACCAGCCATTCATGTTCAGTTTCTCGAACCAATTATATGATACTACATCGTTCGAAATTAATGTGACTAAATCGACATAATTTGATCAGAACTAAATTGGAAATCATGCAAGGACTTACCAAATGGGGAGACATCGAGGGCTGCCAATCTACGAGGCTTCCGTTCCACAGAGGTTCCCGGGTTGTTACTCTGGTTATCGACACGTTGTACGTCAACTGATGTTTCTTTATTGCTACCTGTGGCCTGAGCTCGCACGGAAGCCGCCACCCTGGACCTGGATAATTTGTTTGCTTTATTAGCCAAAGGAAATGACACTGAAAATGGTTCACCGGGTTTGCTAGGAGACTTAATAGCATTGTTTGGAGCCACTGGAGAAGCACAACATGCTAGAAGTTTGGTAGCCATTTCGATTGAAAAGATTGGATAAGATGTAAATATGGGCTGAAAAGTGCTCAAGTGGTAAGTGTAAATTGTATGCTAAGGATGTCTTTGCTTTGGATGATATGTTCAACTCTGTGTGAGACCATTGAGTTTGAGTGCACATTTATAGGCAGAATTCAGAAGGGCGTCGAGGGATCGTGAATGTTTGAGATGGACGGACACCCACCACGAAGACTCTGGATTCATGTAAAAAATTTATATTTACATGTATCTTGCCAAAATATCAACGCTTTCGCTTGTTACGTTCTCCCCTTTTCGCGAATGATCTATTACTCATTCTCGATTCCATTATTTGGCGTTATGATGATGGGCCCCGTTTTTTTTATTTATTGTTTTCTTCTAATGGATCCTTCTCGTTCACTGCGCTCTTAGAAAAGCTTGGGCCTGGTTGAACCCATTGGTCCCTGTATTTTCCTACAATTTGTCGCGTGGGCCTGGACAAATTGACTCAACCCAATCTCAAGCTTCATCTTGCTCGGACCAAATCTTATTTGAGTAAGTAATTCGGTTGTCACTCAAGTTCTTGACAGTCTCAAATCATCATTAGCCAGATTATACTATTTGATTGAAATCTCAAAATTATTTTCTTAATTCCTCATAAAAATATATATCAAAATACTTTTTTTTAACCTTATTTATGGATTTTACTCAATCATATAAACAATATTTTTTTATTAATTTTAAATTATAATTATAATTTCAAATAATATATTAATTATAGTATTTTATATTATTATAATTTTCAATATGTACTCAAAACCTATCAATTAAATTTTAAATATAACTCAATTTAAAAAACTAAACAAAAAATACTTTCAAAACTCAATCCAAATATAATTTTTTTTTCTTCTATAATGCTATGTGACTAGTATTGAAGAGTTTCATGCATTCGCTTATACAATTTCCCAATTTCTTTTACGCAAAATCATGACACAATTTAGAGAAAAATGTGTAGTTCTTAAGTATATTTAATATACCCCCTTTAAGTTAAAGTCGCAGTCTTCACGCCATTAAATTTTCTAACTCTCGAGAAAAGAATCATCTGTCCAACCTTACTACAATTTTAAGTTTAAATAGTCCTTAAAAAGAAAATGATGAATATAAAGAAAGATAGCGCCATCCTCCATCCGTTAGCAGATGAGTTGCACATGATCGACCACAGATACACAAGAAAAAGTAGAAAAAAAAGAAAAAAAAAAAAGCCTCGGTCAAACACGTTCGTAAGAAAGTACTTAAACCAAAATTTCAAAGATTCAAAGTTACTCTCTCTCAAGAATAAAACGTAAATACAACTCCTTACTGGATTTTGGCATCTAGATCAACAAACAAACTTAAGAGGAGCAGACAAAGTTACTGCCGATCCATGGAATACCCGATAGCTGTGTTCTTGAAAGAACTCAAGAAATGCCACTAATTTTTGCTTGCATACTCAAAGACGGCATATATATATATAAACATGATCAATCTCAAATCATGACTAAGAAGAAATGCATAACATAGGAGTCAATCGTTCTTCCCTTCTTTCCAGTAAGGACAATCAAGCATCAATAGCACTAGCCTTGGTTTCTCGGCCCTTATAACAGACCTCATAACACGTGAAGAAGAATTCTTTTTACTCTTTTCTTGTTTTTTTACAGAACAAAAAGGTAAAGCTATTCAGTCCATGATGTTTTCTTTCACAGCTTTCAGAATTATCGAGAAATGCACAACACAAACTGTCTGACACTAAGAAACATTAACTTTGGATGCTTTGCATGCCACAATTATTAAAGTTATTCCATTCTGTCAAATTTAAATGCTTCTCATAATTTTCTGTGTTACATTCTGTATCCGTTCCTCTCATTTTCCATATATACAAGTGTAGTACTACGTCTACTGCCTTATCAATAAAGGCCAAAAAATCCCAATACCTACCTGAAGTCGAGACATTTCTACGAAGTATTAATGATGGGGAAGACGGGAGGCACCTCCTGGTTGAATGTAGTGAAGAAGGCTTTCAGATCTCCAGCCAAAGACAACAATGAGAGGAGAAACAGCAAAAGAAGGGAAGAACAAGACAAAGAAGAAGAAGAAAAGGTAAAGCATCTACCAAATTAATTACATCATCTCTGAAGATTTGCATGCATAATTAAGAAGAGGATTTGTTCTTTCAGAAGAGGGGAAAACGAAGATGGATTTTCAGAAAGCCAATGCCACATGAAACAACAATACGTCGCATTGAAGGGGAAAACAATATTGCTACATGTGCAATATGTGAAATTCCTGTGAAACAATATTCTTCACTAGAAGATGTCAAGTCTGAGCAAGAACGTGCAATAGCAGTGGCCATGGCAACTACAGCAGCTGCAGAAGCAGCTGTAGCAACAGCACGTGCAGCTGCAGAAATCATTCGGCTTACAAGGCCTTCTATCTCAGCCCAACAACAGCATTCCGCTGTTTTAATTCAGACAGCCTTCAGGGGCTACTTGGTAATGATAATGCGTTTTTTGCACATGATATTTTAGTTTCTGAAACAATGAAAAGTGACTGTTTAAACATTTTGATGCTGTTCAGGCAAGGCGAGCTCTTAGGGCACTCAAGGGACTAGTAAAACTACAAGCCTTGATAAGAGGTCACAACGTCCGAAAGCAAGCAAAGATGACTCTCCAATACATACAGGCCCTGATGCGAGTGCAAGACAGAGTATGTAATCAACGTATGAGGCTGTCATGTGGGAGAATTGCAAACAGCGTTGGGGAATCTAAGCCCAATTTCAAGAAATCTACCGTGAGTATTGGGACGTTGAGAACTAAAGTTGTTCATAATTTGCTTTCAACATTTTTCTTCATTAGCTAACTCTGTTTGTACGCAGTCAAGATATGAAGACACCTCAGATGATGGTGATGGTGATAAAAACAATCAGTATGCTCAGTTGCAGAAATCAAAAGAAGCCGCTTCAAAACGTGAAATTTCAATTTCTCTTGCTCATGCCTTCTCTCAGCAGGTTCTAATTTCTCTTATTTGTTTTCCTACATCATCTCCTCTCTTAGTTAGCAGTTGGTTCTAAAATTCCTAATTCATATTCCCACAAATTAATTAGATGTGGAGATCGGACAAAGATCAAATTTCAGTCAACAACGATTTCAAATTTCCAAGGGAAATCAACGTAAGCTCTTGTGATGAAATGGATGCTGTGAAGATTGTTGAAATTGACACAATCCAACCTTCCACTTCCTCCACCAATTATTCACGGAGAACACAAGTTCATAACTACCATGACCAACATCGAAGACTTTCCCCATTCAATGCTTCTTCTCCTCCGCATAGATTACACCAAAACCTCTCTGTCCAATCACCTATCATTCCATCCCTATGTAGAACCAAACCTCTTCAAATGCACTCAATTAGCCCACGTTGCTTTGGCGAAGAGGGGTACTATTCATCAGCTCAGACTCCAGCTCGCTACACATACTGCTATAGAAGAAGAATAAATGAATGTGGAAATTATGTTCCTGCAACACAGCCAAAGTATATGGCAGCCACTAAATCGGCAAATGCTCGAGCACGGTCACTAAGTGCCCCAAGACAGAGGCCTCTGACTCCTGAGAGAGAGGGAAAGGGATTGGAAAAGAAACGACTATCTTGTGCAGATTTAGATCCATGCAATGAGTTCAGTAGTTTGCATAGTATGTTAAGGAATTCTAGCCGTAGGATGACTGGTAAACGTGTTCACGATGAACCGAAGATTTTCTCTCCTCCATCTAGTGCTGGTGTAAGGAAATCCAATGTCCATTGAGTACTTACAATTAAGAAATTCTTAGGTATAGCCCAACAAATGTATTCTGCATCCATAACACTTTCATAGATATAACCAATTTTTTATGACATTCTACTTAAAGGATTCTAAGTATTCCTGTTTTTTAAAAATCTGGAATCAGAAAATAATATCATGAAAGATTATCAAAATCGAGTTCATTATGGAATGTGTAATGTCGGTGACATGAACCCCAATGAACTATATGGGTATTCCCATGGAGCTCACATGCCAAGAACTTTTAAGGACTTTATCATAGGTAAAGTTCAAATAAGAGTCTGAGGAATGCAAGGAATGATCTATATCAAGCACATAGCATACAAGACCACGTTATGAACTTGGTGCTTTTTTCCTTGGCGTTAAAGACAAAAGCTTGCCTATTCGTCGCACAAAATTGTGACAAGACGTTGGTTAGAAGCAAGCACCGCTCCGTATCCTTGTCCCTTATGGTATCAAATATAAAAATTTCCAACGTAAAGTATCCTATTCTTCCAAACTATACGTGAAGTAAGCAGCTTTCAAATTAACTTTAAGAAATCTAATGACTTTAATTCCCAAAATGTGGCAATTACTAATTCACACAAACTCAAATATAAACACTTTAATAGACATGGAAACTTACCTTGATTCATGCTTAAACTTGATTTTGTTGACAGAAAGTATTCTCAAGTAAAAATCTCTCTCCCTTTAAGATTTCTCTGTTCTCTCTTCTGGATGGACAGAAGAGGAGTTAATGCCAGATCCTTTTTAACTTGTTTTCCTTATCTCTCATCTTTCTGAGATAATGGATAGTTATAGGAAGAGAGAGGGAGTCATTAGTTTAATTTAAACTCAAAATCAGTTTTTAACTCCCTCAACTCACACCTACTTCATCATTGTATCGTCTATTATGTTAAAATTGAACATAAATATTTCATGGACTTATTATATGTTAATAAATCTAGACATATGGTGCCACAATAAAAAGAATTAAATTAATAAAATTCTAACACAAGAGTGCCAATATGGAACTAACAATTTAATCATTTGAATTCGTGTGAATCAATTTCACATATCGGTTTTTTAAAGTCTAAACAAGGGATAGTGTACAGAGTCATTTGGCTAAAAGGAACGAGTCTAGGGTTTTACATCAAGGTCCTTCCTTAGGTTTTCCACGAGTAATTGATTCTTTCAAATGACTACTTTCTGTGTATCAAAATGAGACTCAACTTTCCATGCCAATGAAGCTCTCAAGGTTGGTTGCAATGACTAAACGAATAACTATTATGTATTTGCTCATTTTCCATTTATTGAACCATAATGAAGATTAATTTGGACGCGATGCCATGTTTTGAAGAAACTTCCGGTTGAGAGGGACTCTTTCAGGTACCTCATTATCATATTAAAAAAAACCTTACATACAAGGTGGAAAAATAAAAGTCCATATCCAATTGGACAAAATTAAATAGACTGCAATGCCATAAATAGTTTGAAATTAAATAGATATATGGGTTTCGAAATCTTAATGCCACAGGTTTGCTCTGTAACTTGGTTTTTAACTCCCGCTAAGATAGAAAGAGACCCTAGTTACAGGTACTATTGGAAGCCCTAACAACCAATGGTGGGTTTTAAACCAAGCCAGTTAAGCGAGTCGCAAATCAGATCATATGGGCCTCATGAATGATTTGGGCCCGTGTATTTATTGATTCTTTTTCTCTGTATATCAGATGTGGATTCATGAAAATAATACGATATTATTTAAAAGAAATTAATTACAATATTTCATTTTTTTTAAAAAAAATCTCAAATACTTTTTACCTCAATATTGTTTTTTGCACATTTAATTTCGAATGCTTTACCAACCATATCCAATGGATCCCACATTTTCACATTATAAATATATTTTGATTAAAATACTTTTCAATCTAACAATATTCAAATAATGTTATAACAGTTGAGACCCACTAAATATCACATCATATATTTAAATACAATTTATAACTTTTTCTCTCAAAGTAAAGAAAGATTATACGAAGACATTGAATCCAGCCTACGTGCCTCGCTCATGGTTCAAAAGATTAAGATCAACAATTAAAAGAAGAATGGGTCAGGAAACGAACTTCCAACCCTTTCCGTGCAAAGATCTTGGGTGAGATTTATAGGCCCAAAATTCAGCTACAGGTTGAATAGGTTGATGCAACTTTCATGACTGGTCATTCTAAGCCATTGCTTCTGTCAGGTCGCTCTTGACTCTTCATGAATCGTCTGTTCCTCCTTCAAGTATCAAATATAAGAATAGTAGAATATGAACTAAACTCAAATCTTTGTTTTATTAGTGTCATCACCCAGAGCTCTATTTTGGGGTTCGAGAAGGCAAAAATATCTGGGTATAGGACAGGAGCTGATGGCGATTGATTGTAGTATTTATCATATTTGATACCGTATAGTAATATTTAGATATACTCCACAACAGTAAATTGGAGATATGAGCCTTGAATATCCAATTGAATCTCCCTAAATCATGTAATTCTAAGGTAAGCCTGCTGCATCGTGGGGGCAATAAGTCAACATAGCATTTAGTGTCGCTTGATTAGACGAGAGAGCGTATTTGTATTGAAATTTTGGATTCATTTTGTTGTTTTATTTTTTAATATAATATTTTTTTAGATAATAATTTTTAATTAGAAATTGAAAGTATTTTTTTTTAATTAGAGAATTAAAATGAATATTTGTTTTGAGTTAAATAACTGAAAGCTTGATAATAATATAAAATATAATGAATAAATTATTTGAGAATATATTTTTAATTAAAAATTAATAAAAAAATATTATTTATATGAATATGTGATTCTCATTAAATCGGAGAAAATTTCAAATTTTGATATGTTATAAATTTTGAAGGGAAAAAATTATTTATTGATATATTTTTTTATGAAAATTGATAAAATTGGGAGAATATAATCCAAATATAGTCTGAATATTTGTAGGCCGTCTTTTTCATTGCCTTTCTACTGTGTATCTCACTATAATCTTTTCAGTTTTATATTTGATACTAAGTATTTCACTTCTTCCCGTTCTTAAATATTTATCTGTAAAAAAATTTGAATTTATTTTTACATAATTTTTTTTTCTAAAGTTCCTTTAATTATTATATTTTGAAAATAAAAAATAAAAAAATTATTTTAAGAAGAATAAAATATAAAGATTATCTTGAAAATAAGAAATAAGTTAGATTAAAGATGAAAATAAATAAATATAATATTGAAAGTAAATTATAAAATATTTATAAAATTCTGTAAAATAATTTATATTTCTAAACGGATGGATTATAAGATTGTTATAAGTTTTTTCTTTTCATTAATTGTAAGATATTTTTTAATTTTTTAAACATATATGACCATTTTTGTAATATTATTTTTGTTTATCATTATCTCTTTTTTTAATTGTTTCTAAAAAGTTACTTTAATTTTTTTCCAATTTCTAATTCCCTAATACAAAAATTTTGTTCTCTTTATATACTTATTTATTTTTCCAAGAAACAAATTTATTTTTCTTTAGTCTTATTTTTAAAACAAAACAAATAAAAGTATTATTGAAATTAAAATATACAGTGTAAAAATACTTTTAACATATTATATTTATGGATGAAAATAATATATATTATTTTATTTAAAATTAAATATTCATATTTTATGTTAATTAACTTAATTAATATCGATTGTTCATTTTTAAAAAATATTAATAGACAGCAAGATTCAATCGCTGCAGTCCTGTCCACATCCAAAAGTATCTTCATCAATACAGGTCCCTCGATGGCAATCCCAGGAAGAAAAAAAAGGTATAAGTAAACAAATTCTGTATAGAGGACTACGGCGTATTGCAGCGTTAGGTAGAGAATTTTGACTGCTCCATAAAATAAAGCAGAGGCAGATATTTTCCCGACATGATGAAACCCCACGAGCCATAACAATGGTGGCCAGGAGGAGGACCGCTGCGTATAACGACTGCTCCCCTAAGATACACACATTAAGCACTGTAATAGTAGTAACATTTAATAATCCACACCAGAATAGGATTACAAACATGGATGTCTCAATCGGAATACAAACTTTGAAGTCATTCAGACGACAACAATATGGGCATTTTTGTTGGCTTCAAAATTATCTCATGACCACTGAACTATGAACATTATCAAACCCTCCTTGATTGATTACAATAATACAGTCTCAAGGATCCTATCCTATCACTGTAAACTTCTGTTACTAAAGAGAAACTAAAAAAAAGAAAAGAGAAGAAACTCCATGGCAATCATAGGCATGATGGAAAAAGGCTATAAACATGTCTTTTCAGCTTCATAATTATAACTCACAAAGTATTAAAATGAACCAACTAAAACAACTGAATTATGAAATAATTGTGACAACTCCAAGGTAATAAAACATAGTTACCAGTCTAATTAACAAAACCACTGGAAAGCAACTACCTCCGGTGGAGCAGCAGAAACTGCAATAGTTGTTGGGCTGTTGCACACGCTGCCATCCGATTGAGAAAACAAAGCTCTTTGAAGAACCCCAGATGGTGATGAAACAGCTGTTGCAGAAGGACTAATGGAATCGGCATTAGTTGCATAAGGAGAGGCTGGACTTGAGCCGCTAGCCATGTTGCTCGGTTGTAAAACCTCAGCTAATGGTCCACCTGAAGAAAAAGGAAGCCAAGAGGTTGGGCAATATTTGGGCACATGGTGGCCGGTATCTGTTGCTGGAGGATGCACTACGCCGGTCATCCTCATTTCCTTATCAAGGACTTCTCCAGCTGCCATAGCAATTGAGAGATTGAGTGAAGGGGAGAGGTTTCCTTGTGATGATGACATTGAGGGTTCTTTGTTAACAGTCTCTAGATTACCATTAGACCATGCATCAATAAAATCCCTAGAAATAGGAAAACTGCCCATTTGAGGCTGCTTGAGGGAAATCAAATCCGAGTTGAGACACAAAGAATAGTCGTCATTGCGGCTGCGGATGTCATGTTGGGTAAGATCTGTGTAAGTAAACAAGTTTAACGGTTGATCTTCCGCGAAACCATGGTGCAAAATAGAGCCATTTGTGCCATAAAAGTGCCTCTCAGCAGGCAATTCCCTTTTAGTGTCCATCAAATGAAACCATTGCTGCTCAACTCCTCCATTTGTGGCCACCATTTCACGGTCCTGCATCATCCTGCCTAGAACCCTTCAAATTGAAAAAAATAAGAATTCAATCAGTAACACAAACAAGAAGCATTTACCAGACATTAGACACAGGAAGCCACAAATCAACCTATTCGGACTCCTTGTAAGGTGAATTAGAGATGTTTTGAGTAGTTGCCCGGGCACCACCGAGAATTAGGGTGTCCTTAGTCTGACCAACAGTTCCAGGGAATGATGGAGAAAATTTGTCCTTGGCTTGACCAGTGCAGTTCGTTTGAAGAGGGCTCTGATTTAGGCGGGTCTTCTTGTTATTGTTAGTGTCAATAGTTGGATGAACTTCCACATGCTTTCTTGAACGGGGACGGCCTCTGTGCATGTGGCGCTCACAGTATTTCTGATGGGGCGCCACATCTCTCGAGCATCTCCATTTCTTGCCATCCGTTCTTTTGCATCTTCCAGGCTCTGAGTCCCTATTTGGATACCTTAAGCCATATAGGGTAGCGTTGCCCACTGGCACAAACATTACAACAAGAGAAGTGAATCATTCAGAACAAAAACCAAGTTTTTTTAATTAAAAAAAATGACAGTATTCTTCTATTGCACCCCCATCCCCAGAAAAAGAAAAAAAAATGCAGAAATTAGAAGAAAGATATAGCTTAGGAAAATCACATTGAACAGTTGGATCTGAAAAATTTCGGGTAGAAACGGGCATGAGGAGATCAGGGGGCACGGGTAAAGATGCGACCATGTACTTGTAAACCATAGCTTGTCTCTCTAGCTCCTTCCATTGAGCCGCTGTAAAAGGGAATCCCAGACTTGCCGCCATCCCTCCTCCTTAAAACACAGAACACATCGAAACATGGTTCAGAGCCCTTCGTTCCCAACCTTTTTCCCATCTTTCTTTGTCCATGGCACAAAGAAAGAGGAAGAGAGAAGTTGAAATTACACCAAGGAAAAGAATAAGAAAAAGAGTGATACTTGTAGAAAAATACCTGGGGATTTGAAGGCGGTTTGGGGATAAGAATTGTCAAAAGGCTGCAAAGTTCTTACAGTAACAGCTGAGCCTGAGCCACCACCGTGGGTATTAATATCAGCACAGACATCATCACGAAAAATATTGCTAGTAGTCATCCTAGGACTAGGAAGGAAGCTACTACTCCTAGGACCACTTCCATCAGCACCACCGTTAGTTGATAATAATGGACGGTGAGGATGATCATCATCATGACCAGTGACTTTGTCTGATGGGTATGATTCATCAGCAGTAGTGCTCCTTTGCAAGTCCATTCGTCTTCTCTGTTCCATGTTTGGAATTGGAAATGCCTTGTTCGAAACGGTTGAGGTTGAGGCAATTTTTTCCCTGTTTTCCATAACCCTTTCCCTCACTTTTTGTTTCCTAAACTGGAAACCACACACACTTATCCAATCTTATGAAACCCGCTAAAGCAAAAGCAAGAAAACAGGAAAAAGAGAAATCCTACAGCTCTTAATCTGTACCTTCAAAACCAAAAAGCAACTGTTGCTGGATTTTTAAGGTACTCTTTGTTTCCTCTTAAAAAAAAAAAAAAAAATCTATTGAGGGGTTCTATGTGGGTGAAATTTGGGAGTCTGTAAGCAAATAATAATGGAAAATGGTAGAGGCCAAGGTATGGGAATGGGGGGCGGGGCAGTGGGGGATATTTTGGATTTTAATAATAGGAGTACTAGTAAAATGCTTTGCCGCCATTCTCGGCCTTTGCTTTGCTCCCATGCTTCCAACATTCGCAATCGTAGAGACATCACAGTAAAAGCCTCTCTCTCTCTCTCTCATAATTGCGATCTCTATCGTTTTCTAAATGATAAAGCTTGACCGCCGTACCCACCCTCTGCTTTTACTGCAATTTTTTTTTTCTTCTTATTCCAATGAATGCTCAATTAACTTAATTAAATCATCTTTCTTCGTACTTTGGGAGATTAGAAGTCGTAATGTCAGAAATATAAGTGCAACCACCAACAGAACAGCTTCTCTTTTTTCCGTTTCTTTCAATTAAGGGTATGCTTGTTTTGAGGAATCTGGCGAGCAAGGGAGGGAGTGTATACTTTCAATAGTTTAATTACTGTATTCACAAAAAAAAAATAAAGTTTAATTACTGTACTCAATTTCAAGATATGCTAATTCGATCTTAAAGAAAATAACTACGTGGGGTATCCCAAAAAACGTCCTACAAGACTTTTATATTGTGTTAAAATTCAATATTAATATTTTTTTCAATTCTCAAGATGTTTTAAAATAAATTCGTTTTATTTTTTATACAAATTAAGAAATTGTATTTAATGTAATTTAAAATTTAAAAAAAAATCATTTTTCTTATGATATCCCTATTTAGTTGATTACAACGTAAATACTCACTTTATCCTAATTACTTTCATTTTTTATATAAATCTCATATTTAATTTTTTATTTTCATATTTATTTCTATTTTCTATTATTAACCACAAATTAATTTTATAATAGATTCATAATTTGAAACTAAATCATAAATCAATTGAAAAATAAGTCTCTAAATCTAATCATTAATATTCAATCACAAAGTTGTTTGAAATTGTACTTCTAATGAAAAACTATTAACTTATTTGCTTTAGAATAATTTAAGTAATTAAGGATTAATAAGCGTATATATAAAAAAGTGTATATAAAGTTTACGTCTCAACTAAGTTTACTATCTTTGTAGGATGAAGGGAATAGATATATATATATATATATATATATTGAACAAAAATCTTTATTCATGACTTCAAGAGAAATTAATTGAATGGAGGTTAAAATGTAAATAAATTCATTGAAAATATGCATTTAGATAATTTTCAATTTGAGAATTTAAAAAGTTATTATTACTCCTCATTATTTGACCAATTGTAAAGTAGGAAAAAAAATAAATCCACTATCAAAATGGTAAGTGGATTGTATTTTTGGACATTGAAAAAGGAAAATTAGTCTATCTTTGTTGGATGGAATGAATATTTTATTTATCAAAATACTATCTTTATTTGAACTCTCATTTGAAAATTTTACATGTCGTCATCCTCTTCTTATTCTATTCTATCTTTATGTATATTAAGAATTTGAGAAAATTTATAACATACTCCTTTTGTCCTAAGATGCGGGAAAGAATTACAATATATTAAAAATGTAATTTGGTTCCTAAAAAATTATTTCTTTTTTGGAACTAAAATCATTTAATATGAGATATAAACTAAGTAGGGATAGTATTGAAAATAATAAACAAAATAACTTTAAAAAGTTGTAAAATAATTACAAGTATTTTGATACACAATAGATTTTTTTTCAATAACTTATATTTTGAAACGGAATAAGAAAATTAATACTATTTCAATCTATGGACACTTTTATAGAGACCAATGAACTTTTTTGCTTATAAAATGCATTTAATTATTATATATTGGGAATAAGAAATAGAAAATAATGTTTGTTTTATAAAAAGAAAATATACATGTTTTGTCTTGGAAATAAGAAATAGGTAAAATGATAGATTAAAATAAATAAGGATAATATTGAAAGTCAATGATAAATATATATATATATATATAATTTCATAAAATAATTTATATTTTGGAATAAAAAGAAAAGTTATCAAGTGAATTATATTTATGTACATAGGCAGTAGTTGTTTCTCTTTATGTATATCATTAGTTGGTTCTCACTCCTATTTTGTATCTCTCTCTTTCCAAATGTCAAAATTCAATATTAATTACCCATTTTCCCACATAGGGGATGGTATTTTTTAAAATTAAATCATTAATGCAAAAAAAATGAATAAAGCTAAATTGAGAAAAAAAAATACTAATAGTGCATTAATTTAGAAAAAGGACATATAATTTGAAGTAAATAAAATGTGTAAATTTGATCGCATAAAGTATTTTGCAGTAACACATCCGTCTCTGGAAATTACTCATCAAACCTTTTAGTCTTCCTCCAACCAAAATTACTACTTCTCTTTTGGCGTATATTAAACTTTTGTTACGATTCTTGTTGGACCCAAAAAATGAAAAAAGAGAAGGAAAAGGTCAAGTTGATGTGTTCTTTGTAAGGGAAAATTAAGTGCTTATTGTTCACTAAATAAAGTTAACGGTAATTAACGAACTAAATATGTGCCGTGATATTTTTTAAAAATATATAAAGAAAAATGAAACTTTTTGAGGAGGTGGGGATAGAGAGACCTTGTTGAGACAACCACTACCCACATGCATAAATTGATATGATCATATCAAGTGTATCTTATCAAATCTGGATTTGAATTGGGATCCTCCAATAGAGCTTAGTTTGCATTTAAAGCGATTGAACTTAGATGTGACAACACAAGAGTATGGTGGACCTCTGCCATGACTAAGTGATGAACCAAATAAATATTCAAAATCCATTATTATTATTATTATTATTAGACAAAACAAATTAGTTAGTTTAGTCCATTAGTTTTTGTTTTTATTTTCATATGTTTTTCAGTCATTTTTTATATTTTTTTATTCATAAGTTAATTGTATTAAATTATGAATCAATTTACATCAAATTGACAAAAAAAAAATTACCGAAAAATGCAATTTAACAAAATTGCAGGGCGGGTCTACAGAAGAAGATAAGGGAGAGGGAAGAGAGGAGGCGCTTTCTCTTCTTCCTAATTGGTGGAAGATGACGGTAGTTTCCTTATCCTTCGACCTACATTCAATAATTTCAATTGCTATGTGGAAAGTAATCTATCCACCGTAAATATAATAAATATTATAGTACTTTTATTTTTAATTTAATATATTTAAAAGTAAGTCTTTATTTTTTAAAAATAAGTCTTTTAATTTAAAATTCAATTAATAGCATATTTAATTTAATAAATGTATTAATTTATATAATTTTATTACTAAATATATTGATCAAATATTTTTAAACTTACTTTATTATGCTAAATTAAAAATAGACATTTAAATTCACGAAAATAAGACTAAGTGGCATGTCCCACTGTTCTCCTACTCGTAGTTGATTATTTTTTAGTAAATAACTAAATATGATATTTTAGTAATATTTAAACCAACAAAATCAATATAAATATAGTTCACATTGAAATTTTCCTTTTTAAAAAGAACTATAGATGAATGTTTAAGGGTGACATCGGAATAAAAGGAGATTGAATATACTTTTTTTTAGGAGAATTCAATTAATATATATAATCTCATATCATTTTTTTTAATCTTAAAATAAATATTTTATTTTAAAAAAATCTATATATATTGTTTATCTTGAACATACGGGTTTAAGAATCTGGACAAAAGAGTATAGACAGTACTTGGTCACTATTTTGTACTACAAATTTTCCCCCTCTCTCTACTCATTAAAAAAATTAAAAATATAAAAATAAAATCTAAAAAATATTATGTGTAGTCGTACACCAAAACATAAACATACATTGTGAAATATTTAATATTTTAATTTAAATTTAACAACACTCACTATTTTTTTATTGATTAACCAACATATTGAACTTATTAACATCAAATCATATATATGTCTAATTAACTGAAAAAAAACAATAGATACTACTTTTATTCTCAACAGAAATAAAAAATTTAAAAATTAAAATTAATTGAACGACAACTTTTATTTTGTGTTATTATAAGTAAAATGAAAATATTTAATTTGGACGAATTATTGATTGACGTCCTTTTCTCAATCTTCACCGTAAGATTTTGGGCTCCTTTTAGTTGTTTTCAAGGGGCCTATATGATTGGAGGTAGTTAGTACCCATACCAAAGATCATGCGATGTAATTTAGTTTATTTTACATTTCACGGGAAAAAGAAAGTTACGGTAAATAAATTTTATATAATAGAGATCTAATTTTTAAGGGAGGATTGAATTCGGATGAAGGGTAAATAAAAAGATTCCCATATTTTAATTTTTGTGTATAGGACTATAGGAGAATGAATCCAATTTAAAGTTTTCTAAAAGAATGAATAGTGTTTTAAGGGAAGAAGAAATTAAAATATTATATGCATCTCTATTTTAATACGTTGATAGTCTTAAATGAAGCTAAGATCATAAAATAAAGATTGTAATTTCTTTCAAATATTTATATGTTAATCCATAATTAATTAGTAGTGTTTTCGTTCCAAAATATTGTAGATTTTTTAGAGTTAAAAGGATAGTTTAAAACACTACGAATTTTTTATCTAATGAAATTTGATTAGTATTTTTTTTTTTTGACAATATTGCCCCAATTTGTCTTTCTTTCTCCAATTTTTTAGGATATTTTGTTAGGTAACTTAACTTAAAATTGAATTGTATTTTGATTTCTTAATTTACATGTAAAATTTTGGGGGGAAAAAACCCTATATTTTGAGACTAGAGTAGTAAGAACTTCTTCTTCTTTTTTCCATAGATGGAGATAGAAATAATATCTTCTTTACTTTGTATCTAATTAAAGGATGGCCATAGAGGAGAGGAGAGGAGAGGAGAGAAGAAAGAAAGAAAGGAAAAGTAAATAGGAGTTGAAGGGGATAGGATTTAGGAATCAGCAAGCACATGGAAAAGACAAGCAGGCCCATTTATCATATCTCATCGCATCCCGTTGTGAAAACAATGGAATCCTCACTTTTACTTCACCCCTTTCCCCCAGCCACCCCCCTCCCCCCCGCCGAGGGCGGGGTCAGTGGATCATGGTCTGATGGATCATTTATTTCTTCATGTGTGTCTCTGAACAATCACCCCACCAGGTAGCTGTTATTCTCAAGTTCATTTTTCTCGTGGTTATTTATTTATTTATTTAATATAGTGCCAAACTCCACAGTATCGATGAGCTAATGGATACGTGAAGATCGGGTCATGTAGATGCTCAATGATTTAAAGGTTTAGCTGAAGATGACACAAAGAAAATGATTAGATGTTTGTTTTGTTGTATAGTATCTTTATTGTGTGATATATTTTCTCTGTTGCTATGTGTTTTTTACATTTTTGTGCAATTTGTTTTCTATTTATTTTAATAAAATTTTACCTTACTCAAAAAAAAAAAAAGGATACTTGAAACAGGTAAATACCAAAAAGAATACTATTTTAGTATGAAATTGAATTTATATATTGTTATTTTGAAATAGTATTTAATATGAAGTTTTTTTTTTGTTTATCTAGAACTAATTTTTTAAAATTTAAGATATTTATATTACTAATTCATATAATGTCATTATCTGTTCATTTCATTTTAATTGCACATTTTGAACTTGTACAAATATTAAGATAAGTATTGTAGATGATAATTATATAACTAAATTTTTAAGTATTAATAACTAGTGTATATGTATTAATTATTATAAAAAACACATTTTTCAATAAATAATTAATAACTCATCAAAATTATTCATTAATAAAAAAATATAATTGTAAAAGTACACATTAAAATTAAAAATTGAATAATTAATGTGACATTCAAAATACATAAAAAATAAATGTGTGCAAATATATATAATTAAAATGGAATGAAATAGAATGATTATTAAATTAAGATATGTATGGAAAAGTAAAGTATGGCAGAAGGGTTGTCTCCGAGTAAGCAGCAAGAAAATTAAAGAGTCACCGGGGGATGGATAATGGATGGGGCAGTACGAGTTTATATGTTCTGTGATTCCAAAGCTACCACCGCCAAGGAGACCACGCACCATTTTTTCTTGCCATTTTATGACACTATCTACTTATTCCTACTTTATTTTCCTTCCGTCCTTCCTTTATATTTACTAGTATTATAGTGAAAAATGTAACAATAAGTCAAATTTTGTGCTGATTGCGCCACACAAGACCACGTGATATTCCCATCCCCACCATATCTCTTGGGACCCGTAGTACAACCTCAACCTCTCTATTTTTTTAGAAACAAAATCATTTTTTAGAATAATGTTATTGTCGGGTCCTTCTTTGATAAAAAAAAGACTCAACCATTTGACTTGGAATATTTTTCGTAAGGAAAGTTATTGATTTTAAGCAGTAAACTATTTTTGATTCATAGCTATTAAGTCTTATATTTTATATCAATTTTTAGTAATTTAAATTTTTATACTTTTTATTATGTGCCTTTATATTTTATTTTAAATTTTAATACTTTAATAAATTTTTTTAGTTATGGACCTTTTATGAGTAAAAAATATTTTTCAACCAAAATAACATTTATCCTTAATTATTTTAAGATAATTTTTGAGAAAAAAAAATAAAAATCCATTCCATGACTTTTTCAACCCTTTTTTTTTTTCCCTTTTTCCTACCTCATTTCCCTTATTGAACAAGTTATGAGGATGGGTTTTTAAAAAAATTTCTCAAAAATACCCTTTAAATAATTAAGGGTACACATTATTTTGGTTGGAAGAGAATTTTTACTTATTGGAAGATTCATAACTAAAAATAAAAAAGTATTAGGATATTAAAAATTAAAATAAAATATAATGATCTATAATAAAAAAAATAAAGTATATTAAAAGTTGGAAATAAAATATAATGACTCATAACTATAAATCAAAAATAGTTCAGATCCTAAAATCGATAATCATCCTTTTTGTAATATAAAAGAAAATAACAAATTTATTTTTTCCTAAATTAGTTTAGCACTTAGCAAATTATTCCTATGTTCGGGTTCTTCTACGACACTAACGAGGCCAACGTGTCAGGGTTAGAAAGTTTGGGGGGCCTAATGTTTTGGTTATATCAAGTACAAGTCTACTTCTCTTTCTTTTTTTTAAAAAAAAATGTAGAGCCCAAAATATTATTAGGGTTCATTTTTAAAAGCCTAAATGGGTTAGCAATATTGTATTAAAAGGAAATGGTTGAATTATTAGATTCTTAGCATTTGTTTAGTTGTGCATTTGTCTAAAAAAATGCAAGACGTTCGTTTAAATAAAATTTTCAATAACATAATAATTTTTTAGAATATTTTTGTTGTTTTAAAAAAATTATTTTTTGATATATTGTGATATTAATTTACATTTTATATGTTTGTTTGTAATAATAATTGATTATTTATTATTACAAGAATTTTTTTAAAAAAAGCTCTATCTGTTTCGTCGACCGCGTAATCGACTCTGATTATTCCCCTAAAGTGAAGAAAAGAAAAAGAAAAAAAGAAAGAGATTTTATGCGACGGCGATGAATTTGAAGGAAATAGTACATTAGGCTTTTGGAAAGTAGAGGTGGCGCAAATATCGTTGGGATTGGAGAGGACCCAGCGTGCGCTGGAGGTCTGGAGTATGGGTCAAAAGAAAAATCTTTCTGGGGTAGAAGGCCCAAAATTCAAATAGATTTCAAAAAGAAAGGTCCAACAAATCTTATTGTAGCCCAGTGAAGATACAAACAACTTCTCATCAGAAATTCATGTACCAAACCAAAAGCCAACGACAAATATTGTCCCTCACTTCCGTCCCTGTTTTTGGACCGCACATCATGGACCTCGGTGCCATCCCTTAAAGTTAACTTTTAAATCAAGTAAATTTATCAAATTTACCTCTTTATTATTTTAATTTTTCAATTTTAATAACATATTTTTTATTTTATAGTATCAGTACTTTTTACTTTTTTAACTTTGATAATATATATTTTATTTTTAATTTTTTTTCATATTTGATTAGATTAGTCAGATTAATTTTTTTTTGCAACATTATACAAAATAAGTGGCTCACATTATTGTGACATATATATCATTTTCATGAATAAATTTGATTATTTGTTAATTCCATTCTATTTTTTTTCATTTTTTCCTCCATCCTTCATCTTTTTCTTCGTCATATTGAAATTTTTTATAAATTTATGCTCATGAAAATGACATATATACTTTCATAAAAATATGTAAGTTATAGAATTTTCATAATGATAATAAAAAAATAGTCGAAATGATCAAATATGAAAAAATAAAAAAATATTGATATTGTAAAATTCAAAACATAATAGAATATATGTTACAAAAGTTGAGAAAGGTAAAAAAGTGCAAACTCTGAATTTGCTAATTTTCCTTAAATCAATAATCCAGAATCAAGTTACTATAAGACCAACAAATTGGAACTTTATCTTTATTTTTATTTTTGTTTGGATTACTTGAAACTTATTCTCTTAGACAATAGAAAAATAAACAATAACCTACATAAGTAAACTAGTACAGGTTCTCTCCAAATTGGAAGATTATTGTCTACTCTACATTATGAACTTCTTGCTTGCTGCCATTGAGATTATTATACTTGTTTGAAGACACGGCTATCAGAACATCATTTTGGAATGTGATTGTAAGGAAATGGTTCTTGGAGTTGAGAAGAAGTCTATGAAGTTTTCTATTCTAGGACATTTCTTCCAATTTCTTATTGAGTTCAAAGAAAGAAATTAACACTATAGTTTTTATTTGTAGAGCACCAAATAGGACAGCCCATGAATTAGCTAGTTTTGCAAAAGAGTGCAGCAACTCTTTTGTATGGGTGGATTCAGTTCCATCTTTTATTATTCCTTTCCTCTAATGGCATTATTCATTTTCCCTTAAAAAAAAATAAAGAAAAGAAGCCAAGTAGTACAATAAGTAACCTCTTATATTCTAAAAGGGCCAAATCATACTGCAGCAAAATTGCCATTCATCTTCTCTTTTCTTCTTTTTTTTTGGGCGGGGGGAGTAAAATTTCTTCTGAATTGCTAAGCACGCGTTTTCACAACTTGCAAAGCTTCAAAATGTACTTTTATCCAAAATGATTGTAAAAACCTCCGAGGAGCAAGATTTTTAAAAATTAAACCTATAGATGACAGATCAATAAATCCGCATTATTGATATTTCACGCACAGCCGAATCAAAACGGGTATGTATTTCTTGTCAGAATAAACCCACTCAAACTTAGAAGAAACAATCAGAGGCCGTCAAAACCATGCTTGGAGCTGGTAATCAAACTCATGGCTTGCAATACCCTTAGGCAACAAAAGACTTTGCCTTATCACTGAGATTCAAGAAGGCTGTATACCCATTCAGGTGGTTTTAAGGAAAAATGCTGGAGTCACTAATTTGTAATGAAAGGAATTTATGTGATCTTATTTTCCTCGTTGCTGAAAAATGAATGAACTGCTAGCTTTATACCTCATTTCAAGGAATCCAGAAATTAGAATGAACTTCCTCTATCATTGTTTATTAGCTGTGATCCACGGCTTCCTCAGCCGATGAGAACAATCCCATATCTTTCCGGCTTTCCCTATATACAAGGGAATGCAATGGTGCTGGAGGCATTATTTTGGAACGACTAACTTTCAACATCATACAAACTAGAAATTTACCTTTTACTTATTCTGCTGGTTGAAGACTTCTAATCTAAAAAGACAACCATTGAAATCAGAAATACCAACGCATGCACTACGACTATAATAGTAACATAGAACTAGACACAGGAGCATTATTTTTCATCGTTAAGAAACATGGAAAACACAAAATTTTAATGGTAACATGAAACAAATATGTTTTAACAAAAGAAAGAAAAACGAAAAGAGAGAGAACTTTACTGGATTCTCATTTGGGGTGGGTCTTTCTTCCATTAAATGTAATGACCAAATCATATCTGGTTTGGAAATGCAGCGAACCATTTTAGTGCAATGCCGAAATAAATTTGCTTCCACCTGAAGGCAGGAATTTGAAGTACAGGTTCAATGGAACCTCAGCTTCCAAGAAAATAAGAGTAACAATTTCGATATCTACTTAAGGAATGAAGTTTACATCTGACGGTTCCTACATAAAGAATTTTCACAAATGAAATCAGCAAAGCCTGAAGGAGATGACGTGCCAAGATTTTCAAGCTGGAGGATAATCTTCGTGCTCAAAGAATGTGGAGAAACAATGAGATTCTTTTTCTTTCTTTCTTTCTTTTTTCTTTCACAGAAACTGCCAAGCAAAATTTCTCCTTATTTCACTAGTGGTTCAGAGCATCAGAACATAAGTCTTTTTAATAAGAAATACAAGAATCACACAAGGAATGATGTATCACTTGACCATCTTCCATTTCTACAGCTTCAAGAAGCAGTGATCATATGCATAAGCATTCAATATAAATGTAGAAAAAGAAAAATTGGATATGGATCAAAGTCAGTTTGCCCTTCAAGATTGGTTGCACTGATGAAGAGATACTAAAGAGGACCAGCTTTACTACCATCATGTAGCAATTAGGAATGCAGAAACTTCCTCCATGACCATGCCCTAGGCGTGAGCAAGCAGGCAGGTATTCCCAGTGGCATGAAAATAAAATCAAGGGACCTATTAGTTGAAATTAGACTCTGCAATCCTCTTGGAGTTCAATACTGCAGTGCATCCCATGAAACATTTCCTCCTCTAAAAGGAACCACAGAAGACTCATAAGCCAAAGCATTGATGCAGTCCCCTCAGACAAATTGAGAGACCGAAGAGAAATAGCCAACCAGTAGATGAATTACTAATTATGTTAACTTCTCATCAATTGGAGGTAAAACATTCAGTAAATGAAGCCCAAGGGAGAGGGGAAGGAGGCCGTCCAAAACTCCAAAGATATCAAGGCTTTACAAGCTACATAAGCATAGCAGAAAAGACACTCCATTTATGTGTTACTTTCCAAGCTTAAGTTAAAAGTCCACAGGTACTCATCCTCAGATTGTGTCTCATAAGAAACGATATACACAATCCAAAACAAGAGTTCTCTTCAAGTTCAATTAAGGAACAAAATTTCTTGACCATTTCTCACCCGAATCATATTCTCTTCATTAAAATGTGCTCAATTGTCAAACGAGAAGTAAAAAGAGAATACACCGGAAATAAAGAGACCAAAACCATAAGATTCAAATCAAAAGCAGTATATCCCATTATTGGTGATAGGACCATCATTATTAAAAACAAAATGACACACAAGATCCTACAAATTACTGCATCAATATATATATCTGAATTACGTCTATACCCTGAAAACAAGAGAAACACTTCTTAAAAGAAATACGAAGGGGGATACAAGAACAACACTACAAAAGAGACAGAAATTCTTTGACTACACAATACACTTTTTTGCACAAACTTCTAATGATAAAAAAAAATAGAACACAGGAGGGGGGTACCGTTGAAGTGCATCCAAGTGATTACATATATTTATATCTACTAGTTAAAACATCCAAAAATGACTAAAAGAGTGATTGTACAATATGCAGAGACAAACTGAAGGGCTTAGAAATTTCTAATGAAAGCAGAGTAAATTCTGGTTTAATAAAGTTTCTTGATCCTGCAAAACTAGTTGTCCAATTTGCAATGTATTGTATTTCCAATTTTCTAGATGAAATTCATAACTCAAATTCATCTTCAAGCTTCAGTGCCTCAGCAGCTGCTTCCTCTTCCTCATCATCAATGGCAAAATATGGATTATGCACCTTAGGCCTAAAATTATAGCCAGTAAATACATAGAAGGCCAGAGTAGCCAATTCAGCAGCCACCACACTCGTCCATTCAAACTTATAGGAGGTGATAGTCCCCAAAGCATAAACCACCACCCGTGTAAAGTATATATAAGAAATAACCACAATGTAGTACTGCCTGAACAAGGTTAACTTGACCAAATTTACAGCAGCCTTGCCATCCATCTTTGCTGCCTCACGTAAGTTTTTAATTGACCACACAATAGGAAACAATACAGCGCAGCAGCAAATGATATCAACCAGTAAAAAGACCTTTTTCCAAGTATATGAATTTTCACCATAAGGTCCAGTCTCATCGATCACAACCTGTGCAACGTTAGCTACAACTTGTAATGGGATCACAATCATCAAGACCTTCTTCTCCTTATCTTGCAAGTAAGGCTTCAAGAACGACCAACCAGTTCCAATCAGCACAATCAAAGTGAACAAGGTGATACCCTTCAAGAAACTAAACAAATAGAACAAAATATCCCAACCATGAGCAGTCCCTGTCCTCTCAATATAAGATTTATCCTCGGCTTCACACAACAAATTGAATGCTTTCAAAACTACCACAGTAAGCATAAAATAGTGAATATGATAAGTAGACAGACGATTCTTGTATAGCGTATAAACCCAGAAAGCTACTATTGCTAAATACGACAGGAAAAACAGGTAATAAATCGAAGGCAAAGCTGTTTTGCCGGCAGAGAGATAGTCAAACTGACCAGTCTTGGGGTTGAAATTATACATTATTGAGTGAACATTCATCGAAACCTTCAAATTGGGTATGCAATTGGAGAAGAGAAGCGTGAATTGATTGGCATCGGAGACTTTGAAGGAGGTGTTGTAGTTCCGTACTGGGCTCTGACCGGACTGGTGGAAAGTGAAAACGACTTTGACATGTTCGGATTGGAGAGGACATTGGATATCGCCGTCATGAAGCTGTTGCAGGACTTGATCCCACGCGTCACGGGTGCAGAGATAGAATCCCAGAAGGGAGAGTTCAGTTTGAGGTTTGGAGAGGGCGATCTCGGTGACGCTGAGGTTCAGACGGCCGGAATGGGTGAAGCCGAATTCGTCAAAAGGGATAGTGGAGCGAGAATCGGATCGGATCTCGGTGTATCTGATCTCAGCGACGGTGGTAGTAGCGGTGAGACCGAGGAGGACAGTAAACAAAAACAAAGGGTAGAGAGAAAGATCGGAAAAGGAAGCCATGGGTTATGTTTTTTTGGACTCCTGGGATTGGAAATATTGCAGTTGACGGAGGTGAGGAGGAAGAAGGAACCAAAGTCACAGTTGGTTTGGTTCAGAGTTGGAGATTTTAAGGAGGATTGCGCCCAGTGAACAGCAATTCTACCGGGGTTCTACTCGTCTCTAATCCTTCTTACACGGGGAATTGACTGCAGCGTCGACGAACTCTCTCAAGTCTGCCATTTTTTAATAAATATACGCCAATAAGTTTTTATTCAAATTTTTACTAATAATCGTCAACTTATTTTGAAAGATTATTTTAGTAATCATAAAATTTAATTTTAAACACATAAAGTCAATAATTGACGGAAGAAGAGTCATCGGATTCTATGTTAATTATAGAGAAAAGTGAAAAAATAAACAAGGAGAAAATATTACCTAAAAAAAACAGGGAGAAGAGATAAAAAAAATTTCAAAAAAAAGAGAAGAGATAAAGATTAAAAAATAAAATTTAAAGGAAATTTTAAATTAAACGTATCCCATTTTATTCTTTCTTTTTAGGAGAAATCTCATTTTATTCTTAGGAAAAAGAAAAAGTAAATATATACTCCTTTTGTCTTCTTCGTACCACCGCCTTCCCTCACGAGGCATGAGATGGGTTTTCAAGGTTATAAAATTTTGTAAAATTTAAAATTTTATAACATTTTAATCATACTTAATTTATAATTTTATGAAATTCATCAAAATTAAATGTCCTTAATATGAAATTTAATAGATTCTATAATATTTTAATATCCTCAAAAGTGAATGTATTTCAATGAAATTCTATTTTTAATGAAATTTAAAAGAATTTGAAATAAAAAATATGAATAAATAATTATTTCACAAATCTGGTCATGACCTTTCAAAATTTCATAAAATTTGTCTTTTGTTACCAAAAAAATTAAAAAGTAAAAAACAAATATAAAAAATAAAATAAAATATATATATATATATATATATATCTCAACTTAGATATCATAATATTATATTTCTCTTTCTACAATAAAATTTTTTACACATATATTGATTTGTTTATATATAATTATTGTATGTACAAAATATTATATTTATTTTATTTAAAAAGTTATAAAAATTCATCAAATTCCACAAAAAAGTATGACATAAAATTCTATATAATCCATCAACTTGATTTGGTATTTTATATTATAACTCACATAAGAATTTGGTTTGATGTAAAAAAAAAAATTGTTCTTTATTTCCTCTTGAAATTATTGTTCAAACTTTATTAACGATATAATTAGGATATTGAGTATAAAAGTTTTATTTATAATTTCATATGTAGAAATATCTTTAATAGCATATGTTATATTTTAAGCAAAACATAACAAAAAATATAAAATTTAAAATATATGAAAAATCAATCAAGAAGTCCATTAAAAAATTGATAGATAATTTAGTTGAGTTTAGAAAAATATTACTTTGTCTTTTTTTATGTTTTTTTTTTCTATCTATTTTGTTAAAACTTCAATAAAAATTCATCGAATTATATCAAATTTTGACATAGAATTACATATAATTCTATAGAATTCTATTAAAATAAAAAATTCATAAAAACCCAAAGACAAAATTCCATTGAATTCAATGTTGGAAACACCTCCTTATATTTTGAATTAAATAATAATAATAATAATGAAGAAATAATTTTGTTTGAGATATGTAAAAAGATACATTGAATGAAAATTGATTAGAAATAATTAATGAGTTGCTATTTTTTAAAGTTAAGCACCTTATAATTTCTAGTAGTAAAGTATAATATTTTTATTTTGCTTTTAAATGACATAGTTATAGTTTTTTTTTATAATTTCTTATAATTATGAAGTAAATACATAACTTTGTTCAATTTGCCTCTATCTTTAAAAAAAGAAAAGAAAATCATATTAAAAGAAGAAAGTATATATGCATTATATTTTTTCGTATAAAAAACCTTATATTCATTATAATTATAATAAAAGAACAAAAATCCATCAAATTTCACTAAAATTAATAATATAGAATTTCATGAAATTCTATTGAATATGAAAAATTATGTGTAATTCTATTAGAATTCACGAAATCTATAAAATTTCATAAATCTTCAAAATTGCATTGAATTCTATATTGAGGATATCAAATTATATCTTTAAAATAATTACTATATCTATTTTATTTTAACTGTTTATAGTTTTTTTTTTGAATTGTGTCATTTCAATTATCAAATTTATAATTTTAATACATATTTTATAATTATATATTTGTTATTAATGAATAATTTTAATAAATTATAAATTATTTATTAAAAAATATTTTTTTAAAAGGAATAATCCTTATATATTATCTATTAAATTAGAACAATTTTAAAAATTTAATTACATAATTATCATTTAAAATAATTATTTTAATCATTGTACAAATTCATACTAAACAATTAGAATACAGAGAGAGTATATATTTTAAAAATATATAATAATATGACTTTTTAATAGATATAGTTTGTAAATATACTATTACATCAAAAATTTTGAAATAAATAAGAGAGGGATATATGATTTCTTTTCTTCCACTTCCTAGTTTCCACCAAAATATATTTGTGATGACATCCTTGCGATTAGTGAGGGAATTTAACCGTTAATGCCAGTTGGTCTGAGAGGCCCAGACTAAAACGTTTCAACAAATACAAATAATTTGATTAAAGCTGCATCTTACCGTCCTTTATATCAAGTTTAACTACCATTCTCTAAACAGAATTAAACTTTATGTAAATATTAAAACACTAAAAATTACTCAAGCATATTTGAAATTGCGCCACGTACAATTAAGTGTAGCTACCCTTGAACATAAGAAAAACAAGTTACAGCTCTTCTAAATTCTACCTTTAATTTTTTTTTATCTTGCAGTAGTATCTGAAACATGCAAATCATGTTTTCAAGAATTTGCTATACAACTAAAAAAACTGTAGATATCAGTAGTAATTCAAGATTCTAACAGTCATTACCGAGCAACACTAACTGTTGGTGCATTTCTCTACTGCTCATCATGTAGATTTGAAGTGATCTGCTAATGAAATACCACACCAATGATGAGCATCTTATATGCACAAAGCTACTAATCTCCTCTTGATTCAGTGTCCTCTCTCTAGAGAGGTTATTCCTTTGTCTTGTTTCACTCTTTCAGTGAGGAAGACGGAGCCTCTTAAATATCTTCCAGCAGTCAAGGAAATATTATCAAAAGATCCTAATTTAATAAATTACAGTTGATTGAACGAATTGCTATCAAGGCTTAATAAAAGAGCAAAATCTTATTAGGCTGGAGATAAGTCCGCAGTGTGTAACTCGTGTAACTCGTATTCAGAGGCTGAAACTACCGTGCCAATGCTTTTGCCTAGGCAGCCCTTAATTTGTTTCAAGGCACCACTAGATATACCTAAGACTCCCGTAGAAGAGAACTTTGCCATCCCAAGTATACACTAAATTCATCTCAACTCCTGAAAGAACACCCACCTAGCATATTACCATTTTCTTCTTTTCCAAATCCAAAAAGGGGAGGGAGATGTGATGTAAACCAAATGGAGGTCAAGACATGATGCATCTACAGGGATGGAGACATGAATTTTAGTTAGGGGGTCACAATAGTAACAATATTGAAAGCATAAAAATGTATAAAAATATACTCAAACGTTTCATTACAAATCCTAAGAGATATATTAAAGAAAGAGTAACTGGTTAATGTTTCATTACAAATCTTAAGAGAAATAAGCTTCATTACAAATGATTATTAACCTAAGTTGAAGTACTGAATTTTCAATAGAATGGGATAGCCTAAGTTGTTTTGTGTTTGCCATACCAAGTAATAGCTTCTAAGATGACAATTATGCTCAAAGATTCAGCTAAAACTTCATACTCACTATCTAGATCAATTACCGTGTGCAAGAAGGAGCATTTTAAATTCAAAAGTTGAAATGATATTATGCATTTTGCTCAGAACTTATATTAGCTACATAAAAATATATCAGCAGAATGAACTTATATTCTTCTTATGAAGTTTTAAAACTAGGATTTTTATTTATTTTCCAATTGATCAAGATCTTCCCATCCTGACTCATAATCATTGATCCTCGCACGTGACTCACGAAAGCCCACATTTTGGATATGTAACCTACAGTATTTTTTAAAAATAAATAAATAAATTGGGAGGGGGAACCTTAAGGTGGCTTCACCCCTGCCATCTAGTAACCTAGAAACCAACTATAATACAGAAAACTGTTGCTTTATACTGTCAACAATGAAACTTTCAAGAGTGAAAAGAGGAAGGCAACAATTTCGCTTTTTAGAACAAATATTAAGCACACTACAAAGGAAGCTTAATGTTGCATCAAATGACAAATGCAATGAATAAGTTGTTAAGCATAAAGATCTTATTTGGTTGCATTGCATAGCTTATTCTTGAAGATATTTAACTTAAAACAGGTCAAAAGCATGAAATTTTATTTATTTATTATTAAAAAAATGTTGCTCATTCCAAGCCACATATAATATGCAAACTCTAGAACTATAGCTCTCTGCCACTAGGAACCCAATAAAACTTTGCTACAAGCCTACAATCATATAGAACTAGTTAAAATCCCAAGCAAAAACAAGAAAAAATTTCTCCCAATCCACTGCTAGGAACTGCAATTACAGCTGCACTATTTACAGAAACTTCCAGGGATTGCACTAGACACTATTGATGAAAACTTTTTTTTCTTTAATGGTGTACTTATAATATAAACATTACTGCCACCAAAATTCTTCAACTTATGTTATAGTGACAATCTAATAATGAAACTAATATTGTTCATATGCACGAGTACTCATCAAACAGAATAACAGGAATTATTTAAAATCTATATAGACCATTGGAATTGTATATACTCCAGAACTTTAATACATAAAGTTTCCTGAAAAGACAATATTGTTTATATTCCAAAGCATGGGTAAAGAGGATTAGTTTAATTCTTTTAGTTGTTCAAAATCACGCCAGATGCTACAACAATTAGAAGAAAAACACACTTCAGGTGTATCATATTTTAGCATCATCAGAGCTAAAGAACAACTTATGAGCTTTCAAGAGCTAGAGAGGTTTTATATGTCTCACAAAGCAGAATTATTTCTGTTCATTTAGAAAGAGAAATAATAAAGGCATTTAACAACTGTTCAACTTAGTCTTATAGAGGTAACAAAGACTCGGTAATTATTACTAGAATGAGGAATTTAGAGATCAAAAGACGACAGCAGCAGAAGTCAACCTTCCCTACTGGCAGCCATCTATTCTGTTGCTTCAGCATGCTGTGGAACTTTATTTTCCTTCAACTTCTCCAATGCAGAAACACGTCCGTCCAAAGAGTCACTGAGTTCTTTCATCTATTAATAATTGTGTAAGTTTTCGAATACCAACTAAGAAGAAAATGCAATTGGAACTATGAGCAATCTGAGATACGCATCACACAATAACAGCTTAATCATCCATAAGAACTACAAAAATTGGAGAAGACACGCAATGGAATTCTCCAAAACCAACTTCAAACCATGGAAAAAAAAAATGCTTCGGACAACAATTTTTTCCCCCTGTAAAATAGTTGCTGTCAAAAAATTATCAGAGAAGAATTAGGGATTGATGTAGAATAATGCTGGTGCAAAAAATCCCTAGTGCTTACACTATTAGATCACGTTCATCTAGTAGATTGTCAGCTTAAGTGGGTAATTCAAAATGAAACGACCGTAAACTTAGCGGCGAGCGTGAGAATATCCAGAACTATTAAAATAATGACATAAGAAAATTAAGAAATCAACGGAGCGAGAAATTAAATACATACATAGGAATCCGTTTAAAACCAGACTAAAATTCTTTTCATATAATTTAGATTCTCTAAAAAATTCATCGTAAACGCTTACTTCACAATATAAATCTAATCATGTACGAATTTACTGTTGCAGTGGATTCGTAGCGAAATCACGATGGAAAATATGAGATAGGAGCTGAACCTGTTGAAAAACGGAATGATGAAAAGTTTCGTTATCCTGTTGGAGAAGGTAGAGACCACTAAAGGAAGCAACCGCTGCTCCGGCGAAGAATGAAGCCAGCCTCACTCTCAGAACGTACCCCATTATCTCTGCTTTCAGTTGTCCGATGTCACCGACGGGACTAGGGCTTTTTACCAGATTGATCTTTTGGCTATACTTGCATACAATTTCCGAAACTTTTTTCTAATTCTCCTACTGAAAATTTTCTCAATTTTTACTACTAATTTTTGCCACCTCTACATTTAAAACTGTTATACATAAAATTATATTTTTAAATATTTTAATTAAAATCGCACTCTTAAATATTTACTAAATATATTTTATAATTGTATTAATAATGTAAGAATAAAAAATATATAGCATCAAACCCGAAGTAATCACTCTAATTACACTCTTACTTTCTTTTTATCTAAATACAATTAATTAATTCTCATTAGTATCTTCACAAAAAAAGAAGAAGAGAGAAACACATTAGTCATAAGAATTTCCTGAAGGAAGCACGCAAGAGATTGGTTGCTTGTGATGCATTTTTATTTTTTTTTATCAATTTGAGATTTCAACGTCGGTTCATTTATCGAAAAAAAAGAAGAGATTTTAATGCTCAATTTTTTAAAAAAATACTTAAAAATTTAAATTACAATGTAGAAATTATCAATTACTTTTCTTGTTTAGAATTTTGGACTTTATCTTTCCATTAATTTATGAGTTTGCTTCAAAATTTGGTCCTTCAAAATTATGACTCTAGAAAATATTTGGTCTTTGGTTAGTTTAGTTTTAAATTTTAAAAATAGAGAGAGATATGAGAAAGTTTAAAAATGGGAGGTTGAAAGATTATGGGGGCGAAGTACCACGAGATAAAAGTTTTGAGGGTATATTTAGGACTTGCTCGTATTTGCTAGCGTTTTATTTTAAGTTTATAACAAAAATGCTTCTGAAAAAATAACACATGTTCTAAAACGAAAAATAGCATAACTACATGTTTATACTTTTAATAAGATTGAAAATCAGAATTCATTTTAAAAAATGCATATAATGACCATACAATACTTTTAAATTCAAAATAACATTTTTAAAATGAACTTGATAACATTTTAATCAAGTATTGATCTTGAAATATAAATTATGAATAACAATAATTCTCTATTGTTAAGTAGGTCCCTCTACTTATTATCCAATTTACACAATAATAATTATAGTTCAAATCAGATACATTTTAATAGTTCAAACAAAGAAGATTATGATAGTCATTGATCTTATTTGATTAAGAAAAAGAACTTTAAAAATCAAGGTCTATGACCTAATTTTTAGATCACCATCTTTGATTGAATTTCTTTTTATTATTACATTGGGTGTCGAACCCTTGACATTTTAGTGAAAGATGAGATGCGTTCATCAGGTAAACTACAATTTATTTGACACTTGATTGAATCTTGAGGGGAAAATATGTAGATCATTAGAATCACTTTTTACCTATGGCAATGTAATACTCTTAGGAGATCATAATTACTTGGTACTATCTTTGAAAAGAAATCATTATTTACTAAGCAATAATAGATATTTAGTTTAATGCATTTCTATATTTTGATCAGTAACAATTAAAATGATAGTTAATAGAGTTACCATATTAAATCACAAATAAATTTAAATCATTTGTGAATTTGTAAAATGTAAACCATCAAAATTGTAAAAAATCATTTCGTTCGTAATTAAATATTTACATTTTCATTTTAATTCATTTGAGATTGAATGTCCACTTTAGTTAAATAAGCATATTTTTATTTAAAATTTCATTAATAATATCATTAATTTAAGAGTTATCCGTCACTCATTATATTAATTTAAATAATTTACATTCCACTAACTCCTAATTTAACAATCCATTATATTACTATCAATGATAATTTTATAAGTTAATTAAAATAAAAAATATTTATTTAATTTTTTATCAAAGTCAAAGTAAATGTTCAACTTCTAGTGGATGAACTATTTTTTATACTTAATCATTATATTACTACTTACATGTAAGAATTACTTTATTTGTCCTAAAATATAAGATATTTCAATCAAATTATTTATTTCAAATATAAGATATTTTTGAACTTTTGAGAGTAAATTTATATATTTATTTCAATATTAACTCTACTTTTAAATGAAGAGATAGAAAATAAATGTTTTAATTTATAATTTACAAGAAAAAGTATGATATAATAAATATAAATAAATGTATTTAAATAAATTAAAATTTATCATTAATATATGTAAAATATATAAAATATTTTATATTTTGTAACAAGTGTTTGAAAGAATGACTGAGATTATATGTAGTTTGACTGTTACCATTATCAATGGCGGTCAAGGTGAAGTTGGGAGCTTTAAATCAGAGCTGCCAGTGCCAGCATTAGCAACCTAAGTCAGTGACGATTGGCGAACCCCTCCCCCACGCCCACCCCTACCCCCCACCCCCGGTTCAGGAGCTAATTGAGTACAGCCGTCGCCAGCTCCAATCCAGAGTCTGTCTCAATGCATTGTTCCCCGTAACTGCCGCCTTACCATTACCAATCTTGTTAACAAGAATCTTCATTTTTTTTTCCCCTTTAAATATTTGTTTCAGCTGCGCCATTCTCCTGCTTCTTTAAATAATTATTATCTTCTGCTTCGATCAAATCTTCTAACTTTCCCCGGTTTCTGTATCATAATCTGGGAAACTAGGGTTTAAGCTTTTGGTTTAAGCTTTAGGAATTTTTGTGTAACATCGGATTTTGCAATAAGATGCAGCAACAGCCACCCCCGCCGAGTTTGAACTCTGCTCCCCAGCTACCATTTTCTCCTAATACCATTACTACGGAACAGATTCAGAAGGTACATTTGTGTGTGTTTATTTTGTTGAGAAGTTTTGTGTATTCTTATGGGTAATCTTTTAATCTGATAGTTTTTATTCCTCATTCTACCATTATGGAGAATGCAGCAATGAGCTTTGTTTTGGGAAGAATTTGTTGGCTTTAATCAGTTGATTTATAGGGTATATAGGATTTTGGTCCATCTTTTGCTTTGTTTGTCAAAGCTTATCTGATTATTCCCACCTGCATTTTTTTTTTTTTTTTTGCGTGCCTCATGCAGTATCTGGATGAGAATAAAAATTTGATTATGGCGATACTGGAAAACCAAAATCTTGGCAAACTAGCAGAATGCGCACAGTAAGTTGTTTCTTGAAATTTGGAAGTACCGCATTATTGCAGTTGTAAGTATGATATGTTGGTTGATTGTGTCATATGTAGCATGCATTATGCATAGATCAAACCACTTTTTTGAGGAGTTTTGTCATTCTCTTGGTGTGCATTCTCTCTACTTTGTCATGATATACTTCTATTTGACAAGTCTTAACATAAATTGTCTGAAATGAAGTTGGCCATGATTTAAGAACTTAAAAAAATAGATAACCCCGTTCACTTTCAGCTATGAGAGCACTCCAGATGCCTTTAGCTGGAATCTGAACGTACCTGTATATTTCAAGACAAAGAAATTTGCTGGATATATGCCTTTAAGGCCTCAAAATAGTCGCACCCCTTAATATCTGAGTACGTAATTGAAGAAGAGCTCCAAGGCCGGCTTCAGTAGGCGCTGTCCTTGTAGCTTTATGAGGAGCTTGATTGAATGTAATGATAATTAGCAACAGTTCTTGATACTGCTGTTTGCATCAACCTAAACTCTAAGAATTGGGATGTTATGTGGTCATGCTTAAATTCCGTGGCATCAAAACTTTATAAACTTAATTAGCTAAATGAAGTGAAATGTTAAGAAGAATTACCTTTTTGAATCAATTAAATAATGATTTTGACTGCCCCAAGGCTCCCAATATTCTATACTGCTATGATGTCAAACAAAGAGACTACATTATAGTAGATGGGGGTAGAATTGTAGCTCATATTCTTAATTGATACGGTCTGATATCTGAAACTGAAGGGATCTCTAAGGACAAAGAATCTTTTTGCAACAAGCATGCATCATGTAGTTTGCGAGGCTTGGCCAATAGAGGTGTACTTTCTTGACTGAAAGTTAAAATTTTCACTTACTCTTCTTGATGTCCATATGAACTTCCATTCACCCTTATGAACCTTTTTCACACAACATGCAGTTACAAATACAGTAAGTTTAATGGCTTGTAAGAGTATTAAGCTTCCAAGCCTTCTTTGACGAAATTGTTATTGTTATTGAACTCTTTTATTTTATTTTGATGGCTCTACTTCATGATTACCTTTACAAAATATAGCTTCAGATAGGATAAGAGACAAGGTGCTAGACTCTTTGGCTCAATGAGCATCAACACTAAAACTAGAGCTTTAGCCTTTCACTACAAAAATAAGGTGATAATTAGAGCATGTGATTTTCACTAGAAAAAAATAAAGACGACAGGGTATTTTGTATTTGAGTATGGCTGTGAACAAGTATATGCATGTCCTCTGAGTAGCACAGCTTTTGGCCCTGTTACAGGAACTTGAAATTTTAAGCATTTGTGAATGTCTGAAGAACTTTTTTGAAGATTGATTTCTGATGCCTTCTTGAGTTTTAGGTATCAAGCTATCCTTCAGAGAAACTTGATGTATTTAGCTGCGATAGCTGATGCTCAACCACAGACATCGTCAACACCTCCACAGGTAGATAACTTTTATTTCAATTCCTATTCTAACATTACGATCTCTTTCCTAAAAATCTAATGCTTGTTGCAGCTTCCCACAAGTTCTGGTCCTCAGCAAGGTAACAATGTGCAACCAACTCAAACTATAGCATTCCAGCAGCAACAAGGAGTTTCTGCTCAGAAGTTACCTTTTCAGCTTAATGCTCTCCGAGCTCAAGATCAGCAACATCAACTGCTCCAATTCCAGGCACAACAGCAATTTCAAGCTCAAGCTGCTGCCAACAATGGCATGCATCAAATGTTGCTACCTGGCCATTCTACTTCAGGCAGTATGATGGAGGGACGAGGCAACAAACAAAGCACCTTAGACGCTAATTCTGAAGGCCAAGGAAAGTGATCTCTGGGGCATGCCAACGGTGCTGAAGATTAAATGTGAGAGATGACTACATTGCAGAGAATCTTTGCGTGTCCAAGTTAGTTCATAACATGTAAAAATTGATATGGATCTTATTCTCCAATTGAATGTCATGCCAGCGATTTTGATGCCGATCACTTTTGTCCCTCAGTATTTATTTTCTTGTTTTAGCAATGACTTTTGTCCTCTGGGAGGCAAAGAGGTATCTAGATTGATTGAAAAACTTTAGAGGTGCTATAGTGGTTTGACACACAGAACTATTGCCCCTGGACACATTGACAATTAATAACATTGCAAATTCCTTCACATTTTTCTCCTTACACTCTTTAACCAATGGTGTTTCACTTATACACTCCTTAACCGTTGATGTCCAGGAGCTTCAATAGTACCTCTTACCTTTTTTTTCTTCTTTTTTGGAAAAACAAAATTAGTTAATTCATCCATCTTTTTATTTAATTTAATTTTTACTTTACTTTTCTTTTCTTTTCCTGTGGTTACCCAAAAATCCGGATGATTTCTGACAGCGAATAATGTGAAAAAACAAACACCCCGGTAGAGTTGAGTCAAATTTCTGCGTCTTCATCCCTATTAGAAAGTGACAGATTTTCTCATTTTTTGTATTGTCTGGTAAGCTGGTCCGCGTCCACAGTATGGAGTTTCTTTAATAGTGTTAATGAGAGATTTCTTATTAAGAAAGTATTCTGTCATAATATGATTTGTATTCAAAGCAAGTCACAATAAAAGTCTTGGCTTACAATGAAAACTTCCAAAGGATTTGCAATTGCTTACGGTTGTGAATTTTTAAG
The DNA here is from genome assembly GCA_019593545.1 of Apocynum venetum. Taxonomy (NCBI): domain Eukaryota; kingdom Viridiplantae; phylum Streptophyta; class Magnoliopsida; order Gentianales; family Apocynaceae; genus Apocynum; species Apocynum venetum. The sequence goes on along the minus strand of SRSM01000331.1, from coordinate 5,300,465 downwards.
TTTTTTTCCTTCTCTCAATCTTCTTTCGTATTATATAAAGAATTATCACGGTTTCACTATTATTTTTTAAAATTATTACGGAATTAACATAGAAACCCGAGATAATATTTATATTTATTAAATTATTATAGATAGAGAACATAAGGGACAAATAGTTATTTATTACTTATACATTGTTTCACCACAAGAACCCCTAAGGTAAGCGGCATGCTTATAAAGCAAGATTATCCGCATCCTGAATACTCGTTTAATTTTTATCCTTTCAAGCAGAAGCAGTCCCCTTTACAGTGCAGCTAGTAGGAGAATCCTTCAAAGAGAGTAATACATATAGTATCGGTATAAATATGAGTCCCCATATAGTGAAAGTGCCTAATCCACGGGGTGAAATAACTCAGGTTGAGAGCTTAGCCTACTCTTGATTTCCAGTCTTTCCGGGATGCCCGGCTCTGTCCGATTTGCTATGGTCAAATGAAAAAGTATGACTAGACCTAAGTTTGATGGACCTAAAATCATAGAACTCAGTCCAACTCTTATACTCAAACTAGCTCGATACATTCCATCAAAACAAACTCATTTTAATTTTAAAATGACACTTTTATTTGGTTCGATCTAACTTGAAATTTACAAGATGAAAATGCATAATTGAATTAGACGTGTTTATTATTATGAAGTTTAGCTCAATCTAAAAATTAAATTATAAAATCGAGCTTAAGTGTCACCCCTGCCTCTCATGCCCTTTATATAAGCATGTTAGAGGTAATTGTGATAGCGTAAGGCAGTGGCGAGTCCCTACTCCTCTCTAGAACCTTGAAGTCAGTTTCGGATTTGGCTTTCATATGAAATTAGAGTTCAATGGCCCGATTTCCTAAAATAGGAAACTACAAAAATAAATCCATTATCAAATAAGTGAAATATGATTTGAAATATCTGGAAAAAAAATGAGTCTATTTTTGTGGGACAGATGAAGTATTAATTATTTTTTATCTATAATTAAATATTTACATTTGATTTAGTTCAAAAAATAAGAATATACTTTGACCTGAAGTAAGTTGCATAATTATCCCCTTATTATTAATTAGAATAGTGGTGAGAATCATTACTTGATGAAATGTAAAATTTTTGAATTTAAAAATATTGTTAGTGAAATTTTAGATAAAAATATGTTTATTTTTAAAAAAATTAATATTTAATTCTAAAATTTTCAAAATGGAAATAAAAACGTTCAATTCATAAGGTATGGGTAATTAAATACTTATTTCAAAACGCAAATAAAATTTATCTAATTTTGTCAATTTACCATATGGTAAATTACTTTAAGCAACATGAATGGATTAATTATATGGTCAAGGAAAGTCCCCTTACCCAACATTGAAAATTAAGGCCTGAGCCAGCCACCCGCAGTTTGAACTTTATATAGTCATGCTCTTTCCCATTGTTGGAACAAGTAAATCAAGGACAATTATTCTTGAGACACCTTGTCTTGACCTAATTCATGATCTTAGAAATTTCAACGGGCTATTCAAAATGGAGATTTACCTGTTCCTAAATAGACAGTCTATTCATTTAAAAAAAATACTCATTCCAATTTTAAAATTTTGTTGATTTAAAACATGATTTAAGAAACTATTTTAAATTATAACAAAATATATTAAAATATTTCATGTCTTATTTCAAATGTCTATTATTTAATTTTGTGTTAGCTCATTTGAATAGTAATATTTATAATTTCAGTACATACTTTTACAATTATACATATATTTAATTTTGAAAATATAAAATTTTACTTCTTATTTTTAATTGGTTTATTCTAGAAATATGCTAAACATTTATTCCTACCTTTGAATGAGATTGCTATAAATAATTTTCTAGATTAGCATAGCAATTTTTATATATAAATTTTGAATGCATCTTTTTTTAGAACGTCTAATATTCATTATTTCATCTAAATTTTTTAACCATTATAATTATACACTTCTAGGTTAATTGAGGAATTTTGTTTGTATAATTGTCATTTTCAATACATTTTAAAATTTTTGTGAAATGGGACAGGAGAATTAACTAAATAACCTATGCATCATAATTAACAAAGCATTATTTATAATATATATATATATATATATATATACACATCAACAAACCATTAGTTTAAATTCACATTTCTTTTCTATGTCATCTTTCAGTATCTTCTACATGTAAAATAATAATAGATAATTTAAAAAATATTTAAAGAATTTTAAATTTTAATATAACATCAAATCAAAAACACTAATAATTCCATAAATTCATGAAATCGACGAGCAAATTATTCCAAAATAGAGGTTTTTGACAATAAATAAACACAATCTATCACTTCTGAAAATGGCATCTGCTATTAAAATAAAATAAAAAAGCCCAATCATTGCTGAGATTCTGGTCCCTCTGTAGATATTCTTTTTAAGTATATGTTTGTTAATAATAGAAATTAACAAAATAAAACATCAGCCGATTTAATAATATGGTTACGAGTTTTAGAAATTTTGTTTATTTCAATAGCTTGATAAAATCATATGAACCATAAATTAAGATAATATATAGTAACAAATCCCTTTTACCATTGTGCATTCAAAAAGTGTTCATTCCTTTAATTTTCACAAGCCCCCCATCCATAACAAACTTTCCAGCCGAGATGAATTGCTTCCTGCTTTTGCATTGCATTGAAGTGGATGGTAACGAGGCTACACAAATCAACTATTCTGAGAACAGCATTTAACAATTCACATCCAGAAGATAATTGGTGCATCATGAATATAATTGCCAGCAATGTACAGTTCTCGGCATAACTAAACAAATGGAGAAATTAGCAAGTTTTTCCATCAAAAGGGAATAACAATTGAAGTCAGAAAACAACCGGAGATTCGAACTAGAGAGTATGCAACCTCCCACTTGTCATCATCTCCAATATGCTAGATCTGTGTCTGGGCTACACATAACATTAAGTCATTCCGCATATCCCAGGGTCCCGGCAATTTGCCCTGCCAAAGAGCAAAACATTGACAAATAATTAAAGACTGGCTCGAAAGCTGCAAACAGGATATTCAAGCATGGCACAAAATAATTGTGTCCGTTCATTCCATCTATTCTCTCCTTCCCAGTTCTGTGATTCCTCCCAAGGAGAATGCCAATGTTCATAAATCACCTTTTTGCTTTTCTATTTGATTAATGTTTTATTAGTAATATATAATTGCAACCATTCAATATCGATAGACATAACTGTGAATCTCAACAGAGAGACTGATCCTGAAAATTTGATAAAAACAGTAAACTAGACATTTCCAATATCAGGAGGCATAGACAATAATTTGACAGAATCCAACAGAGCACACTTATTTCTGAGATAACTTAACATAACTAATCACTATTTCCCACTAAAAGACAGTGCCACATTATTCCCCTACGGCTTCTTCAAAGATAATATTAAACTTGCAAAAACTACTTTTTATTTCATACAGATCTGTTTAACAAGTATTCTCCTAGCAAAGAGGACATATTATTGAAGGAAACGAAAAGGAAAAAATCTGAGGAGACGACAATACAATTCTCTTTGCAAGGTTGCGAACCCCCCCCCCCCCTCCCAGCAAACATGTGATTCACCAATACATACGATTATTTATATCCCACATTACAAGAGGATGGGTCACCCAGAAACTGGCCTATCAGTACAACCACCTCTGATGAGATCCTGTTTATTACCATGAAAGAGTAAAAAATGAGATCAAATGGCCCACAATATACTCATTCCATCTGAATAACAATAAAACCTTTTCCTCATATATCCACGAAAATCATTACTATTCCATATCACCTCTCATTCTTATCATGGTTCCTTGTCATAATCTAATTTGTGCTCAACCAAAATTAACCTTTTTTTCCTCATATCCAGTCAAGGTGAGGAACCTTGAAGGTGCATAAATAATTTAGATTGGAAAATACTGGGAAGAGATCAATTGGACAGTACCAATTCATCAGACAGAAAGGTAAAAGGCAGATTCATAACAGAGTCAAAAAACAATACCAACAAACACAAATCAGTACAGGAAGGGCATTCAGCCCGAGAGAGTAACAGCAAAACATGGGAAAGTCATACAAATCTAAAGAAACAATTGTTCCATAACCATTATCATAAGAGAAGCCAACTTGAATGTGTTACAATTGTCAGGAAGGAAAAGCAATCACAGTTCTTTTTTGTATTCAAAATCCCAATTATGGTAGAAAAGCTAGTACTAAAAAAAAAGGGTTGATGAACAATTTGAATTCTTCAGATACCAAGTTGTAAGTCACTTACTATCTTCTAGAACTTGGAGCACCACCAATGGTCCTGTCAAAAGAACAATAACAACATAATACAAAAGATAGCTTAAAAAAAGAAAAGAGAATAGGATTAACATAGATCAAACAAGAAGCAGCTCATAAAGGTTAATTGAGAAATACCTGCCCTGCTGTTTCCCAACTACATTGGCACTGGCTCTCCAATGACTTGAACCCTTGTTGGGGGAGTTGCTCTTGTCAGAATTTCTTCCATTTCCAACTGTTAACAGCACAGATTGGCCAGGCCTAGTCTCAGAGCCATTCATTTCCAAGTGATCCTTAGATTTGTTAATTTTTGCATTTGGTATACCTCCAGGAATGTTGAAAGAAACACCATTTGATGGGGGGTTCTGCACCACTGAAAGCGGACCAGAATTCTCCACAGCATTTGGAGGTCTGGAAGCCACATACTCCTTAAACATACCATTGTCAGATTTCCCAGATGAGGACTCAACAAATGGGGCTTTCCTTAAACGGTGAGACTGAGCCATTGGAGTCACAGCGACAGAAGGTAACACAGACGCATAAGATATAGCAGCTGCAGCAGCAGCAACTTTAGCAACAGCTGCCGTAGCAGCTATTATTTCTTGTGCACCTTCTCGAAGCTGAATGTAGTCACCTTCAATTACGAATAACTGAAACATAGAATTAGATTATTTAGATAGATTAGAGAATCCACAGAAATCAAATTTAAAGAATAAAATACGTACTTCAGGATGATTAGACACAAATTCATCAAGCTTTCCATACTTCTTCTTATAATCATGCCAGTGTAGAGGGGCAATCATTTTACCAAGTCTATTTGGAAGCTGCACAGACAAGGAAACATAATAACACGTATACCATAAACAACTCAAAGGAGTTGAATAAGTAAAACCATTTTTCCGTACAATACTTGAGAAATAAATTCAGTTAACTTACAGTTGAACTAATGCGAATCCTACCACCAGGTGGAATTGTACGCACAATGTAAGCCAACAAAGATCTTTCATCAAGTAGCAGTGTCTCTGCAGACTTCCCAGCTGCAACAATATTTTTCTGGCTTGCAGAAGCAAAGGATTCAGATGAAAGCACATCAGAGGCAGTGTTTACTGTACTGTCACTTAAATTTCCAGTGTGATCTGCTTCTTCAGGAGACAAGACATTAGAAGTAGAACCAGGTTTTTCCCCTGTTAAACCTTGGGCTTCAAATGGGTTCACATTCTTCTCCTGATGCAGTTAGGCAAACAAAATTGTCTTAATTCATAATTTCTATTCGCCAGCACTAAACATATATCCCAAGACTAGCAAAACAAAGAACAATCTTAGGCAAGAAATGCTTGGTAGTCCATGCTAAAATAAAACCACAGTAGCAATACCTTATTATCATTACTGTGTTCAAGGGAGTCCAATCTCAAAGCAACATGAAATTGGGTAGATATTTGCTGCAAGCTCTGCTGGGATTTGGTATCAGCCAAATAGCTTTTATCTATCGAATCAAGGGCCTGAAAAATGTTTATGTGGGATTGGGAGGGGAATAAATTGAACCATCAAAGTTCAAGAAAGGCAATATACATAGAAGGGAAACAAAAAATACAGTTTTAAGCCACAAACCTGCCCATCTACATTGGAGGATGGAACAACGGAATGAGGCTCCACTCCTTGACTGATATTGACATTTAAATAATCTGGATGAATAACCTGACCATTCACAGAGGATTCATAATCATAATTGGTTTCTGGCCTCAACAAGCTCGATTCAGTTTGTAGAGAAGAATGTTGATCTTGAGTTGGAATCTGTGCACCCTCCGAGACAACCTTGAAGAACAAAAAGAGAGGCAGTCAAGCAGCTATCATGCTGCTAAAACAGTGCCAAAGAATTTGAAAAACAAGATCTAATATAGATCAAAATACCACCTGTGGGTTATGCCAATGCTGAAGAGATGACGTTGCTGGCATCGCATGAAAATGTCCAACATGAGATGGCATAGAATGAGATACACCTTGCTGATGCAGCATGAAAGGATGTAAACCAGACACCTGTGCAGGTGGAATGTAGGTTGGCATCCCAAGTAGAGATGAAGGAGCAAAGGGGACACCATGGACATGTTCGGTCTAGTAATACAGGGCAAATGGAGGGGGGGAAAAAAGAAAAAACATAATTATGATTCAGATAGAGTCAAGAGAGGCAGACTACACACCATCCACAATATGCATAGACTTCAGATAATTAGATCACAAATGCAGAATATTATGTTCAAGAAAATCCACAACGGAATTTTAAATGTGCATTTATGTGAAGCAAAAATCATATAGAAACAATCAAATTGTGTGAAAAGGTCACTTCGCATAAAACTAAATTCATCCTAGGATGGCCATGTCACTGCTGGAATGGAAAGACCACAACAACCTATGAAGAGATCAAATTTCAAGCATCAAGTATAATCAAGATTGTTACCAATTGGACACTAAAGAAATAGATGTCCAAAATGTTCACATTCAAGAAACGCTTGTGCCTTAATTACAGTACAGACAATGAACAAGAACTCTAACAGGTAGCTTCCAGTGAGGAGAATAAAATGTTAAAAGGCCAGACACGTGTAGGGGGGCCAAGGAGACAAAATTTAATCCATTTACCTACTAAGTTCAGGGACAGCAGGTTACTATTGTATAATTATGTTCAATAAGCATATCATTGTATTCAATGCCTCCTACAAGTAGCTCAGTCCAAATCTGAGAAATACCATTGACTCTTGTTAGACATTTCTAATGGAAAAATCCTCCACCAGAATAATCCTTAATAGGTATTCACATTCAAATTGTACTTATTTGATCACTTCTTTAAACATATCTTTTAATATATATCAACTGCTATTTGCAGTCAAATGCTGAAGAGATATACCTGGGCATTCCCAACAGAAACAAAAGAGGCATTATCAGCATTCCCGTTAGGTAGGCTGTCAGCACTTCCACTGGGTGTACCACTTCCGCTCATATCCAGTTGACCGCCATTACTCTGTCCAATCTGAGAAACATCCTTTGAATTTGTTTGGGGGACATGAGAGGCATCTGAGAAAGTTCCACTCCTTTCTCTTGCATCAGTCAATTCAAGCTGAAGTTGTTGTATATGCAGATGAAGGCGTTCCATCTCACCAAACTAGATAAATAATAATTCTATCAACCTCATGATCACACAGAACTAAATAGATTCTGGACAATACTAAGTTATGGCTCCAAGAAAAACAGTGCACATTATAAATGGAATGCAAGTTCAACAAACAAGTATCAAAGTAATGCTATGGTTAAATAAAATTAACCTGTCTTTGACAACCAAGCCAGAGCTGGTTATACTGTTCTGTGCGTTCCCGAAGTTCAGCTTGGAGTGTATGATTGGTGGTTGATTGCAGTGCATCCATCTCCTGGACACGACTAATCCAAGCCTGAGCCTCCCTCAGTTGTTCATCTTTGAAAATGATAGTTTCTTGAGCAATTCTATTCTGAACAAATTGAGAATTTAAACCAGTCAGAAGCAAGGTACAAAACCCACAACGCATCATGTTCTCAGTACTCAGCAAGAAAATAAAATGGAAAAACATGACACAGGGGACCATAAATCAAATTCAGAATATATTTCTTAGAAACATATATATTTGGCAAAATATAAAGTAGCAAAACAATGTACTATAACTGTCTCGATCATGTTACTCTAAAGAGAATCATACACAGACCTGGTCCTGCATCTCCATAAACTGTCGTTCTTTTTCTTGAATGTGCTCCTGAAGGTCATGGATTTGTTTGATATGTTGAGCTCTTTCAGCTTCAGAGCTATCCCGCTCTCTCCTGAAAAATGAGATAAATAGGAGTCAAAGTCAGATTAATGCTCCCATCTAAGCAGGAAACAGTCTTTTTGTAGCATCCTCTCTTCTTCTGTTTTTACCTTTTCAATTTTTTCCAAACAATTTCCTGTTTCACTTGTACAGAGGAAGAAAAACCCCTAGACAAATCTTAAGTAGAAATTGAAAAGCAAGCATTTACAATATTACATGACTGCCGCAAATACAAGAGGATTATGTCACTTTGTTTCCTTGAACTCCTCGAAAAGTCTAACGTGACATAACTAATGTCTTGAAGTTCATACCTGTATGTTTGCAGCTCTTTGCTTTGCTCTCGAAGAAGATCCTCTTTAGCCCAGACCTGATAAATTATATAAGAATGCAAGAATTAGCAAAGAAAGCACCAACTACTCCAGCCCAAACCAAAAACAATGTATCTGCACTCCCGAAATGAAGAATCCCAAACCAACCGCTTCATTGTCTAATCTGATTGCATGCAACTCCCTGTCCTTCTCTTCAATCATCCTCTCCAACTCAATTATCCTCTGTTCCTTCTCTCGCAGTTGCTCCTTCACATCCAACGGGAAGCATAATCAAGAATAAGCGAAAAAATTGCATGGCAATGCAGATAGATCATCGTCCGGATAAACATACAGATCTGTTTAACAAATAAAAATACAAACCTGAAGTTTGATGTTGGCATTTGCATGATCTTTGATCTGTGCATCATAAGTATTCCTCATCTCCATTATCTCCCCTCCGGCAATGAGCTGAGCACGAATATCAATCTCCATTTGCTGTAACTCTTCTCTTTGCTTTACAACGCTGTGAAGTCGCTGCTGCAGAATATCATTGTCCAAACTTCCATCAATTGTTACAGAACAGAAGTCCACATCAGCTGGCTCTCTGCCCTGCTGCACCTTAAGAATACACGAAATTACCTTCATTTCTCACTTGCATTCACAACTAGAAACAGCAAATTGAAAAAATAGGGGGAAGGGAGTGGGCAGGAAACTCTAATTCGTCAGAACACATTCCTTACCTCGTATATCAACCTCTCGTCCGATTGCCCTAACTTTGAACGCTCCAACTCCTGCACCATTTATTTCATAAACTTGTCTAGAATTGAAAAAAAAAATACTACTAATAACAATAAACGAAAGTCCAGGCAAAAGATAAGTAATCCAAACAAGCTTTCGAAGGGAAGAACACCTCGTTACTTGAGTTTCGAACCGATTGTTCGGAGACAGCTCGCCACTCTTTTCGAGAAGGCTGCGACGAGTTTATCGCCAAAGAAACACCGCGCCCGGCGGCAGCAACACCCGCCGCGGCCTCCATTAACTGAATCTTAAAAGTAGTAAGAGTCCTCCAACTTCTGAAACCCTAACTTCCCCCCCACCCCAAAACCCTTCTGGGTACAGAGAAAAAACAATAAGTAATTAAAAAGAAACAAAGAACCCTAGAATACGCGACGCAAATGCAATCAACAATCTATCAAATGAATAATGAAAAGTTATAGTGAGTGAGAGACGAAATCGGACTGCATCATTAGCATCACTCTCATTCTTACTCTCTGGGATGGTGGATTTTGGACTTTGAAGGGTGTTTATTTGGGGGATTTTAACTTTTAAGGGATTGGGATTGAATTCATTTATTTTAGTAAATAAAAATACTTAAAAATAAATTGAAATCTGATGGTAAAATACCCCAAGAAAAATATCGTTGACGACAAACCGAAATTTGCGAGAGATGGATGTGCTGCTGTGCGGAGGGGTGTTGGATACAGGCAACACTCCCGCGTTTTATTGGAGCACTGTGAGATTACCACTTATTATCATGAACGCTCCTATCTGTGCGTGTATCATACGCCTTCATAAAAGGGCGGGAAAATGGGAGAATATTTATATAGTCCTTACCCTTTATGTTTTGACAATTAAGGTACTTACTTATTTTTTTCAAGTTTTTAGGTCCTTACCTTTTTCTATTTTTGAAAAATATGTCCTTTTTCCAGATTTCAAACAGAGTCAATGCCAAATTTAAGTTTTGAATTGTACAATCTGTCATTTTATTGTATCTATTTTGAAAAATTAGTGAATTTAATCTTTAACTTTTCAATTTTTAGTAATTTTAATCTTCCATTTTAAATTTGTAAACTTTTTTTTTATAATTTTGGTCCTTATGCTTTCATATAAAAAAAATTTGGTCCCTAATATTTTTATAATCAAACTATTTGGTCTCTTTCACATGATTATATCCAATTAAAATTTAAAATAACATTGAACATGAGTTGTGGTCAACCTATGGGTGCAAACTATCACTTTGTTCTACCCAATTTTATTAAAATGAATTTTCGAAAATATAAATAAAAGAAAAAAGGCATAAAAAAGTAAATTCAATCATGTAGTTTTAACTCAAGCCTTGAACGTTTTGAGCATTATTAATAAACTTTTTATTTAATTCAATCACGACAATCAATATATTTAAACCACAAATATAGTGTTGTCCAAATAGTTTGCTCGTAATTCACATGTCATATAAAACATGCTTATTTGAAATATTTATGTGACTTCTCTCACTTTATATGTTTCAACCAAATATTATTGTCTCATAAAACACATAAATAAGATTTACAAACTCCATCATTTTCCAAAGACAATAATCAACAAGCTCAATAGAATCAGTGATTTTCTACTTAAGAGGTTAAATTTCTCATTCTTGTCATTCATGGTCTTCCCTAAGAATTTGCTTAACAATATGGTGTTCGTTAATAAATTAAAAAGGCTTGAAATTATCCATTTATGATTAATACATTTGGTTTTTTTAGTTAAATTATAGTAAAGTGAGGATTTGTTTTTACATATGGTTAATATTATTTGTTATAATCATCCATTTTGAGAATTTGTTTTCTAAGGAAAACAAACTCAGCTCAAGTTCGACATTAACTTAAGTTTGAATTAGATTTAATCACATTAAATTGATCAAGTAATTCAATGATAAAAATGTTTGGAACAATATATATATATATATATATATATATACCAAAATTACCAAAAATAAAATGTTTGGAATCAAGTTCACCAGTTTTATAAAGTAGGAACTAAGGTTAAAAAAATAAAAATGCCACGAACTAAATTCACTAATTTTTCTAAATTATATACATTGAAATGGTGATTGTATCATTTAAAATTTAAGTTCAGCATTGACTCTTGTTTGATTCGAACGAAATTCGACAAAAAAAATTAATTGTCAAAAAAAGAAGAAGTTAAGAACCTAAAATAATGAGAGAAAAAAAAAGAGTAAAGACCTCAAGTGCAAAAACAAAAAAAAAAGATACATAAACTCACCAATTTTCGGAGATCATGGCTAATTTATAAAGCTCATAAAAAAAAAAGAAAAAAATTGGGAACGTGTATCAGAACCATCTTGATACGCGTGTATCTTAGGTTGGGTGGAAGATACTTTATGAGGTCGGGAAATGGGCCCGAATAGGCTATCGTTGTCTTACTTGGTCAATTTGGTTTTACAACACCAGTGGCAGGGAGTTGGAATCATTGGCTGGTCAACAATCAAGCGACGCTATACGAATTTTTCCTGGCAAATGGGTTGTACTTGGTCACTTGGGTGACATTTTTTACCCACCTTTGTTTCCACCACTTTATCTGAACTGCTTATCTTAAAAGCATACAGTATTTATTTTAATATATATATATATATATATATATATATAAAAGAAGAAAAGAAACTGTCATACATTATTTATTTTAACTATTTTATTAATGATTCTAATATACATGACTTATTTAATAATCAATCCCTTTAAAAATTAATGTCTATATTTATATTTATATTTTAGTTTATTAAAAATTGAATATTTATTTTTAAATTCATATACTTTTTATTTAAAATTTCAAAAATAAACTGTTTAATTTAAAAAAAGTATATATAACTAACTCATGTTATTAACTATTTAACAACTTAATTTAATAAATTTATATTTCACTAACTCATAAATCTCACAATATATTATATTATGATAATTTGATAAAGTAATTAAAATAAAACACTTTTTATTAATTTTGAACTAAAGTAAAAAACAGATATTTAATTTCGAATGAATATAATATTAAATTATTACTTAATAAAATAGTTTAAAAAATGTCTTCAAACTATTTATAACTCTTCAATTATATATATATATATATATTCACAAAATTTTTATATCATTTATATTTTATTTATATATTTATATTATCAATTATTTATGATTATTCGATCATATATTTTTATCTTTAATTTTATCATTTCATGCCCTTAAACTACTTACGATTTTTCAATTATATCATTTATATATGTAACGGGAATATAAAATCATCATACAAATTAATTAATTATATAAATAGATAAAATAAAATATAAATTATATAATTGAAATTTTTTATATAAAAAGATAAATGATATAATTATTTATAATTGAATAATTGAAAATAGTCTGAGAGTATTTTTCACAATTTCTCCATTTACAAATCACAATAATTTTACAGATATTTTAGACGTTTTTCATTTTCTTGTCTATTTGTGTCCAAATGATGCAAAAGGAATCTTAAAGTAGTTATTTGGTTTACAAAATTAAATGTTGTTCTACTTCATTGAAAATAGGTGGTACCTCGAAGGTAATTTTAGCATTAACCCATTAATTTTATGATGTTTTTGGTAATTAGAATTTTGACGTTTAAATGGAAAAAAAAAAAGAGAGACTACTTTTAAATTATTGATGTATTTGAGAAAATAAAAAATAAAAATACTCAATGGACAATAACTTTAACTACACGTAGTCATTTTAGGAGATGCCACCATAGTTTTTCTTTTTTCTCTATATTCTAATTCCACCCGTCAGGCTTCTTTTTCTTATTCAATCATACTATTCAATCTCGTTCTTTGTTCACATTATTACACTATCATTATATACATATATATATATATATATATATATATAATTTTTAAAAAATTATTTTTTGATGAAAAAGAGTATCATTACATGCAAGCCACCAAAGATATGACACTAACATTATATATTTATATGCAGCCCACTAAAGAGAAGGGTGGAGAGGTGAGGGATTTTTACTGAAAGGAGATGAAGGAGGAGAGTGGATTTTACCTCCACTTTAAATCCCCCCTACTTTTGGAGGGATAAGAGGTAATTTCAGTGCAAATTTTACTCTCCTCCTCTTCCACTTTTAAACCAAGCAAAGTGTTTTTAAATTAAATAAATAAATAATCAATCAAATTCACTAATATCATTTTTCATTTGTATAATTATATACATCAGATGAGAGAATGATACCTATCAAGTTCTACAATCTCCTTCTTCAATTTTTTTTCCTTTTTTTTTTCTTCTGAAAATGGGATATTGTATTAATGGAAGCAAATGAGTACACAATGTTCATCCCGAGTCACAACTCTGGTTAACTTCTTCATTTACATTGCTATACACAATGGAGAAGAGGATGATGTTTCTTTAAATCTCCACTAATCTCCAATCTTCAATTTATTTTTTTACGTTTAAAAATAAATATTTTATTTACATGTCATAAAACTATTTTTAAAAATGTCAATTAAATTGCCCTATAAAATAGGCACGTGAATATAATTCACAAAGTTTCTTTGAAATTTTAAACGGGGATTTTGCATGGAAAGACATTATTTAATTCATAGAATTATAACAAAACAATCCTTAAATGTCTTTTAACATAAGGGTTAAAGTTAAATCTTTGATACTTATGACCAAACTATTTATGCGTTTTAGCAAGTATGCCAAATAATTATCACACAATTAAGGGACCAAATTGTAACCTCATACGCAAGACCGGCCTAACCGCTGCACCCCAATTTACCAGCCTTATTTTTTCTTTAAAAAATATCAAATTGGTAAAAAATAAAAAGCAGAAAAGGGATGAAATAAAATAAGACTAAGCACGATATTAGACTCGAAATTTTAATCACGAACAACAAAACTCTCTTATCATTACATGTAATTTGACGATTAATTGACCATTATTTGTTATTTTATCCCTCATTGAAAAAGAAAAAAAAACTTACATTGAATTAAATAGTTGGCACATTCAAATATTGCCACCAGCCGAATTAAACTTAAACATCTTAATTAGTAATCAATTTCCACCACCACGTGCCAATATTAAAACCCTCCAATTAATAACAATTGAAAAAGTTGTTTGGACTTTGGACAATAAATGGTGCCAAATTATTCATTTAAGAATTCCTAGATAATTAGTTTTTTTTTTTCATTTATAAAATTGATGTTCCCAAATAGTATTTGAAATCTATTTTCCTAAAAAAAAATTGAAATACATAAATTATTCTTTATATCATGCAATTTTTTTATGATTTTCATTTTCTTTCCTTAAAAAAGGGGTTAACCAAGAGGAAGGGACAAATAATTCCCTCCATTACTGGTAAAACTCTCATACATATAGTTCCCTCCATTGATCTTTAAACTTCCAAATTAAAAGTCAAAACTAGCTTTTATTTGAGCAAAACAGGGCAAATTGACTAACATATTATATTATCTTCTTGGAATAGGTCATTGTGCCAAAGAATGGAACTGCTCCTTTAATCACAGATTCCTAAAGTACTTACAAACCCCCCCCCCCCCTATTAAGTTTCGTCAACGGAATAACAAATTTAGCTAACTCCTACATTAGTCGGTGGTTGTAACAAAAGCCTTTGCTTAAATTTTGATGGAATCCAAATTGGTTAGATAATATAACTAAAAGTCGCAAAAATAAATAAGTATAACATAAAAGACTCAATACAATACGACTTGAGTCTATGATGTTTGTCCATTTATTCTTTATTTTGTTCTTATTATTTATAATTGTTTCCCAAACATCCTTTGACCATAATATATGTGGGAGTAATACTAAATCTTTAGACTTTAGCGATAAAAGTTTGAATATATATATATATATATATATATATATATATTGTGTCAAAAGCCTTCCATAGCACTGATCTTTTTAAAAATATTTTATTTATTTAATTTGGAATTGAGATTTAGTTATTGGATTTGAATAACAATTTTTTAAGAATTTGATGTCATATTTTAAGAATCTGATATTATGGATAGTATTATAGTATAATATAGTTAATGTACACATTCTCATGTATCCTTCGGCATCTATAAGTTCTGCGTCCTAGCCTTCTAAGGGGTTAGTTTGACGCTGGTTTGAATTGATCCAGTCTTGGATACAATACGAACCAAACTACCGGGCACTTAATCTATTTTTCAGTTAATATAGAAATGGGTTTTTATTAAATATTAAGAAATTACCTCTTAATTTATGTTTAGTTAATATATAATTGAATTTTTCATTTTAATTTGCATTTCATTCGTTATAAATTATTTTAAAAAAATTTGATTCTATTTTAATTTCTAGTGAAGATAAAAAAAAAAAAATTTGTTGGGACGATTCTCACTTACTTACATGCATATTTATACAGATTACAATAAGCTATCGAAGACTTTTATACTCGTCAATCATTAAAAGTTTTGAACTGAAATTAAATTAAATTTATAAATTAGTAACATATCTACAAGTATTACTATTTTCATAGTAGACTCATTATATAATTTGGTAAATTGCTGCTAAAACATTTAAAATTACCATTTATATTTCACCACATTAAATGATAATATTAGCAATCATAATAGAAAAATATTCAAATCTTATAGTAGTTTAAAAAAAAGAAAACAAAACTCATTGTTACTATATTAAAAAAAAAACATTTTTACCTTTTCCTCACCAATCAACTTATTTTGTTTTATTTACCAAAAAAAAACCTATTATGTTTTTTTCGCTTTTATTATAACTTAAGTGCAATTATGTGAATTAGCAACTGAGCTCTTTTTTTTTTTTTGGCATCATTGTAGAGATTCTTCAGCAGACGTGTAGTTTAAATAATATCAAAATTTCAGTATACAGCAGCCAAAATGTCTGGGGACAATGACAATATAGAGTGAATGGCCATAGCCATGACTTAACGTACTGCCTCAATTCTATAATATAAGTTTCTTATTTCAAAATATAAAATATTTTTATTATTTTTATAATTATTTTTTAAATTTTGTTAATATTATCTATATTTATTTTATTTATCATATTAAATGATTTTAATTTCAATAAATAAAATATATAACAAATGAGAGGGTATTTTAGTACCTCATCAATATGTATGTAATTCCTTTTAATATATTTTTTATATTCAAAATTAAATGTTCAATATTCTTAAATCAACATATTTTTCATTTTAAATTTTACTGATAATTTATTTAATTTAATTATATGCATTCCAATAATTAATGTTTCTTACAATTAACGTAATTAATACTCTCTTTATCCCATTAAGATAAGCTTCTTTTTTTTTTCATCCGTTCCAAATTATAATCAATTTTTTATTAAGGATATTATTTAATTTTTAATTATCTAAAATATTTCTATTTAACACGCTTTATTATTATAAAATTTATTTTCAAATTATTGAAACACTGCACATTAAGTTGAATATTTAATTTGTCAAATATAATTGTATAATTTTTTATACACCGAAAGTCAAATTTATATAGATTTTCATATAATTAAATTTAAATTTAACTAAATTTTAAATGCAAAGTGAAAGGATAAAATAGAAAAATTATAAAATATTTTATAATTTCAATAATATTAAATATATTTTATTAATTTATGTGAAAAATGTCTATTTAAAATAAAGAGAGTAATAAAAATAATAAAATAATTTGTCACAACTTATTCTTAATTTTTTTAGAATAAGCAAGCAAACGTATCATTTAATTATGGACGTACAGTTTATTTATTTGGAACCTAGGAAGGAATGAATGTAGTTGTTTTCACTTCTCAATACAGCATACTCGACATTTGAACCCGTTGATCATTAAATTTTCCTCGGGACTGCCTCCCACCTCTCCGTGGCTATTATAGTTTCATCTTTTATTATGTCATTCCCTATAATGGTTACATCTACACCAATTTCCAACAATATATCTTGGTAGAGTTTGTTTTAGCAAGATACAATATAGTCCTTTCGTTCCATTATTAAAATGTTTTAAATAATCTTATATAAATTTAGATTTTTTTTGTTTATTATTATACATTTATATATATGTTTTTTAAAATTGTTCTTTCAAAAAAAAATAATGATTAATTTTAAAAAATATACATAATAACATTAAAAAATAAAAAACATATATTATAATTATAAACAAAATATTTTATTTGATTGCGTCTTATAAAAATAAAGTCATGTAATATATAGATAGGTCTTTATTGGATAAGAGTATTAGTACTAGTGTACTACTTTTTCTTTTAAATTTTATTCTTCCCCATTTATTTGGTCTTGCCAATAATCTCACTTAAATAGATATACCATTGGTTTAGAGGAAAACAGGATTGAAATTTCACAATCATCTCAAACAATAGAAAATAAAGTGATTTCATTTTTCTCTTTTAACACTTTTTTTTATTTAAAAATGAAACATTATTAACCAGAAAATATTTTAAGGTATATATATATGTATACGTCAACTAATTAAATGGCACATGATTGATTACATTTCATTTTAAATGAATCGATCGTATATTTTGGTTGGACAAAGTAGTTGCGCTACTTCGCACATGCAACTAATTAAAAAGGGTTGTTAAGATCCATACCCAAAAAGGATAGTGTTGTGAAGTTTACATCCAAGTTCAACTACCATATTCTTGATATGAAATCTGGTCTCTTCTTTTCGTTGATATCAAAGTTTGATTCCTCGGCGTAATATCTGAAGGGGAAATTTTTTATAAAAGAAAGTTACAAACAGTAAATATTCCTTGTTACCATTGAGGTAACTTCCGATATGCTTTGGCAATTAATCCAAATGAAATATGATAAAAACAAAAGGCCCTTCGCCACCCTCCTATATGTAATATGATCCCAAAACAAATTCCCCACCACCCCGGCGATGTTACCAAATAAGTGAAGAACATCTCTCTCTCATATATGATATACCAAAAAATCTCAATTAATTAACAAAAAATAATCTTTAAAAAAATATGTTATAGTATTTGTTATTAATACAATTATTGAGGTAGAATATTCTAAATTAATTAAATGTAAATTCTTCAATTTTTTTTAAATAAACGCTTCAATTAGAGACATTTTAATTTGAGACAAAATGAGTAAATTAAATTCGAAGTGGTCCAATTCCCGTTAATTCAGGGTAGAAATAATTTATGAGAGATTATTATATATTAGTATCTTTTTTTTTTCTTTTCTAGGAAGAGCATTGTTATATATACTATTAGTACTGCGTTACACTGGGAGAGAGATTAATGGACAGCAAGAGTAGTTGGATTTGATCATATTGGTAGGTCCACAAAATTAAGCAAAGAGCTCCCACAATAATTCAATATCATCACTTTAGTTGTTAGTTCCAGGTGGAACTCAACTTGATTAATAAGTTTTTATTTATTTTTCTCGTCACTTTGCATCTAAATCAATAACGTGCGATAATTGTTAGGCCGGCCTTCATACATTTTGATACATAATGCATTCAATTATAAAAAAAAGTTCCTAAAAAAGAAGTACATTGTGAAGAAGGTCCGTAATTGCGGATGTTAATATGTTCAAGGTTGTATTGTATAGGTAATGAATATTTAATATTCTTTTTTTAAATTTTTTTAATTGTTTTAAGTTAATATATAGAATGCAATATTCCTTGTATATAAATATATTTTTTTTGTTTAAAATTTTATAATTCATCTTTTTAATTTATGATATTTTTATTCTACTAGGATAATATATTATTATTCTTTTGAAATATTGATTAATTTTGATATTTTTTTAATAAATTTTTGTCAAGTCACTAATGAGACTTTAATATTGGAGCTGAGGGAGTACCCAATATATTATTTCATCCATAATTTTTTTATAAGATATTAGAAGCAATTTCACATATCAATACAATATTTTAGTTTTGATAACACTCTTGTTTATTTTGTATTAAGAATAAGATAGATAAAAATAATTTTTTTTTGAGAATAATAAATAGAATAAGTATATGAATAGAGAAAAGTCTTTCCTATTAGTGAATAAGAAAAAGATGAATAGAAATTAAATCCACTTATTCAAAATAAGGAAAAAAATAAGACAATATTTGAAACAAATAGTCAAGAATATCTAAAAAATCTAAAAAAGTAGTAAAACATTTTATAAACTTATAACCTATCTCATATAAATGGGTATAGAATATTTTTCAAATTTCTCAAAGAACTCAATTATTTTTTAATTCTTTTAATAAATAGTCATTAATTTTATCAAAAGAACCAAATTTGAGGAAATGAGACTGTAAAAGGTAATAGTTTTTTAAAAGAATCAAAATTAACATTGGCTAATGAGAAATCAATATAAGTAATTGATAAATCAATATTATTATAAAAAAATGAAACCAATTATTTAAATCATTGATTTGAAATTCAAATCATTAATGTGAAAGTTTAATTGCAAAAAAAAAAAAAATTAAAATGTTTTATTTATTTAAAAAGATGACATAAAAAATTAAATACTATGTTATTTTCGACAGAATGAGTATTAATTTATAATCAAATTAAGATATATAGCATTTTTTTAAAACCTAAATTAAGATATATACTTAACTAATAAAAGGCAAATAAAAGTAGTAAAAGAAAAGAAAAAATGATTAGCACAGTAAAATCTTTTGTCTCGTGTCTGAACAGCAACATTTACGCAAACTCTGACGTTAGGCTTAGTATTCAAAACTTTGAACTTTATGTCGACAATAAAAACCCATTTACTCATTGCCTCTCCTTCCTCTCTCTCTCTCTCTCGTCAACACTATATTTTTCGGCCATTTTTCAAACTCTTCACCTATATAAAAACCACCAAACGCGCTTAAATTCTCTGAAGCTTCTTTGGCCGACGTCCGGGTTTCTAATATCTATCTACGTTGACCGTTTCATACTAATGACTCCACTTTGAACGATCGTCGCCGGAAAGTATTCGCTTCTGCGCTAATGGGGCATTGTTGTAGCAAAGACGTTTCTGTATCGGTGCACAGAGTAGATAATCCCATCGAAGCTGATTCTGTCACCGTCTCCGCTAGTGCTGAATCTGCTGCATCCAACCAGCAACGCCACCGGAAGCCGACGCACTCGGTTTCTCCAGGTCCACCGTCGGCGAATGGTCACTCCAGCAATAAGAGCACGCCAGCTCACTCTTTCGCTGCCAGTCCATGGCAGAGTCCATATCCAGCCGGAGTGGCTCCGTCGCCTTCTCCGGCGAGGACTCCCGGAAGGAAATTCAAGTGGCCTTTCCCGCCTCCGTCTCCGGCCAAGCCGATCATGTCTGCTATTATGAAGAGGCAAGGAGCTTCCGCGGCCAAGCCGAAGGAAGGTCCGATACCGGAGCATGGGGAGGGCGAGAGGCCACTTGATAAGAGCTTTGGCTATCCCAAAAATTTCGGGGCCAAGTATGAACTGGGAAAAGAGGTCGGCCGGGGGCATTTTGGTCATACATGTTGGGCCAAAGGTAAAAAAGGAGAGCTCAAGAATCAACCCGTGGCTGTGAAGATTATTTCCAAAGCTAAGGTGTGTGGTATGTGCTTGGAATTTCTGTTGGTATTTTTTTTAGTATTTGTACAGAATTTAGTAACCCTGGAAAGTAGCATATATGATTTTCTTCAGTTTTTAATTTTTTGAGATTTATGTAACTGATGCATTGAATATAAAAAGAAGAAACAAATCGTTCAAAAATCAAAATGTTGATGAGGTAAGTTCTTCCAGCGCGGATCATTTATTAATTTTCGTTTCTTTTTCTTCTTCCTGGTACAGAAAGAATAGAAGGATTTTAGATATCCTAACCAACTTGTATGATGTGTATATTTTTCTTACTGAATTAATTATAGTTCTCATTTGCATTAGTTACCTTGCAATTGTATTGTGATCCATTAAACTATACACAAGTTTCTATCTACATACTAAAAGCGTTTTTATCATTATTTATTTACTCTTTTGAATATTCTTGACTCAATTGGAATAACTTTCCATGCTATGTGAACATATGTAAGAGCTCACTTGCATAAATCTCACTTCAGAATATTAATCTATAGGTGAGATGGATAGGAGAACGAGATGCAACTGAATTAGTCAGGAATGCCATTTTGTGCTTTTATTGTTTCTTGACTGAGACGATGGATGAGATGACATTGGTCAAGATATCAATAACAATAAAAAATGCCTGCGAAGGCATGACATAAGAAATGCTCGAATTTGTTGTAACACGTTCACCCCTTTTCCTTTACCACTTTTTTCTAAAAGTTTTTGCCTGCTGAAGAGGTTAGCTTTAGAGCCTCCACTTGCTCCCTCCAAGTCAAAATTCCAGTCTGACAATTATGTCCTTAAGCTGGAGAAAAGATAAAAGGAAGAAGCAATTCTCATCTAGTAACTATGTCTTAAGACTAATCTAAGAAACAAGGAATTCATAAAGAAAAGCCAGCATAGACTTCCATTGAATCTTAGACTGACTGCATATGCAGCTCTTTTCATTATGCCTAAGGTCTCTGATGTTGGACATTCAGGCATCATTATCAGTGAAAAGTGGATCGGGGTTGACCTTTGCATGCATGTGTTTCAAAAACTGTTCCTCGATACAGTTTTGTACTTCAAGCAAATCTTTTGGAAGTTATCATGAGACAATGTTTTATTAGTTCTCTTATTCGCCACTGAAAAGTATAAGCTGATAATGAATGCATAGGAGAAACTTGTACCTATGCACTAGTATTAGCTTGAGTTGTTAACCGGAAATGATGTTTGCAGATGACTACAGCAATATCAATTGAAGATGTTCGCAGAGAGGTGAAGATTTTGAAAGCCTTGTCCGGGCATAGAAATATGGTCAAATTGTATGATGCATTTGAGGATACCAATAATGTCTACATAGTCATGGAGTATGTATTCTCGGCTTTATTTCAATGCACCATTCCTTGTATATTGAAAAATTGAGTTAAAATTCAATTAGTGACATTTTATTCTTTATTCACATTCTTAATAAAATAAAATATCTGAAACCATTTCACCGAGACCTCTATCTTGTAATAATTTGAAGGTGACCTCCTTGGTCTGGTATACTCTTTCTCCTTTTACTTTATTTAGGATAGGGTGTCATTATACTTGAGGCCAGGTTGCTACTGATTATGTTCCAGACATAAAGCTCTGTATTTATCTGTTTAGAAATGTGTTGATTTTGGCAGGTTGTGTGAAGGAGGTGAACTGCTCGACAGAATTTTATCAAGGTATTCAGTGTTGGCTTTGAAATTTGTACTTCTAATGATCATAGTTCATAGCTAGAATCATAATTGTACATTACTATGATTAATTTGCAGAGGTGGGAGATACTTAGAGAAGGATGCTAAGGGTATTGTGACTCAGATATTAGGTGTTGTTGCCTTTTGCCATCTTCAAGGTGTCGTGCACCGTGATTTGAAGCCAGAGGTATTGTTGTGATTTGGACATATAAAATGTTTGCAATTGATGAATTTGATAGCGTATCACAGTAATTGTTGTGAAATGAATTAGTTACATAAAATCATATGCACTAAGAGTAATTGTGTCAATTATTTGATTGGTCGGCAGAATTTTCTTTTTAGCACAAGGGATGAGGATGCTACAATGAAGATCATAGATTTTGGTCTATCTGACTTTATCAGGCCAGGTAATGGTTACATATCTTAATGATATTTCTACCTTAATTTCTTGCATTCCACAATTCATTAATCACATCAGTATCTACTGCTCGTTCTAAATTCATTTTTGGCAACTTTTCTTTGGTCACTCAAAGTTTCAAAATTTTGTGATTTTGTAAAGCCTTTTTAATTTCTGATCAGCCTGTTATATTGGATGCTTTTCTTTTGTTAGTAAGTTTTAAAATATAAAGTCAGGATATTATTTATCGAATTGGACCTTAATATAGCTATGAAACTCCTTCGCAGATTATTCTCTTGGTTTGTAACAAGTGTGATCAATCTATTTGTTTAAAAGAGGATTACTTTGTGAATTCTGAATCCTATGTTTCATGAATTGTTTACAGCAACTAGGTAGAAAATGACTTAGATTATTTTTTGTACATGGTAATGCCTGCATTCTTTACTAGGAGAATCTGTAACTATTTCAGGAAATTGCAGATGGAGAAGAACAATTTTTTATGTGCAATTTTGGTGTTTGCACGTCTATAGATTTATCATCTGCAGCAAAGGGAATTTTGTTTACAATAGCTACATGTAACAGCATAATTGTGGCATCAAATCTCGGTAGTAGAACATTTTTTCCCCTTCCAAGTAATATAAATCCTAAATTAAATTGGAATAGAAGAAGCGATTTAGGTCTCCGTCGATTTGAGTTTAATCTGAAACTGCAGTTGATTTTCATGACAATTTTATTTCAAAGGGCTGACCTTCATCCACACCTCAATTTTCCAACAGTTAAGACAAGCATGAGAACTGGGCTGCTACTACTCAATTTAATCCTCTGGAGTTGCAAGTGTTGATTATATTCTGCTTTAATTTTGCAATGAGATTAGTGGGAATTGAAGTGGGTTCCCTTCTGCTATTTGTGGACATTTATATTTGTGCCAGACTGCTACTAGTCTTTTATATTTTATGATATTTACCTGCCTTTTATATTTGCTTCATTTTTCATTAATAATGACGTGCATTGATCTGCTTGTGTGCATTTTCAGATCAACGTCTCAATGACATTGTTGGCAGTGCATATTATGTTGCACCTGAGGTTCTTCATAGATCATACAGCGTTGAAGCAGACATTTGGAGCATTGGTGTAATAACATACATCCTACTCTGTGGAAGCCGTCCTTTTTGGGCACGCACTGAATCAGGAATTTTTCGTTCTGTGCTTCGAGCTGATCCTAACTTTGATGACTCACCTTGGCCTATAGTATCAGCAGAAGCCAAGGACTTTGTAAGACGGCTTCTGAACAAAGACCACAGGAAAAGAATGACTGCTGCCCAAGCACTGGGTAAGTTGTCATTGTATATATCAGGAACTGCACATGGCCTGAGGGGAAGAGAAAACTCCCTTCGTGCAAACCTGAATATCCACTTACATAAATGAGAAGGATAATTATTGTCCAAAATTTAATTTTTCCATTAAGTACCACATAACCTCTATAGTTTAAAGGATTCATTCCTACTACGGCATGGGTCCTACTATTAATTACATTAATAATAAGGATAATAGAGTAACTTATGCCCTCTCCTTAATATTTGTAGTAAATCATAAGCTGATATTTAGTTTTGGATGGAGGGAGTAGTGTTCTGGCCATTCATAAGCTCTTCATGTACTTGTCTCTTTTAGACTAAAATAAAGCTGAAAATGCTTCAATATTTTACAGCTCACCCATGGTTAAGGGATCAAAACTGTGCTGTGCCTCTTGACATATTGATTTACAAACTAGTCAAGTCTTACATCCGAGCAACACCATTGAAGCGTGCAGCACTTAAGGTATCTGCATAACTTCTTGAAGTGACATTCTGAAATCGTATGAACAAGAATTTGGGATGCGACATTATTACTCAGACATTCAACCCTTGCAAGTATTCAGTTATGAAAACTGATGCATTTTGGTGCATGGTTTTGTTTCTCTACTTCTGCAGGCTATTTCAAAAGCTTTACCAGAGGATGAGCTCATCTACATAAGGGCTCAATTCAAACTGTTGGAACCTAAAGATGGGCTTCTCGCCCTTGAGAATTTTAGAATGGTTAGTTGTTGACTTGCACTTGATCTGACCTGTAATTACATGGTTTTATCTATGTTAAAATCTTACATCTGAAAGATGCTTTTGTGCAGGCTCTCATGAAAGATGCATCTGAGGCAATGAGGGAGTCTAGAGTTCCTGAAGCTTTAAATTTGGTGAGCTTCATTGATCACTTATTTTGTATATTGAGTTTCATATCTTACATTAAACAGAAGGGTTTATCTTCCCCCTCCCCCTCTTCTTGCTTTGGTCGTTCATTGATGATTTGGAACAACAATAAAAGCTTTCTTCCCTTACCACAGAAAGTTTTGCTGATTCTACTCCCAACTTACTAAGACCATCAGTAGCTTGAAAGAAAGTTGAGAGGAACGATATGCATTTTTCTTTGATTTGGTATAAGTGCAAATGAATGAAAAGATATGAAAGATGAGTGCTTGCTCTTAATGGTTAGCAAATGTTAGAAAGCCAAAACAATTATCTGGATGAGATAGTATAACAAGTGACAAGTAAAAAATCTATATAGTATTCTTTTTATATGCCTTTTGGCAGAATTCTAAACCTGAAGATTAGGGGAATTTTATTTTATTTTTTGTGTATGACTTTCAAAAAATAGTGGGCTGATGGTTATACAAGCAGCATCCAGGAAAAGTTGTTGATTTTGGACAGAAGCAATTTTCCTATTGCTTCACTAGTTTGAATGATGTGACTTGTTTGTCTCTGCTGCCTTTGAAGTGCATCGTTCACTATTTGTCATGTGCCTTTTGTTTTCAATGTTTTACATATTCAAATTTCTTGATTGATTGATCAATACATATCTTTCTGTAAGGCCATAGCACTGCCATGGATTGCCACTTGTGTTTCGCAATTACCCTTTATTTGCAATTCTGATGGGATGCCGAGACATCATTGTGTTTATTCTCCATTATAAAAACTGATAATGAATTTTTCTGGCATTTAAGTTGGAACCTTTGTCATATAAAAAGATGGATTTTGAAGAATTCTGTGCTGCTGCAATTAGCGTATACCAGTTGGAGGCTCTTGAATATTGGGAACAGATTGCAAGCACTGCATTTGAGTATTTTGAACAAGAAGGGAATCGTGTTACTTCTGTTGAGGAACTAGCAAAGGTAAAGGAGGCAATATAACATCTCTCCAAGTTATGATTGTAAAAGCACTAGATTTTTAGTGGCTTTTCACCCATTGGCATTCTTCCATGCAGGAAATGAACGTTGGCCCCGCAGCTTACTCTTTACTCAAAGACTGGATAAGGGAAATCGATGGCAAACTCAGTTTTCTTGGTTTTACTAAGTTTTTGCATGGCGTTACACTGCGTAGTTCTAATACAAGACACCATCAATAGCCATTCTCTTTTAGTACATAGGATGGGGTGAAAGAGAAAAGGACCAATATTTTTTAATTTATTTGGATGAAAGATGTGCAGAATTGAGAATTGGGATGTTGTAGAAATGATCAGATAATGAACTCTAATTGCTGTGTCGCACAACATATAATTTGGACATGCTTGAGGGATACGGATGTATTAAGATATCTCTGGTTGAAGAAGAAAAATGAGAACATGGCTTGTAATCCTCGTTTGTGGGCATTCTTTTATTCAGGTTTCTTGATTACTTAGGTCTCATGTTAGTTTTCTTGCAGCTCTTCTCTTCAATCTTTTAAATGACTACGAGTCTACGATTACTGTTAGAACATTTGTAGAAATTGAAACTTAATGTTCATCAGTATTCTGAAATAAATATTAAAAAATTCTCTTTTCAATAAAGGAGGTATTGCGTTTGGATAAGAAATAAGAAATTTATGATTGATTAATTAAGATTTTAATATGATTTTTTTTAGTTTTATATTAATAATATTATAAAATGTATAAAATATAGTTAATAAGTTATTTCAGTGTGTGATTTAAATTATAAAGTATTAGTAAAAGTTTGGTTTTGTGAATATGTGAGATTTATACAGTAGGGTCGTGTGAGAATTTGAAATTTAATTGTGATAGAAAATTTGAAGGTAAAAAGTGTTTTGAAAAAAAATAATAATTGTAGGAGATTGGAAAAGAGTTTTGAAAATCTCAAGCAAATATAAATTTTCCGTTATAATAGACTGACAGCTTCGGAAAATTCTTTTAGAATAGCTTTGTCCAAAATCTCAGTATGCTGTTTAATTTATTTCTTTGTATCATTATAAAACTAGAGTAGTGGGACAAGGTCAAGTCAATATGCTATATATTTGGAATCTTGCAAAAAAAAAATATATATAAGATTAGTAAATGATGATTTTGAATTAAATACCGGTAATTGCGACAACGATCTAAACGGATGCAAAGACTATCCATACAATATTTTTTAACTTTTAAGATAAGATTCCATCTATATTGAAGAAGGTTACACATAAGTGAATATGTTTTTTTTCCAAATACATAAAAGTCATAATCCAAGTTGAATGAGAAAATTGAACACGATCTTCTTTATAAATCATAAAGAAAATATAATTTTTTAAAATACGTAAATTTATGAATATCGTTTTATATTTAGAAAATACGGATCAACTCTTACTCATAATATTGTTTAATTTCAAATAAATAAAATCATTTGAACAGTATTGCCCACTTCACATTATATTCTTCCCTTCAGGGAAAAAAACCACAGCATTGGCAATTACGTTATCCATAACTCTTGAATCCCACTTCCAAAGAAATTAAACACTCCTTTCTCATCAGTCATCCCTATTAACCTACTTATCTATCAAGAACCAATGCAGTTTTTTTTTATAAAAAAAACATACATAATGGCAAGGAAATTTGTAACTATCATGGTGAAGATGCAAGACAGCTGCAGGATTAAGATTGAGGTATGTTAATTTGACATAATTTTGTTAACAGAGAAGTCGCCATTAGTGGAGGACCGTGACATTTGACCTGACCTGTAGAGCACTATTTGGGTGGGGTTACATTTGCCCACTTGCATTTCTCTTTTGATTTAATTCTCTTGTATTTAGAACCATTTACGTACGACTAATTCGAAATTTAATTTGAAGTTAATTTAAATGGAAATTTTCACTGATTCATACCCACTTATATTCCTCTGTTTAACCAACTTCGTAATGACAAGGAAGCGATAGAAAGTTTACACAATACGGCCAGAAGAACCCGTGAAGCATGTAAATGTTACGGGGCTAAATTTAGCACTCCCCCCCCCCCCCCAACAACACACATGTACTTTTTCCTTCAATGATCTGCTTTTTAGGACTAATTAAACTTTGCAACCTTCCCAGATTTCCCAGACAATCAATTAAATTTGTGTGCCGGGCATAAAACAATCTATACTAATTAATCATAAAGTTTTATTGATCGCGACAGGATAATGGTTAGAATAATGCTAAGACTAATTGTGATGATCTGTTCTCTTTATGTATATTAATGTATAAATTTAGTCAAAATCTTTAATCAGTTAATATATAACTTGATGATTAATTAGTTTATAAGAAATCGAGAATATACGGAGGACTTAACTTGATAAAAAAAAAAATCAACTAAATTTGTGATTTCATGATCCAAAATTTTTTTGGGGTGAGGAGACAGCATAGGGAACAGGTTTTTTCAGCAAGCATGTGATCCACTCAAACCAAACCGCCCAACATCAAACTTTCACTTCTCCATGAAATCAGCAACATCATTCTGGGTTATTAAGCATTTAGGGATCTTTCCCGTGACGTTTGTAGCTGTGCTTTGAAGTTTGAACTACCAGTTGCAAATTGTATTTCACACTTCTACACTCAAAAGACTAACAGTACAGCCGTCATTACCCATGCCAATACCAGAAAAGTCATTTTAAAGACACGGGTGGAATTTGGAAATCAACTTACTTTGCTCGAGGGATTTGGGATCCTGTCCTTCGTCCTAAGGTAAGATCATTTACTAGCTCCGCAAATTGCAATGTCTTGTTTGGCCCAGATGGCTATAGACATTTATATATATATATATATATCCCTCTGGCCCTTTATGAGTGGAAATGATGTATATTTTAATGTTTTCGCTATTTATAAGTCTGTTTTATAATTTTTTATTAATTCTTTCTAATATTAGTTCCGTTGATGATGGGAGATTGATTAATAGTTGGAGGCAGAAAATTTTAATAAAAATAAAGACATAATAAGTATGAATATTTTAGAAGAAAAAAATTTGCATACATAAATTTTGATGAATTAAATGGGAGCAATCATTGCATTAAAAATTAGTGGTATGTTGATTATCTATACAAATTGAGTGGTGGAGCCTTTAAGTGCAATTGTAATCCAAATTATGATTGATATTTGTCTCAAAAGGGTAGGCTTAAGACATGATGGAAAAAGTAATTGATGAGTCTTACGTGAAGATGAGGTAGGGGCATGTGAGAAGGCCAAAGATTTCAACAATGCCAGAAAATCATGAGGACCCATATGCGGAAGCCTTTTTCTTTGTAATCAAGGAGGAGCCTCAGCCAGGGGAGAGGTTCATTTCTCAAGTCAAAAAGCCAAATGTTATGGCAAAGGGGAGCCACTAATATGTAGTATAGTATAGATAAAGTCAAGAGTCATTCTCCCACTTTCTAGGGAGATGGAGAAATTCTCAAGAAATTTTATATTCTCAGTAGTATTCTTGAATTTGTCTGACTGAAGAAACACGCTAAGATGTTTACGAAAGTTGTTTACAGTTCATCTTACCGTTAGAAGAAATAAACAATCATGATTTTAGCGACCTTTCAAGATTCTTTCTTCTTCTTCTTCTTCTTGAATCTGGAAGAGTTCATTCGCGATTTGTTTCCACCAGAAACGTGTTAGGCAAAGCTTTTCTCATATACCGACTGGATTCTTATTCTTTATTCAAAGCACAAAATTAAATTGGGTATTGGGGCGTGTTATTTGCGCTATCTCCTATAGAAAATTCATGATTATATATAATAATTCAGTGCCTCTTATTTTAATAGTTTACTTTTAAAATTAGTAATATTTAATTAGTTGTGTATAATCTTAATGAATCAAAAGCTTGAGATGAATATTTTTTTTTTCAATAAATACAACGAAATTTGAGGTGATTTTTTTTTCTTTCTAATCTAGAAAACCAGTGATGGAGTATATTGTGTTTTAAGATTTTATATATAAAAGATTTGCTTGATAAGTTGTTTGACAATCAAAATAAAGCATGGTTACGATTATTTCAATTATGATTTGTAATTGTTTATGGATTGAACATTAAATATATATATTTATAATTTATTGATATTTTCTAATTATTGTATATTATAATAATATAGGTACCCCTTTAACAAAAGTAAATTTTTATTTACAATTTTCAATGATTCTCTTTATAAAGGTATAACAAGCATTGCAAATATAGATGTAAATAAAAAGAAAATCATAAAACACTAATAAGGAATGCTAACACCCTATAATTAATGTAGACATTTTACAAATCATGTTTAAATTGATATCCTTAAAAAAAATCAAGTTAATTAGATTTTCTTTAACAATCAAAAAAATTAAAAACATGTCAAATAATTTATATTTGACAAATGACAACCATGATAGCAAATTGCCCCACAACAAAGACATTAAAGTCAGATGCCAGAAATTTAGATTTTTTCTTTCTTTCTTTTTGTAAAGCAAATGTTGACCGCACAATATGAGTGCTGCAAAAAGAGAAATTCTTTAATTCATTTCATATAAAAAAAAGCAACTACTATTTGATAAGTATTGTCACAAGATTCTCTCCATATTATATATATATATATATAAGGATTTTCCAATCCATACATACGGCTGATCAAAGTTGGCACCAATCTCGCCATTCTTGCAAGTTGCAATAAGGGCTTTAAAGGCTAAATGAACCCAAAGAGGACGAGACACAACCGGAGTTTTGGGGGACTAAAGATATGTAACACGTGGAATTGGATTCATGCAATTTTATAAATAAAAGTCAATGTGCCAACTGTCTACTGCTAAGGTAAATAATAGTATTACTAGTATTGACATTTTGGTCTCAACTCTCAAGCCAGAATTCAGATCGAAGGAAAAAAAAAATTGAACCAAAATATGTCATGATCTCATTGCCAAGACAGGAGATTTAGTGTCAGAAGTACGAAATTTCAGTGCAGATTCATAAGGTCTTGAGCGCTAGGTGAGTACCAATCATGGGCTTGTGACAAAATACTGGGAACAGAGCACTATGATGATTGCTCTGAGCCATAATCGACATGCTAACTGCTAGGCTAAGGAAACAGGCCTAATAAGCCAAAGAAAAGACAGATATGGCGACGACAACATTCGATCAGCTAACAAACTTATGACATTACCATTAATAGTCTGGACACGAAAGGAGGCTCTCTCCAACCGCATTGTTTTATTTTTGGCGACCAAGTCAATAAAAACATTTAAGGCCAAAAGAAAGAAAGAAAAAAATCAAGGAAACAACACCTTCCCCACCGCTAACTGATTTTCATATAGCACCAGAAAAGTATCCTTCCCAACTACGGGACAAGGCATCAATTCAATTCATACTCAAATTCTTGAAAATCAATAAAATTTTGCCAAAAAACGAAACAATGTAATGATAATATCATTCATATCTTGATCTTTGAATTCGGTTCTGCGTGTATGAGTAATAACAAGGGATGAGCAAAATAACTACAAAACCAAAAGAAAATCCAAAAGATTTACATCATCATTGGGAATTGGCAGAAGTATCGCCTAATTAATCAAGAACCACACATAATTCAGGCCTTGAAACACCACGCGTGGTGGTTGTGATGGTGGAGCTGAGATTTTTCCTTATCAATTATACCTTGGACCTGTCGAAATTCCTCTACGTGACAAGGGATATTGATCGGACCTTTATGATCGAAACCGTATTCTTCCTCGGCTTCTTTCAAAAGCTGCATGAACAGGGGATGATTGATATAGATCACCGGTATGATGAACCTCTGTTGCTCTTCGCCTTGACCCACCATAATCGCAAGGCAGCCCTTGGGTATATCCCTCGGCTCTTTCTTCCCGCTTCCGCCGTGGTGATGGTGGTGGTGGTGGAAGTGCAGATGAAAATTGATCGTATGGTGCTGATTTTTATCCCCACTACCCATAATACCAAGATATTTTTTTACAAACAATAAAAAAAAAAAAGAAGAGGAAAATCAAAACAGAGAGAAACCCTCCTAGCCCTTTGCTTTTTCTTGCAAAAAGGGAAAAAAACTATTTGCAGAAAACGTTACAAGAAGAAGACAATAGAAAAAGGCCAAGGATCAGAAGCCGAAATGGCTAGTTTAAAGAGAGTAAATGAAGAATCTGTGAAGGACCTTGGAATGTTGCTCATGATATATTGCAATTGGAAATGCAAAGCATATAGGAAATCTAATTTATGAAGATTGGGTGAGAGGATTGAAGAAGCAGAGATAGAGGGGTATATATATATATAGGAATTTGTGTACACACATAAAATCTTTATTAAGGCTAAGTGGGGCAGAGGAGGTTACCTGGGCTTTTCTTGATTTATACACAAAAGGCGAGTTCTGGTCTGGTTCAGGTTCGAGATAGAGTAGGGAAAAGAAACGGCACAGCTCAAAAGAGCTGAAACGGTCATAACTTAATAGTGGAAGGGTAACTATGGAATTCCGTCTCTTCGAGGAACTGTAACTCCAATTTGACGGGGACCCGCTTTCAAACGCCAAATTGCTATTTACAGGGCACTCTTTCAATAATTTAAAAGGCCAAGGAAAAGGAATACACCATCACTGCTTCGAAATATAATAAGCCGGTTCTTTTTTTTTATTTTATTTTAGGAAACTTAACTAATTACTTTATTGCTTATCCTTATAAACTTTTGTTATTTTAATTTTAAAATATCTGACTAAAATTTTAAAATAATATTAACCAAAATATATTTTAAAACAAATTAATGTTTTTACAAAAAAATCTAAAAATTTTATTTTTATACATGGAGATAATACTAATATTTATTGAGTAGTTAATATTCTCTGAAATTAAATATTGATTTTATTAAAATAAATATATTTATCTTCTGAAATTCTATTAAAGATTTATATTTTACTAATTCATATGATTTCACAACTAATCATATTGATAATAAAAATAAGTTAACTTTTTAAAGTCAAAAATTATTTTTAATTTTTTTATTAAGTGAAATATTTACATTTAAGTTTAGGTAGAATGAGTAATATTTACCTTTTTATTCAAATAAAAAATATTGTAATATTTTTATCTGTGTCAAATAAGGGTTATAGAGCTCCGGCTTAATTTGCATTGTAAATTTCTTATGTATTGATATCAAAATAACTTTTTATACTAATTAACTCAACACAAAAAAGAAGAAGAAGAAGATGTTTTTAAAAGGAAAAAAGATAGAAATAAATATTCTCTCCCATTGATTGAGTGAGCATTTTGTTTTCCACTTCTTCGTGTGTAACAAAAAATATGACCAAATGTGAAGTAAAGACAATGCCTCTACAAAAAATAATTTTATTGAAGTTTTAGGAAAATGTTTTGTACTGTCCTTTGTTATTAACAAGTGGCACGTTTTCAATTTTTTTCTCTAAAATAAAGCTATCATTTACAACCAGCCCTCATTATATGATTTTAATAGCTACACTTAGTATATGATTAGTAAATTTAAACTCTCTTCAAATAATAGATAAATTGTTCAATTGTGACAACTTTAGTACTATATGGCAAGTAATTGTCATTATCCAAGAAAGTAAGAAGACAATTGTAGCAACCTCAACATTTGACAATGATATATATATATATATATATATATATTTTTTTTTTTTTTTCTTTTTCTTTTTCTTTTTTCCCCCTCCAGCCCACCACGTCGTGTGTTCATTTGTTGAGAAGGAAGCCGCCCATAAATACATTTTTTAAATTCAATAATTGCATCTTAGTTGTTTTTTTTATAAAAAAAAAATCATTCCTTATCATACCTGACATTAAATCATTTTTCTTAGTCTGTACAATTACATCGCATATAGTGTTAATTTCACGTTTTAATGAAAATATATGAACTATATACATAAATATAATTAAAATAGCATCACATATATTAAATAATTATAAAATATTTAATATGTTAATTTTTTTTAAAAAGAAACTACCCTAATAATATATGATACAAGACGAATTACAATATTATTTTTATTCATAATGTCATTATGTTGAAAGAAAATTGTGTTAATATTTCGAATAAAGATTAAACTGTAGCTATAATCTGACACTAAATAAATTAAATATGAACTAGTCTGAGGTAATTTTGAGTGGTTAGAATAATTTAAAAGGAAAAACGAAAAAAACAAAATAGATATTGGGAATCACGGCATTTATGGGCAACTTGCTTGGAAGTAGAATTAGGTGGATTGGCAATAGCAATTCCCAAAGGCAAGGATAGGTAACAACTGTTCAGTTAGAATTAGGTAACGCAGCACTTGTTTATCAAGAGACCCAGAATTTGCCCTTGTGGCACTGGTGGGGTCCACAAAGGATAAGTTCTGAACGACAATTAGATGTCACCGTCATCATAGAATAACCGACCAATAGGTGGTCTGGTAGATGTCCGCAATGACGTCAACCTAATGCGTGCACGTGAGCTAACCCTTTCATTTTGCCATCGAATTTTTAAAGGCAAAACAATCATTAAAATTCAAACTTTGTTTTAGAGGTAAAATATGTACTCTTTCCGCCAAGATTTATTTTTTCACATAAATTAAAAAATTATACTTAATATAATTTAATGTTTTAAAAATCTCATTATTCTATTATACCTTTACTTATACCAACTCCAATAGGAGTTGCTAATGAATTTGAATAATTTGAAAATGACTTACATATTATTATTAGATGGTGAATGAATTGCTTCGTGTGAAAAGTTGAGTTTCTCTTTCAAACTAAGATTGTAAATGCATTTTTTGCAATGCCCATTTGTTTTTTTTAATGAATGTAATGAATTGGTTATTTTGGTAATTTTAAGTATGCAAGTATTTGTTTTAATAGAATTTTTGGAGTATTGGTTATTATAATGTCATTTGAATATCAAAATTAAGAGTTGTTTTTTAAATAATTATTTTATGTAATTTGCTTTGTAATTTTCATTGTTTTTTTAAGCGTGTCAACAAATAAAATTTTATATTTTTAATAATTTGAATACTTTTGTTCAGAACATTAATTATTATTTTAAATTATTAATTTAATAACATAAAAATTGAGTAATATCTTAAATTTAGTATTTTATTAAAACGTGATTATGATATAATATATGAGTCCTATTGTTATAATTTATAGAGTTATATGATTTAGGTAAATAGTTGTAAAAAATGATACGGATTGATAGAAAGCCATAAAATGCATGAGAAATGAAGTATAACCAATTTCATGGGTCTTAGTTGATTACAATAAAATTTATTTATTTTTTGGTTGAATAAAGCTCCTATTATTTGGACATCTAATAGGAATTGATTGGTTGATTGAAAGATGAATAAAATTATTGAAAATATATATTTAAATATTTTTTAAAATAATAATTTGAAAAGTCATTTATTACTCTACATTGTTTGACTAATGGTAGAATAAGAAAATAAAAATATAAATGCATTATCAAAATAGTAATTAGACTATGATATGAGAAATTCAAAAAATAAAAGAAACTATTTTTGTAGGATTGAAAGAATATATGAAAAAAATGCAATTAGTTGAAATTATGAACCCTAATTTATTATTTTTAAAAAAAGAAAAAGTGAAAAGGAGGACATATCATAATCAAAAGCGTCAAAATAAATGCACTTAAATCACGCTTCATTGGGCCATGGCCCATGACCCGGACTGATGCCGGATTTTGCTCCAGATTTCCCCTAGCAAAATAAAAGGTGTTGGAAAACATTTTCCGATGAGCGTGACTAAAGAATCATCAATCATCATCATTATCACCATGATTAAATTACACAAATTTTCCTTTGTTTTTCGTCCTTGTACGGATATTTTTTAATAAAAAAATTACAAAATTTTAAAATTTATTCGGATTCTTTTCCTCTTTTTTGGTAGAAGATTGCTTGAGTACTCGTCTTTTTATATTAAAAAGCAAAGTGTCACACTCAAAGAACCTAAAATGTTGATTTGCAATTTTAACTAAAATGCATTGCCCACTCGGATATAATTATTTTTATTTTAAATATTCATATTTATATTTTAATTTGCTTGAAATTTAATATTCATTTTTACTAAATAAACATATTTATGATTCAAAATTTTATTAATAATCTCTTTTATTTAAATGATTTATATTTTATTAATTCACGATCTCCACCCTTTATCAAATTAATTTGAAATATTCACATATCACTAACTCATGAGTTCATAATCTATTATATAATGACAGTAATAATTTGATAAATTAATTAAAATAATTTTTTATTAATTTTTAATTAAAGTCAAAAGTAAACGTTCAATTTCAAATAAAAATATAATATAATAATAAAAGATAATATGAATATAGGGAGAAAACTAAAAATTAATAAAAATTAGTAATTCTGTCCATTGTTTTATAGAGCAAGATTGTGGAAAATCACCTAATTTGTTAAATCGAAGGCGGTGTAATGAATTGGGATTACTAAACTCAACCTTTTTCTTTTAATAATAAAAAATATTATTAATTTTTATATTAAGCTCATTTAATTACGGACAAATGAAGTATTAGAAAAATGATTTTACCAGTAATGTATTAATAACTAAATACCAGTATAATATGCTAGTTAGTTGATGGGCATAAATAGATAAATCAATATCACTATTACACACACAACTTTTTAATAAGTGGAGCGAAGTACCATATTCTAAAGCAGTTGATATCTTCTTGCAGGTTGCGGGCAAATTGCAAGGTGGCTGTGGCTCCAAAAGAAAGGGATATGTGAGAGAGTGCGCAAAGCATAATCATTCACAGTCGGTGTATCTCTATACTTTTCCAAAAGCGAAAAAGGGAAATATTCTATTTCATTTTCATGTTGCTCGTAAATGCAACATGGTCTGCCCAATAATTCAAGAGGATTTGCAATTTTTTTTATTTTTCCATTTATACATGTATAAAATAATGTAAATTACATACTTTATAATTTTTTATTTATCTCTAATATAATTATTTTATAATTTTTATTTATATACAAAAGAGAAGTACGAGTTTTAATAAAATATACTTCTATAATTAATGATATTTTAAGAATAAAAAGGTTTATTAATTTGTATAAAAGTGAATTCAATAATTTATTTTAATTGATGGATGGAGTAATTATATTACGGTTACTGATTTAGAAAAAAAAATTAGAGTTTAGGTGAGCAACTTTTAAAAGTTTTTAAATTTGACATAGGTTATTTATTTATATTTTTTTCATCCTTGTCATTCCAGCTACATTTGGCAAAACTAAAAACTGGAAGTGTCCTCCTTATATGACTTTTCAGTTTTTATGGGCCAACTCGATGATAAGATTGGATGCAGAGATAATCAATTACAACAAGATATGGTTTACAATGGGTTGTAAAAGGTCTAAGTTTTCTAATACTCAGTGCCAAATACGTAAATAAGAAAAGTAAAAGCAAAAGAAAGATAGCTAACTGATAAAATACTTTCAATTACATTGTGACATTGTGTGTTCGTGTCTATGTAACTAAAAGAAAAGTAAAAAAGAAAAACATAATTTTTATTTATGGTGTGGGCGGGGAACTGGAGAATAAGATATAAAAAAAATTGCATTTCTGAAAAGCAAGGGACTTTTGACTTTTGAAAATATCACATTAATCTTGGAGTCGATTCATTTGGGAAGTTAAACTTAAGAGTTTAATTTCCACCTAGTCATAAGCTTAAAGGAGGAGGACTCATTGCTACATAACAAATATTATAAGGGCGTCCCAGGGGCATAGCCGAGTTGGTAAGGCATGTGGTGATGTGGGGAGAAATACTCCGACAACTCAGGTTCAAATCCCGTGTGAGACAAATTTTCATTGAAATATTGTGAACGTTTATCCTGAGATTTGAATTCTGTTGGCTCTCTCTGTCTGTCACTCGGGCACATTCCTCGATTTACAACCCGCCTGATCAAGGAACCTCTGATACAGGTGTGGGAGTTCACTTAAAAAATATATATATTATAAGGGCAATAATGGTCTTTTGTGGATCATAAATTTTAAAATATTTAAAAAACTAAATTGTCTAAGAATCTTCAATATTATAATGGTGCAGTATATATCATACAGATGTATCTTATATTATTTAAAAACTAAACACAATAGATAATCATTTATTGAATAGTTTCTTGGGGTATAGCGGCAGTTGTACTCCGAGTTAAGGATAGAGCCCGGCCCCCTGAAACGGTTAGGATGAATTTGTCAAAAGCTTCTTTTGCCATAGAACACGGACTTCGGCCTAAGGTAATGGGCGCGGCGGTTATGACGCGGACCCTGACTTTTTCCCGAAGAGACATTATCCAGCTGGAAGTTCTAGTAAGTTTACATTGATCCTGGAGGGCTTTCATGTTATAGAGGGCCCAAGAAAGATGACTAGTCTAAATTTTGAGATAGTCAAAAATGGCTGAAATTTGGACTCGTCCAAGATAAGTTTTGGGCCTTAGTCTTAAGGGAGATTCCAGAAAACCAGCGGCCAATTTAATGTTTTGGGCTAGATAATAAGAAGCTATTGACGCGAGCTTAGCAAAGCCTAGTAACGTAGGTTGGGTGGAACTTTCGTCGTGTTGATTAGATATGAGTAATATGAAAATTTCATAGTTTAATAGCACAACGAATAGGAAAAATATTAAGGTTATATTTGGACTTGAATTCAATTTTTTTTTAATATTTTCTATAAAAATATATTTTAAATATTTTTTTAACTTTACAAAAATTTCATTCAAGGACATAAATAATATTTTTTTATTTTTAATTAAAATTACAATATCAAACAATTTATTAATTATATTTTATACATTTCTTAATATTATCAACTATGTGAGATTCAAAATATATCAATTAGCTTTCAATTTCAAATAAAATAAAATCTCATTCAAATTTAAATTAATTTCAAAACAAAATAAAAATACTTTAAAAATCAAATCCAAATATATCCTTTGATTTACTATGAAGTCCCAGTTTTAAAATTGCTAGACTTTTCATTTATACAATAGTAGAATAATAGGGGGTGTGCTATCTGATCCTTTTTAGATTTCCTCCGGAAACTACGACGGTAGATGCTTACTATACAAAACGTATACAAATAAAGGATGTATGAATAAAAATTTACGATGAAGCGTTATGTGCCAATATGATTGGTGGAATAGGGATTTCAGGCTTCTCTTTTTACTTCTTCCCTTCTTCCTTCCTCCCTTTTCCTTTTCCTTTTCCTTCTCGCCACAGCCGCCCACCTCTTCTTTCTTCTTGTTGCCGCCAACCTCCTCCTCCTCCTTAAACATACATTTATTTTGCAATATTTGTTTCAAATGACCACAACTCTTGTATTTTAAACATGTATAATTCTTGTAATTTCTAAAAGTCTATCATAAATATCATTAACACTGCATCAAGGTGTACTTTATAAAACTGATTTCTATTTTAGATGAATTTAGGTAAATAAAATTCATCTAAAATCTTTCAATTCCTTTTATTATTATGATAAATAGGAGAAATTGCTTTATTTGCTTTCAATTGCTAGTAATAATCACCTTTGCAATCGCAACGATCAAAGCAAAAAGAGTAATCCACATTGTTAGACACCTGAAGGTGCTAAAAATCGCCATTGGTTGGTAAAAATATACATGAGGAAGGAAGAAGGGAAGTAAAAAAAAAAAAAAAGGTCTATCAAAAAAAATTGACAAATTATACATCGGGTGCATTTAGTCATTTATTTATTTTTATATTTTTGATGACATTGATCCATCGAAGAAAAATTGACATACTGAGTGAATAAATTTGTCCCTCTTCAAAATATTAAAAAAGTCAACCAACATTGATTTTCGTTAAAAAAACTGTAAATTGGAGGGAATGATTAAATTTGCCAAAAATGGATAAGTAGGAGACCTAGTGATGAGAACAAAAATAAAAAGTGAAACCAATGCTACGAAAATAAGATAAATAATGGACTAAATACGCCAATTTACCTATTTCTTCTGATGGTATGTATTTTAATTTAAATTCCTATTTTGTCTCTCGAAGAAACTAAACCCTTCTACTGTCTGTATTTCAAAATTTGAAAGCAAAATCATAAGGAAAAAGACAACTTTAGAGTTTTGACGAAATGGGTGCAATCTAAAAAATACTCTACTCCCTTTTTATTTTCAAATCTTTTCCAGCATTGAATTTTAAACAAAATAGTTTTCTATTTGCAGTAACTTTTTTCTTTTTCCCTTTTCCTTGTGGAAAATATTTATGAATACTGATTGTCTCGGAGAAGGAATTTACAAATTTGATCAAAATCAACTCAATGCTTCCCTGTTGTCTGTCTGACAATTGAAGATCCAGCTCCGTGCAGTAAGCAGCAAGATCGGCCGATCATTCATCTCCGATTGTCCGAAATGCCTTTCGCAGAATGGCAAAAAAAAATGACCTCGTCGTTCTTGGCGGATTTCCCATAGACTAAGATCCTCCACCAACCGTTCCCTGTCACAACTCAACTTCTGACCGCCGTAAACTGATTCCAGGTCTCCATGGGCAAGCGTGTCCGCCTGCTGCTAGTGCCTCGGTAATTGGTGTAATTACCAATATGACCTCCCCAATCACAACGAACCATGCGACACACAGGAACATGGCCAGCACCGCGCAGCAGTAAGCAGGTTTATCCGGCGTCCACATAGCAGATGATGCCAGGCCCAGAATTTGCAAGGGCAAGGCTATCACGACCCCGAAAGCGAGAGTTTTGATTCGAGACCTAATGTTCTTGTTAATTACAAATGCCACCGCCTTCCAAGAAGATATAAAGAATGCTAATAAGTATCCACCCGCAAAAGCTCCAAAAATAAGGGTACTGAGCATAGGATACTTGCAAAGCACCACTATGTTCCCATAAGTATCAGCGAAACGGAGTGAAGTTTCGTGCATAATGCTTGGTAGCCTTGTCTCCAAAGGTGAGAAGAAGACCAAAAGGGTCTGTAGCGCGAAAACCGGAGAACAAGCCAGACACACGGAACCCAAGGCCCACATGCGTCGCGGCAATCGTTTTCTGATGGACACGTTAACCAAGAAGAGAAGGGTGAGTAAGAAACCCGGTTCAAAAAAGCCCAGAGATAGAACTTGATGGACTTTGCAAAGATTGGCTTGTTGATTTAAGGATAGAGAGGGCAAAAAGGGGAAAAGATATCGCCGACGAAAAATGGCTAGGCGGAGAATTTCGTTAAGAGCCCAAAGGGAAGCGAAGGAGACAAGGAGAAGGCGGGTGGCCCAGAAAGAATTGAAGTGTTGTAGATGGTGCCATTGACGTGATCTTAGGTAGAGATGAAATATTATAAAAAAGGAAAGGACGCAGAGGAGAATGAGACCGGCTATTACCAGAAGGGTCGCTAAATCGAAAGCGTTCTCGCCGATGGCAATTGAGGGAAAGAAGAAAAAGGAATGCCTGGTCAATGGTGCAAATGGAGATGGAGCAGGAGATAATAATGGTGTCAAAGATATAAAAGACGATGGTGCTAGTGCTGGTGCCGGTATTGATGGCGGCGAAGCCCGTTCCACGACATTGGTACTAATGTTGGAGAGGAGCTTTCTCATAGATATGGTGGTGGTGGTTCGACGGCCGGCGTGGTAGGTATAATAAAATTATCCCGATGAGGACCTGGAATTGCATAATTTAGGAAGTATAGGGGCTGAGAGAGAGAGAGGGAGGGAGGGAGGGAGGAGGAAGACGGGGTGTAATTCCCTCCTCTACTCTCAACCTACAAAAAGAGGTTATTTTTATGTTGGAACTTGGAAGAGAAAAGAGAGAGAAGATGGTGGTGGTGCTGCAATTATCAGATTGTTTCCTAAGATAGCGTAAATGTACGGACGTGCTGCTCCTTTCCGACTTCGACCATTCTCATTTGCATTTGCCGGTGATACATAATTACTTCTTTTTTTAAAAGGGAAGAATCCTTAAATATTTCTCTATTTCAAGAAATCTTTTTAAAGTTCCTCAAAAGAATTAAAGTCTTTTTAAAGTTGGCTTTTGGCTGCAGCTGTGTTTTGTTTAATATTTGACATGCCATGGTCCTCCCCAACCCCCCACCCACTCTTTCCACTGCCCCCCTTTTTTTTTTTGACATTTCCTTATTCTAAAATCAAATGTTTAATTTATACATAATTTAAGATATACAAAAAGAATTTTAAAAAAATTAAAAATTATATCCAAAATATATTAGTCTCTCTTCCTTAAAAAAAATACTAGTAAATTTTATAATAATTTAGCCACTAAATTTTTTTCTTTTTTTTATATCATACCAAACCAAAGGAATATCCAATTTTTTAATAAAGAGTAATTTTTTCCTTCAAGGTTTTATTTGATAGTAATATTTTCTAGATTAGGCCTCGAAAATCTTGACTACAATAATTTTGTGCCATTTTTCAGACAAATCCAACCAAATATTGTCATAGGCAGTGATAATGTCGAAGAAGCTAGTGATATAGGGAATATGCAAAAGAGGGAAGCTCATGAAGCAACAAATTTTCTGGTAAGTCATCAATTCGAATCTTATCTTCTCTCATTCTTTCTAGTTTTTATACCATTCATTCCGGCCATTTTTATACGGTTAAAGAATTATTTTAATTCTTATTGTATCTTTATTTATTACATTTAGATCCATGAGTGTTCATGAAACATAGAGAAAATAAAATAATTATAAAATTAACAAAATATCTTATATTTAAAAATAAATGAATTTTCTAGTATCTTATAAAAATGGAAGGAGTGAGTATATATCTAATGTCCCTTTTGTGATTTTTTTTTTGTTTAATTCATTGTAATAAATGAAGTAGTAGTTGTTAAATTAGTTTAAAGGAATAGAAAAGAGAGAGAGTGGGAAAGAAAATTTTGTTGATACGTCAATCATATCCTTGGACAACGACGACATTGCTTCAATTTTTGTCAAAATCTATCACACAATATTGCATCTGAATTTCGTCGTTTAGGGAAGCTGCAATCCAAATGCAATATTTCCACGAATTAAAATGAAATCAATAAAAGGCTTGATGCCGACAATATTGCCATTAATGATAATCTTTGGCAAGCTTATTCACAAGCAAAGAATATATTAATTCCGTCTCTGAGATATTTTAAATAAAGTATAATTGTTTTAATATTATCCTTAATCTTAAATGAAAGAAATAAAACAAATGATTTAATTCCAAATTTATAAGAAATAATATGACATAATGAATAATAATATTTTATAGAATTAGTTTACATTATTAATATACTGAAATGACAAAAGCAATCTTATAATTTGAAACATATTTAATAATCAATAATGCAAAATAGGATATCTAATTTGAGAGGTGCACCACTGATCAATCATGCCAAAGTATATTGCATCGGATCAAATCAAGTGACCTGAGTGGAAAATTCACCGTACTCCCCATATACCAAAGGGATTATTACTTAGCGAAAAATAATATGTCTATCTACTTGATTAGATATTGACAGCTGATAGGGTGATAGGATATGGAGTCTTTGATATAATGAAATGGTGTAGCATGAAAATAGTAATTTTGGAACATTGGACTAGAATGAATTCTTGCCATTTACAAAAACCTAAAACCAGGTTGCATGCAGTAAAGGGCCTCCTACGCTACACTAACAGCTGGCATATATATATATAGAGAGAGAGAGCGAGAGAGAGAAGACTGACTGACTGACTGACTGAAAGAGGAAG
Source organism: Apocynum venetum (assembly GCA_019593545.1). Taxonomy (NCBI): domain Eukaryota; kingdom Viridiplantae; phylum Streptophyta; class Magnoliopsida; order Gentianales; family Apocynaceae; genus Apocynum; species Apocynum venetum. The sequence goes on along the minus strand of SRSM01000331.1, from coordinate 5,256,537 downwards.
AGAGCATTTCCAGTCTCCATCAATGCGGTGTTCCCAAGGCCTGAATCCTGAAAAGATCATGCAATGCAAAAAACTGGAGTGAAAGAATCGAGAGAGAGAGTTTCGATATATGGGTAATGAAGAGAGTTTTAAACCTATGATTTTGTCTCGCGATGCAATACTTACTTTCTTTCTTTTTTATTTATAAATACGATGCAACACTTACACTGAACACAAACATGTGACAAGTTCTATTCCTACATATATAACTCATGTTAACACGGACTTCACTTCTCCATATATAATAAGAGGTATAACCAAGGACACTGAATGAACTGATAGGTCACAGATGCATTGAAAAGTCATTGTACGAAGCCCAAGTTTTTTTATGGTTTCTTCAAGTACAAAGGGATAATACTTTAGTATAAGATAATACGAACCATCTGAAATCTCAGTATATAATATAAATCTTAATTTGTAGATGTAACAGCAGAGATCAGAGTCAAACAAGAAAGTAGTACTAAATTTCTTTTGCGCTGGATTAAGGCCAAGGGTATGAAAGGATAAGACACTAATCAGTATTCCTAGGATACTTACAAGTTACAAGATATAAATCTTTTGATGTAAATGGCATGAAAATGTTATTGAACTTGGTGTTGTAATTACCATAGTTTTTACATTTCATCCCACGCCCAAAATATTTTCAAGAACTTAGAAATCATTTGATCAATCCAATTTTTCAGCTTTTCGACAGATATGGTTCTGAGATCCGGTCAGTTGACCATCCTGTGCAAACCAAGCATTTCATGGAGGGTGAACATTCTTGCAAGAGTGCTAAGCACAAACTGTCAAAGATTGAATCAAACAACAGTATTTGGGAATTAACCAATAAAATGCTACGGAATTCGTATGTGTATTAATTAAAGAACTTACAATACCGATGCAATGAACTTCCCGATGTGATATATAATCCGTAACCCACTAAAAGATGGCCGCCCGGAAAGGAATTGTAAGATTTTATAATGGCCGTGAATATTTGCAAAGAAAAGACGAATCTATCAAATGCCCATTCATTCAATGAACAGGCGCATACAAATAAAGTGACATCATACTGGTACAACTCAGTAGTAATAAACTCACTTTTTTTTCCCCTTCAAATTTCATATTTTCTTTATCCAATAGCACTGAGAAAGTACTAACTAGAAACATTAAACATAACTACTTAAATCTAGCCTGAAAAACATTACAAGATCTGAGTCCAAACTCCCAATTAGTGATTAAGATTAATAAACCAAAAGATCATTAGGGGAAGGTGATTATGATTCACAAATTATAGAATCATTTTAGAAATGTATTCAGTTTGGGTTAGAACTTAGAAGTGAAACTAAATCTGTGCAATCCTCAAATTTAATCAGAATGATAAAGTCAGTGAACAGGGGGGAAGAAATGTTTTGCCAATTAATAAATAAAATAGGAAACCACTACACGTTACCGGTTGTCGAAGATCCCACCTTCAGGAGAAAAGCCGATCATCAGGCGGCAGGGCAAAGCAGTGGAGCACATATGAAAGCTAAACGTCTGAGTACGGGTGGACCATCGGAAGCAGTATTTGGGGGGAATGAAGCCTGGTCCGAGACTCCCTCGGTAATGAAACATTACTTAATTATACACACACACAAATTCATACTTCATATGAGAGACGATTCTGACGAAGTGAGTATACATATATTGACACAGAGAAAGACAGTTCAACTTGAAAAGATTGGTTAGTTCTGAATTGGATGATCCGGGTTTTATGGCCTCGAGCCAGACAACATTCCCCTCAAAGACGGAAGCTTCCATTCCATAGTTCATATTGCAGAATTCTATGCGGATATGAATCCCTCTTCTTCAAGATATTATATATCCATTTGCAATGAGATAGAGGTGAGAAACTAAATCAAACTTTGAGAGGTTACCTTGATGATTTTCTCATTCTGTAATGATGAATACAATGATTTGGTTCCATGGAGGAAGGAGAAGACAAGAAGAAGGAGATAAAAAGAGGGGCGCAGAAAACCTAGCCCTACATCAAACAGCTGGGGAGCAGAAATGACCAGCAGAAATAGGGACCCCATCTCTGATTTTTATTATTATGACAATATAAACGATCTTATACGTCGGATTGAAGAAATGATTGTGATTGAGGTATATTCCAATTCATGATGACTCCGCACTTTAAACATCACATTGGCAAAAACCAAAGTCGGAGAATTGTTGAAAGCCTAACTTTTATTTTCCATTCAAGGTTAATGTCACATCGGTTATGAATTAGAACTACTTGTTTTTTTTTTCTTTCTAAAAAAACATAAAAATAAATTAGTTGTACTTGGTACATTTTGAAAAATATTATCACAATTGTTATTGTGATAAAAATCTTTGTTTCAAAATATAAAAATACAAATTAAGAATGTTATTGGAGTACTATTTTTATCTTAAAATATAAAATATTTTACTAATTATTAATACATTGATATTTTTTCAATATTACCTTTCCTTCAAAAATAATTAAAAATTGTAGTCATAAATATGATGAAGAAAATTAAATTAAAGATTATTTTAAGGTATAAATTATTACATTTAAATATATTTAATATATGTATAAAAATTAAAATAACTTATGTTTTGAGATAGATGTGTAGTAATACATTCTTAATGAAATTATTTTTAGAAAATAAGAAAACTAATAAGAATAACATTATAAATGCTTCTCAAATTTTATAAAATAATTATAGTTTGAAAGAAATTAACTATACAACTTTAGATTATGTAATGAAAGAGAAATGTCATTAATTATTTGACAAGTTATTGGGGGTAGTTTCATAAAAATAATAATAAAAAGAAGTTACCGGGATTTATTTCCAAAGAGATTGATTAATTGAATAGACCAAAAAAAAAAAAGAAAAAGGATCTAGAGGTCTCCCGGCATAGACGCTAGGTCATGTGACGAGGACTTTCCTTTTTACCTGGTCCACGTAATAATGGACCATGATCTATGATGTAGTATTAATAGTGAGTTTATTGGGATTTGACAATTCAGTTCCCATCAAGTGGAGTTGGTGGCGGAATGGTCTAATAGAAATGTGGAATGGAGTTTATTATGAACGCAACCTTTTTACCTTTACGTTTATTTTAATATTTGTTGTTCTAATTCACTCTCAAATATTCTTTCCATAGTTTTTACTTGTTATAAATACTCTTTCACATTGTTTTCACACTGTAATTATGATCAAATGACTAAAATACTATTAAAGTAGAAGTTGAAAGTTTTATTTATTTTATTTTATTGGGAATTGAACCCATGATCTTTGGGAAACATGGGAGGTGTTAACCATGGAGCAAGCTCGTTACTTCCAAGTGTGTGTGTGTGTTTTTTTTGATAATCTAGACGTTGAAAGTTTTAATTACTCTTATTTACCTTTTAACTATAACTCCATTTTATTTTCATAAGACATTTTAGATAATTTTATACAAATTAAGAAATTATTTTACTTTTCATTATAATCTTATTTATTGTAGTCTTTCTTAAAAAAATAAAGTGTTTCTTATCTTTTTCTATCTTTCAATAAAATAGTGATAAATTTGAAAATAACATATATAACAATCATAAAAAATAATAAAACATTTTATAATTAGAAAGAATAGAATTTAGTTAATAAATTTTATAAAAATTGATGAAATGAGGAGGATATAATGGAATGAATGTAATACGTACAGCTGTTAAGATAATTTTAAAAAATAGAAAATTTAATTCATGAAGTAAAATAAAATAAGAAAGAATGTAACAGTTATATATGATTTACCGCTAAAAAAAAAAAAATACAGTTAAGAGTACCCAATCGAAGGAAGTCCAGTCCAGTGTTATATTGGATTAATTGGTTCCTAGTGGCGCTGTCTCAAAATATTCTTTTTGTTTGATAGAAAACCATTATCTCTATAGGCTACAGCTTAGTTTAGCAGAAGGTCCATTGGGCTCTACAAAAGGAAAATGTGTTGAGAAAGAACAACAACTGGCAAATGGCGACGGCCTCTAGCGTTCCTGGGTCAAATGATTCACTGGACATTCAATCTCGCCATCTTCTGAGTAGTTTGGGCAATGGAATAGCCACAATCTTGCTGGTTGGGCCAGGACTCACTGCAACCCTTTTGTGTCCCACTCTTTTACCTATTAGAGAATTAGATATTTGATTTTTTAAAAAATATTTAATATGTTCTCAAACAAAATGAAACTTTTATTTAAACACTCATAATTACCTTCTCTTATTGGAAGATGACTTCCACTAACTAACAATAAAATTACATTAGTAACCTTTTTCATTAATAATAATAATAATAAGAAGAAGAAGAACAAAATATCACTTGAAATTTTAAAAAACTTTAACTTTAGCATTTAATTTTTTTTCGTTATAGTTTAACACTTGAACTTTTTAAAAGTTAAACTTTTGCATTTCCATTCAAAATTTCGTTATTAAACTTTTTTTGTTCAAGTTTAACCCTCAAACATTTTAAAAGTTCAATTTTTATACTTCCGTCTAATTTTTTTATGTTATCATTTTCATATATCATGTGCAATTTATGTGACTTTTTAAAAATATTTTTGTCATTATATAAAATTCATAAAAAATTTGAAGAAAAAAAACAATTTTCATTTTTTTCTTCCTTCTAAATGTAAATCAATAATTTTAAAAAAATTACATAAGTAAAAATATATCAATAACTCTTTTTTACTAATTTGATTTTGTATTTATAAAAAAAATGGTGATTTTTATTAATTAAGCCATAAAACAATTTTTTGAATGAAATACACAAAGACTAGCAATTTATGACAATTTAAACTTAAAAATAGCAACTTACTACCTTATTTTCAATATTGCTTGAAAATCAATAAAAACTCAAAATTGTTAAAATCAATAAAAACTCACAATTTTTTTATAAAGACAAACTCAAATCAGTAAACCAAAGTTATTGATATATTTTTATTTATGTAATTTTTTAACTTTTATTATTTATTTACATTTAGAAGGATGAATTTTTTAATGGTTTATATATAATGACAATTTTTTTTTTAAAAAAAATTCATCTAAATTGCATGCAACAAATGAAAATGACAACATAAAATAATTTTAGATGAAAGTATAAAAATTGAACTTTTAAAAAGTTTGAGTGTTAAACTTGAATAAAAAAAAGTTAAATAATGAATGAAAATAGTAATTTAATGAAATTTTAAAAAGTAGTGTGAAGGTTTAATTTTTAAAAAGTTCAACTGTTACCTAGATTATTTATCCTAATAATAATAATAATAATAATCATGCATTACTTAATCCAAATATTATCTTAGATTTCTGCGCAAAGCAAATATGACTAGTGACATTCAATTTTAAGATGAAAATGATACTTTTTTTTGGCCTATATTTCATTCTAGAATGTTGGCTTGGTAAATAAGTTGATGAGATACAATTTCATTCATATATTTTATTATAATATATGAATAATAAAAAAGGTTAAAATACATTTTTACCCCTCAAACCTTCTCCTGTTAGAACATCACTGCCTCAATCTTTCAATTGCTCAAATAACCCTCTCAAACTATATACTATTCAAATTTTCAAACCGTTCAAACATTTCTATCCTTACTACATTTGATTTGTTTTCTTTCTCCAATTTCTTTGCCTTTTTTCCCATTTTCTCCAATTCATTTTCCACCGAATATGAAACCTTCTACTCATAAATAATAATTTAAAAAGAATGGGAAAACTTGTCTTTTTCCACCATTTCCAATCTTCCACATACATAAAGCAAAACTCCCTTCCTTATATAAATATACGTTGATTTCTAAATTCTTACCAAGTTTGGGGGCCGTTGATGATCTAGAAGGATAAGGAAGGAGATGAAAAAGGAGAGAGGGTGAAAATTAAGTGGACAGTTTAGGATAATTCTGATAGAAATCTAATAGGGAACATACTACTGAAAGTGAAATGTGCCAATTAGCGAAAGTTTGTGAGGATTTCAAGACACGGTTTCATCTATTCGCTAACACCTGTTCATGCACAGTGCAGATATTTCATTTATTTTTTCTTCTTTAAAAACAAAAAGGTCTGTTCGTGGACCGTCAATTCCATTTATGTTCCGAATTGCAAACCATGTTAGTTACACCAAAAAGCAGAAGCAGATAAAGAAGATATTTCACACGTCTTGTCTTAAAGACATAAATGATGCTGATCAAATCCCATCTCCAAGAAATTAACATACGACTCTCTTAAGAAAATTGAGCTACGAAACTAACCATCATCATCCTATTTGGCACAATAATGTCTTTACACATGTGTCCTCGAGGCACCAGATGGTCCCAATGCAAATCACAAATGGACATCTCATCTATTACCAATGGAAGGAGTTATCACAATCATTTTTCCCAATTTTTTAATTTTATTTTATCATAATCATGGCCATTTAGGACAAAGTTATAGGTCATTATCAGTAAGACAAGGGGTAGGTATTTGAGTTTGGAAGAGAAAAATAGAGAAATTTCTTCATCAAGTTGGCCTAGTCTCCCGGATGTGGACATACACATTTTATCAACCTCTAACATCAAAATAAATTTGATGAAATACACCAGTCATGAGAGCAGTGGTGATGGCCCTATAACTCTTTTAGAAAAGAGAGATTGGTTTCTTTCTCTTTTTCTCATAGTTCCAAACGTTTTTACTAGTTGTAGCAAGTAAGATATTGTTCTCAAATTATATTACACAACAATATCTTGTGGTGACTAACCAGAAGACTCCAAGGAAGACCGGTAGGAAAGGAAATGTTAGATTAAGAACATGAAAGACCAGAATGAATATTCCTCACCTACCCCCAGAAAACCAGTTTCTATTATAAGGTCTTTTCTATCCACAATTACAAATTAAGATAGATATTCTTAAAGAAAGTAAGCAAGAATAATGAATTGAATTATTGTTTTATCGTCACCATTGTTCGAATATAGTTTATTATAGTGCTAGAGAATTAATGCTCAATATTTAAGTTGTCCTCTTCCCTACCCTGCTAAAAGAACAAAGGTTTTTTAAAAGTATCATCGTCATCACTTCTCTCTGGCATAGTGGCATTGGATCCCAGATTTCCTTTTAATTGAATTGATTTTAGTGGAATAGTTCTGGGATAGGACATTTTAACTGTCTAAGCTACTTAAGTGAGTACTGATAAAAAAACTAATATGAAACAAGACGGGGTTTACGTGCTCAACACCAATTTAACAGGACTTTAAACGTGGAGATGTTTTACGAAATATAAATTTTTGATTGAACATCCTTAACCTGTTTTCTTTCGGTCTGTCTGGAGGATTGTTTTGAGAAAAGAAGCTAGAATAGCTGATGATCAATATCACGTAATTTTCTCCGGTGAAAATGAGTGTCTGGGGTGGCTCCACCACGCAAGGAAGACGAGTAGAACTCGTCAACCCATACGAAGGCCACGCATAGCCACCGAGGGTCCCCTCTCATGTGGGAATAAGCTTTATCACAGGTCTACCAACCATTTAGAATTTGGTCATTTTCGCCTTTCATCTTAACGCCAAAGACATATTGAAGCAGTTGATGATGACAGCTGCTTTAGAATCCACGGTTAAAAGAGTCATTTCAATATAATGGACGCATGTTCAGTCGTGTGGTTTTTGCTGACTCGAAGTTGACTAGCGGGTGCCGAGAACATGTATTATTTTTTAAAATAATTTTAATTTAAAATAAGAAATTTATTTATTTAGTTTTGCACGATTGTGTCTCTTATCATTAAGGTTAAGGTGTATTTTATATTTGATATTGACTTAAATGGTAAAATTTTCAAAATTTGATCAATAAAATTCTTTAAATAATAACATGATTTGTAAACAATAAATGACAGAGTTAAATATTTTCAAGTTCAAATTTGGTTCAAATATTTAAACAGTCAATTTGAGATTAATCAATTTCAAACACAAGTCAAACTTGATTTTAGTCCAAACTGTTCAATTGCTTGTCAGTTCCAAATCTATACATATATTTGTTAAAGTTATCTTTTTAAATTTTAAATTAAAATATTTTAAAATAGTTTGATCATGAAAATTAAGAATATATTTGACTTAGCCCTCAAATTTTTTTTTATATTTTCTATAAAAATATATCTCAAAATATTTTTTTATAACCCTACATATATATTCCACTCAATTACATAAATAATAATTTTTTAATAAAAATTACAATCTTAAACAATTTATTAATTATATTTTATAATATTATAAATAATGTGAAATCCAAAACATATCAATAATTTTTTAATTTATAATAATATTTTTTATCCAAATATAATTTAATTTCAAAAATAAAATAAAAAATACTTTTAAAACTCAATCAAAATATATCCTAACTTCGAGATGTAAAAAATTAAACTTTTGTTCAAATTAGAACTCATTAAAAATTTAATAAATTGAACTCAGAATCTCATTTTTGAGGCTCGATCTCGAGCTAGAATCCTTATAATATAGTGGATCTCTAGGCTCAAAGCTGGCATTACTTCCATGGATGGACAGAAACATTTGGTCACTGTACGGGCAGCCAATGGGACAAGATTCCAATGGGACATTTGGTCACTGTACGGGCAGCCAATGGGACAACTCATTACTGTGACAAAGAAGAAGCCAGTAACACGGCATACACAGCTGTACATGTAATCAAAAACTGAAGAATCTTCTTCTTAAAAGTTGAACTTCATTGATTGGTTCACGTTGGTGATTTTTCTTCCTAATGGTAGTTTGCAACCTTAACACTCTTTTGTCCGTATTAGGCTCCAAAACTTTCACTGAAGTTGATGTTACCTTTCCCCTCTCAACGGATGTAGTTTAAAGCCTATTTTCTGATCTATGGGCTTGACAGAGTGTAAAATAGAACAAAGTACAGACATGAATGGAATTAAAAAGAATAGCCAGAAGATAATGTAATAAAATATGTATAAAATCCATCATTCCACCAATAAAAATATGTGGGATGATTCTTTGTCATGATTCCAGAACAATGGTTCAAATCATGCCAGTTCTGCATTCATGGTTCAAAAGGAGTTCAGGTATCAAATGGCCATCTTCAAGAATTGAACTCATTCCTACGTTACCTTTGGCAGGAAGAGCCTTGGAACCATCTCTCAAGGACTTCTTAGCAGGGATGCAGTTACATATGAATTGAAACCTACCATGAATAGGCTTCATGAACGTCCGCAAGCTCTAGAGATTACAGTCTTTGCCGCTTCCAAAGATGCTATGAAAGATGGAATTCAGAGACCAAAGGAACGAAAAGCCATATAGCTGAGATTTCTTATGCCTAAAGCATAATGAAAACCAGAAATAAAGAAAGAAATCTTTAATGATACCAACAATATAGTTCCTTGTTCTTTTTTGCATCTAAGATTAGACGATAAAAATAATGAAAAATCGTCACTTTCAGCAAGTCTATTATACCGCATTATTTCATTATTTATTGAAAATGCAGTGGAATATACACAGGTCGCAAAAGTCAAGAGCCATCCAGTGCACAATGGAGCACAAAACATAAAATATTACAGATAGATATACCTTAAAGATATTTTAAAATTTATAAATCTCGCCATATAATTTAATAAAATTTACAACTCTTGATATTGTTTGGTTATTAATTACCAACATAAGTTTAAATCTGCAATACAATCTTCAATATTATGCCTTTTTCTGGTTAGGGAAATTATAAGAAGATTAATTACATGTTAACTTGCCAGTATAATTATCTCAACCCTCAGCTATATATAGTCCATTCTTATCCTCGTAGGCCTATTATCATCATGATAAATTAATGTAGCTATCACATCGAAACCGCCAAGATAAATATGTCACTCTCATTCTATGAAGGAAAAATAAAAATAAAAATAAAAATTGGTTTATCAATTATAAGGTTTCTACCATTCCCACCAAGGTCGTCATATCAAAAACCACCAAAAGATAAACTCAAAACTGGAAAGATAGAAGGGGAGACAAGATAAAGATATGCAAAAGTGAAAGGATAGCTTTGCACTAAATTGTAATTACACAAATTAGCCGTCAGACCAAAACCCTCCCTTCGGAAGCAACTGGTGGTGTGATAGATTACTGTCATCCATGCATGGCTATATATCCTAAAGCCCCTCATCTTAACCAAGGTTGGCTCTGAAAAGCCAGAAGTTAGAGAATTAATTAATTATTCCTCTCTTCTCTCTCAAAGCCAACAAAAAAAAGAAAGAAAAAAAAGAGAGTTTGAAACTCAAGAACATGATGGAACAAGAACACAAGGAGGTAATTTCCAGTGAAGAGATCATGCCAGCTTCTCCAAGTCCAAATAAGAAATTAAAAGCCGAAAAAAGCTGCTGCAAGAGGTTTAGTGATGAACAAGTGAAGTCACTGGAGTCCATGTTTAGCCAAGGCACGAAACTTGAGCCGAGGAAGAAGGTGCAGCTTGCCAAAGATCTAGGCTTGCAACCCCGCCAAGTATCCATATGGTTTCAGAACAAAAGAGCCAGATGGAGATCAAAACTAATGGAGCAGGAATACAAAGTTGTCAAGGACAATTTCGATGCTCTAAATCAGCAATTTGATTCCTTGAAGAAAGAAAATGATTCTTTACTTGAACAGGTATCGTACGCAGCTAATTACTTAATTGACTCTAGATTTACTGTTAAATGATTGAATGTTAAACATCTATCTATGGTAAAAATTTAAAACATACTATATTAATCAATTAACTAATTCCTATTCATACTTGCGTAACTCCAGACGATTAGTTATGACAACCTTTGTTTTCGTTTTTCTTACAGATTCAGACACTACGGAGTCTGTTAGAGAACAAAGATATTTCACCTGAAAATGGCGCACATAGAAATTCAGGAAACAAAAATGAAATATCTGAGCTAAAAGAAAATGATGGCGGCGGGGCTTTGTGTTCGGACGAAGATATTGAGACAGGCATTGATAAATGCTTCAGACAAAACCAAACTAGGAAAGAAGAAATACAATTTCTTAGCATGTCTGAACATGGAAGCAGCTCATTAGCATCGCCAGATCAGCAGTGGTGCGATCTTCCATCAGAAGGCTTCTTGGGTGAATCTTGTTGCCCTTCAGGTTGGTGGAATCTTTGAGCATTACAAATATTGGAGTTGGCATTTTAATTTATTTCCTAGTGATGAAAGACAGTGTACGTAGTTATATATATATTTGACAATATATTGTAACCCGATAACAAAGAAATGCGCTCTCCTTTTTACATTTTTTTTCCCCTTCCTGAAGATCAAAATCTAGGCTTAAATTTCCACCGTAATCACTTCATTTGTAAATAGAAGAAATCAAATTAGCTTAATGCGAGAACTAATTAACTGCAGCTACAAGTCCTGAGACAAAAACCACTGTTAAGCTATGTTTATATTTGTGCAAAGTGCCATTGGATATGTCTCTTAAATATAAATATGTTCCCGTTTAACGGTGATCTCGCCTTTCCAATTTTTTCTTCTCTTTTTCCTTCCTATAATGTCAAGCTTGCAATCTCTATGATCAAGAATTAATTTCGGATAGCGAGACAGAAAGAAAAGAAAAGACAAATTGAACTCCATATACGTATGAGACATTAAGAGCGAGAAGGCGAGACAGATCTGCTTGGGAAATTGTTTATCATAGGCAAAACAGTCCGGCCGGCCGAAACCTAAATGTAGCTAAGCTTAGAAAATTGAGGAATTCGTCTTCATATATATATATATATATATATATAGATATAAGCAAGCAATTTTTGTAATAAATCGCCACCAAGAAGGAAGAGGTCATATACAAATATATTTTCACTTAGTTTTAGTCATTGGGAAGATTAAAAAGCCATTTTACTCATCATGCATTTACAAGAAAACACGCATTTTGAGACGGATTGTATACATCTAAAAAAAGGTGGTCTCAAATCGAGATGAATTATCTTTACATCTTAATTAGAGACTGATTTGGAACGAAAAATTTGATTAATTATATTTTGTAAATCAATTACTCTAACAATTTTAATATTTATATTTCTATTTTAATTTATTTAAAATTTAATATTCATTTTCTTTAAATAAATATATTTTTTATTCAAAATTTTATTAATAACCTCTTTGATTTAATATATTTATATATAATAAACTCATACTCTTCATTATATATCACTTTAATTTAAGAAATTTATAATTATACTAATTCATAGATTTTGCAATATATTACATTAATCTCAATCATATATTATAGTACATTATATCACTTTAATTTAAGGATACATTATAGTACCTTCCGAGAGTACTTATTTTTGCCTCCGAGGGAAATTCATTAAACTATTTGACCTATGCAAGCAAAAGAATCTTCAGCGGGGGGCTTCAAAATTCAGCCATCCATATTTTTAAGAAATAGTCATATATTATGCTTTTATAATTTCATAAAGTAAACAAGGACGGTTTGGCCGAGTGGTCTAAGGCGCCAGATTTAGGCTCTGGTCCGAAAGGGCGTGGGTTCAAATCCCACAGCCGTCAGATATTTTGTTTTTCTTTTTTTGGAACATAATATATATATATATATATTTTTTAGAATATTTACAAAACAAGTCTTTATTTTTAAAATTTTTTAAATATTCACCTTGATTTAAAGAATAAAATTTTTACTTGTTCATATGTTTTATGGTTGTTTATTTAGTTAAAATATACAATGATGTTAATAAATATTTGTATCAAATCAAAATAAATTATTTTACTTTTTTTATAACAAATCATTAATTTGATTTATTAAGAATATTTTAATAAGCTTTTAAAAAAATTACTTTTAATAAAAAGGGTATGTAAAATTTTTAAAAAATACTCTTATTAAAATATTCTTATAAATCAAATTAATGATTTGTTATAAAAAAAAAGTAACTTTTATTGCATCTCTCTCTCAAAACAAGACATGTTATCTATTCATTTAAATTTAAAATATTCACATTTTATTTTACATTGTTTAAAAAATAAATGCTTACTTTTTTAAAATACAGAAATTTGTTATATAATATTTAACTCATAACTTTTTAAATTTTAATCACTAGTATATTCTATTACTAAGTATATTAATAATAAAAATAATATGATAATAAATACCATTTTAATAAAGATAATAGTAATACTTTTTATAAAATAAAAAATTATTCTTAATTTTTATATGTTATATTTGGCCGTTCTGTTTAAAGTGTATGTTTTATATTTAAAAAGGAAGAAGGTTTTAAAAACAAAAAGAAAAAGAAATTGTATGCTTACGTAATCAACATATTATCCACATTCCCCTTCTAAGTTCAAACGATACCGCTTCTATCTACTCTAAACAAAACACTTCTACCACACAAAACGTTCCTCCGGCTGCCACCGAGAGATTGCCTCTGCAAGAGCGGAAATGGCTACGTCAATTGCAGTGCCAATGTCAGTTTCATCTCCGAAATCATATTTCAGATGCTCTTCATCGTCATATGATTCCCTCGTTTCTTCCTCACCATTGAACTTTAAGACCTTCAAACTTCCTCGCTATTGGCCGTGGCAAAAGGTAATATAACGTTGACCTTTGCCAAGAAAATGTGTGGGATAGATAAGCATATGCTGATTCTTTTTAGAAATTGTATTATCAGGTAAAAATGGGCCCCCTTACTGTGTCTCCTATGGGGTTTGGGACTTGGGCATGGGGAAACCAGCTTCTATGGGGCTATCAAGAATCAATGGACGCTGAACTTCAGCAGACTTTCAATCTGGCGTTGGAAAATGGTATTAACCTCTTTGATACAGCTGATTCTTATGGCACTGGAAAATTAAATGGGCAAAGCGAGAAACTTCTTGGAAAGTTCATCCGCGAGTACCAAGGTTTGTGCCTCAATTTCTTTTTCTTTACTAAATTCTTTTTCAGAAAATTGAACTACACACAGAGATTTGTTGTAGTACTTTTGATACTGAACTCCTTGGACCAGGTGTTACTGTGGAATATTGGCTTATTATCAATTCTGCAGATAATTCCATGGCAGCTTAAATTAGTCTGACAAATTTGCTAGCTGATCGTGTTAATATATAGATTCACATACCGGGAATTTCTCAGTTAACTGAATAATACTAGTAATTTGAGAGTTTAGAGAATAGTTTATGATGACTGCTGTATATTGCGTTTCAGGAAAGAAGACGACGCAAGATAACATTGTGATCGCTGCAAAGTTTGCTGCGTACCCATGGCGCCTAACACCTGCACAATTCGTGAATGCTTGCAAGTATACTTTCTGTTCTTTCACTTTGGAGAGTCATTATTTTGAATTTAAATTTTCAATTTTCTAGTTTCTAGAAATGTAAAGTTCTTTAGGCAGAAAAGGGTAAGGAAGATAGTGACTGAGAAGAATGGTATACTATTTTGATTTAAATCAGGTTTTGACACCAGATAAGAAATTCCGTATGCATGATATCGTATGATCCTCTTCTTTTTCTATTGGTGGATTACAATAAGCATTATTTTCAGGTCTTCTCTGGAGAGGATGCAAATTGAACAAATTGGAATTGGACAGCTGCACTGGTCAACTGCAAATTATGCTCCTCTTCAGGAGCGGGCTTTGTGGGATGGTTTAGTGGCAATGTATGAGAAGGTTACATAATCTTGCAGTAATTACTCAGACAAGAACTCTGATGGCTTGTTTGTTTGTGTTGTCCTTATCGACTGTGCATATGTTACTTGCCAATAAGACCTGACAATACTTTTTTCCCCAAATTGTTTCTGTAGCAAAGATAAGTTTTAAAGGCCTTATGTATGCTAATTAAAACAAGAGGGTGCTCAATTGCATTGCATGCAATGTCAACTCACTTCTATGATACAACCTATATTGATGTTTTAATTATCTTATAATACAGGGTCTAGTCTGATGGCTTGTTGTTTGTGTTGTCCTTAACGACTGTGCAATTTTTACTTGCCAATAAGACCTGACAATACTTTTTTCCCCAAATTGTTTCTGTAGCAAAGATAAGTTTTAAAGGCCTTATATATGCTAATTAAAACAAGAGGGTGCTCAATTGCATTGCATGCAATGTCAACTCACTTCTATGATATAACCTATGTTGATGTTTTAATTATCTTATAATACAGGGTCTAGTCCGTGCAGTTGGCGTGAGCAATTACGGCCCAAAACAGCTTTTGAAGATACATGATTATCTTACTGCTCGAGGAGTTCCTTTATGCTCAGCTCAGGTACTTGCTTTTGTGTGCTTTAGTATGTAATTAACATTGATCTTTGCAATAGTTAGCATCACTACTAAGCTTAAAGGTTGATAGTAGACAATTCAATCATACATCTTTGTGGATGAGCTTATGTATTTTATACCAAATTTGTGTGGGGTAATCTGGATATTGTCTTATGTTACACAATAAAATCGTCTTTGTTTAGGTTAAACTTAGTGGTGGGAAGCAAGTTGAGGAACCACTACATTAATGGTCATGAAATTAGCCATGCCATTGGACATTAGATGCATTTAGATTCATGCATTGAGATTGTACAATTTCCTAAAGTCCCTCGACAAGATTTCTGGGAGCATTTTTACAACTGGTTTGTGAATTTTAGTAACATGAACCTAAGCACTTTGGAGTTGTATTGAGGCTCCAAGTCGAACATGTTATTTCACTGCTATTTAGGATGTTGACATTCACATTCTTATGATGTTTTTCTGTAATTATGATTAATAATATTGGTTTTAGGGATCTCAATCTTCAGGTTCAATTTTCACTACTCAGTATGGGAAAAGATCAGATGGAGATCAAGAGTATATGTGATTCTCTTGGTATTCGTTTAATTTCATACAGTCCTCTAGGGCTTGGGATGCTAACCGGAAAATACAGCCTATCTAATCTTCCTCGTGGACCTAGGTACACAGAACTCTTCCACATGTTTTCACATTGAACAGGGAGTTGCAAACTGATTTTAAAATTTCCAAGTTTCTATTCAGTATGTGATGCTTTTGCTTCTGTTTGTCCTATATAGGGGCTTATTGTTTAGGCAAATCCTTCCGGGATTGGAGCCTTTATTAAGTTCACTAAAAGCAATTGGTGAGAAAAGAAGCAAAACCATGGCACAGGTATCTATTCCTTGCCTTAGCTGCTATTGCTTTTTATCTACACTATGAAACACAGGAATGAGGATGCTAATAGAATGCCTTGTGTATAATCTCTTTTTGCACTATATTACAGTGTTTAGTTCTTCACAGAAGGTCCCTTCTTTTTTTTTTGTGGGCAGAAGCCATGAAACGTCTTTTAGTCACTAAGCACCTCTAGGAAGTTCATTTTGGTTACACTTTTGAAAGCAATGTTGTCAATCCTTATATATCTCTCTATCAAATAAGAAAAAGAACTAAGGGGCTTGATTCGGCTTAATGAAAGACTTGAGGAACAATTCAGGCCTACTCCTGTATCATGCTGACATGCAGTTTACACTAATCTTAATTTGTGCTTGATATAGGGACAGCAATTTACTTTTTACAGTTCACTCATCCAAGTTGGTAACTCAAAATATTAATAAGAATAAGAAAAACTGGAATATAAAATCATTCAAAATGCTTCAGGATCTTAAGGTGAACTGCTGCAATTAGGGGTGGTGATTTCTAACAGTTAACCAAGCCCCTGGTCTTAAATACCTCAAAATGGTTATGACACCTCAGCTAGACAAAAATTTAGAAATTTTCTTATTCTAAGGCTTCTCTTTTTCGTTTTATGTTTGGAGATTATATCATTTTTCATGTTGTCCCATTGTAGACATCGTTTCTCCTGTTAAAGAAACTGCTTTAGCAGGTTGCTATTAATTGGTGCATTTGCAAGAGGACAATTCCAATTCCTGGCGTTAAGTCGGTTAAACAAGCCAATGAGAATTTAGGGGCCCTCGGTTGGCAACTAACTTCAGAAGAATTGCGTCACTTGGAAAATGCAGCCCTCGAATCACCACGCAGAATGATACAAAACATATTTCAGACGAGGTGAGTAAATGGGTCCTTTTTTCTATGTGAAGATAGATCTTTGAGGTTTCTTCTCTTAATCTCTCTGTTGTTTCCTCCTAAATTTGATCCTGATTTTCCATCCTTTTTCCCTCGGAGGAGGTTTGGTCAATTTATCATCCTTTGATGACATCAATGTCCACGTTAGTTCCATTCTACAGTGTTTCAAAGTCAGAATCGTTGACGTCTGTTTTTATTCTTGCGACCAGCTAAATCAACGAGGAACTGAAGTATCAGGCAGGCAGATGAGAGTTGGTGCGTGGGAGTCAGGCACGCAGATAACAAAGGAACCTCATTTTTTGTAGCACAGACTAGAACCATTTGTACATCTCCAAGAGGGTAAAAAGTGCAAACACCGTGCGCTCCATGGCCAAGAAGATGGAAGTGCCTGGCGTCTTTATACATATCCTCGTAATATTCTTGTATTAAACTGTTGTCCCTATGAAAGCATACACTAAGAAAGAAAAAAAAGCACTTGATCATAGGAGTTGATTATCATAAGCCTTTCATGCCATGGCTGTGTAGTCATATGAACGCTTGATCTTCAACAACACTTTTTTTTTTTTGGGGAGGGGGGGGGGGGGAACCTTGCATGCTATATTATATTCGTGACTTCAGAAAGTAATAGAAAAAAATGTTCTTTGGCTTGAGAACTTTTTAAAATTGAAAATGTGATATAGGAGCAAATATTTTGAGATTAATAAGTTAAGCTAATTTCTCCAAGTCCCTTTATTGCGTTAGGTACTTCCTCGTCATAGTTTTCAATGTTCATGTTTTTTATTTTAAATTTAATGTATTGTCTTAAAATAAATTTAATTTCCTCTATTTAAACATAATTTCTGTGTTGTCTCAAAATATATCATTTTACATTTTTTTCTAATATTATTATATTTAGAGAAAAGTAATAATTTAAAAAAGTTAATAATAAATTTTTTAAAATAAATATATATATATAATTTAAAATACTTACATTTCATTCATTAAATTATATTAAATCACTTTAGCAATTGCAACTACTTTAAGGTCAACATGGCTTCTTCAAGCTGGCTTCAATTCTTGCATTTTGTATTTAATGTCCATTAAATCCGGCCTTGTAGTTAGATGAGCGCGAAACCCAATGTACATATGTAATGCTTTCATGGTATCCTTCGCCAGGTCATCATCCCAATCAAAGTACTATACGTCTATACCCAACTACTCCCAGCACGGACTGCTACACTCCTCGCAGTCGCCGATCGAACCCATAAACCCAGTCGGTGCGTACCGCGCATGGCCTCTTGCTCTCGCGTTCTTCCTCCTACCGTCCGCCCTCTCCCAAATTGCTTCACTTCCCTCCGGCGATCATTGCCGCGCTTTCCGTTGACTCTTAATTCCGTCATAGCTAGACCTCTTTCTCGCTCGCTCACACAGCAGAAAGACTTCTCAGTCATTGCTTCGGATTCTAAGAGATTCGATTACAGACCTAAGGCATCTATGGCTGGAGTTTCCACGGAGAAGAGCAAAGGCAAAGTAGAGGTGTTTGATTCGGAGGAGGAGCTGGCCGTCTCACTGGCGAAATACGTCGCCGATCTATCTGATAAAATCTGTCAAAAGAGGAATGCTTTTACAGTTGTTGTATCCGGTGGTTCTCTTATCAAGTCTCTCAGGTTATATAATTTGCTACCGTTCTGTCATTTTATTCGATTTGTTTATGTTGCTTTGGGCATTTATTTATTGTTATAGAATTGGACCATACACCTTATTAGATGTGAAGGAGCTTTTTGGTTGAATTTTCTGATTGGCGCTTGCATTGCAGGAAATTAGTGGAGCCTCCTTACGTTGATTCAGTTGATTGGTCGAAATGGCATATCTTCTGGGTAGATGAAAGAGTAGTGCCTAAGAATGATCCTGAGAGCAACTATTTGCTTGCTTACGATGGTTTTTTATCCAAGGTATGGATAGCATTCATAATTTCACAAGTAGCAAATGTCATTGAATCTGTGTCTCAATCTATTTGATTAGAGATATAATTCGAGTATTTAACTGAGTGGCAATTAGGCATAATATCTGCTCAAGTATCTTGTCCCATATAAGTAGTAGCTTGTGCAGGGTCACACACAGACTTCAAAGACTGGAGTTTAAACATAGTACAATCTGACAGACACTTCAGTACAGTAATTCATAGACATAAAGCAACACACAAACACAAAACAACAGTCTTTATTATGACAATTTAGATGACCGAGCCCTTTATACTACACTTAAAAAGTACAAATTCAAGTCACAGTTCTTGAAATTCAAAATATGCCTCCGCTGCTGATACCATCCTTGCCTGACCACTTTCATCCAAGGAAGTCGGATTTTTTACTTTCCACAAAAAGATTGTGATGGAGGAATATCTTCTATGGTGAGTTTGCAAGAGGTTTCTGAACTTTTTCACAGTCGGATATGGCCTTTTGCTTAATCAACATGAATTTTGCATATGTTGCAGCCGAAAATTCTCCTCCCCGCCACCATAGAAGAACAATGTGAGATTGCAAAATTTAAGTACTTAATACAGAGAAACATTATAAATGAAGACAAACGAGAGAGGTATTTGGCAAACTTAGGGTGAAGATATAATTGTCAAGCAAGAAACCATCTCACATTAACTAGAAGCAACATTTAACTTTATGATGCAAGGAGCCATGGCAGGAAACTAGTTCCCGATGCAGGATGCAAGTTATGTTCTAATTCCTTATTAAGTCTTGATGCGTTTTGTTGCCCAAGGTACTTTCTTTATGATGCTAGGAGCCATGACAGGAAGTGTAGGATGTAAGTTGAATTTGACTACTAATGACCCAGTTATGTTCTAATTTTTTGTACGTCTTGATACCTTTTGTTATTCGAGATGCTTTCTTGGCTAACATATTTGACACTTTTGCTCAGTTGATAAATTATGAGATTGTAAGCATCAATAGTGAGATCCAAAGCGTAAGATGAGGAGCCAAATGGACACAAAGAAAAGATAAGAACAATCGTTGCTGGTTTAGACTAGGCCACTAGAGTCATTGTTTTTTTGTCGATAGGAGTATTGGACAATCAACTACAACCACAAGCTTGAATAACATTTGAGAGTTTGGAGAATCTTTTCTGCTTCTCTCAATGTCTCCTTTTCTACTAGAAAGCTATTATAGCAAAATTCTTTAACAGGGTAAGTTATCTTTGTCATGCTCCATTTGTTATAGGCCATCCAGAATATGACATGATGTCTGAACATCTTGTTAACTGTCTCAGGACGGGACCTTGAACTGGTTTCGTACTTAAAAAATGTCTGGTGTATGAGTGTATCTAGTCTTTCTCCATTTCAGTGATCCAAAATAATCAATTCAATTGTATGTTCTGTAATATTTAATATTTAATAGTTAGTTAGCCAGAATAAATAAGTATTATGTGTATTCTAAAGAGTTTGTGCTCATCTCTTATGTTCAGTTTCTCAATGGTTAAGAAATAAAATTATTCCTCTAATTTGGCATGTAGCAGTGAAGACGATTACTAAATTTCAAATAATAATAACAAGGCTAATAGTCAAGATTTTTCTTTTAGTAATTTAACTTCCATTTTTGCCAACATGATTCTAGGTTGTTTCCTCGGGGGTTTGCATTTCTTTTAGAGTACAAGCGCCTCGGTAGCTGTATGGGAGTGTAATAAGTTGGTAGCTGCAACATAAGATTTATTTACTATTTCTTCTATCCTCCATTCTTTTACCCCTTCTTTCCCTACCATGGGCAGGGTAATAGCTTTATTACTAGTATGTGGAGAAGATTGACTATCAACAGAAATATTATGTTTGATTTTCTCAAACATTCTCATAGCAGCACAATATTTGTTAATAGGGTTCCTTCATGTACTGCTTCACATATTAAAAAGAGTATTTGGAAAATATAATCCTCAAAGTAAGTCTTTACACTTTTCCTCTTCCTTGCAGATTCCTATTCCAACTGGTAATGTATATTCCATCAATGATGCATTGTCAGCTGAGGGAGCAGCAGATGATTATGAGATCTGTCTCAAACATTTGGTGAACAATGGCACTATTGAACTCTCTGAAGCTAGTGGCTTTCCAAAATTTGATGCCATGCTCTTGGGTATGGGCCCAGATGGACATATAGCCTCTCTGTTCCCTGGGCATCCTTTGGTCCAAGAAAGCAAGAAGTGGGTTACCTTCATCAAGGACTCGCCTAAGCCTCCTCCAGAAAGGATCACTTTGACATTCCCTGTTATAAACTCATCTGCACATATTGCCCTTGTCGTAACAGGATCTGGCAAGGCCGACGTGATTCATACAGCGTTGGGTGATGGGAAGAAACCTGATACACTTCCAGTGCAATTGGTTTCCCCTCAAGGAGAGTTGATCTGGTTTTTGGACAAAGGAGCAGCTTCAAAGATGTAAGTGGCCTGTGTGCTTGTGACTATCACTGTAAGGCTGGTCTCGAGAATGTTGTCTTGTAGGTTTGTTGAAGATGTTAATATCATCATACAGAACTAAAAGACTCTGTATCGTTTGTACTACCAGCAAATAATACTTGAATTTCTAGACATGTTAAGTTGAATAATATGGAGGAAGTCCTATCTATTTGTCGGTGCTAGTGGTCTACGTATTGATCTTCGAGTTGTTCATGTGTCATTGTTGACAGATTTAAGTGATACTACTACTACTAGTATATCTTGAATGAGCAGATTTTACTTGTTCCGCAAAGTGAAGTTGCTCATTGGGAGCATATAAAAGGTTGTGGAAATTTACATTCTAGTCAAATAAGCAAAATAATCTCCATATGCCTTGGTCTTGCTAAGATAGATAAATATATTTTTTTATACAAACTAAGAAAATATATTTACTGTTCTTGAAATTATAAAAAAAAAATTGTCCTTTTTATCTTATTTTTTTATTTTGCATTTAAATTTTAGTCAAATTTAAATTTAATTAAAGTGTATGAAAAATTCTATAATTATTTTTTAAAAAAAAATTTAAAATTTTATATTTATTACTTTAATTGTTTGAAAATAAATTTTTTTATAGCAAAGTGTGTATTTTAAATAATTAAAAGTTAAATTATAATTTAAGGTGAATAAAAATATTTTAAAAAAGTCAATCTGAACTGCCATAGGCTACTCCTGATTTTATATGCCAATAGGCTCAGAAAAGTTTAGGAGGTTCAAGACGCGGAGGAAACGATGGCGGCACAGCATTCAAGAAATCTGCAGGAGTTTGGCGAGTACAGGAACGGATCACAATCTTTTTTTTAATAAGAGAGAAACGAGAAATTTAAGAAATGTACACATATGACAGACATAAATCGATAATATTTTTGAAGAATTTCGATGACCTCACCATATATTTTATCACTCGATTGATCCTGAGAAGCTCCTGATGGGGAAAAATAAAGAATTATATTCCTGTCTGGATTGTGCGGTCATGGATTGGGTTTCTTAGTCTTATCTGATCCTTTATTTGTTCATTTCAACTTCCATTAAAAAAAGGTTAAATAGTACTAGCAAATAAAATGAGGGTTAGACTGGAGTCACTTTCTCCTATTACTATTCAAATTCACATATCTTTATTAGCTTTTTAAAAACACACGTTCCGCTTCTTTGTACTCCTACTTTTCTCATCGGCGATATAATTATCCAATCTTTGATTAATCAAACATGAAGCAGCCCCAAATACTGTTTAAATTTCACTGCCGTACATGGACGAGCATTCCACGTTGTACAGTAGAAAAATATTCAGCCCTCGTCTCTCTTTCACAGACACACGTGTGTGTGTGTGTGTGTGTATATATATGCGGTCCACACACTATTACAATATTGAGTCATGAGTCGCAAGCCGTTGGTTCATTTCATTTTCATATTTACATTAATACTATTAGCGATCAAGGTTGAGATGACGAGCAACATAGGCGAAAAGACCATATTGAAGTTCGATTCCGAGGAAGATGTTGGAATCGCACTTGCCAAATACACTGCCGATCTATCTGAAAAATTTATCAAGGAGAAAGGTTCTTTCTCCGTTGTGCTCTCTGGGGGTTCTCTAATTGAGACGATGAGGTGAGAGTAATATAGTATATCGGTGGAGATTCATTTAATTTGTTTCCAACATTACCTTCAAGGGTTTCTGGTTCTTGTTTAGTTTCCAACATTATCTTCTTCGGTTTTTGGTTCTTGTTTAACGATAATTGGGATTTTTAGGTTTCTAACTCAGCCCCCTTACACTGATTCCGTGGATTGGTCGAAATGGAGTATCTTTTGGGTGGATGAGAGGGTTGTTCCCCTGACTGACAAAGAGAGCAATTATAAGCTTGCCTATGATGGCTTTCTTTCAAAGGTTCCCCATATTTGTTGCATATATTCAAATTTCCTTGTTTATTATTCAGGCTTTTTTTTTTTTTTTTAGAGGTTTTATTATTCAGGCTTGTGTACAGTTTAAACCATTTATTGATGTTTTCCTTTTTTGTGACAACTTTTTGTACAATTGCTCCCAAACTAATCGAATTTGAGTTGAAAATAGCTTGTTTTAGCCTGTATAAGACGCGACTGAGAAATAAGAATTGAGCATATATTATTTTCTCTCTTTTATCCTGTTATGCTTACCAGTTGTCAGTGATGATCAATGTTCAAGGCAGAAAATAAATGCTTTAATTTGAATTAGCAGGTAGCAATTCCATCTAGTCAGATTTATGCCATCAACGATAAGCTGTCTCCTGAAGGTGCAGCTGATGATTATGAAGCCCGAGTCCGTGATTTGGTTGCCAAGAAAATTCTTCCTCTGTCAGATGCTACTGGTTTCCCAAAATTTGATCTTATGCTGCTTGGAATGGGTCCTGATGGGCATGTGGCATCTTTGTTCCCTAACCGTACTCAAAGATTTGAGAAGAAGCGGTGGGTTACTTTCATTACAGACTCTCCAAAACCACCTCCGCCAAGAATCACTTTCACTTTTCCGGTGATCAAATCTTCCTCAGAGATTGCTATGGTGATTACTGGATCCGAGTTAGCCCACACTGTGAAAAGCGCACTGTCTGAAAACAGTGATTTGCCCGCCGCTGAAGTCTCTGCCGAGGGCGAGCTCACCTGGTTTATTTCCAAGGATGCCGCTTCAGAACTTTAAACCCCTGCATCATATAAAGCCCTCCTATCATGATCCCATGAACCCATTGTGAAATTTCTCAGTCCTTTGAGAGGTTCTAAATAAATTCTGCTTGTAGAATGTACTATTTTCCTGATATCTGCCAATAACAATCTGTTCCAGGGTTATCCTTAATTTTCATGGGAAACAAATAATAGAACAAGTAGTAGTATTATGAGTTATGAAAGTTTTGCTTGCATTTTTCATTTGTCTCTTTTTTCGGATGTGAAATTTTGTCTGCAATTCGTTTCTTTTATTGAACTTTCATATCGATAAGGTTTGAAGCATGAATGAGGAACTGACTTGCATTGCACAGGCTCCGAATTTTTCCAGCTTGAACTGATATCACCTCAGAGAATTGATCAATACCCATTGCCAATTCATAACTATTAAGTCCATAGTTTTCTGGTTATATAGATACAGAAGCTACTGTGAGGAAAATTAAAATTCATTGTGGTTATATAAACAAGAGTAAAGGTTGTTTTCATACACAATACTCTTCCTCCCCATGTTGATCTCTTCGATGATCATTTCGCAGAATATAGTTCATCTTCGTTCCTAGATTCTGAATTAGCAAAAGGGTAAAAGGCCAGATTCACCACGCGAGTTGCCACGACTAGATTCACTATGCGACGACCATGGTAAGGGCTATCCTGATTCTTGTGGCATGCCGTGAGTCCCCAGCTAATGGTCCGACAGGCCAATCCGTGGGGCTCAGAGGATGTAGTATGATTTTTGTAGTATTTTTTTAGAATGCAGTGATGAAAATTTCTGATTAAGTTTCGAATCTCAAGTTTTCAACTAGTGGTAACCAATCTTATGAGAAAAAAATATGGTTGAATTTTTTCTCTCAAAGAAAGTAATTTTATTTAGCAAAATTAAGGCTAATTTTAGCTATAAATACTCAAAAACATCTTGCAAGTTCAAACACTCTTAAAAATCTCACTCATTTATTATATCCAAACTTTAGTATATGTGCAAAAAAAGGAGAATGCAGATGGAGGTGATTCATTCGAAACATCTCACTACTTGAACATGGCTTTTTAATAAAATAAATTTTCAAAAAAAAAATTACTTTGATGTATTTTCATCTTATAGTGTTTCTTTATTTTTTCTGTAATTTTTATTATAATGTTAAATTAATGGGCTTTGAATTTAAAATGTAAAAAAAATAATAACTAAAAACAAACAGAAGCCCCCGCTCAAAAGGGCCGGTCCTCTGAGCCTCGTGTTATTGGACCTCGGGAGACATGCAGCCCTCATGTTTTTCAACATTTTCTACCATTCCAAATTGGGTCCGCGGAGAACCGAAGCCTTTGATTATAAAATGACTGAAAAAGACCATCTATTATAAAATGGAGAACATTATTTTTTATTTTCTTTAATAACAATATACGATGTGTTCAAATGCTGGTGTTATCTCTATTTTAAATTATAAATTATTTTAAATTTTTATCTACAACTTAATAAGTTAAAAATATAATCTATGTTTTACTATGCAGAATTTAAATTAATAAAAACATGGAGAAACCATTTTTATCTCAACGGCGGGGGATCAAACTGACCTCCTTATCATCATTCTTCTTGTGAGTTGTGATCAACTTTGTTTGGCCGCTGGTAAAGCATGGATAATATTGCCTGAATTATATGATATGATACATCTAATGTCAATAATGTTCAATTATATCTAATGATTTCAAATTTTTCTCTTTGCAAAATTCACTCTAATTCTTGAGTTAATTAAAGTCTTGTAGTCGTCGTTATCAAGCATAAGTTTAGTATTTGAAAACTAATTATCCTAAACTAAATGAGGCTATACATGATTTATTTTACATATATGAGCCTTAAACACAATTTGACTAGTCTTTTTTATCCCAAAAAAAAAAAAACAAATTGACTAGTCCTTTTCAGCAGGGGAAGAAAAAAAAAACCCCACATTTGCAAGTTTTTCGTCGAGGAATTCATGATGGAAAAAGCTAAGGATCCTTCAAACTACTCAGCAAATATTCAAAATTTATTACTAAAATCTCTAGAAATGCACATAATTCATAAAAATTAGGTCCAACCTAGCTAACTTTCCCGAAAGTGGTGACTCAAATGGAGTAATACTCATTATTACTCATGGTAAAAAGAGAGAAAAATGCTCCAGAAAACATCATGAACCAACAGCACGGTCGATGTCTTGCTAGTTACACTTAGAGCAGAGTATTACTTATAATGAGATCCTCCCGATTGTCAATCATCTCTAAATTGCATTGCATAGCATGCCATCTCTAAAAGTCTTCTTTATCTTTTCCACCTTAGCTTATTAGTCAATAATGGCGGAAAGCTGAAAAAAAAATCCTTATTGGGTTAGTGTTACCATACATACCACTTGTAGTATTTCCTTTCGTGGGAAAATTTTATGGTGAATTTGATCATCAAACCTTTAAATATAAAAGGAAAAAAATATTTAAATACAATAATTAATTATCATTCATAAAATAAATAAAAAATTAATCCAAGTAGGAAAATTATAACTTGATTTTTGGTGCATGGGTGAGCAAAACCAGTGCATGTGGGAAGCAAAGCATCAATTTGAATTTCAAAATAAACAATATTGGCAAATTCTGAAAAACTGAAAGTATACGCCTAGAATAGAATACCAATTAGCCCTTGACGTTTTCCGCGCGCAACTGTGTGATAGATTCTTGTTTGACAATTTTGGAATAAAAAAAACTGTTGCTTGCGCAGAGAGGTGTGGAATTACTTGTGGAGAGTGCTATTGCCGCTGTCATCATAATAATGTCTATTTCAATAAATAATTTTTTTTCTTCAAAAATTTCTATCAATTTTAAATTTTCTCATATAATTCAATAAATAGATTACATGAACTTAAACAATTTATTAATTACATTTTATATTATTATTAAATTTTCAATTCTCTAACTTTTAAAAAAAATTATTTTAATTTTTAATAAAAAAATATTATTCAAATACAAAAAATATTATATTACAAAATAAAACAAAAAATTCAATTCAAAAACGCCTAAGTTTGATAATCTCCAATAACTTTATATTTAAAAATTTATGGATCAAATCTTCCTCTAAATAAAAGTCAAATTATATGAATACGACAGCTCAAATTTAGATTATTCTTCCGAAAATATATCAGATGATTAAAAAAAAAAAAGAGTTTAGGGATTTCTTCTCTAGATGTCATTTAATTCCGAATTGAATTTTCTTGACAAGTTGATCAAAACAATTTTGGCAAATTATTCATTATGGTCCATCATCTATATTACTTTGTCCGATTAGGTCCCTTATCTTTTTTTTTTTTTAAACCATGTTAATCCTTTGTATTTTTATAGCTATTTTAGTATTTTCATATAGTCGACTTAGGAGTTAATTTATGAATTAAAATTATCAAACTAATTAAAAATATATATAAGTGATAAAAAAAACTAAAATGACTATTTTTCCAAGAATTGAAGAGTTGTGGCTTTTCTTTTCGTATGGTACTACTACTATTAGACGTACGAAAACACTATGCAATGAATATTGTAGTCTTCGATATTCGACCGTAAAAATCTGCCAACTAGGTCAAGATTAAGAAAAAAAATAATGGAAAATACTAAGATGTTCTTCGATAAGTACTTAGGGCAAATACTCAATACACTAAAAAATCACCAGTTTTCTTCAATGTTTTAAAATTTTACGTAGTAATCTCATGAATTCAAGGTTGTATTAACTTTTTCTTTCCTCTATATAATTATTTAATGGTTCTAATTAAAACTTATAATACTATCACATTAGTAATTCTTTTATAAAAGTGTACATGAATTTTAACATAATATCATGACGAGTAAGAGTGCTTTTTTATTAAAAAAAAAAGGGACGTGAAAATGTATTTTGTGACAAATTTTTAAAAATACTACTTTATATTTTTTATTTAATATATTTAAAATTAAATATTTGTTTTATTATTTAAAAAATTTTATTAGCTTTTTATTATTATATAGTGTTGAAGAAGAAAATCGTCAAGTCAAGTAGGATAATGTAATTCTCTTTAATTAGTTAAAGTCAATATAACTAGTTAGTTTTGTAATGTTAATTATTGATAACTGTAATTAGTAACTTCATCAAGAAGTTATTTGATGTAACATTTTATATATATATATATATATATATTTGAATAAATCATAAACAGAGTTTTTATGCTTCGTAAACTTTTTTCCAAATTTTATTTCTCTATTTTCTAAAATACTACATTTTTTACATATAGAGCGAAGGGCATCAAACTTAGTATCTTGAGTAATATGCGTTAAACACTAAATTATAATATATTTTTATTAACTTAACATTTATCAATCACAACTTTTTCTTTTTGATTTTTTTTTAAAAATATTTTCAATATTTTCCCCACTTTTCAATATAAATCATATAGAACATTGGGTTGTTCGTTAAAAAAAAAAATGCAATCCATAAAAGTTCAATGCTTAATCAAATAAGTATTTCATTTTAAAATAATAAAATCTGATATATATATATATATATATATAGTAATTTGTGTGCTGATGTTGCCGTAGTTCCTGTGGAGCAGGTTTTGGACGGCGGTTCAGACTTGTAAATATCAATTAGAATACTTTCACGATACGGAATTATATATTATTTTATCTAAAGTTCTATTAATAATATTCTTAAAATTAAAACTCTACATAAACAAATATAGTTTACTTATTAAAATAAATTCAAATGTATTTTATTATTTTTTTATTAAATCACATATAAACATCCAATTTTAAATTAAATAAATAACTTTAAAAAATATATAAAAGGAATATATTTGCTTATCTAATTTTAGTTTTCTTTTTCAGATGTCTCTTGACCGGACAGATGAGATATGCAGAAATGACATTGTCTAAATGAAAGAGCAAATATGATATTAGATTCATATTAGATTTCTCCTCATATAAAATTACACCATCTCCAATAGTATTATAATTTTTGTTTAAAAGTCATGTCATATAAATAAAGCTGGTATTATAATTAATTTTTTCATTTCAATACACAAAGTCTTGATGATTGTCATGCTAATGTGACAAAAATTTTTATTGACATGAAAAGTGTCAAAATATAATTATTTGTATTATTACATGCTGACTTAGTAAAAACAAAGAAAAATGATGGTGAAAATTTAGAAAAAAATATAAAAACGTAATAAAATTTTGAAGAAAAAAGTTTAAAAAAACAAGTGCAGTTCTTAACATTTATATATTGAAGTTAATTTTAAAATTTGAAAATATTATTATTTGATATTCTATTTATTAAATATTATTTAATATAAATTTTTATTAATATTAACATTATCATTTTATTTTAGATGATGTTATAGATTACCAAATCGTTTATGGGTGGGGACAACTCATTTTAGTTCACTCTATCATAGTAGGAACTACAAACGCGGATGAGGTTTTGGGGAGGGGGGGATGGGTACACATCACACTCACACAAGAAAGATTTCCTCGAATTGTGGTTTAATTTAAAAAATAGAAGTCAAACCCAACCAACTCCATAAATAAAAGTTCTCTTTTCTTCTCTCTATTCCTTTTTTTTTTTTTTATCACATCAGTTTTTTTGGTTTCTTAAATCATCAAAAAAATATTTTTAGTTGAAATCTTAAATCAAATCACTTAAAAATAAAAATAAAATATTTATCTAATTTTTTATTTCATCGGTGCTAAAATACTTAAGATTTTTGGAGCATTTCATACATATATATATATATATATTTATTATTATGTGTTATTATTTTTTAAAATTTTCAACTTAAAATATTTATTTTTTCTTTCTATATTTAAAAGTAAAATCAATATTATAAATAAAACACAAAATAATACTTTAAAATAACAAAATATCTTATATTTTAAAATAAATAATTTGCTACTAACCTCTCATCTTTTGGGAGAGATAGGAATTCTTTTTATATATTTTTAAAAAAAGTTTAAAAAACTTTCACTAGTCATCCTCTCATCTTCCCTGCTCCCTACCCTTATAGAGAGAAACTATGAAGTGCTCCATAGGCATTTAAATCAGAGACGAGATAAAGAAAAAGACTAACGAGGGAAAGAGCAAAGTAGCCATAATATTACTAATAAAGAGAAAAGAAGAAGAAAGCAGCATTCAGATCAGAGTGGTTGGTTATGGTGGAAATCCACTGGTAGTGTTGGAGGTGTGTAGGGGCATAATTGTCAATCTACTATCATCTCATCCTCTTCCCTTTGAGCTTGTTCATCCATGCTTTTGCTCTTCACTACCTCAGTTCGTGCTTATTCGAATGTTGTTCGAGTCATCGGTGGTAGTATCAGTAAACTCGGTGGGGTTTTCTTCCTTGGCAGCGGCGGATTCTGGAAGGATGAAGCTGCTTCGAGTGCTGGAGTAGCTGTTGCCATCACGGCCCTGGCTGGTCTGGCCTTGGCCGCTGCCCTTGTCTACTCCACTAGGTAAAAAGGGAAAAAATTTCAAAGTTTGTTGGAAAATTACTGATTCCACCACTTATGGAAAGTTGAGATTTGAGAAGCCCTAAGAGTTAATCTGTAGAGTAAATCATTTTTGTTTTTCGAACGTCAAGAATTATTTCTTTTGAAAAAAAAAATCAAGTGTAGCAGTAGATGAAAGCTCTCAGACGAAGTCAGACTTCGTCATCTTCGAATTCCAATTCCAATTCACCGTCTTCATCATCTTCGTCGTCGTCGTGGATTCATTTGAGATCGGTTCTATTCGTAGTAGCGTCTTCTTCGCCAGCTTCTTGCTCTTCTTCTGATCGGTGAGTCATCCTTGCAACCTATCCTCTCTTTCTAGATCCTCTTTTTCCTGTAGCTCTTAGTAACTTTTCCTACTATGCAACTCGTAATGTAGCTTAGATCTCGGATTTGGAGTACTGTAGTAGACTTGGTTTCGTTCTCCTCCTCCTCCATTCTTTTACCCGCTGGTTTTCTACAATGGTGCTTTCAATTTGATCTCGAGAATTTACTTGAGTAAGATATCTTCATTTTTAGCAGTTAGGTGGATTTGAAGTAATTTTCATCTCCCTATTTGGTTGTGGTTACCAAAGGACGTCAAGCAAGCATTTTTCCTAACAATTTCGTTGATACGTCTATGTGCACAGAGTCAAACATGCATTTTTCAACTGAAACTGTTATGTCTCGATATATTCTGCCACTTCTTTTAATGATTTTAAGTTTTGAATAAGGCGTTTTACTTTAGATTTTGTGGTGGAGGTTTGGAAAGTTCGGTCCTAGTCAAAGGGTGTGCTTAGAACTTTGGGATGTCTTCAAGCTGTGAGATTGTTGAGAATTCATTGATCATTGCTGGACACTTTCTTCACTTCTTGAATCATTTAATATGCGTTTATCTCTTCTTTAAGTATTTGAAATTTGGAAAGAAGGAAATGCCTGCTTGATTTAGTATTAAACATTTATGTCTGGTGGTAAGGAAAAAGCAGCTGCCATAAGAGGTGCCATCCAATTGAATGGAAGGTGGAAGAAGAAAGAAAAAATTATGCTTAACAAATATCATCCCAAAAACTCTGCAAAGAAATCTCTTTCCTGGCAGGGTTAGCTTTTTCAATTAAATATTTTACCTTGGTTGTGTGGGAACTTACTTCATGAATCAGTTACCAACACATTTTTGGTTTTCTGGTTTGGCATTTTAGAGCATTTAATTCTTAAAGTTGTGTTCTTTTATCTGCTTCATTGGTTCTCCACTGGAAGGCAAGACTCTTTTGTTCCAGATATGATTGTGAATCAATTACATGAGCTTTTGTAATTGGAAGACAGACACAAGTAACTGCCACTTTTTTGGGTACATATACAACTTGAGACACTGAGGAATCTAAGCCCATAGCCTATCTTCGCATTAATTCTACTTTGGTCTTGATCAGTATTTGTTGTGTTTTGGCATGTTTTTTTGGGTATGGAGCTGTGTAAGACCTTTTATTCTCTAGAGCATGACTGATAAAAGAGTGTCATGTTCAGCTCTGTTAAGAGCATACCAATCAATTCAATGGTGGATCTATTTCTATTCAGAAGATCTGATGACAAAGTCTTAGTAAACTGTGCCATTTATTTTATGCAGCAAACCAAGTTTGTCAGAATGATCTTTGGTCTAACACAATCAATTTCAAGGAACCTGAGTAGCAAGGGGACTAATTAATTAAGTGATTTCTTTTGCTTGGTGCATCTGCTGGAGACTTTCCTTGATAGGCTTGCTTTAGAAATGTTGTGAATGCTTGTGTGTGGCCTGCCCAACCCCTTGCTTTGTGCATTGCCTGGAAATTTCCTCAATTCTTTCGTATATGAATTGATGGTTTTTTGTTAAGCTGCAATTATTGAAAGTGAAAGTGATCATTCTCTTGTTTCCAGGGGTCGCCTCAAATCTCCATGGTCCCGCAGAAAAAGAAAAAATGTCCTTTCCCCTCGGCAATGGCGAAGTATGTTTACCCCAGAGGGAAAACTTCGTGATGGTGGAGCCAAATTTCTGAAGAAAGTGCGGAGTGGGGTTAGTTACTTATTTCATGAAACTTCGCAATGGTGGAACCAAGAACACTTTGAAATGCTTTATTACGATTATAGTTTCTATGTTGCTGGAACTGACTGTTCTATTACATTTCTCTTTAGGGTATTGATCTGAGAATCAGGGCAGAGGTTTGGCCATTCCTCCTTGGAGTGTAAGCATCTTTGATAAATTCTTATATGCATTTCTTTGATTGTTACTGAATATATTTACACACTGAAATTGGTTGCTTTATCCCTTCAGGAGTGAAAAGAATCCCCCCCTTCCCATTTTCACATTATGGAAATATGTGCACTCTCTCCATTTATTGGTGCTGACTCAATGAAGTATTTTTTAGCATGAGTGAACCTGATGGTTGATTCGTGACTTATAGTTATGACATGTTGCATGTGATTTTCTTTTTTCATGCCATAATTGTCTAAAATAGAAAGAATTTCGCCCTTTTTGTTTTTCCTCACATCTCTTCTCAAGTCCTTGTCCTCTTCTCTATTTCTTGGTTTCGATTCTTTTCTTGTATTTTCCTTAAACTCTTTGTAGGAAAATTGTCCTATTTAATCCGGTATGTTTGAGTCTTTGGCCATTAAGGTCTCATATCTTTGATATTGACCTACAAATTTCAAAACTTTCAAAACTTTCAAGATTTGGGCAACAAAGTCCTTTTGAAAAGACCTTGGTGGCCAAATCTTTAACATATCTTGAAAGTTAAAGGACCTTGTTGGCTAAATCTTGAAAGCTTTGGACTTTATTGGCCAATAACAAAGATATGAGACCTTAGTGGCCATAGAGTCAAGCATATAGGACTAAATAGGTTAATATTTCATCTTTTTTCCTGCCACTGGGTTTAGGAGGAAGCAGCCTGAATAAGGTCTTAGTATTTCATTGTAATTGCAACTTCTGTTTAGACTGATTATGGAAGGAACGAGAAAACTGGCATTCTGCCATTTGATATAATTGTTTCATTATATCACTTGGCAATTTAACTATGGATAAGTGTACCTACAATTTTTGTCCTTTCAAAACTGTGAAGACTACCATGGTTAACTCTCCTCTTCTTATTGCTGCAGCTATGAGTTGAGCAGCTCAAAAGAAGAAAGAGATGTGGTAAAAACTCAGAAAAGGTATGATAGCAAAATCTCTCTCTCTCTCCCTCACTGTGTTTGATTTTTTGACAACTGTTGCTGCAGGAAGGAATATGAGAAACTTAGGAGACAGTGCCGCCGTCTTCTGAAACAAAGTAGATTAATTGACAGTGGGGACAGCAGAAGTTTTGTTGAAGGCAGCAATTCTCCCTTTTCTGAAGATGTTGTTAGTGCTAGGGAATCCCTTTCCAGTGAGGAAATGTCTCCATATGCTGAGTACTCAGAGCATTCTACTGGTGTAATATTGGATGGAGATGCTGGTTCTAAACGAATCACAGCTGCAAGTGTTGTCAGTGACTCTGATTCTTCAGACTCAGACTTCTCAGAGGATGCTGAAGTGAGCCAAACTTTTCCCTCTACTGAAAGCAAGAATGAGAATGATCCTAATATTCTGAACAAAGGGGATTCCTCTCCTTCAATGACTGAAGTCCAGTCAAAACTTCACAATTCAGAAGATTTTACCTCATGGCAACGAATCATCCGCCTTGATGCTGTCCGTGCTAATGCAGAATGGATATCATATTCCCCCGCTCAGGCTGCAGTACCAGAGGAGAGAGCACGGTGTTCTGCTGAAGCTGTTGGATTGAAGGATTATGATCACCTTGAACCGTGCAGGATTTTCCATGCTGCTCGACTGGTTGCAGTACTTGAAGCCTATGCAGTTTATGACCCTGAAATTGGCTATTGTCAGGGGATGAGTGACTTGCTATCTCCAATAATTAGTGTTATAACAGAGGACTATGAAGCTTTCTGGTGCTTCGTTGGTTTCATGAGGAAGGCTCGCCATAACTTCAGGCTTGATGAGGTGGGGATTAGAAGGCAACTTAATACTGTTTCTAAAATTATCAAGTTTAAAGATTCACATCTCTACCGTCATTTGGAGAAGCTTCAGGCAGAGGACTGCTTTTTTGTCTACAGAATGGTGGTAGTTCTCTTCAGGAGGGAATTGACATTTGAGCAAACACTTTGCCTCTGGGAGGTCATGTGGGCTGATCAGGCTGCAAGTCGGGCTGGGATTGGAAAATCTGCTTGGACTAGGATAAGACTTCGTGCTCCACCAACAGAAGATTTACTGTTATATGCTATTGCAGCTTCTGTCTTGCAGAGGAGGAAACAGATCATAGAGAAGTATAACAGCATGGATGAGATATTTAGGGAGTGCAACAGCATGGCTGGGCACCTAGATGTATGGAAGCTCCTTGATGATGCACATGATTTGGTGGTAACCCTCCATGACAAAATAGAGACACCTTTTTGATGGAGATAACTTGCTAATTTATTCGCGCTGGTTAACAATTTCATTGTTTTGTGGGCACAACCTTGAAACAATTCAAATGTTGGTAAGATTTTCTATTTTGCTGGAGTGCAACTCTGGCTGGGAGCAACAATACTTGCGAAGAAAAGCACCTATTTAATCATCTGTGTAACTGTAACATCATCTTATTCTGCACTAGTTCCTCAGTTTATTCAAGGATATGTAACTTGAAGGATCTCTTCCGTTCAAGTTCTTTGGCTTGAAGTGCTGCGAATAAGACGAGCAGTACATGAAGACAGGATGGTGTGGTATGGAGAGAGAGCTAACAAATATCTGTACTAATCCAATTTTGCCTTTGGGCATGCGCAGTGGCTTTTTCGTGTCAAAGACCATTGAAGTTTTCCAATTGTGTTTTGTCATATACCGCTGCCGAGTAGAGCTGCAATTGATGGAATGAACATGCTAAGTGCTGCTACGGTGCTTGGTCTCTTTAGTTCGACATCACGGGTTGAAATTTCTTCCGTAAATTACATCTTTGATTTCTGAAGAACTCGTAATTAAAACACCAATATAACTGGCTTTTTCAAAGGGAAACATAAGAAGGAAACAACAGGAGAAATCATATCAGTAGTACCGCTGTTTCAGTCACCAGCCTGATGGGTATGCTAGATGAAAATTCCATAAATGTCTAAATAAAAGCCCATGACTGAAGTAGTGCACTTACGTCATAAATTGATAAACATAAAGCGTCTATTCATGAGGGGTTTGGGAGTATGACAAACTACATAAATTGAATGTTTCCATCTGAACTGAGCAACATGAAGCACTCTATCGACTGATTATTTCTCCTTGGTATAATGTCGGACGGCAAAGGCCAAACCCAAGATCAATAGGGGTACAAGGAACTGTAAAACCTTGATCACGAATTCTGGAGTCTTGTCAGGATTGTATTGGGCTTGTTGGGGCGGGATGTAGGTGCGTTTCAGGGGGACTGTCGCCTTGTCTATTTCTCCAATGTAGTATTTGTCCATCATTTCTCTGGCTGAATCACTGTGTCCAACATCCTCAAAATCATTCGAGGCATCTTTTCCTGCAAATTCACATGTAAAATTCAAAAAGACATCTTTCACAGAAGTCATCATGGATTTATCTGCTATTAAACCCAAAAGAAAAGGAATGAATTTTTATAACATCACCAGTAGCTGAGAGCAAGACTTCATCGCCTCCTGGATGATCATCCATAAATGGAGTCACGTCATATACCTGAAAATTTTCCGGCAATTAATATATTTAAGAAACAAATCAGCTGAAAGTGAAAAATCAAGCAAATCAAATAACAACCCTCAAGGGTGAATCATTTTCAGACATCCTGCAAAACCCCAAGGACTGACACCCGCTCCCTGCTATCCCAAACACAACAAAAAAGTTCAATATAAGAATCTCAGCTGCTAATGAAAATACAGGCAACTGATTTTGCCTGAATGCTTTAGCATCCAGCACCTGTAGCAAGACTAGTTGTTATGGTTACATCACAACAAACTATGAATAGAAATTCACACATAAATATCAAGGGTTACTTGATCTGGAAAATATTTAACTAACCAACCCTCAAGGAAACATCTATGAACAATATCTCTAAACCAATTAGAAGGGTCTGTGATGAATGCTTTACAAAAGTAAATTCTTCCCCAAATAAACTGTCAAGAAGAAATCTATCAATGAGCAAAACCAAGAGATGTGATGCAATCACATTGTCTCTCAATAGACCTTTTATGTGATTCAAGTCACTTCTTTTCTTTTTCTTTTTTCTTTTTTAATCTATGCATGCATCAGTTACCAAAAGTTAAAAGGTTTTTTCAAGGATGTGAAGCAGATAATCACAAGGGGAGAAATGAAACTCAAGCCCCACAGTTGCTTGCTTCCTATATAATTCAGTGCTTTTACTAACAAAGTGGTAAATTAGGAGGGAAATTATCATTAGGAGGTATTATTATCAATCTCATATCTCAAATATTATAAGCAAAAGCTGGAACTGGTTTCTTCAATCTTTTTTCTTCTCTAATTCATGACAATTATTGCCTCCGTGCACTATGAAACACATAGAAGTGCAGGAAATGAGTAGCTCAATTAGCCTGATACAAGGAAGACACTTGGGGGGAAAACTGATAGTTGTAAAAAAATTAATTATAAAACAGGTACAAAGTCACACGCAAATAGACACCTTTCATGAGTTGCTAAAAGGTAGCAAAAGTAAATGCATCATCTAACTTCACTACATTTTTTACCAGAATAAACAGATCCGCAAGGAATCCCAAGAAACTCTGAGCTCCAGAAACCATCAAATTATGGCATTGTTTTAAAAAAAAAAAGTCAGATTAAATTATGAAAATCAATCGAAACATCTAGACAGCCAAAAACCCAAAACAGTAAAAATCAATAAAAAATCCACAGGGATTCAAACCTCAGAAAATCCATCAATCAATAAACTCTAAAAAGAAAAGCAATAAATCTAACGAAGGAGATCTAACCTTTCCATCGATGATGAGCCAACAATCTTTGGTCTTGTTGTGCTTCACTACCTCATCAAAAACATGTACTTTCTGATCCGACGCCATTCTTTCCTGCTACAGCACAAAAAATCCAAACACCAGAAAAGAATTACATGCAGATTCTAAAAACACCGGAGAGAATCCGTCAATACAAATTCCCGATTAGCAATAAAAAAACAAGGGAACGTAACTTCAATTTTTAAGAGTCTTCTTACAGTAGAGATAAAGGTGAGACGAAAGACGTAGCCTTGTTTTCTACTAATTAGTAGTAGTAATGCCAATTCCCCCCCACTGTCTCTGGTCCTTACGACTTGAGAAATTTTAAGGCGAGAGAGAGACCACTGTAACTGTGACCGTGTGAGTCCGAAAGGTCAGTACCTACGCTTTTTATCCGTCCAGATCCTGTCAGTTGTCAAAAGTGGGCTTGCTTTTGACGAAAATTACCAAAGTGGGCTTCCGTGGACCGCATGCATTTATATTCCACCGTGGCTGCTAAAGTTGGTTGTTACCACAATTCAATTGGAGCCATGCTGGTATTAAATTCTCATGCAATTCTTCTTCTCTTTCATATATGTTATTCATTTTCCTCCATCCTTAGTTCATTTTTATTTTATTTTATTTTGAGTGGGAGCGATTATTTGTTCATCAAGTCAAGAATTTTTTTTTTTTTTGGATAAATAATTCACTCAAGAAATTGACAAACTGGGTAATTGTTAATTTGTTGTATTGATGGATCGGTCAAGATTGACAGCTTAGAGTAAATTATTTGTGGAAGTATTCATTCGGTGGGCGACATAAAGAAAATTTATGGGTACAAAACGGTTGATAACAACCACCACGAGCACTAAAAGCAATTTACACCACTCATATTTTATGTATGGAAAAATCTGGAAAATAACTTAAAACACAAATACATAAAATGTGTTGTGCAAAATATTAAATTGAACTTTCAACTTTTTTTTCTCCTTTCGTCTTTTTATATTATTATAAATTTCACCATTGGGAAATGATTATGTAAGCCATTTTCATTTGAAGAAAACAGTCATGTTTTCACACAAAAAAGAAAACAATGAAGAACATGAAGGAAACAGTAGTAGTGGACTGCATGTTCAAACATTCGTTTTGTATGTAAAGAGTCTAAAGACCATATTATCCTTATTAGTTGTGGGATTACAAAATTAATAAGTTAATGAGATGTAAAAAAATTTATTAAGAAAATATTAGATAAAATATAAATATTTAATTTTGATATTCCAAAAAATAAAAGTGAAAATATTTAATTGCGGATGTAGAAGGGAAAAAGTACAATTTATTAAAAGGTGCATACTACCCATACATAAACAAGAAACTCTTTTATATTAATATTATATACAAAGTAAAGGGTTGTCTTGTACGTAACCAATTTCGTGCTGCTCTTTTCTCTGTCCTTTTAATTGGTTGGTAAGTTTTTCTATTAACGATTAAACAAGTTATATTATCTCTTCATCTTATAAACAGTCATTATGTTTTTTTATTGATATTAATAAATGATAATTAGTTTATTTAAAATGTAATTTTTTAATATATATTTTTATTAATTATTAATTATTTAAATTATTTATAAGCAATTTAAAAAATAATTTTTTTTTTGAAAATACAATTCCAAGTAAATTTGTAACTATTAATGACTAGTTATAGGGAATTATTTTTTAATTATTTTATAGTTTAGTTTAATGTGTAAAATCAATATAAAATTAATTTATAATTGATAATAAAAAGTAGTAATTAGGAATAAATGTAAAAATAAAAAATTTAAATATAAAATTTATATAGAAATTAAATTTTTTTTTTTTACAACTAAAAATAAAATGATTGACTATTTTTGTGGAATAGAAAGAGTATTAATGATAGTTGTCTTGTGTGTGTCTGTTTAAATAATTACGTTAATAACAAACTAAAATAGATATTTTATATAAACAAAAGGACAAATGAAGCTGCATCTAAAATTTCATGCACGTGTTTATGATAATAATAATAATAATTTAAAAAATCTTTCAAATCGAGCGAACCTTTTTCTTTTTCTTTTTTTTTTGGAAGAAAATCGTGCGAACTTAACAATCTGAATTAATAATGATAATACTTTTTTCCTTCAAAACTGAAGGCTTATATTTACTTAATATAATATTTTCTTCTGGAAATTAATAGAATAATTAAGGTAAGTTTTTTATTTTAAAATTATTGTTAAATTACATCGTTAATATGTAATTAATGATGAGACTTAATAAGATAATGAGATATAATAAAATTTTAGATAAAAAATAATTTTATTTAGAAAAATAAGCAATTAATCGTAAATATATAAAAATCAAAATATAAATATTTAATTTCTAACAAAAAGATGAATAATTAATAGTGATATGTTTTATTTATTTATTTTACTTTATAAAATATAGCATGGAAAAATATAATAAATCACTCAAACAAACCAATAATTTAAAGTTTTGAGTGATATAATTTTATTTCAAATTTATCAAACTACAAATGTTGAATTAATTAAAAAATATGTAAAATTTAAAAACTATCAAATATTCGGGAGTAAGAATACGTGTTATAACAATTAAAAAGAGAATCGTAGATTAACCATCTTCACATGCCGCAATGTTCATATGATTTTGCTTAGCAACGTAATTAAGGCTATATTTGAATTGACAATCAAAATTGTTTTTTAAAAACTTTTACGTAAAAAGATGTTTTTATTTTTATTTTTTATAATTCCACAAACAATATTTTTCATTAACTTTTAATTATTAATTATAATTTCAAATAATTATTAAATATATTTTATACATTTTATATAATATTATTATCAATAATGTGGAATTCAAAATATCTTAATAAGTTTTCAATTTTTAATGAAAAAATTTGTATTCAAATATAACTCTATTTCAAAAAAATAAAAAAACATAGCTCTCTTTTTGTTTCCTCCCCTCTTCCTTCCCTTATTCGGGAAAAAAAAAAGAGGGAAAACACAAACCCTGACGAATTGTACATCATTGACAAGGTTAATATTGACATTTTCGTCGAAATTGAAACAATCCTTACTTTAGAACCATTGAAGGAGACATCTTTGTTTTTTTTCTTTTTTCTGACATTGAAGGAGACTTTAAAAATGGCAAAAGAAAGAAAACAAAAGTAAAAGTGCTTACCATTTCAACTCTACTTTAGGCATTAATCAATTCAAAGAAAAAAATAATAATAATAAAATCTAGAACTTTCTGTCATGTGGGACGCATTCAAATTATTGGATAAATTCTTCCACATTTGGGATCTGCGCCTTCTTGTTCATCAATGGGTGGGAACTGGCACCAAAACCAGCGGCTTCTTTCTTCCTAACCAATCCCACCTCCGCCACAGATTGGAGCCTCAGGTTTTATTTTTTTGTTTATCTTTTAATTAAATAATAAAATAAATAAATTATTGATACCTACCCATCTTAAACTGAATAATCAGTTTCATCTAATACAATAATAATATAGAATTAAGGCAATTATTTGATCTACAAAAATTATATAATATTATTCTTATTACTAATTTCATTAATAATGAATCACATCTACTAGTAGGATATACAAAAAAAAAATTATTATTATTATTCAAATTAAAATTTGAACTTTGTTCACTTTAAAATAAAAATAAAAATAAAAATATTTATTTTTAGCCAAGAATATATATATATATGCATAATATTTTTTGAATGTTCAAGGTTTGATTCCTGAAATTTTAAAACTATGGACGAAATAGTAAGAAAGAAGTATATATAAATATAGTTTTTATGTTGATAAAGATATCTAAATATAATAGTTATTGTGTTATTGGCAAAATTTTAAAAACTAGAGAATTTAATCTCCAAATTATTTAATTTTCTAAGTTTTGGCTTTAGTTTTTATTTATTTTTTTCACTCCAAAACTATTTATGGATAACTTATTTAATTTTTGTGACAACTATTGTGACAGTTATTGTCTCGTTGCAACAAATATTGAAAAAGTATAATGAGGAATGTTCAAATCAGTTACTTGAAAATAATTTAAAGATAAAAATAAACACTAAGAATCAATGTTGAGAAAATAGAATAATTTAAAGATAAATTCATCTTACTATTAATGAAATGTAATAGTTAAAAAACAGTGCAGGGAAAAAGTAATAGTTAAAAAAGTACAATGAAAAATTTATAACATGTAAATTTATCATTGATGGACCAAAATATATATATTATGGCAGGTTACAAATTACTTTCAATCATCAAGATTGACTTATGTAACACTTGGTTTGGGAGAAGGTTTGGAGAGGAAAGAAGAAAAGTAAAGGGAAGATGACATCACTTCTCTTTGATTGGGAGATTTAAGCGACTAGTAGAGAAAAATAAGAGAAGGGATGGAAGCTTCATATTTTCTCCTCAAATATTTATTTCGCTAATAAGTGGACATAAATGGAAATATTTGAAATTTTATTTTATTTTTTTCTTTTAATCATCCATCTTTTATCCTCACCTTATTTCCTTATCGCTCATTCCGTTTATAATTAAATATACATATTAAAAATTAATGATATCTTTTAACTTTAATAGAACTATAACATTATTTGTGTTTTTAATTTAGTTAGTCATTTAGTGTTGAGCTATTAATTAATAAAATATAAATATTTTAAATTAAAGAGATTATTGATGTAAGTTTAAATAAGAATATTTTATTTTTAAAAATAGACATTTAATTAAGTAATATTTTCCCATATTTTTTTATTTCTTAGTACTTCATCTGTTTCAAAATATATAATATTTTGAACAAATTATTTGTTACAAAATATAAGATATTTTGCTACATTTAATTGTTATTTTGTGTATTGTTTCCAATAGTAATCATACTCTTAAATGATGATAAATAAAATAAATGAATTAGTTTCAAATTTACAAGGAGCATGAAATTCAATGGAATTTTTACTTATTGTGGATTTTCATTGTTTTTTTTAAGATTTTAATAGATTCAATATACATAGAATTTTATGTCACATAATTTGGTGGAATTTGACGAATTTTTATTGGAATTTTTGTAACAAAATTTATACATAAAAAAATATATAGTCGAATCAATATATATCTAAAATTGATTTAATCATCTATCAAATTTTTAATGGATTTCTTGATTAATTTTCTATTCATTTTAAATTTTATAATTTTTGGTATGATATGCTTGAAATATGTATATATTTTATTATATACATTTATACATATACAATGTTGAATGAAACTTTTATACATAATATTATATTTTTATCAATAATAAAGTTTAAACAATAATTTGAACATGAAACAAAGAATAAATTTGTCTACACCAAACCAAATTCATGTGTGAATTATAGTATAATATTCCAAACAAAATAAATGGAATACATGAAATTTTATATCATAAATTTTTGTGGAATCTAGTGGATTTTTTAAATAAAATAAATAGAATAATTTGTACATAAAAAATTACATATAAACAAATCAATATATGTGTAAAAAAATATTATCACAAAAGAAGAAATATAAGGCTATCGAAACCAAATTGAGATAATTTGTTTTTTATATTTTATATTTTTATTTTTCTTGACAATAAAAAGACTAATTTCACAAAATTTTAAGAGATAAAGAAAATTTCATTGAAATCTATAAATTCTTGGAAACACTATAATCTTATATAATCAATTAAATTCCAAATTGTTAAAGTTAAATTTTGATGGATTAAATATAATTTCAAACTGAGTATATTAGGAATATTATAAAATTTTAAATTAGATGAGGACATGCACGTAGAAATATATTGACATAATAGATGAAAGTATTTTAATGATCTAATATGCTTGAAAT
The DNA here is from genome assembly GCA_019593545.1 of Apocynum venetum. Taxonomy (NCBI): domain Eukaryota; kingdom Viridiplantae; phylum Streptophyta; class Magnoliopsida; order Gentianales; family Apocynaceae; genus Apocynum; species Apocynum venetum. Next base: position 5,212,945 of record SRSM01000331.1, on the reverse strand, counting down.
ATCCAAAATATGTTATACTTTGAATAGAAAGAAATATAATATTACAAATTAGGCTTAGCCCTCTATGGCTTTATCGAACTCTCTAGAAGATATTCCCATACAACCAACTCCTCAGATTTATGAATTTTTTATAATTCTCAAAATTTGCGAAACAAAATAAGAATCAGGCGTTCATTCAATCTACTTCCCAGTTCCCACCCCCACTCACTGTCACAACGAAACAATTTCATAATTTTTCTGCTCCTCACAAAATAAAAATTTTATTTTTTTTAGGAAAAATATAATTTTTAAATTAAAATTTCGTTTTCTTCATTTTCAAAAAAGGAAATTCCGTTTCCTTCCTCTCGTCATGGCCCGAGGCACCAAGTCAACGACCATGGCGGCTCCATCTCCATCCCTCCGTTTCTTGGGCCTGTTGAACCAACCCGAATCCGACCCACATGACGACTCTTCCATCGAACTCGACGAAGGGGATGTTGTGTGGTCCTCCGACGATACAGACTCTCACTCCTCCTCGACCCTTTCTACTTCTCCCACTACGCATTTCCGCTCCCACCGAAGTCACCACAGCCAGTCCAACTTCGGTCTCACGGCTGCCCTCTCTGACGGCCGCCATCCTCCTCTCGTTCGTCGGAATTCTACACTCAACCCTTCCATCTCCGCCACCTCAGCTGCCAAGATGATTCCTCCGGTGCTTCGGTCAGAGAATTCGAAATTGAGCTCCACTGGCGCCGGAAGATTCCCTCAATCGGCTCCCGTCAATGTGCCGGTGTGGCCGAAGAAGAAAATGGGAGAATTTGGTAGTGTAGAGCGGTTGGATGATCTGGACGATACGGTAGATGAGGAGGAGGAGGAGATGGTGCCGCCTCACATCATCGGCGCGAGGTCGCACGCTAATTTCTCAGTTTTTGAGGGCGTCGGAAGGACACTCAAAGGAAGGGACTTGCGACAAGTGCGTAATGCTGTGTTTCAGAAAACAGGTTTTATTGATTGAAGTTAAAAGAAGGGATCCATTTCTTTTCCTTTGGTTTTATAATTTCTTTTGATATGCTTTTAATATATTTTACTTCCATTCTAGGCAATAAACTTATCATATATATGATGTAGCTAATTTTGAACTTGTATATAACTATTGAATGCCGCTTCTTGCTTATTCCTATAGGTTTATTATTAGTATTTTATTTTATTGTGTTATAGTTCTATTGTTTCAATGAACTCCAATCTACTATGCTTTTTTTCTAAGTAAACTGTTAAATTTATTGGGATTCGAATTGTTATTGCTGAAATATCCATCCTCAGACTCCAATTGAAGGGGAAAGTGTGATGATGGTTTAACAAATTTACTACCCATTCTATTCCAATAAGCGTGGATTAAATAGGATGATGATGGATTACAAGTTTGATATTGGACTGTGAAAGTAATATTCACTTCAAAATTGGAAATCTTGCTGAAAGTTTATAGGCCTAGATGAATGTGAAGTGACATCTGCCTAGCATATGAAAGCAAAAGAAAACATAAAGAGGTAAGGAATTCATTCCAAGGGGTAGCTTGGAGGTGAAGAAACACCTACAAGGGGTGATCTCTGAGTTTATGGCTGGTTCAGTGATTAAATGAATCCTTGGAATTGGAAAAAATTTCTATCTTACATTGATTGGTTTGCTGAATGTAGTCAGGTTTTTCTCAGATTGTCATTGATACTGTGCTTTAATTTTTTACATTTTGAACCATTAAATTCCCTATGATCCATTGTCTTGAAAGGAACTGCCATTTCCTGCGCAATAATGTTTAGACCTTGGGTTGCAAGTAATCTGATCTGACAAGAGGAAAATAGGATTGGAAGTTCTTTGCTAACAACAGTGTCAACAATCCCACGAGGATTGTTTTAACCTCAGAAAATAAGTAATACCTTTTCCCCTCTTTTCTAATACTTCGATTCAAGTATTACTCTGTTTAGTTTTGGGACTTGAAGGTGGAAATAAACATGAAGGCCTTTTCCACTGTTTAATTGAGTATTTGCAGTTCCACACTGTAAAGGCAAGGTATGCTGGTTAATTTAATGAGGCAAATCTTAATTGTCACAGATTGTCCTTCTGCTGATCTATTCTGAATTATTCTGCTTGTGATGTGTATATTCTAGAAAGATTAAAAGAAAATTTGGTAAATCTGTATTGGAACTCAATGCTTCTGAAATGTAAGTGTTTGAAGAACTGAATTTCAGGATAAGGATCTCTTGTTTTAGGCCTTTAGGAAACGGCCGTGATGAATGTGAGTATTCCCAAAATGTCCGTTAAGATGGTAGTGGAGAAGGAATCTGAATAGCTCCATGGTACACGACTGTAAGCCATGAAGAATGGAGACTCATGGGTTTGGGAATCTGACAGTAAAACACAATCCTAGGTCGTACCATCTGTTGTGGTTCATTACAACCAAGTGAATGTCTTTTAGTGGAGGTCCTGTTGCTTGTTCGTTCAATGATTCTTTTCTTATCAGTTCAGAAGTTCTTGGTGTTTAGCGTAATCATCGTGTTGTTGGATAAGTTCGATATTTCTCCACTTGCGAACTCGATCAAATGAGTGCTAGTTTTGCGCAGATGGATGGTAGAGGTATATTCCATGCGGCAGCCAGGCTTTTGTGTGGGAATCCCGTGTACAAATTCCATATTTTGTGTTCTTGCTTTTGCCTTGGCGAGTTATTGTCTGACTTCGCAATGAACTTCTGCCTCGCAAGTGATGGCATCCAGTAAAGGCAAGCTTATGTTTATTAATAACTGTAGTTTTTGCAGACAATCACTGTGCCACACTGCCTCTTAAACTACATGGATTACATACTAAATAGCTTGAAAGGGGTATCAAATATACAATATCATCGTTGATGCATATGTTACATGGAACAGAGGGAATTTATTAACCCTTCTGCACTTGCTAAAACTCTTTCATGGGCTATATTGGTTAAGAACTAGAAAGATGCCATCTTAAGTACTTTGTAAAGGCTATCAAATACAGTAGCATTATTTCTGATGTGGTGTGTTGGAACAACAAAAACCTATTTATCCTTCACTTCTAATATTTTATATTGGGTTATATTGCTTAAGAACTAGAAATACCTTCTTCTTTGCCGGACCTGCCTAACGAGATCTGAACAATCAGGAGGTCTTTGAAGGCAAGAAATTCATACAGATTGGTGGTTTGATTTTGAACAAGGCGAGAACTGATGAAGGGAGAATCCACAATCCATCTCCACATATCAAACCTGATGCAACAGCTGGAACCAGCAAACTTGCCTTCTTGCTATCTAGCTTATGCCACACAAAGACAATCAAACTACCCATACACATGTCGATCGCAAAGTAAGCACCAACAAGGAATGGGACGGCCATTGCCATTGGGAGTGGAACCCATTTCCCAATCTTCTTTGGCAATGCATCTCTTGAAAAGTTAGCTAATATGGCAAAGGCAAAAAACCCATAACAGAGCTGCAAACAATGATGGGGTAGAGCAGAAAAGCCTTCAACCCCTAGAATTGCCATATTTCTGTATATGAGTGCATAAGGAGCTTTGTATTCCCCATCCGGGTTTCCAACATCAAAGGCCTGATAGAAGAGGAGGAATGTAAGAGGAGCAACAATACAGCCGATGGCAGTCCCAATAGTTTGACTAAGAAGCATTGATCGGGGGGAAGTGAGGGTGAGATGGCCAGTCTTGAAATCATGCATTAGATCCGAGGATATGGAGACAATAGATTTTATTAAACCACACCCTATGAGTCCAGCAACTACGCCATTATCTTTTCCAGCCAGAGCAGCAAGTACAAAGAGGGCTACCTTCCCATAATTGTATGCCATATTCATATCAGTTAGACCAGCACCATAAGCATTGCAGAAGCTTAGAGATGGTGCCAGGACATAGGCAATGAGAACAAAGTACCACTTCAACTGAGGAAACATGAGAGGAATCACCACGATGGAGATGACAGAGAAGGATATGTACCCTACACATGCCACCCATATAGGGATGCTCTCTCTCATGAACACTTCATTTCTTTGAAGATCATCAAGGGGCTGATTTTTATCATCTGAAATTTCTGTAACAAAAAAACCAGGGAAAAAAATAAATTACGTTCGATAAAATATTCGCCTTCATTGGAGACCAACATGCATAATAACAGTGAATAATCCAAAAATAGCAGTAAATGCCTGTTCTAATTTTCTTCTTGTTCAGTGCAGCATATATACTCCGGCCAGTGAAGAAAAGTGTCTTGAGAAAATTATATAAACCATCGCCCAGGATAAGGGCAATGGAAATGAAAACCTGCACTGAAGCAAAATTGTTTTTCGTAAGTATTCCTGCATCTAAAGTCTAAACAATAAGGTGTTGCTAAAGCAGAGCAAAGATTTTATGTTAAAGTCATGAAAAGGGAGGTTTTGGCTAAAGCAGAGTAAGACAGAACAAATTCTACAACTCTTTTGATCTGACCTTGTAACCATTTAGACTCTTCATACTGCTTTGTGGCAAAGTTTGTGGGAACCAATCCCCCTTGTGCTCGTCTATCAGTGGCCACATTATTCCCCAAGAAAGAACTGCTCCAAAAAGCAAAGAGAGGTTGACAAGATGGGAACAAATCATTCCAGCCCCAATATAGGTCATGCTGAAATCAAAATAAAATCTGCAAAAATAAGTTAATTCATCAACACTGATTGCAGTTTCTCACCCAAAAAGAATTTGGGGGGGAGGAAGGGTCACGATTCATGAGATGCAAGCATGTAAAAAGAAAGGGAAAAGTACGCACGACTGTTTCCATGCTTTCAGGCCAAACGTGGGAAAGTTGGAAAATCCACATTCGCTTCCACCAGAATAGAACCACTGAAAGAATCCCCACAAGAAACTGAATGAGAAAAATTTCATGAACCCATGAACCTGTTTCCTGGAAATGAACAAAACAAGCCTTTTCAAACAACTCTATTAATGCTGGCATGTGATAAATGAAAATCAATTGCCTGAATCATACTTGGCATTCTTGTCCCCTTTAGGAGTATGAAAACCGTTGATGAGAACCGCAGTGGCAGTTCCGCTCGGATAAGTCAAATTGTAATCTATTATCATGACCTGCGGAACATAACAACAGAGAAACATGAATAATTATCAAAGAAACGAACAATTTCTATAATCTATCTTGACATAGCTTATTAGTTATTACTAAAGGAAATGCACCTTTCGAAGAGGAACCAAGGCCAATAGACCAACAAAGCTAACAACAAAAAGGAAACCAATCATCCAATCAAGCCCGGGTTCCTTATAGCTCCCAGGCGAATTTCCTTCTGTGTCAACTCCAGCTTGTTCATATGTCCTCTTGTTTAATCCCAGCAGATAAGATCCAAAACCACCTAAAAATTCATCAACACCAAAACGTATGATGATAAGCTAAGTGAATTAGTTCACAATCAGAATTATAGAGTCAATGAATAATTTTTACACGAGGGGAAAAAAAATAAGGAACATATATCCCACCTCCAACTGCAATGCTATAGCATGCAACTGCACAAGTCTGAATTATTGTATTCTCTTGCCTTGTGAATGGAGCTGATACAAAATTGGCCTTTTGAAGCAATTTTGTCCATGTCTGAATAAACACGAAGGCAAGAAGAGCTGCTGAGACATTGAGATTAGGGACAAGCCCAGTTGTAAGATTGAGCTTCATAACAATCACGCTGTAAATGACTCCAATAACTAAGCTCGCAACTATTCCTCGAACCGTGATCTGTCTCGTCCATGGAGGAATTCTTTTCACAGCCTCTGTTACATCTCTCACTTCTTCCAAACCCTCTATTTGAATCTCATTAGAGACTTCATTTTCCGAGTTCTCTTTTTGAGTAATTCTTGCGCTCATGCTGTCAAAACCCATGTAAATATGTTATATGTACTGTACACGCATACATAAATCAATTTAAAATTGTAAAAGGAAAAAGGGTATCTTACCCGTGAAGAGCCCCTTTTCTTCTCCGGGATTGGAGATTGACTAATAGCCAGAAAACAAATTTCTATTTCCTTCAATCCCAACAGTCAAGGGACAAATGGAATGAATACAAATCCTTTCAGCTCTTCAGGTAATCAGAAAGACCAAATGATTAACTTGTCATTCACCGAATGGTCAGAAGAGCCTCTAACTCACATCCACTGGTCGACGGAAACAGACAATCGAATTTTCACACCTATAACGACGGTACACAAAACATCCAAGAAAAATCACTCTACCGAAAGGATTCTTCTCTCTGAATCAAAGTAACATTATACTACTACAAGCACCCGCAATAATCAGAGAATTTAAAGAACTGAATATATACAGGGAAAGCTCAACTACCAATGAACCAGGAAAATAAGGATCCCTCATTGTACTACTTAATTTGAGTAGTACAAAAGAAAAACCCATAATGCAATTGTAGTACAACTAACAAAGTTCAACAACAGGGAAGAAAAAAAACGAATCAGTGCAACCTTTTTCGCTTGGTGATCAACAGATGGTGGAATATAAATGACATAGCCATCTCTTTGACTCCCACCACTCTCTCCATATATACCTTCCCCTCAACTATAGAGACGCGTAAAATGCATATCAAAAGTTCCAACAGGAAATTGAGATGATTATGATGTCATAGTCTCAAATTCTCTCCAGTATATGTGTGTACTAGCACTAGAAAAAGCTTTTGTATTAGAAAAAACGTGGAAATGGAGGAAATCTACCTATGAAAGAGGGCTGCCTTTCTGGAGTGTGGTCTAAACATGGTGCATCAGATTCAGTGGCTTTTATTTATCGGTCTAAGCTATTCTGGGGTCCACGTGAATGTCTCATTGGTTGACTAATGAAATCTTTACTCCAACGCATTCAAAGCGCTACGCTATCCAATGTCCTTAATATTAAGATAGAAATTAGAATTGATGGATACGGTACGGGACCAGATTACAGTGTCCGGCTTCATACATCTCATAATCTTGTACTCGTACTGACTTTTCTTTCTTTTTTTTGGTAAATAATCTTGTACTGCTGGTTCAGAGTACAAGGTGTATTATTTCGATTCAAAATTAAGTTTTTTTTTAATGTAGACAAAATAAGTAATGTTTTTTTATGAATTACTTTTATTAATGTTAATTAATTATTTATGTGATTATTATTAGCCGAATATAAAATTAAGATGTTATCAAACTATTTATTATGAAAAAATATAGATGTGTGAAAAATGATATTATGATTATTACATATTTTGTGAAATAGTGAAAGTTTCATAATATAACAATGGAGGGAAAAAAAAGAGAGAAAATAATAAAGTTTATCAATATTCAATAACACTCATTTAAGTGGATTTTAAATGTTTAAAATTTCTTATTAAAAAACTAAGAATTTTAAAAAACCTAACAAGTAAAGGAAATAAATATTTTATTATTTAGACTTTAAAAAAAATGTAAAATCCTCCTCCAAAAACCTGACACACCCTAAATAATTATTCCAAATCCTTATCATTGAACTATAGAGAAAGAGAGAGAGATAGAGAGCTAAACATATAAAATGATTTTTCCAGTCCAGTTGTTGTTTCAATTTGAGATTTGTCTTCACTTGATGTCACTAAGTGAGACCCGCAGCAAAAGTACACAAAAGGGCAAATCAACTTCCTGATACTTTTTGCCCCTTTCATTTCGTTTGCAAGTTAAAAATATATATAATATTTAAATTTATTCGTATCCAATTAAACTAACCTAACAACACCTCAATTATTTTGGTGTTTGTGGAAAATAAAATAATTTGGCCTCCAAATTATTTCTTTCAACCATTTTAATTCTTTTTGTTTTTTATCTTTAAACTATTTTTTTTGCTAATTTTGTTCTCTATGACCAATTTTGTGGTGTTTCCAAATCCTAATAAGTAGAAAGGGCAAAAAAGCCAAATTAATTGGGTGTCCCCATCTCTCTAGGAAAATTAATTACCTTTTAAATAGCAATGAAGAAGTCATTATCTAATGCGTGTCTTTCGGAATCACGCACTAATTATTTCGTATAAAATTCATTTTAAAAATAAATATATTAAAATGTATTGTATTTAATAAATTGTATATTGCATTTATCAAGTCAATTGCTCTATTTTCTACTATGACTTCAGTCCATCTTTATGTAACTTGTCAGATGTCATTTCATCAAGTATTGTAGTGATAGTAATGGTTTTGTTGAAGAATATGTTGGAGCTGGCACTCATCAATTATTGACGCAAACTTGTGTTGTGCCTGCAATTTGCTGCGCTTTTCGAGCAGCCTTATCATCAAGAATATGACTATAGTTATCTGTTATGTCCACAGAAATGCCCATGAAAAGACATATTTAATCTATAGTTCGTTTCTGATTTTGTGGCAAAACTAAATTGACGGAAAGCTACATTAGAGGTCAGTTTGATTACCTCAAGATTTAAGTGCAAATTTCTTTCTTAAAATATTTGTAATTCTTAATTAGGTTTTTAATTTCTTTTACACAATTTTAAAACATATTAAATAATTCTTATGAATTTATTAAAAATTAACGATTTAACTACAAATTTTAAGAATTTAAAACTTGAATGATTTTTTTTTGCTATACATATTCTGAGGGACAAATTATGTTAATTGTATTATGATTTAACTCTTGGGTATGAAGGATGATATGAAAACGGAAAACTCAGCGCTTTCATCAACTAAATTGGTGCAAATTACAATTCAAGATTTCTAACAAAAATTTCTGAAACTATTGTTGTAATTTTTTTGTTATAATTGAAAAATGAATTAAGTACTACAATATATAATACAGCAAGATTACAATTTCGAGGATCAAGTTCCTTAGCATTAACAACAGTAGCTTACTAGCCTTAATTTAAAAAGATAAAAACTGATATTAAATAGTAAGCAACAGATAGCTCAAAAGGTAGGCACGATACATTTTATTTTATTTTGTTTTTTAAAAATAAAAATAAAAGAGAGGAAGAAAGTAAAGAAGATGGGAGACAATTTTGAACTCTAGACAAAATAATGCTACACCTAGTTTGGATTTGCAACAATCAAAAGGTATTTTTATTATGTTTTTGTGAATTTTTTGATAAAAAAATATTAGTCACAATAATATAAATTATCTGATAAAATTACTTCTTATATTATTGTATTTGGTTTAAGATCCTATATAAATCGATACCTAAGATAGTATTTACCTATAATAATATAAAAAACTTTAATCATAAAGATAATATATTAAACACCGAATATCCATGTTGCTTATTTCTCTAGTGAAATTATATTGCTTCCGATTTGAAAATCATGTCAATTTAAGACATAATCTAAGAATCAAGAAATTACTAAAAATTATAAAAATATAACTACAATGCCCTTATACATAAAAAAATTGTTCATAGTAAAAATAATTGGCTATTTTTTTTTCTTTCATTTGTCATCTTCAAAGTACTGATTGGTATTTGAAATTGTAAGTATACTTAATAATAATAATTATGTGGTATTATAAATGTATTATTTTTTTAATCTCATTATAAAAGTTTTAGTATTAGATTTGTAAGTGCATCAAATAAGTTCTAAAAGTTTAATGTAAGGAGAAAATGAAAATATAATTAATAATCAATCTATTAATTTACAAATTTGACAATTAAATTAAAACAACAAAAGGAAAAAAAATTACAAGATTTTCGAATCGAATAGATTACATCAATCAAATAGCAATCAGTGAATGCATAAAAAAAAAAAAAAAAAAGAGAGGTTCTAAAGCTTTCGGAGGCTAGAGAATGCCAAATCAATTGCCCATTGATGGTGCCATCTGCATACTTCCCTCCACGAAAATTACTTGGCCTTGATCTCTCAGAAGAATGAAGTTCCGTGCGCCAAATCTCGATTTCAAAGAGTCAACTGTTTGATGATTATTCTATATATAAAAATAAAATAAAATTAAAAATAAAAACTCTATGAAGTTTCATACGAGCAGCGAAATGACGTCCAGCCACGTAACGTTCCGGGGTTTTTTTTTTTTTTTGGAAAATTCCAGGTTAAATTGATCCAAGGAAAATGTTAAATTGAGTGGTTTGTGTTGACTGAGTTTTCTTTCCATTTTTTTTTAAAAATTTTATTTTAATGGATGATGATTGAAGTTTCACTATTACAGCAGACTGTTCTGGATCGCAACTCTCTGTTAAAGTCTTTTTTCTTTTTGCCCCCTTAAAATTTGGCCACAATTAGCACCTAATCTTTAGAGGGGAAATGATTAGCGGATGCCTTACGTGGCCATTGTATCTATGTGGAGCAACCTGAATGGCTGGCTGCACCACATAAAGAAGACTGATGTGGTGAAGCGGTTGCACCAAAGATTTTCTCTTATTCCGGTAATGTTCGAACAAACCATTAATTCTTGCACAATAAGACCGTTAAAAATAAAAATGAAAGGGGATATCATTAGAAAGATAAATATGACTATAAGAGTAAGAATTATATTAGAAAGGAGATTATAAAACTATCCAGAATAATAGCTAAATAAAAGCCCTAAACTAGTTAAGTAAAATATATTAATATCATAAATCAACACACAAATTATAATCAATTCAAAAGAAGTAGGGTAAAAACATCTGTTGACCAAAGTGGTAAATTCTTCTGTCATCACCTGACCAAACAATCTCCATCTCATCGTAGTAGCTTCATCATCATCGAATTTTTCTCCAGATATGGTACGTTCGAAATCATCATACTTATGAAAATAGATAAATTCACGGGTGTGGTGACATAATTAATTTGTTTATTTCCTGTAGAAACATATGACTAATTTCCTTTTCATAAAAAAAAAATTATGACTAATTTTCCATATAAAAAAACCAATAAAGAAAGAGAAAAACCTTATAGATGGAAAAGAAAACACAAGATAATACTTTAAAAAGAAAGTCCGACCTAAATCAAAGCTCCCAGAGGCTTGACCTGGTTGGAGAAGATAAATTGAGGTTGAAGTTGCGGAGGCGAAGAAGAGAAGAAAAAGAAGAGAGGATTTTATTGGATAATTAATCTCACAAGATTAACCTTTTTAATTCTACTAAAATAAAATAATTATATTACTTATTGTTTAATTTGTATAAATTCAAAATAAAGCATTTAAATGTAAAATAGTAGAGTAATTTGAGTTTTTAGCGTAACGGAGGTTAGTGTGATTCTACAAAAGAATTTTTATATATCACCCCCTAAGTCTGCCACTTAATATATGTTTGAACTAAAATTAAATTAAAATTCTCAAAGAATTTACTAAAAGTCAACCACATTCAGATAAAAAATATTTCAAGACAATTTATTATAAATAAACTGAAATTAGATAAAAACATTTCTTTATATATTAGGTAAAAACTACATGAGATGATAATTTAGGCAAAAAATTCATCAAATTCCTGAACTTTTTAAATTTAAAAGGTTTGGATCTTAAATTTGTCCATTAAATAGTTCGCACATTAAAAATGTAACCGTTACATGATTTGTTTTGGGCATTTTTGTCATGAAAACTTATTTCGAACTTCACGTTTTTATTGAGCTGAAGTATAGACTTAGCAGTGGAAGTAAAATTGGGCCTATTGGGCTTAGTGATGAGCTAACAGATCATGAACACATTGACGTAGCCCATCGACGAAGCTTTGTTCGAAGAATTGGAAACGTCAACCACCCGGCCTCTATGCCTATTTGTATATCCGGTTCGGTCGCGACTCCGTAAACCAGTGGAGCTGTGTTTCTTTTCTTGACCCAAAAAAAAAAAAAAAAAAATCGAATCGCGAAATCTCCTCAGAACATCCTTAAACACCGACCTTTCCATTCCCCCAAGAAAACAACTCTTACTACAATCAAAAACTTTTTGGGAGTCGAAGCTGAAATCGTTTTGCCCATATTTGTTTTGTAGCATAGAAGGAAAACAAATTTAAGGGTTAATTGGAATTTTGTTGCAAGAGGAGAAGGAAGAGGATGAGGAGTAATTCGACAGAGACGAAATTCGTTCAAGAGTTGATATTGTACGCAGCCAGCGCGGCTCTTAGCTGCTTGGTGTTGTTCACCGGCCTTCGGCTTCTTGACCCCAATCGTGAGGCCTCCAAGAAGGCCCTCGAACACAAGAAGGAAATCGCTAAGCGCTTGGGCCGCCCTCTTATTCAAACCAATCCCTATGAGGTCTGCCCCTCTTTTGTTTTCCCCTGTTTTGTGACCAAATGCTTGTTTAATTCTTCTATTTACTTTTTTTATTTATTATGATGATGATAAATCTCAGCAAAAGAGGAACGCGGAGGGGGAGGCTTTAGCATATGAAAAACCAAGTAACCATTTTAGGTTATTGAGACAAAAGTTTAAATAAGAAATTTATTGTATTCTATTGCTGCTTAAATTCAAACCCATTTAGTGAGGGAACAAAGTTTTTGCTTCTGTATACTACAGCACCAGGGAAAGTGCTTAGGTATTCGAGGTTTTTGCATCTTATTTGAATTACTAAGAAAGGCATTCTGACTAATGGTATCTGTGGTTAGGGAATCCGTCGACTCTAATTTTCTTGGACTGTTATTTCCAAATTTATCACTTCACAATTAGGGAAAATAAAAATTTTCAGAAACTTTAAGGAAACATCCAAAGAATTGTTTGATGTTTCATATTCCATATCGAGAGTAGTACAGACAACTCTATTTCTGTTCTCCGACCTGAACCAAGGAGGTTAATATGTGGAAATTTAGTTTGGTCAGTCACAATGATATTTTTTCCTCCTGTTGTGAATGCTTTCATGCTAAGTATTTATTTATTTATAATAAAAAAAGATTGAGTCTTTAGAGAAAAAAGGGATCAGTGCTGTTATATCTGAATTAGTAGTGATGACTCAGCTATGGTCAAGTTATGTGAGATTACTTCTGACATTTGATGTTTTCAATCATATACAGGATGTCATTGCTTGCGATGTCATTAATCCCAACCAAATTGATGTGGAATTTGAGACTATTGGGGGATTGGAGAGAATCAAGCAAGCATTATATGAGTTGGTGATTCTTCCACTACGTCGGCCTGAACTATTTTCTCATGGGAAGCTTCTTGGTCCACAAAAAGGTGTCTTGCTTTATGGACCTCCTGGTACTGGAAAGACTATGCTTGCCAAAGCAATTGCAAAGGAATCTGGAGCCGTTTTCATCAATGTGAGAATATCAAATTTGATGAGCAAATGGTTTGGTGATGCTCAAAAACTTGGTCAGTCTAGGAGCATTCTTCTCTCCTTTTCTTTTGCATTACTTCATATTTGATACTTATAGGTGTTGCATCCGTAACTTTATCCTTAAAGTGGAAGAATACATTTTATTTTTATTTGCACTAAGAGACATATTTCTATGGTTTGATTTGATTTTCATCCCAGAAGCATTAACTGATCTTAATACTGCTCAAGGAAACATAGTTTGAAAGCATTTTTTTCCTTTTTTCTGAACTTAAATTACTTGACTAACCTTAGGTTGATAACTTGATGTCGCTTCTCATGGCTAGCCTACATGTGCTTGAAATTACCTGAAATGGTTATTTTTTGGTAAGATTTTGTTCCTCATACTTTATTGAATTTTTAATTATATAAATTCTTTCAGTGGCTGCTGTATTTAGCTTGGCCAATAAGCTCCAGCCAGCAATTATTTTCATTGATGAGGTAGATAGTTTTTTGGGGCAGCGCAAGACTACGGACCATGAAGCATTAACAAACATGAAGACAGAATTTATGGCTTTGTGGGATGGCTTCACCACTGATCGTAAGTGTGACATTTTCTGGTTTCCTCATAAGGATAATATGTTGAACTACTCAGTTTCTGGTGTAATCAACTTATGTAAGTGCCCCCAGCATATATTAGCACCAAAAGAGTACTTTATCTTTTCACTTCTAAAGCTTCAGAAACCAATACAAGGAAACTAAAATATTTTAAAGATCATCAATTTAGTAAGTCCTCACTATTATGATTCGACTGTGAACTTTATAAGGATTTCAAGAAGTTCCAAAAATATTTGCAAACAGACTACAGAGGAAATAAGGCATGAAATTTGACTCTGAAACTTTTGTTGAAATGCAAATGTCCACAATTGAACTTCTGAAATAACACAAACATTAGGAAAACTTAAAGATGAACAAAATTTGGCTTTCTACACAATGAAGGGGAGGTTAACATGTTTCTCTAAGACACTTTTTACACCTATTGTGGATTTGATGAACCAGTTCCTGATAAAGTAAGTGAACATCTATATGATTGAATGAAAATAATGGCTTATCTATTGTTGCATTATTTTGACTGATAAATGAGGACCCTGCATTTCACTAGAGTAGTAGGGAGGCCTATGGGAATCTTTGTATAGGAACATCATAGGAGTTAGGGGCAAATGAATTAATTGAAAACAATTATGATGTGATATACATACCTATCTCATTAGACAGGAGGTGATAATATTTTATAGTATTTTATTTTTCGTCGTTGCCTTTTTTATTTCTTTTATTTTTAATGGCATGCTGCTTTTTATGTAGAAAATGCTCGTGTGATGGTATTGGCTGCTACTAACCGTCCATCTGAGCTTGACGAGGCAATTCTTCGACGCCTTCCTCAAGCATTTGAGATTGGAATGCCTGATCGCCGTGAGAGGGTTGAAATATTGAAAGTAATTCTCAAGGGTGAGAAGGTTGAACCTAACATTGATTATGACCATATTGCTGGTCTCTGTGAAGGATGCACTGGCTCAGATCTTTTTGAGCTCTGCAAGAAAGCTGCCTATTTTTCTATCAGGGACCTGCTTGATGAGGAAAAAAAGGGAAACTATTCTTTGGTTAGTATTGCTACATTTTAGCAATGTAAACCATGCAATTTTCTTTGGAATTGGCAGGTCACTTGGTGAACCTAGGAAGATGTTAACAGTGTCTTCTAATTTTCATAAATTGGTCTTCAGCTGTTTGTTCTGTTAGATAAGCCAATCTGATTCTTTTCTCTTTATGGCTTTGGGGAGATGTATATCCACGGTCCTTGTAGATTTTGTAGATGCCTCTTACTTCAGTACTGTGACCTTGCTTTTGTTGTGCTATTGTTGCTCTTATAATCTTGATACATTTTTCATGAGAGCTTCCTTATAAATCTTGTTTTGCAATTTGTTTATTGATTGATTGTTTATCAAAGTTTAAATTTCTATTTAGATTTAGGCTAGATGGCTTAAGAAAGAAACCCGTTGCACTGCATCTGCCTTTTTCATTTTATTATCTTGTGTGGGAAAGAGAACTGATTGTTTCTTGGGCTGTTCTATGGTTTTTAGGAACCGAGACCATTATGTCCAATCGGATTTGGAGAAAGTTATTGCCACATCAACTAAAACAAAGGTTGCTGCAAGTGAATATACCAGATTAAGTTCACAATCATCAGGATGGTCAGGGCAAAATGAGGATTATGTACAAGTTGCGATCAGTGAGCTCTCTAAACTTGTGGCTTCCCAAATTATGAATATCCAGTCTGAAGATCGAGATCCTTAATTATTTTTTCTTGCCTGTAGACTATGGAGGTATCTTCAATTTTATGCCATCTGTGTATCTGAAATGATTTAAAATTTTCAGTGTAATTGGATACGGAGTGTTTTTGTGTAAAGATTGGTCTTTTTAAGTATTCAACTGATATTGCTCTCACTCCCACCCCACCCCACAAAAAAAAAAAAAGAAAAAAAGAAAAGAAAAAGAAAGAGAAGCATCACAAGAGGAGTTTTGATTATGATGAATGTGACTTTAAATATAAGCCCTGTTTCACAATACTCTGTATTTACTTGTACTCTGGCTACAAAAACTTAGAAGAGTGGCCTTTCTGTTACTGCGTAGTAGGTTGGGTGGGGGGTAGGCAACTAGGGCTTGAATGCCCATCTAGAGCTCTAATTGTTTTAGTTGATTGGTTGGCAGGAGAACAGGACCTTACAGAGGTGGAGTAATGTGTTTAAGCAAATTTGTTTGTGTAGATCAAGAGTTTCTCATAGAGGGGCTGTGTTCTTTTCTTTGGATTTCCTCTCCACTACCTCCTGACTGCAAAGAGATGGGAAGAGCGAATGCAAATTTTTATGAGTATTTGGAGCTTCCCTATTGTGCTTGACCTCCCCCAGTTCTTCTAAGGCCCTTCGCCAGATACCTCTCGAGGGGTACCTACCTGCAAGAATAATTTATATTTAAAGGGTTGTTAGTGATGGTGTTATTAGCAATTAGAAAATTTGATATTGAATATTGTAGTTCTTCGTTTTGCTCTGTATATGTCATTGGCATGGCAGTATGTGTTTTGCTATTTGTTGGATGGGAGAACTCTCAAAGATTGGCCATTATTTCACGAGCTTAGCTGTTTCTAGCTTGAATTGTTTTGTCCTATATTTCTTATTTAATAACCACCCATGAGCAGGATATGTGAGGAGTTACCCAATAAAGGAATGAAAAAAGTAGCATAGCACATACATACAAGTATATTGAGGTTGTGGCATCCTTTTTTTTTCTTCTGGAAAATAGAAATTTTATCTTATTTTTAGTTCTAAAAAAAAGAATGTTTTTTACGATGAATTACATGGTATATAATATGTAATGAATGATGTATGTGGTATAATGTGTATGTATGTATATATATCATATATGATATAGAGTTGAATATCTATTTTGTTTTATTATGAGACATTTTATTTTATTTAAGGTTAAGAGTTGATTTTCATATCTATAAGTACGTTCAATTCCAAATATTATATATATATATATATATATATATATAGATGAAGTATAATGTATATTTTGATAGTCTGACAGATTCTATTTCAATCATATTATAAAATATACTCCTTTAATGAGCATCTTTAAAAGATGTTATGATTGTTTTCCTTATAATAAGAGTCCCACGAGCGTTCAACACGAGTCTCTTTCATCATTTTTATTATTTTTTTTTTTTTATGAGAACTCTTTCTTCAAATTTACTCTTTCTTTTGATTAAGCTATAGAAATCAGTAGGGAAAGCATGGAGTGCATTAGGAATAATAAAGAAGAGTTAATTGAAAATGTCCATATTATGGGAAAGGATTATGAGGTCCATTCCACATTCCAAAAGGGGGAGCCTCCCCTGTCTGTCTACCGCCCTCACAATCACTTCGTCTTCTACCAAAAAGACTCAAATTAATTTTTAAAAATTGAAAATTTATTCTACATCTATGAGTAATCATACTATCTGGTAGCAGTATATATTTTATTCACAAATTAATACTTACACGTGTGAAAAATTATTTCCAAATTGGAGTGCGAAATATTCTTATATAATAGTAATAATATTTTTCTCAGCATCTATAGAACAGAATCGACCTCATATTTATTTTGCTCTCGTCTTCATTTTGCTATACGAATTACAAAATGTTGCTCCAAAGGTTAATGCTAGTTCGTCCCTCTTCCCTGACTTCCCAAGGTTTTGTTAATTAAATATCTCTTCTTTTAATTCTAATAATTAAGTATAGTGTATAATCTTTACTACTTATGATATGAATTAGCTTCAATTTTATAACATTTTGTTTTGAGAAAATAAAAAATATTTAATGATAGCTTTTGTCTAATTACCAATATCTAAATTTTTAAAATTTTCTTTTTAACCCTAACTAGGATTCAGGTGCATTGGGGAATATGAATAAGGCTTATAAAAAAAGGAAAAAGGAAAAATGCTCCCTTTTCGGGTTTAAGGAAGATATGTTACGACCAAAATAATAATAATCTATGAAGGAAAAATATATTATTGAGGGGTATTTTTTGGTAAAATAATTTGTTTTATCCGAAATGAAAAGAAACCAAAATTTGTTAATTTTTTTACACTAGTAGGAATTGAGTATTTAATTTGTAAAAATTAATATAATTAGTACTCACTTATGAAACCTCCCAAAATTTCAAGGGGCAATTGAGATTCATCCTTGGCCTGTGCTGAAAAGAAAGGTCGTATACAAGTTGAGATTCTTAGACGAGTCCAATTTGCAGCCAGTATTATCCAAGTTATGATAGTATTTTTTTTAATATATAAACAAATCATCTTAATGATTTAACTAATTAGTTAAGCAATAAAATAAAGCATATATATATGCAAATCAAATTTCTTGGAACATTTCTTTTTTGGTTAAAAAGGATGGCTGTTTTGACTATTACCATCAATTCAGTGCATGCATGGTTCTTGTCATGACATGATCTCTGTTGGTATCACAAATAAATAAGACCCGATTTATTTGACCAAATCAAGAGCTACTTTGACAGCTTCTTACTTTTCCAGACAAGATATAACTGAATTACTGAAGCCTGAGGATCGACCTGTCTCTGTTCGGTCTTTATCAGCTCCATTGTTTGCCTACTTTATCTCACGTTTTATCAGGGTAAGATATTATTCATATGTTCTTTCCTGCCTTTAATATTTTGTTAATCTTACTTTCTGCCATTCTAATTTGATATTTTTATTTTATTTTTTGATTTGTTTCAAATTATAAATAACTCTTCTTATTAAAAGTACCTGTATTTATTAACTTATTCAAATATTTCTATTTAAAGTAAAATTATTTATATTTTTAAAAAATATATTAAATTCACTTTGAAATATTAAATCATTATATTATTTTAATAATAATTTATGTTTTTTCACTAAAAAATCAAATAAAAGTTATCCATTTGAGATAGAAAAAGTACTATTTTTAGACTATTAACTTTATCAAGTTGACTAATTAAGTAAGAGTCAAACTTTAGATATACTTTAACCGGTCTTTTAATACTTCAATTTACGAAATTACATATTACTTATTTCGTTCATTTTAATAAAATATTTTAAATAATTTTATACATATCAATATATTATTTTACTTAATAATATATTTTTATTTATTTTTATCTTTCTTAGAAAAAAAAAGATGATTTATTCTATATTGCTTTATCTCAATAAAATGAGAATTAATTTGGAAATAATATATATACTAATTATAAAAAAATAATAAAACATTTTATAATTAAAAATAAAAAATTATTTAATATATCTCATAAAAATAAATAGACGGATTAATTTATTTTATTTCTAATACACCTACTTTATTTGGTGCGTGTATATTTTGTGTGTGCGCAAAACAAGATGGAGTGTCTGCGGGAAGGAATATCTAAAAAACACTCAACTTAAAATTACAATATATATATATATATATATATATATATATACACTAAGACTTAAATATTATAGAACTATAACCTAACTTAAATCATTCTTCTGGGGGCCAAAACTCGGCACTGGCAACCTTTTGTCCCTACCATCATATTCTGCTTGACTTTTTTTAAAAAAATAAAATAAAATAAAATTAGGGATTGTGTAGGGATTTGGAGGTATGGAGATTGAATAAAGATTTGGAATTTTGAGATTTTGGGAAACAAATTCAAAACTGGGATTCGTCGAAGTTTGGAATTTCTTAGTTTGGTTTTCTTTCTAAAGTACTCAAAATAAGTCGTTTTAAAATCGCAAAGTGGTATTTAAAATAATAATTTATTTTATAAAGTCTAGTCATATTTTATTTTTAATTTTTTTTGTACTAATCTTTTACTTTAATTCCAATTCTTTTGTTTTTATAATTTTTTATTTTAATTTCAATTTCAAATTTTAACCAATACCGTTGTTGATAAAATGTTAATAAAATAATGAATACATGGGTCGCTTTCAAAACTCTAACCAAACTTGGTTGATCGTTAGATTGATTAGGGGAAGAATTAGCCAACAACTGAATTCATTGTTGATGAACTCTAACAAGATTTCCATTCACGAAAGTAATTAAGGAAAAAGTTAATCTACAAGTAAGCATTTTTGTGGATAAAAATCTATTTACAGAACTTATTGAGAAAAGAAGGCAAAACATGTATAAAATGAATCCTTCCATTTTAATGCTGCCCAGAAGAAAACTGAGAAATGCCATTCGTCTTTACAATGGTCAACTAAAGCATCTTTGATAATGACTAAAAATGCTATTCGTAATGAATATGACTAAGGTCATTTTTAGAACTCTAACGATAATGGGTTCATTACCAATTGTTTAAGGAAATAGCTACTCAACAACTGGACGCATTAATTGCAATGAATACTTTAACATAAATTATCTTATTTTTTAATTTCATGTCTCTATTTATAGAAGAGTAATAATTGAAAAGAGAAATTTTTTATCATCTGTATAAATTTTTGTCAAACAGCTTGTATTTTTTGGACGGATGGAGTTTTATTTAAACTCTAAATATATAGGATCATATGCAAAAATAGTTAAAAGGAAAGACTTACTCCCTCCCTTCATCCTTATCTTTACAATTTTTTTCGTGTAGAAAATTTTGCTAATCTCTTAAATTAATAAGACAATATTTTATGTGCAAAAAATAAGACATTATTTACTATAGTTCCTACTAAGCCCTTTTCTTTTAAATAATTTGACATATTAAATATAATTATATTTTCTATAAACCATTTAATATATGTGACCTATATAATTGCGAATGATATTATAGTCATTTTACTCCTTTTTTTTTATTATTTTTTATAAATCTTAGTATGTTATTAGTTTTCGGTAAAAAAATTAACAAAGATTTTATAGACAAAAAGAGCAATTAAGAAGTGAAAGTTTTGTTGATGCAATGCTAATAATGCAATTTAATTATGAAACTTATGAAGAAAAAAAAGGGACAAAACATATCAAAAAATCATTTAAAGCAAAAACTTAACAGAAATGCCGCTGTTCGTCCGCGCGTTAATCAAATGACTAAAACTAAACAACTGATCATACTAGGCTTAACATTGGTGCATTTGCGAAATTGATTAACGAAAGAATTAACCAATACTCACTGTTTAACTAAATTTAATCTACTATTTACGGAACTTATTAGAAAAAGGGCTTAATTAATGCTCCAGTTAACGTTATTTAACTAACATTGGTCCATTCAGAGTAGTAAGTGAATGTTTGATTGATAAAATGCTAGTAATAATACAAATCCATTTATGAAATTAAGAGACGACAGCAAAACATGCCAAAAATTCTTCCATGTAATGCTCCCCACCAGAAAACTTAGCAGAAATGGCATTCGTCCTTGAATTAATCAAAATGACCACTGAAGACTAAGCAAGTGTTACTAGGATTAACGTGGTCGACATTTGACAAATCGTGAACTTCTTTGCCTTCCTTTAACAAACATTAGGCAAACTAGCTATACATGTTAGTAATAAGCACATGATAAAATTTCAATTGCCGCGAAAGAAAGCACTTGACTAAGTTACACCATGTATTTAAAATAAATGAGGATAGACCAAAATAGTCATAAAAACACAGCTATTATTAGTCCACAAGACAAATGTCACAAAATTCTTCTTTCAGATACGGACATAAATAACTTCATTTCATTTGTTTGAATTTCATTATATTTGACCACTTAGACTTGGTTTTGCCGTGCCGGCAATCGCAGTCTGCTAAATTCAAACCAAATACCAAACCATTTAAATGCCCTTTTTCCCA
The DNA here is from genome assembly GCA_019593545.1 of Apocynum venetum. Classification (NCBI taxonomy): domain Eukaryota; kingdom Viridiplantae; phylum Streptophyta; class Magnoliopsida; order Gentianales; family Apocynaceae; genus Apocynum; species Apocynum venetum. Next base: position 5,191,397 of record SRSM01000331.1, on the reverse strand, counting down.
ATCCAATATTCCCCACCCCACTCATCCTCCTTTTCCCCTTCGTACTACTAACGACTCTGTATATTCCCCATTCAATTCCCCCATCTTTGTACTGTAATCTCTTCTGCAGTCTGCAGTGCTACAGAAAAAAGCACTTCATCATCATCTCATCTTTGTGATGATTCCATTCCCTCTTTTGGCAGGTGATATGATAAATTAGACAGACCTCCATACTTTTTGATTCCCAAAAGCCATATTATATACATAGTAACCTCCTCCTTCCCTCCTTTGTTCATCATCATCAATTTATCATTACTCCGGTGGGTGGGTTCACACAAATCATCGGCCATGTTTCTTCTAAATCCAATCCTGTTCTTATTGATTATCATTACATCATTTTTAGTGATCAGATTCTTGTCCAAGACATCGATTATCTACATTCTTAAGAATTGGTGGCAGTTTTTCGCAGACAAATGTTACGTGTACCAGTTCTACAGGGTGCCGCAATTCAACGACCACATGCAGGAAAATCAACTCTATCACAAAGTCTATACTTATCTCAATTCTTTGCCTTGTGTGGAAGATTCCGACTTTACCAACCTTTTCTCCGGTGATAAGCCTAACGAGATCAACCTCGTTCTCGACGCCAATCAGGTCGTCATCGACAAGTTTCTCGGCGCCAGAATCTGTTGGGTTAATCAGAAGTGCGATAAAACCGGTCACAAATCGCTGGTTTTGAAGTTGAGGAAATGCGACAAGCGGAGAATTTTACGTCCTTATCTTCAGCATATTCACACAGTATTTGACGAGATTGAGCAGCGAAGGAAGGAGGTTAAACTTTACATCAATGTAGACGACGATCCGCAGAGAAACGGACGGTGGATGTCGATTCCGTTTACGCATCCTGCGACAATTGACTCGGTCGTGATGGAATCGGATTTGAAAAACAAGGTTAAGTCCGACTTAGAATCGTTCCTCAAGTCCAAACAGTACTACCACCGCCTCGGCCGCGTTTGGAAGCGGAGTTATCTCCTGTACGGACCCTCCGGTACAGGAAAGTCAACTTTTATTGCTGCAATGGCCAAGTCAATCGGCTACGACATCTACGACCTCGATTTATCCAAAGTATCGGACGATTCTGATCTGAAATTGCTCCTGTTGCAAACGTCGAGCAAGTCGCTGATCGTGGTCGAAGATCTAGACCGGTGTTTGGCTGAGAAACAAACCGCCGTGAGCTCCACCGGGATTTTGAACTTCATGGATGGGATAATCTCTTGCTGCGGGGAAGAGCGCGTGATGGTCTTCACAATGAACGGTAAAGATCAAGTTGATCCGACGATTCTAAGGCCTGGAAGAATCGATGTTCACTTGCAGTTCCCTTTGTGTGATTTCAACGCGTTCAAGAGCTTGGCCAATAGTCACTTGGGCTTGAGGGACCACAAACTTTTTCCTCAAGTAGAAGAAGTTTTCCAAACCGGGGCGAGTTTGAGTCCGGCTGAAATCGGTGAAATCATGATTGCGAATCGGAGCTCACCGAGTCGGGCCTTGAAGTCGGTTATATCAGCATTGCAGAGTAATGCGGAAGCGAAACTGTCAAACAGAATAGCCCGGAGGTTGAGCGAGAGTGGATCCGTTCGAGAGAACGGGTCGGTTCGGGTGGTAGAAGAATCGGGCGATTCAGGAATATTTTGCAAGGATAGTAGCGTCGTTCCCACAGTAAAAGAATTCCGAAAATTATATGGGCTCTTAAGGAGAAGCAAAAGGGAATCCATGGATTTTGATGGAGCAGAGAAAGAAAAGGAAAATTCGAGACATGAGAGTTGAAACATTTCTTAGACAGACCAAAAGGTCTTTTGCTGTTGTATTTTTTTTTTTTTTTGAAACTTTTCATGCAAAGGATGATTGAATCATTAATCATACATTTGTTTAGTACAAAGGATTGAATTATTAGTATTTTTTTCTTAGGATATTTTAAAACGTGATATTGAGACAAACCTCTCAATGTTCTTTAGCTTTTGATTTCGCCAACTTTTTAATGAGTTAGTTATGTGGTGGATTCCCATTGCTTTGCTTATAACGAAAATCTTTTGAAATGGGTATGTTCCTTATAATGATGGCATCAATGAAAGCCGATAATACTGCTACTATGATGGCCCCTTTTTCTTCTTCTTCTTCTTTTCTCTCCTTAATAAGTAATTATGCATTAAAAAAAGCATCTCACGAGCAGGTGTTCATAATTTTAAAGACCATAAATTTAAATTATATTCTCTACAATTATGATTTTTTTTATATAAAAAAAATCCAAAGTACAAGCATCCGAACATCAAGTATCAAGTTTTAGGAGGAAGGAGGTGAACAGTGATCATCATAGTGTTCATTAGTGTTTGTTGTTTGCAAGAGTATCGAACAATATTTTTCTTCAATCATCCTCTTGAGGAAACAGGAAGTAACCTTTAATTTTTTTCTGTTTTTGTTTTTGATAGATAAAATATTAGACATTATATTGATCATTGAAATTATTCAAAATACAAAGTTGATCCAGTGTTCCTCCTTAGTCACACCAAATTTCGGGGCCATAATGGTGCGAGCATATGTCCTGTTCTAGGAAGGAACCTTAGACTCAGAGGTCAGCATTGGGTCCTTTGAAGATTTAATATTGATATATTAAATTAATAATTCAAATATGTCATGCTAATAGTAAATATAGTCAGATTGAACAGTAGCGATGTCTTAACAAATTTCATGGTGGTAATTGGACGAAAGAATAGTTAACGTAGCTTGTAAATTACTCTCGTAATGTCGATGTTTTAAGTACTTCCATAAAAATTAATAAATTATTTTATTTTATATTATACTCTTATTTATTATACTTTAAACATATTATTTTTATTTTTTATTTTTCAAAGAGTATTTATTGTATTTGAAATAAGGAAAAAAGAGAGTAAAGTAATCAATAATAAATAAAATAATTATAAAAAATAGTAAATTATCTCATATTTAGAGACAAATAATTTTTATTCTTGCATCTTATAAAAAAGGATTAAAAATAATTAATTAATACTACTCTTAATTTAAAGTCTTTTGTCATTATTATTATTATTAATTAAAAGAATTAAAAGTTTTAATTTGAGAGTATATACTTCCTTCCATCATTTTTTTTTATAATATGCAACAAGTAAATTTATTTATTTTTAAATATAATTTTTTTATTACTTTTAATGATTATTTTGTCTATTATTAATTATTTTATTCTTACTTATTCTCTTATTATTTTAAATATAATAAATATTCATTGAGATAGGAAAACAAATACTCATTGTTTTAAGTATAATAAATAAGAGTGCAATAATAAAAAAAATTATTATTTGATTTGTATGAAATTACTTGAAACGTCTTATAAAATTAAATTAATGAATGAATAATTAAATAAATCTTATCTTATATACTAATGTGCATATAAAATGTATAAGATATGTTAATACTGTATAATAAATCCATATGTCTTACAGAAAAATTAAATAAAAACTTTATCAGTTTTATTAATTATTTTACAAATTATTATTTTATTACTCATTTAATTTAATTACAAAGACGATACCCATGGCCATTATAAAATCTCGTTGACTGTGTGGCCATAACAGCAGTAAAAATGTCAATCGTCTAATTTTGACTTTTCTGGAATGGGCATTGCTCGTGACGTTATTATCTGTTGAAAAATAACATCGAAAGGCTTGACTTTTCACGCCCATCTTATAGAGTGTCTAGCTGCTTGGCTCTTCCAGGGGAAAATGGACATGACTCCTGAGGAGTCTGAGGAATTGTCAGATTACTGTTCATATATTACTATTTTATATGGCGATAATTTTTTATACTTTATGTCGTTTATTTGAGTGAATATATACTTTATATTGTTGTATTGATAATTTGATATTGATCCCATTTAGATGATTTTTTTAAAAAAATGTGAAATAATTAAATTAATTACAACATTTTTAGGTATTGATATGAAAAGTATGATTATTTTAAAATTTTGGTTTAATTTTTAACATTTCAAAATAGTAACATTAACTTTTAATTTTACATAGAAATAATATTCAAGTTATAATGAACTTTTTGAGAGTTTAGTTATTAATCCAAAAATAAAAATTAAATAAAAATTAAAGAATACATTATATACTGAGTTCAAACTTAAGTATAGACTATTTTTCTTGCAAAGTTAGATGATGGTATATTGGTATGGGAGAAGATCATAAGTGAAAGTAAAATTATGTACTACTAAAAGAAAAGGCAAAATGGCTTTCATTTGCAGGATAATTATGGGACTTTGAAAACAATTATAGATAATGAAAATCAAGGACAGAAAACCATAGTATTTAGAGAAGGTGTAATCATCTATCAAAAAAAAAAAAAAAAAGGTGTAATCTTTTCCGATTCTGGGCTTTATTTTCCGTTTCATATGGCCGTTGGTTCTACCATAATTTCTCCCGCGAAATGATCCGACTCCCCAAAGCAAATTGCCCGGGAAATTAAGCCGGGTCATAACTCAAGCCGCTTACCAAACACTGGAATTACAGCAGATAATGTTTCGAGGCTGTATCACACTGAGCCACTCCATGTTCGGACGTCAGAGGGTTGTTGAGACTGCCGAATGTTTCAGTAAGTTTAGGGCTTACACTGGTGTCGCCACCGCCCCCGCTCGGCCAAAGCGGGTGGGCACTCACAATGGCAGCTTCCACTGCGACGAAGCTCTCGGATGCTTTATGATTCGACTCACGAACAAGTTCTTCAATGCCCAAATTATCCGTAGTCGCGACCCCCAGGCATGTATTGCTTCCTCCAGGTTCTTTGTATATTATATTGTTTGGTTTTTGAGGAAGTTTTTATAGGTTTTGGAGGAGCTTGACGCGGTACTGGACGTTGGTGGAGTATATGACCCGAGAAGAGACTGTTACGATCATCATCAAAATGGTTTTGATGAAGCTTTTGGTCATGGCTTCACTACTAAACTGAGTAGTGCTGGTCTTGTCTATAAGGTATTCCCGCCCTCTTCAACCAACGTATCTCCTTCCCTTCACTTACAATTAGTTATATGTTTATTTTTAAATGATATATGATGTTTCTTTAAATTTCGGTGAAGTTGATTCAAGGAATACTACAAATTTTCTGCCTTTTTTCTTTCTAAACTTTAAGAAAAGCATTTTTAGTAAAGAAAATCCTAAATCTCAATTTTATTTTCCCAGCATTATGGAAAGGAGATTGTTGCAAAGGAGGTTCAACTTGATGAGGGGCATCCTAATGTACATCGATTATTCTTGGCTATTTATAAGAATTTCATTGAGGTACGATTTTTCTTGCTGGTGTTCAAGGGCGGAGTGGCAAGATTCCAGTATATGGGCCAACAACCATAACTGTGAATTAATTGTCATTTTTCAAAATTTATCCTATTTAATAGCACTTCTTTTTCCAAATAAATTTTAAGTAAAAGTCATGGAAGGTGCTTTGTAAATAGAAGTGAGAATATGTAATAATTACTACGAAGGAGTAACTAGTTTTTAAGTTTACTTAATAGGGAGGGGAGAAAGATAAATTGGGCCTTAAACGATAATGGACACCCAATTTTCAATTCCAACTCCAAAATCTGTGTTTATACGATAACAAATGACACCTTAAGCCACGTGTTTATTGTTTTTCCAGAAAATTAATGGCACATTATTGTGCAAAACCTCCCTCCTTTTAAACCTTCAATTACCCACGTTTTTGTTTTCTAGAAAATAACCCATTGCACACTCACAAATGGTGATTTCTCCTGCTTATTGTGTTTGATTTTATGACAGGAAACAACTGGTAAGTAAAGTGGAGCTTATTAGTTCCTGATGAAAATAGAGATTGACTTGTACAAGGAAAGTTTATAAGGTCCATCAAACATAAATGAGATGGTTGTGCTATGATCATGCATTATTTTTTAAGTATAAATTTTCTTGTTGTTAAGTAAATACTTGAAAATATGGGTAATGTGATATATTCATGCTGGATAGTGATGATTAATTAAGTGCCATTGAGGCTCCTATTTAGTAAAATTCGAGGAAAGATAGCAATTACTGCTAATTATGCAAGGGCTATAAGGTATTTTTGCGGTGGATGCTTGTCAACATTTTCCAAGATAATTCATTTGACAGGCGGTTGATGCTATTGATAATGGAATAAATCAATATGACATGGATCTGACTCCAAGATTCGTCAACAACACAAACTTGTCATCCAGAGTTGGAAGATTGAATCTGGACCGGACTGATCCTGATCAATCATCCAAACATGAGAATGAAGTTTTTCAACATGCAATGATGATAGCTGGGAAGGAATTCTTGGAGGTCATATTTCTCTTGAACTCCCTAGTGCATTAATTAGGTTAATGTTAGACCTCAAAGTACTTAACACCCAAACATAGCTTCTACAGAGTATTCAGTTTTATGCTAAGTCATGGTTGCCAGCTCGGTCAATTGTCATGGATTGTCTAGCAGTAAGAAAACAGATTGACCCCACTGGTGAAATCATGGTGCTAACCAAATCTTGTCCTGTAAGTAAACTGGTTCTTTTTGGCTATAACTGAATGATCAAATACTAGTTATCTGTTCAGTCTTGCCGAAACTTCAAATGTTGTGATATTGGTCTATGTTATATTTCCTTCTTTTATACATCAAGAATGCCGAGGACCTCTATGCTCGAAATTATAGTTAGTTGCTCTTCTTTCAGTGGAAGCTTCACATATATGAGCTTGAGGAAGAAATGAAAATCAATCCTTCCATCAAGTATGTTGTTTATCAGGTACCTCATCATCTCTGCTACCTCCTATTCTTGACCGATCTCAGGAAACTGTGTTCAGTAAAATGTCTTTTGGTTCTGAGAAGAATGCATATTCACTGATCTTGTTTTACAAGGATGTAACTGCAGCTCCTAAGACTTCAGAAATTTGTGATCTTGTCCATTAAGTAGAGTTGTTATTTTATACGTTAGAAAAATAAGGTTCCCTCGAGTATCAGAAATTTTTTGTTTGTCTTGTAATAGATGGTTTTATAGATATTTCCTCTCTGACCTCTGAACGGTGGGTCTGTCCTTGCTGTTGTACAACAAATGTACCGAGGGATTTTATAAAGTTTATTGTTATTCTTACTTTTGTTATTTCTTAATAGCAACTGTAGCTCTGAACTCAATAAAGATAATGATTGGGTCAAGGCTTACACATGAGATAATGATTCATTACTTTCTGAAAAGGAAGCTATTAGTTGCAAAAACCTAAAAAATTTCAGTTTCATCATTTATGTGCTCCTTTGTAGGATGATAGGAGTGAAAATTGGCGTATGCAAGCAGTTGCAATCGCAACAGAAAAATTTGAAAGTCTTGAAAGTCGAAAACCTCTACCATCTCTATGGAGGGGTCTGACTGATCAGGAACTTTCTGTAGCTGCAGGCATTGCTGGCTGTGTTTTTGTGCATATGAGTGGATTCATTGGTGGAAATCAAACTTATGAAGGAGCTCTTTATATGGCAAGGGCTTCTTCAATGGCTTAAGCAAGGTCGTGTGTTAGGAAAAAGATATTCTAACTTTATCTAGATAATCCACTGGATCAGAGAATTTTCTCACAAGGCTGAGACAATCATATTTGAGTTCTTGCTTTAACCAACATTAGCTGTATTCCTTGGTTCCTTCCTGACTATGAAGCTGTGGTACATCTGATTGAGGAGCATCCCAGAAGTATTCATCTTTGGCTTCTGATTTAGTTGCTCAAAACATTACTTTATAAAAGGTAATTTTTCTAGTTTGGATACATACTTTTTGATTTGTGCATGGAAGCTCGAGAGCTCCTGAGATAGAGTGAGCTATTGCTAGGGGTTGGAGTATTAAAACTCCTACCAACATTTGTCTTACTAGTATGATCTCACAAATAAAATATATAGGAACCTTAATACAACTATTTGGTAAATTTTCTGCCTGTCTCTTCTGTTTGGTGTGCAGTGTATCTCTAATTTGCAGCTTTTATCCATGTGATTTGGTTAGTCTTCTTGAATCTTCTTGTTCAGCCTATAACTCAATTTGCTTTTCATTAGATTTCAACTTCATACTAGGTTATAAATTTCATGCATTTTTCATGTGTTGTCTCCATTTTTGAAAGTGCTGTTGGTTACTTAGGAGCCTTGAAGATCAGAAAACACTATCTTTTTTTTTGAGAACACAGAAAACACTATTAGAAAAGAAAAAAATTCCACAGCTGATGCAGGTTCTATATTTAAGAACTCATTATTAGACAAAAATATTGATTAGAAAATCCTATCAAGATGCAAACTTTTGAGTATGTTTCATTCTTCAGAAACTACAGGTAGTTCTTCTTTGATCCAATTATACAGACCTCCTTCTAAGTGATAAACATTGGAATAACCATTGAGAACCAGTAAGTAAGCTGCTATGAGTGACCTGCAGGAAGTAAGAGAAATGACGGGTTACTTGTCCTTTGGATGATATGCACACAGTTTTATTGCAATTTAACCTCTTTTGGACTCTGCCTATTTCTTCCTCCTCTGACCCTCTTCTTTTTTTAACCCAACTTATTTGCAAATAGTTTTACAACTTCTATGGACTCAGAGAGAGAAAATATATCATAAACATGCATAGAATACGAAAAGAGTATGGGTGGAAACCTTGACTGTTGCCCTTCTGGGAGATTTTGTGTTGGTTTCATAGTGCCCCCAGCGGAGCAAGCTACTATAATTTTTGCACTCTTATCTATTTTTGATTCCACACCTGCTTTTGAAAATCAAATAATTTTTGCTAGCATAAGGATTTCAAGCATAATCCTAACTAAAAGAAGATAATTAAAAAATCATACTTTGGATGAACTCTGGGTTTTCTTCTGTCCCTTGGAAGATGCCAAAAAATGCAAATGCCAGCCTCCTGGCAATGTCCCATGCTGTCCACTCCTTAATGAGCCTGTATACTTGAACATTAATTGCTCCTGGTGGATGGCCCTATGGCAAGAAATGGTTAGCCACGCTAACGCTGTTATTAAGTAACCTAGCTGAGTTGAAGGCAACCAAGTTAGGATGCTTTCATGAATAGTTTTGAACTTGGAATGTAAATGATTTTGGAAGTTTATCCTGATGCTTCACTGGGACATTTAGTTAATCCAGTAACATAAGTTGCAAAATCTAGTCACTCGACATCTATCCATCTTAGGACCTTCTGTTGGAGTGGCAGTTTAGTCCTCTAGAGTGATACAAAAGATTCCCATTATAGAAGCATGTTGCCATGGTGGTGGTTGAGTCCATAACGGAGATCAGAATTCATGATCCTCAATTCTTTGGAGTGATTTTGGCCTTTCTATTTCTCTAACTTAAAATTTGAGATTTAGCTACAATTTTTGAAGTAGAATGATTTAAGTACTAGGAAAAGTAAAAAGGATGTAAACAGACCTCTTTGAACTCTGCTTCCGGGCGTACATCAAGGATAACAAAGTTATTTTCTTTCTGAAGTCGCAATGCTTCTTTTGGCTCCACACTCCTCACCTAAGCAAATTCTGCTTTGTTAGACCTCAACAAAACTTTTCTTCAGGTTATTCCTCATCGATAAAGAAGAAAAAATATAAACCTTTTCGGGTTTAGGGCAACTGGCAGTTTGCTTAATTTTTTTTTATCATTTTCCAAAAATAATTTACATGCTGATTCCATGAGTGTGAATGTCAATGGTGTTTACCTTAAAGATATTCCTTTTCTCCCAAGATAAAATTCAACTTATTCATTTTTCATGATGGATTCTTTTCTAGTTATGCAATTTGGAAGTAATTTACATTGTTGACTGTAGTATAAAGGTATTGTTAATTTGTGATTATGAGGTTAAATATGACTCTTGACACTAACTTTGAGAAAATCAGTGTTTCAAACATCTATATAGATAGTAGTACTTGTGAAGACATGCCAAGTATGTGATGATGGTAATCCATATAAAGATAGACTGATATGATCCAGCATATCTGCATTCTCTAAAAGCCATTAAAGTTTATGCTTGGTAGCAGTTGTGCAAAGAAATGTCGGGGTGAAATTCCTGCCACTAAGCTGGTTTATTTTTATCTTTGGTTTCAAAAAGTCAAGTTCCCCCCCCCCCCCCCCCAGATTTCTAGTTTACAGCTTAATGTATACTGGAGAGTTCCATCTTCAGAGAAATTGGCTTCACTATTGCTTGTTTGGTTTTATATTTATCACTAAGTGAGAGAGGGCTCTTACCTTTTTCTCTAGTAAGTACTTTCGCTTAGTTGACCAGTCTTCTTCAGCTAATCCCTCCAATAACAAAGAAATTACTCACAGCATGTTTGCTAAAGAATATTTTATTGCAAATAATCAAATCATCTATTTGATCAAGGAAGATATTGCAAATACCTGGTGATTTTACAGGTTTGGTTGCTGCACTTCGAATTCTGAGGGGCTCAAAGCTTGGGGAGTCTCTCCTACTCAAGGATTTTAAGGCTATGGGAATTGAGTAACAGAAACTAAATTCATTTGCAGAGTATGGATTTTGGAAAAGGCGTGTGGAATGCAAGCTGTGGCACAACGAGGAAGAAGATGACTGTGATGTCACTGAAGTGAAGGCGGACATATCCGCACGCTTCTAAAGTTGCAAAGATCTGCGCAATTGATTTTAGGAAATAGTGACACTTGCACTTAACAGTCTAGATTGTTTATTTTGAGTCAGATTGCAGAACAATAAATATGAACGTTCCCTTCATGCTTCAGGCTATTTGATGCATTTTGTTAAAGAGGATTTGAGCATCTATAGCGGGACAAATGATCTGTGGATATATTTTGCTCGGACAATCTAAGTTTGTGGCTATGGTGCAAATGGTATTCTGACTTGGCTTCCTTCCATTTGTCCAGTTAGTCCAGGTGGAGGTGGATTCTGGCTATGATCTCCCATCTTTATATCAGGAACAGATACACAAAAAGATCCTACTAAACCCACACTCATTTGGCAATTTTTCTTTTCTTTTTTTGGCATTTTATTATTGCCAAGGTAATATGGGTGTGTCTTTTAAATTAGAATTGCTAGGTTGAGCAAAATTTAACTACGCTCAGCTGCTGAAATTGAATGACTTTAGTTAAAAATTAAAGAAGTTTAGTAAATTAACTTATCAAATTATTATTGGCATTAGTGACTGATGAATTAGTATAATATAATTTTTTTAAATTAAGGCAATGAGTGATCTTAATTAAAATTAGTTCTATATAAATTTTTAAAATTAATAATATTATTAATGAAATTTTAAATAAAAAATATATTTATTTTTAAAAAGTATATATTTAATTTTGAATAAATTAAAATAAAAATATAAACATTTAATTTTGAACGAATGAAATACTTTTTTTTAATTATTGAAAAGAGTTAATGTATACTAGATATCAAAAGACTATGCATTCAACATGGTACAAAAATCTACACAGTACGAGTAGTTATGGATGAGTCACATTAATTATCTTTACAACTCATGTCAAAATTAGTCTAATATAAAAAAAAGAGAGGAATCTATGAGACTCATGATTACAAAAGTACCAGAGAAACTAGTACTTCAAATTTACCTACTCTTATAATCTTTACTCTGAATTGGCATTGGGATCATGTCAGTAAAAGATCGGCATTTGAGAGCAGAGATGCGGGTGGATCTGAGTTTCTAATCCTTACCTTGTTTTTTTTTTTTATACATGGGGGATGGGGATAAGGGACTTCCACAGGACTTGAACCCCCTTCCTTGAGGAGATGAGGAGATCATCAAACCACTAAACCAAGCTTTTGTCCAATTCCACCCCCGCGAAAAGTCAAAGTAGCAAACAAGATGGGAAAATGCCAAGCCGTGGTTCGTCGTGTAAGGCACTCATACCACGTGGCGCTAGGCTATAACTTTACTTTGGACTAATGAATCTTTTAAATTTGAATGTGTATCTAATATATATATAAAAGCATTCCTAAATGCAATATACATCTCAACTCAAGATTTAGATATATATGCTTTCGTAGAATTGACATTCCGAAATGAAGCTAGACAGAGAAACCAGCCAAATGACTAAAGGCCAGGTCAGAAATTCCTGTTTGCCGACAGTTTGACTACCGTAAAGTTACTTGGACAACCCTTTTCCTTGTCTGGTGAATGATTGGAAAAATGAAAAACCTCCAAGTTGTAGAGTACTGTTATGGCCGTGCGTGCCTATTGCAGGGGCGTGCTTATAGTATAGTATTAGCACTAGTCTAAGAAATGCCCACTAATGATTAAAGAATCCAATTAGTACAAGTCTAGCACCCGTTTTTCCTACGTGTCTTAGGCCTAAATCAACGGTCCCAAGTAGGAGTGTGCAAAAACCGAACCAAACCGAAAAACCGAACCGAATCGAACCGAAATTTTAAAAATGGATCGGTTTTATGGTATTTCGGTTTTTTCGGTTCGGTGAACCGAAGTTTACCAAAAGTTCGGTTCGGTGTTCGGTTTTAAATTATTGGTATTTCGGTTAACCGAAATACCAAAATTGTAACATTAACTAAAAAATTATTTTGTCAAAATCACCCCTAATTTTAATAAAAAAAACCCTAGCCTCTCAATTCTCTCAAGTCTCATCTCCGTCTCATCTCTGCCTCTCTCTGAATTGAGCCTCTAGCCTCAACTCCCAAGCACTGAATGGACCTTCTCTGACTCCCTCATCTCTCTGCCTCAAGCTCAACGCAGACGTCAAGACGCAGGTCGCAGGGCACAGACTCGCAGTGGCTCCCTCATCGTCAAGACGTCGCCAGTCGCTGTCCTTGCTTCCCTAGATTTGGAGCTCCCTCATCTGCACTCTGCACTCTGCAGTCTCTACCTCTCTCTGTCTCTCTCATTTCCATCAGGTTCAAAGAATTTTATTGTATGAGTAATGTATTGATTGCAAATTTCATCTCTGGGGAATAATGTATTGCAAATTTATGTGAGTGCTTACAAGTTACATCCGATTTCGATTTGTTGGTTGTTTCGAATTCTGACTGCATTGAATTAATTTATTTTTTTGCTTATTTCTGAATTTATTTTTTTTGCTTCCACAAGAGATTAAAACTGCAATTTATGAATATGGTTGTGAGTGAACATGTTTTGCAATTGTGTTTTAATCTGCGTTTCTTAAAATGAACTTAAAACTTGAATTTGGCAAGTGGACGCCTGAGTAAATGAGACACGTCCACTTGCCTATCAAACTTCTGAGGGTGGACGCGTGAGGTCTGGTGGACGCGTCCACTTGGCTATCAAACTTCTGAGGGTGGACGCGTGAGGTCTGGCCTTGCGCGTCCACTTTCTGGCCTTGCGCGTCCACTTCCCCTCTCTGCGCGTCCACTTCTTCTTTCTTCTAAATATCCATCTTCAAGTTTTCAATTTCTTCCAATTTTATTCCAACATCGTCTAAATCTTCTAAAACTGTTTTTTATTTTATTTTAACAGGATGTCCGAACAAGCTGAAAATTCACTATCTCTATCAGATTTTGGAAATGAGAATCTCAATTTGGAACAGCAGTCCAACTCCAACATCTCAACCTCACAAAGTAGTAAAAAGAAGAGAAAAGCAATAGAGCCCCGTTCAGTTGTATGGTCACACTTCACTAGGTATACAAAAGATGAAAAACCAAGAGCCTATTGCAACCATTGCAAAAAAGATTATGCAGCTAATACATCAGTTAATGGCACATCTATGTTAAAGAATCATATGGAGGGGTGCATGAAGAATCCATACAATAACGAGACTCATGTAACTAAGCTAAATCAACAACCATCTTCAGTTGGAGGTAAGGTTGGTTCAATTGTTACTTGGAGATTTAATCAAGAAGATACTAGAAAAGCATTAACAAAAATGATTATTGTGGATGAACAACCATTTAGTTTTGTTGACAAACAAGGATTTAGGGATTTCATGGCTGTAGCTTGTCCATCTTTTCAAATACCATCTCGTACTACAATTACAAGAGATTGCTATCAATTTTATTTGGAAGAGAAAGCAAAATTAAAGAGTTTTTTGAAACATTCATCTACAAGGATTAGTCTTACTACAGATAGTTGGACTTCTGAGCAAAGAATTAACTATATGTGTCTCACTGCTCATTTCATTGATGTTGATTGGTGCTTGCATAAGAAAATTTTGAATTTTTGTCCAATTGATAGTCACAAAGGTGAAGCCATTGGGAAAGGGATAGAGAAGTGTTTACTTGAATGGGGTATTGAGAAAGTTTTTACTATCACAGTTGATAATGCAAGCTCTAATGATGTTGCAATTAATTGTTTGAAAAGAAGATTCACTAATTGGGGTACTAGTTTGCTTGGTGGTAAATATCTTCATGTGAGATGTATTGCTCATATAATAAATCTTGTTGTGAATGATGGTTTGAGGGAGATTGTGCCTTCCATTACTCGTGTAAGGGCTGCAATTAGGTACATAAGACAATCCCCAAGTAGATTGAAGAAGTTCAAGGAGTGTGTTGGAATAGAAAAATTAGAGAGTAAGAGGTTATTGTGTTTGGATGTCCCAACTAGGTGGAATTCTACTTATTTGATGTTGGATACAGCTTTAGGACTTGTCAAAGCTTTTGAAAGACTTGAAGATTTGGATTCAAATTATAAATTTGACCTCATGCAATTAGAGGGTGGTGGGCCACCTTGTGAGGATGATTGGAGAGATATTGCACGATTTGTGAAATTTTTGGGACATTTTTATTCTCTCACATTGAGAGTTTCTGGCTCATTATATGTGACTACTAATCAAGTGCTTCATGAACTCAGTGATGTGGTTAAATTGTTGAATACTTGGGCAGAAAGTAGTGACCTTGAGTTGAGGCAAATGGCAAAGAAGATGAAAGAAAAGTACAATAAATATTGGGGGAATAATGAAAAGCTGAATTTACTCATCTTTTATGCTGTAATTCTTGATCCTCGGTTTAAGTATCATTATGTTAGTTGGGTGATTGGGAAAATGTTCCAAGATGATCATATTATCCTTGAGGAAAAGGTAAAATCTGGAATTTATGTACTTTTTGATGAATATAAGAGGTTGCACACGTCTAAAGAATGTCAAGGATCATCATTGCTGCCTTCATCTTCAAATACTTATACTAGTTGCATTTCAAGTCGGAATTCTACTATGAGTGAATATGAAATGTTTATTAATGAAACAGGAGGAATTGATAATAGGAATGAATTGGACAAATACATTGCAGAAGATAGAGAAAGGAATGGAGATGAGTTTGATATTTTAAAGTGGTGGAAAATGAATGCACAAAGATTTCCTATTCTTTCACAAATGGCATGTGATATATTTGCTGTCCCTGTTTCTACAGTTGCCTCTGAGTCAGCATTTAGTATGGGTGGTCGTGTTATTGATTCATATAGGAGCTCTTTGACTCCAAGAATGGTACAATGTCTTATGTGCACTAAAGATTGGTTGAGGAATGAAGCTTATCCAATTAACATTGAAGAAGACATGGATATGCTTGAAAAGATTGATGAAGGTATTTTATTTACTTTAATATTTTACTATTTTTATCTTTTTATTTCTTAACCATTTATTCTTATTATTTAAATGTTTGACTTATACATATTTTTATGTTTTAGAATTTGGAAATCTTGCTAATGAAACATCTATTTTGGATATTTGAAGATGAAATACAATACAAGGTAAAATTTTTATATTTGTCCATCTTTTTTTTCTTTAAAGCATCACTTGATTTTTCACATTATTTCTCTCTATCAGTATTCACAGATTATTGAGAGATAGCTTGTTTGGTGATGATGGTGCATGTGTTTTGTAGTGATGATGGAGATGAAGAATTTTGATTTAAAGTTGTAATTTTTATTTCAGAATTTTTTAATGCAATTATGTTAATTTTATATTTTTTTAATGAGGACTTTATTTTTATTTGTGGTTAATTTTATATTTTTGTCATTTGTGAATGAGGATATTGATTTTTTGACACATTTAGTTTTACATTGGATTAATGAATTGTTTTTTTTAAAAAAAGGATATTACAGGGTTTTTTAAAATGTTAACAAAATAAGATGAAACTTCGGTTCCAAACCGAACCGAACCGAACTAGTTCGGTTTTCGGTAGTTCGGTTTTAATAAAATTTCGGTTCGGTTCGGTTTGTCCTATATGAAAACCGAAAACCGAACTACCAAACCGAACTACCAAACAACCGAACCGTATAACCGAACGATCACCCCTAGTCCCAAGTTCTGCGTTCAGACTTCAGAGGCATTTAATTCCAAATCTTGGCATTGCCAACCTTGCTCACCCAATGTTTTCAAGATGCTATGGTACAACATTAATTAATTGATGTTACCTTAAATTGACAATAGAAATACTTTTGATTAATATTTTGATTGGAAATGAATGTAATGACTTAAACCTTATTTATCAAAAACAAATAAAAGTGGTTGCGTGTTTGGCAATTGAGACCTGAGAGTTTAGTTTCCAAAAGTTCCATTTTGGCAGAGTTATATGTCCACCTTAGGTGTTCTTTGACCCATTTTTCCTTCTGAATCCACTCACTTTTTACCTATTCCTTCGGTGCTGCTACTTGATATTCTTTCCCCAATTCACCCTTTATTCCTTTCTTTGATAAGGGGAAGTCCCGAAGGCGAACCCCCCACCTGTACTAGAGGCCTCTTAGCCAGGTGGTTGTAAATCGAGGGATATGCACGAGTGGCAGCTCTGTAAGGGAGAGGACCAACGAGATACGAACCTAGCAACATCCCATGCAATATTTCAGCAAGGAACTGCCACCACACAGGTTCGAACCCGCAACGTCGGAGTGTTTCCACCCCTATCACCTTGCCACTTACCAACTCGTCTGTGCCCCTGGAGGCAAATGAGATATAAACCTTAAATGTAAATGCGGTGAGCGTGGACCTTTCTTGAAGACTTGAACCCCAACTCGCTCGAGAAAGGCTGACAAACTGAGCTCCCCTCTCCTCACACCCCTCCCCTTCCCCCGGGGATTGATTTAGAGAAAATATGCGAAGAGCTTTTTTTCACTTTGAAAAAAAAAAGCTCCTTAATTGCCTTTCTTTTTTCTTTTAAAATTTGAAAGTGCCTTTAACAAAAGTTCTATGCAGTCTTTATATATATATATATAACTAGTTCTAAAAAGGTCTAATACCCAAAAAATGAGCGGTACCTCAAATAATGTACTATTTTCGGCAGACGCATAAAGTTTTATTAGAAAAGTCAAAAAATTATAAGGAGACAAATGAAAAGAAAAACAAAAAAATCTATCCAAAAAATGTGGTATTATAGTTACTGCTACAGTACCATTCTCTTAGAAATGGGAAGGGGCAGCTGTCCCTCACCTCACTAGGTCCGCCCCTGATAGTATTTATTTTTATTTTTATAAGTAATGTATTAGTACTTTTTTTATGAGTGAGAGAGGATTTTCACCCCTCTATTAAATGTCCCTTAACTATGCGCCTGAGGACAGTAACGCATTAGTACTTGTTAATTATAGAGATTGACTGATCGTGGATGGAGAAAAAAGAGGAGTAGAAGTTTGATAAATAATAGTAGTAATTTTATCCATGTTTGATTGAATAAAATACTAGCAGCAAGAATAAAAGGAAAGAAAAAAAAGTTTAAAATGAATTTGTTTTTATGAGGAAAGTTTAAAAGGAATTGAATGCATGGAAAACAAATATAGAGACCTTAAATATTATACTACGTTCGTCTCATTCTAATTGTTTACGTTTTTATTTTTGAATATCTCATTTTAATTATTCAATTTTTAATTTTAATACGTATTTGTACAATTATTACATTATTATTAATTAAAGTTTTTGATGAATTACTAACTATTTAGTGAAAATATATATTTTTAGGATAATTAATGTATATACATTAACTATTAAATAAGAATAATTTAAAATTTTTAATTACATCATTATCATTTTTAATATTTATCTTGATTATTATTTAATTTCAAAATATACAATTGAAATATAATGAATAAAATATTTTATTAGGATAAAAGTACTCAGGGTCAGGAGTCAGGACCTTCAGTAACTTCTATAAATAAATAAAAAATAAAAACTTTAATAATCATACAAATGTACAATAACGATTTTATCTATCACATGCATAAAGCATGTCGCATAACTCATTATTTGTGCTACTTATATACTGTTCTTCGTGCCCATGCATAAAGGAATTTGTCTACTTATATACTGTGAATATGGTTCTAAAAGATGTCTAATAAATGCATGATCATTCAAGGATATGGTATAATGATTTTTATATATAAAAAAAGAAAGATATTGTAGAATAATGTTAATATTTATTATTTACTTTCCAATCGATTATATTCTACCCACATGCTTTATATATCTTTCGTCCTTTTATATTTTTTATTTTATCATTTATAAGTATATTTAAATTTGTGAAATTTTATAATTTTAAAAAGTTCAATTATATTAAATAAATTTATTTGAGCATTTTAAAAATAAAACCAATGTCATTATTATTCTCTTATTGTAAAATAAGAATAAGTAAAATGAGAAAAATTACTCTATAATTGTCATTAATTAATTTTGAAAAGTCAAAATTGGGTAGTTGCAAAGTCACTTTGATATTTTAATTCTCACTAATTGATACATTAATATGAAACATATGAAACATTTGAATAAAAAAATATTTGGAAAAATAAAAAACAAATTACAAACTAAAATTAAAAAATGAAAGACAAATAAAATGTTACCATACGCGTGTAAGCCCATACCCATTGATTTCTCATATCTGGGCCGTCTGACCTTAGAGTTAGTGCTCACAACTCACAAGTACCTTCAAACCAAACCTCCCATTCTCGATCTGATGGTTACATATCGCCGGGGTCCACATTCCACAGTTATTATGTGCCATTTGGATGCCATCACTTATTTTAATTCTATGCCTCACCTCGTTCCAGTGCAACCGCTGTCCTACAACACCAGAACCCACCGACACCTATTAGACAAATTAAGAGCCACCACGTGTCACCACTCCGAATCCAACGGCTGAGACCCGATTCGTCATCACCATTCCCGAACCGCGTCCCGTTTGTTTGTATAAATATTAAATACTCCACCTCCCTGAAAGCGTACGTAAAACATCTCACTGTGTGTGTGAGAACAACATAGTAGTACGAATTGCTTCTTCAGTACTCTCTCTCTCTCTCTCTCACTGTGTGTGATTGTGGAGAGTGTCCACTCTGCCTAGCCACAGATCTCTGAGATTTGCAGTAGGAGTTTGTAGTGGTGACGAAAATGGAGTTGTTCTATTACCTGGTGTTTGGAGGCCTAGCAGCTGTGCTAGGAGCTTTGGAGCTGAGTAAGAACAAGGATCGCGTCGTCACTTCTCAGGCATTCAATTCGTTCAAGAACAATTATCTTATTGTTTACTCTCTCATGATGGGTAGGAATCAGATCTAGCCTTCTGGAATTCCTTGAACTCTGCATCACGTGCATCGTTGTATTATTTACCCTAAATTGCTAAATTGTTGTGTTTTACTGTGGGAGTGTCCGATCTGGCTTGTACAGTGTTTGATAATTAAAGAATATGGCATGTTTTGCTATCGGATCTATGTATTTTAGCATGATTTCGTATAGCATGAGGTTGAATTTTGGTGAGGTTGATCTGGATCTTACTTATGTTATGTGGATTATTCGTAGTTCCATTTGACTGACAATGTGACGAGAGAGGACGAAAGAAGTTGAATTTTAGGTATTAGATCTTCATATTCTGCGACTTGAAGGGATATCTTCAGTATATGACAATATGTGGAATGTGCTAGTAATGTAACGAAATTTTATGGGAAAACTTCTTCAATTTGGATTACAAAACATATTCGCTTGATATTTACTTATAGCCTCCGGTTTCCATGATTGGGAATAGAGATTTATGTTTATCGGCATCTTAATGGCAATACACAGTATCGCGATTGTCCACCTAAAACTTGTTGCAGTCGGTGGCTGGTGCTTGATCAATATTTAATAATATTGAGTTGCTTTAGCTGTTACCTGCATTACTTACAAACTTGTCTTCTTCCTGCTGCGTGAAAATTGTTTTATTAGTGTAAAGATACTTTCTAATGGTAACCTTCATTTGGCCATAGCCGGTGACTGGTTGCAGGGCCCATATGTTTACTACCTTTACAGCGTATATGGCTTTGGGAAGGGGGATATTGGGCAACTCTTTATTGCTGGATTTGGATCTTCCATGTTGTTTGGGACAATTGTTGGGTCTCTTGCTGACAAACAGTGAGGCTTCCTTGCTCCAATTTCTGCTGCCATTACCTTTTACCATCAGACTAGTTCTCATTTAAGTTTTAATAAAATTTCAGGGGACGGAAGAGAGCATGCGTGACTTACTGCATCACTTACATTCTCAGCTGCTTCACTAAGCATTCCCCTCACTACAAAGTACTGATGTTGGGACGTGTTTTAGGTGGCATTGCCACTTCCCTACTTTTCTCAGCATTTGAGTCTTGGCTTGTGGCAGAACACTTCAAGGTGTGAAATTATTTAATAATACTCTCAACTGAGACATTATTATTTAATTGGTTGCTAGTCGTGCATTAGTTTACAGTTTCTCAAGGAATTAGTAACTGAAACCCAAACAAGAGTCATTATCTTGATTAGAACTTTTCTGTTTAGGATGGCCTTCCCATGAATATGTGACCAGGGGATTCTAGTGCAATCCATTTCTACTTGGAAAATTTTTTAGTATAAGTATTTTATGTCTGCATAACATCACAAATGCAATTTTATTTAGTTATATGGACTCACCAAAATTTTGTTTTTGGGTTTTTAGTGGGCTTTTGCTTGTATGCCACAAATGACATTCTTTTCTTAATGACTTCAAATAATTGGGTACTGTCCATCTCTCTATTTTTCCTCTTAGGTTTGGCTTAATATACTGTAATTGCAACATTCAGTTATTTGAACTCAAACATTTGCTTCCAATTTGCTTGTTCCTCCTGATAATGGACTGCAGGATAATATTTTTACGTAATAAATTTAAATTTATTTAAGTTTTCCTACAACTCTCCCTCTCCACCTCCAATCCAATGGTTGTGAAAAAGTACACTTGTGTTTTTATTTTTCTCAGGGTCCAGATTTGTATACTTGAGAGCTGTAGCAGTTTTTGTTCATTTAGTTCCATTGTAGTCTCTTTTTTGAGTGTCTAAAACATCAAGCAACATAAACAAACAACTAGCTTATCTGGGAAGCTACCTCAGTTGTACTGATGATTGTGACATGATGTGCAGAGGGGTTTTGATCAGCAATGGCTCTCTTTAACTTTCTCAAAGGCAATATTTCTTGGCAATGGCCTTGTTGCTATCCTTGCTGGATTGTTTGGAAATCTTCTAGTTGATATCCTAGGTCTTGGGCCTGTATCACCCTTTGATGCTGCTGCCTGCTTTCTTGCAATTGGAATGACTTTTATAATGTTATCATGGACTGAGAACTATGGAGACCCTTCAGAGAGCAAGGACTTGCTTACTCAGTTCAAGAATGCAGCTGTAGCAATTGCTTCAGGTAGATTCCCGTGCCTGTTTGTTCACAAAAAAAACTATTCTAGCATCATAAAGATGATGGATAATTTGGACTGGAATGGCTGGTGAATCTTGGATGCTACTAACTTGCTCAAAACATTTTACACGTTTTGTGGATCCAGTAACCAAGAAAACAGCTCTTATTCTCTATTTTCAAAATACAAAACTTGGTTTGTACAGCTCTTATTCTCTTTTCTCTATCCTGCACCTTAGTATACACTATTCTTGATGGTGAAAAGTGTTGTGTTATGTGGTTAGCATCTCTTCATATTCTTTTAAGTGGACTTATTTCTTTGTTTTGTGGTTTAGATGAGAAGATAGCATTGCTGGGTGCAATACAGTCCCTATTTGAAGGTTCAATGTACACTTTTGTGTTTCTGTGGACTCCTGCTTTGAGTCCAAACAATGAAGAAATTCCCCATGGTGTTATTTTTGCCACTTTCATGTTGGCTTCAATGTTAGGAAGCTCAATTGCATCTCGCCTTTTGGCACGTAACTCACCTAAAGTCGAGAGCTATATGCAGATTGTATTCATTATTTCTTCAGCTTCCCTTACGCTACCTATTATTACAAGTGTATGTCAAGCATCCTATTCGGTTTGTTCTTTTAAATGTTTGCTTTGTCGTGATGCTTCTATCTGACTCTTCTCTGGTTGCAGTTATTGGTAGCTCCTTCAAAAGTGAAGGGTGGAGGTATCTCATTTTCTGGTTGTCTTCAACTTCTTGGTTTCTGTACCTTTGAGTCTTGTGTGGGTATTTTCTGGCCATCCATTATGAAGATGAGATCTCAGTACATCCCAGAGGAGGCAAGGAGCACCATTATGAATTTCTTCCGTATCCCCCTCAACATCTTTGTGTGCATTGTCCTCTACAATGTAAGTTACCTTTCCTTCAATTCTTTCGTAGTTTTTATTTATGTTTTGCATTCTGAATAAGGCTCAAGGTAACTTCTTTTGACCGAATTGAATTGACATATCTGGTACCTAAGCTTGGCAGTTTAAACATCTTGCCACCAACTAAATATTGTTGATTTCACTTGTATTTAATGTTATGCTATTGCACCTGGACCTGTGTCTCCATTCTCTCCTCCATGCTGGATCTAGACCTTTTTCTTGCTTTTTCCACTGAAACAGCTAAATCAATTGGGTAAGTATTGTTAATAATAAATTGTTACTTTTTGGTGTTTGAAGGTTGATGCATTCCCCATCACTGTAATGTTTGGTATGTGCTCCATTTTCCTCTTTATGGCGTCTGTCCTGCAGAGACGGCTTTCAGCTATTACAGATAAGCCAAGTAAGTTTGACATTTTCCAATAGTTAGAAGTAACGATATGATCTGTTTTAAGGTTCCACAATTAACACAGAGTTCTGATCCATATGGGTCACTGACTGCATTATAAATGTGTATTTAGAATTTTGATTTATTCTCATGTCTTGTATGATTCTGCAGAGACAGAAGATTGGACAGCAATGAAAGAAAAAGACCCAGAAGCAGAGCCACTGAATGTTTCTTGATGCCAATGATTCAGACTAGCTAAAGTTTTGCAAGGTTGCACTCAACCTATTTAATACCATAATCCACCACCTGGCATGGTAGTCGGGCACACTTTTGATTCAGTAATCAGTGTTCAGAAACTGCAAAAAAGTAAAGGAACTAGCTAGATCAGCAGTATGCAGTGGGTGCTGTTTAACTTGTCTTTGTTAGTCTTTGTTCATAGTTAATGCAAAGACGAAGCATAAACATCTACAGATATCCCAGCCATTGCTGTTACCATCCGGTTTAAATTTGTTATATTGGTCTCAGGTTAAGATCCTGGTCAGACCTTAATTTTGTATTTGATACTTTTATTTTATTATATTTAACCATTTATGATTTGATTTCCTTGCAATTGAAATGTTACATTCCTGATGACATCGTACGTTACACATTTCCTTCAGTGTTAGATGAACTGTTTTTATGTTCATCCAGGCTTTTGCCACATGTAGCTATAAAATGCTTCTGCCTGCAGAGGTCAACCAGAGTGCGAATTCTAAGGGAGTAAGCTCCAGACGTGCTACAGATGTTCAAACTGTTGTTTCGGGAGTTTAGTGTGTTGGACGTAGTCTTGTCTGCCAATGCTATACGTTTTGCTCCTGTTTGAACTTTACTGTCAAACATGGGATGTCAAGAGATTGTCAATTAGATTCTGGGCAGGGTCGATCCTATAGGCTTATAATATGCTTGAAACTTGATCCTCTCGTGGATATTGCACATGACGATAGCAGTCGTGTTAGACGATAGCAAAATTGTGCACATGAAGATAACAGTCGCAATAGAAGATAAGTAAAATTGTGCACGTGAAGATTACAGTCATGATAGAAGATGAGTATTTGTATTCTTTTACGATGAATCTTGATTTTGTTTTGAGAATTAAATGAATTTGGATTGAATTTTAATTTTTACTTAAATACTTGATTTAAAGTGAATTTTTCATATTTTACATATAATTGAAATATTGTTAAAAGATGTAATGCGAGTTTGGTAGGAAGTATAAATCAAAGTAAATATGTGAAAGTCATATATAAGATTTAGATGGAACTTTTAACTTAGAGAATGAATAGTAACAATGTTTTGGAAAGAAAAACTCAAGGGAAATATATAAAAGGATTTTCTTGAAAGTAATACTTTGTCATTTTTAGAAGTACAATTTTAAGTCATCAAAGAACTTTTAAAATCGGTATTTTAAAAATTAATACAATATTTTTAACTTAAAAACCACCTCAAATGTACTTTCTCCAGAACAATTTTCTTGGTTAAATTCTTGAGGCAAAAATTGAGAACAGTCCAGAGCACTTTTAACTTTTAATAAGAAAAAGCTTATTTTAAACAAATGAGAACTAATAAAATTCCTTCCAAGAATTAGTACGAAAAGAACTGCCAATTTCAATAAAAATATCCTCCACCTTTAACATCATCTTAAGCAAATCGTGTCTCCCATTCTCATAAGCAAGCAGGAACCGCACTATTAGCCTTTCTCCTAATACGAGAGTTCCTTTAAGGGGATGAAATGCAGCTGAATAGGAAAAGTTAGGCCAATGAAGGTTTTTATCTCTTACAGAATTTGCGGATGAAGCAATTAAAGGTTGAAGGAAATGTATCTCAATTGCTGATATTACAGGCTTGGGGTAAACTAGTAATGTTGTCAAAGTGAAAAGCTGGGTAATGACAGATGAAGGGATATGAAATGTGTACTTATCCAAACAAAAAAAAAAAAAAACAAAAGATTTGAAATGTGCACAGAAAAAAATAAAGTTAAAAAACTCTTCTGCAAAAAGAATAACATCGAAACTTAGAAAGAATAATGTTTTTCAGAAGTCCGTAAAGAGATTTATACATTACAACATATTGATCCTATTACTTAATGCAAACACGACAATAATTATGCATGCCACTAAAACTATCTACAGATTCGACTTCGCTTTGCATGTATAGAAGCTGCTTCCATGTCCCCAATGAAGAAAAGGATTTTGTCCAAAATACCTGAACAAGGTTCATCACCACCTGAGAGATCATCTCTGACACTAGCTCTGGGTGAAGGATCAATTCCTCCTGTTTCAGGTTGTCTTCTACCCAAAGGCCTTTGAATCTCACCTTGATGCACAAGGTAATAATCATCTCCTTCTCTTATGATCTTCAAGCCCCTGAGAGTATAGAATTTGCAACGAATAAAATAAGAATAGGTATTTAATTTTTCAGCCAAAATTAAAAGCGTTAAAGTTCAAAACCTATGTTTCAAAATCTTGCATAGACTTTATAGGTCATAAACTGCAAAATCTCTTCCTGACTTCCGGTGTTCCAATCAGCTATCTCTATATGCACGAGGCACTATGCATTCTCACAGTACAAAGTGTGATCTACATGTTTCTATTTCATCTCAACTGAACGGGAAGAGCCTCTAAGTGATATACAGCAGCAACAAGAAACACAAGGCAAACAGATTTGGACACAACCACAATTGCATCATACATGTGGCAGGACAAAATCCCACCAAAGGCCTATAGCGCCTGGTGGTAATAAAGATTCTTCTATTCAGCCTTAGGATAAAATGACATGCATTCTAGTTTTATATTCACCAGTGCAACAAACACACAAGCGGCAAGGAAAAAAAAAAAAAACCCATATACGTATTTCATCTTACAATCCAAACCGATCACATCGATCTTGCACTACATATACGTCTTTCCATGTCTTTGAATCGACAGGAGCATAGAATGTTGCACGATCTGATCCCCATTTTTCTCTGAATAGGTTAGACCATAAAGTGTTTTCTGAGGCTAAGTTTCTCCACTTCCTGCACACTTAAACATTAAGAAGGCATTTCCAATTGTCAATAGGTGAAAGAACAGTACTGATGCAGAAACATATCAAAAGAAATTGGACTTTAGAGCAAACTTGCAAGATCAACAATGATTTAGATTGAACACTGACCCTTTCATATCAAAGGATTTTCTTCCTTTCGTGAAATTCGTAGCAAGGAGCTGGTGCAAGGTGAATTCAAGCTTGCGTTACCCATTCAACATTAAGAACTTAAAGTGCATTTACAGAGGCGTGACTTTCAAGAACAATTACTATATGCCACACATGTGATCATGATCCAGAATGCAAAACAGTGATTCATGCTTTTTTCAGAAGACAGATCTGAAACCATCATTGGCGGCCTATCTATAAGTTATGTTATGTTGCTGACTGAATTAGTCGAGACTGAGATGTCTAATCCAACTTAGCAGGGTGGATTTACAGATAATTCATTTAATTTGATTTTTCGCAAAGCATTAGTGCTAGAAATCTTTAGAACTGAAAACCATCCCCATTCTTTCCTCTCTTATCATCCAATTGTTTTTCTAAACCATGAAAGCGTGCCATCAGCAGAAATAACTGCCTCTCACACATTTGCTCAGAGACGAAACACAAATTACACACCAATTCTCATCAATTAGACAGAAGATGCAATTCAAAACTGAAAAATTCATAGGCTCAGACATGGAAAGCAAACCAGGACTGCGAACCAAATTTTCCCGTGAATAATAATTATTCTACAGTTTAAGACACTATGAAACGAAAACATAATTGGAGAAGAGAAGATCCGATTGGATCTTATCAAGTACTAAGCAATCAACAAGACTCAAAACAGGATAAATTGCATTAACATGAGAATCTCAGATACATTGAAGGATGTTTATATTAGCACTGACCTAACTGTGCAGTTGCCAGATTTTGGTGATCCAACAAACAGAAAATCTTCAGACACAAATCTGCAGGCAACTTCTCCATCAGCAGTTCCTATCTAGTTCTGATTTTGATTCCAGACCTCAGAAAGAGAGAGAAGGTCAGATCATTTTCCAAATGGAGAAAAGGAAGAGCTTTTCAACTGTTATTTTGTGATGGTGGTTAAGTTCTAGTAGTGTCATCCAGCAGCCTATGAAGAGTATTTTCGCGACTACAAAATAGTGGTACACTCGCCATCTGTATGTACGTTAAACATCTGTTCATTAATAGTGGCCGTTAAATTTCCGACACGTGATTGTCACGGTTTTACCGCCAATCTCCAAAAAAAAAAAAAAAAAACAAATTGGAGGCAAAATTCATATCCATTTTCAAAGACACTCTAGAGTTTTGTTTTGTTCATTTTTCTTTTTTTGAAATTGACACTCTAGAGTTTGGCTCCGTTTTGGGGAATTTTGCACGGCTTAAAACGAATTATTGAACTCTAAGCCGGCAACCTTAATTATTAAACGTTTTACACTTCAAAAACTAATTTTTCACAGTTTGAACTGTTCAATTCAATAGTAAGTTTTATTATTTTTTTAAAATAATAAGCATCAAATATTAAGCACGTTGTATTAATTTTTCAAAAATTATTTTTAAATTTTATAAAAATATTTATTGTGAATTTAATATTTTTTCCTTTCTGATTTTATTTGTCTATATAATTATTTCTTCTCATTATTTAATACATAAAACTATTAATAAGAAAAAGTGCATTCAAAATTATCATATGCAAAAAAAATTATTAAATTTTAATTTTAAGTTTCTATAATCATAATATTAAAACATAATTAATATAATTATTTTTAACAATCATTACATCTGTTCATGGGAGGGAAAACTATTTCCATTTTCATGTGTTACAATATTATCTGTCAAAAAATTAATTTTTATTTATAACTTATTAAGCGAACATTTTTATCATAAGCAAAATTTCTTATATATCTTTTATTTTTTAAAACAATGAACATTCAATATTTTACAAATAAATTCACATTTAAATTCAAACAAGAGTGATTTACTTTACCAAAGAACCAAGACTTCATTTTCTTTAGGAAAACCTCAAAATAAGAAAAATTGTCCTCCCCGCATTTACTAGGGAGGTGTGCAGAGTTCAAGTGCGCTGTCCAGTTCCAGCAGGCATACATTACCCCCCCCCCCCCCCAACCCCCCCAATGATATCTGCGCCACTCAATTGATGGAGTGAAATTTTCGGCGAAAGGTTAAGTGAAATGAACATGGTGTAAGGCGAGATACAGAAACGATAAAAATCTATAATTCTTTTTCTTCATATATTGGCATTTCATATAATACAAATAAGCCGTGCTTTCTCCCGTACGCCCAAGGTTCCCTTTCAAGAAAAAGGCAATCAAATCAAATAAATCTATATATCTATTCCCCAAACAAGAATTCCCCGACATTCCAAAAGTCATTTCAACTGACAAGAGAGAGAGAGAAAGAGAAATCATCTACCATCAGAAGTAACTAATGACAGAGCAGACTGCACCAAATTTGCCATCTTTCCTCTTAAACTGGAAATACTATTACTCAAAACACATTCGCCAGTCAAGCCTTCCCTGGAGGATTCAACATCCTGTAGCATTTGGAGTTGATTTTGAAAATATTTTCCAAGAACTGCGTCTGTAACATTCACTAAACTAAGGGAAGCATTTGTATGCATTAACTTCGTGACAAGAAATCCTGCCAGAATTAGCTGATCAGCTTTCACCAGTTCTGATATGTAACATGGAAAGAGAAGTCTTGAAAAAAGAAAATTGAGTTTCTTATTGCGTTGATCTTCATTGACTACCGTGCTTTTATGGCTTGATAACTGTGCCTCTTGACACTGACGAGAAAAATTTCCAACCAGATAGCAGAGATATGAGAAAATGGCGCTGTAGGGGGATCTGTTCATGATCTTCCTTGCGATTCCGGAAGACAATACAAGGACTAACAATTCATGGTCATGGCCAAGTTCTTCAGTTATGCCTCTTTGTTTCAACATGTCCTCCAGTGCATCCAAACACTGCAGCCGTGGTGCTTCAAAAGGAAATAACAGCGTCACTTTGAGAGCTAGAACGCAATCAATGTCAAGAGCAATTTTGCTCAGAGAATGAACATCTTCCTCCAGTAATATTTGAATGGTTTGGCCACTGTATTGATCAATCAATTTCAGCAACTCCATATGCCTAGAAAGCATAAACAACTTTTTGAAGATTTCCATCCAACACACGTGCAGAGGATGTATAGAAAGAATGCTGCAGTCCTTTATTTCTTTTTCCTTGGGTTCTTCCTGAAAGCTTTCCCATCCCTCATCCCAATCATCATTGCTCCAAGCATTTCCGTCATCAGATAACTTGGGAGAATCATTTTTTCCATCCATAAAAAGACCCTCCCATTCCCCCAGCATAGCCATCAAAGCATCAACATGGGCTTCAGAAGTACCATATTTAGATACTTTAAGGAAACAAGAAACTGCTGATTCAACAGTAAATAGATCTTCTGCTGTAATTTCCATGCTCGGTGAGATAACTGACAACAGCTGAGATGACTTCAAGGCAATGAGA
Source organism: Apocynum venetum (assembly GCA_019593545.1). Lineage (NCBI taxonomy): Eukaryota > Viridiplantae > Streptophyta > Magnoliopsida > Gentianales > Apocynaceae > Apocynum > Apocynum venetum. Next base: position 5,161,932 of record SRSM01000331.1, on the reverse strand, counting down.
GTGTTTTTAAATCTGTTAGATGTATCTGTGATGCTTGAAATATGATCATCAGTGGTCTTCTCATGGTATACGGTTGTATTTTGTAAATCTTCACACCCTTCCCAAGGAAGAAGAGTGGCCTCTATTTCAGAAGAAAATCCTTTTCCTTTTTTCCCTGTTGCAGCAATTAACTGCATAAGCTCCAAGATATATACTCGAATATGGCTGGGCAGCTCCAAGTTACCAGAAAACTCAGCAATCCTCTCCCAAACAGCATGCCTGACTCTCTTCAGCTCCTCCAAATTTCCCTCCAATTTACTCAAAGATGACAAGAGAGAATGCAATTTTTCCTGTTGAAGTGATCCTATCACCAAGTCTGGCAAGATTGTTTCTAGTATACTCAGGTAGAGATGAGGAAGGTCATGGATATTCACAGAAAATTTCTGTGTGTTCAATACCACTGCTGATACAGGTGGGAGCTGACTTATTGCAGCCAAGAATACTTCTGCAATAGATACAAACCTACATCCTGAGAAAAGCATTGCTCTACAAAAATTAAAAACTTCATATGCAACACCACCATCAAGGCCATAGCTAACAAAGCCAACCATGGTGCCCCAACCTTCACTTGGGGAGACTTTCCCCTCTATAATCAAATTCAAAAAATCCTTGAGACATGTGATTAAACATTCTGAAAAGTTTCCATCTGAATTTTGATGAAATTTAAGTTCCTGAAAGTCATGCATAATTCTAAGCCACAAATTCAATAGCATGATGAGACACTCCTGCCATGTTGAGTCAGAAGATATATTCCTCAAAGGCTTCTCCACGGGTAAGATTACTGTGAAGAATAGTTTCATCAAGTCCAAAACATGTGGGTATTCCATGAATTTCACATACTTCCGGCAAATCTCAAAAGTCTGCTCAAGGTTACCTACAAAGGAATAAAGATTTTGGGAGCTTTGAAGATCACCATCTGTTTTAGCCCTAGTTTCCAAAACTTTCATCAACCTGAACACATGATGTCTATAGACATCCTGCCATGATAAGATACCCAAAGGCACTGAGTTCCCATAGATTCCGAGAAGGTTTTGGACCATATTTGCAAGTGCTTCCACATTACTTTCATCAATGTGAGAATAGATTTCATTGCTGAAGTTATTCCAGTTAAGATCTTGTAATCCAGCAACGTTTTTGAAGTTCAGACCACCTATAAATGAAACCCTATAGCATTCTTGCCCAACAATCTTGCTGAAATGAGCCAAACTCATGATGTTTGTATGATGCAGATCCAAGTTAATAATAGTTTGTGTATCCTTTTGTTCCTCTAGCTGCAAATAGCACTCTGAGAGTAAACTATAAATAATAGCAAGCCGCTGCTTGTCATGTCCATCAATCATAGGGTAGACAGATGAAGTAATGACTTTTATGGTTTCTGGCACAGAAGCAAGCAGTTCTTTCTTCAATTCAGAAACGTCTGCTACAATATCCTCAACTGTCCAAGATTCAGATACAAGGATAGAACTGATATAGTGCAGTAACACCTGAAAAGCAATAAAAACATTTAGTTAGACATTATTACTTAATTCAGGCCATCTCATATTAGTGGCGAGAACATTTTCATTTTCATTTAGCTTAGATACATGCCTGATATTTCAGACACGTGTACCTTAGTTTTATCTAAGCCATAGGTTTGAACCAATTTTAAGACATCCTTCAATATATGTTTCTTTTCCAGTTTTAGAGATTCAATCAGGGAAAACATGACAGTCTCTATGTAGTCCATGTCCCCAGACAAAAAACGAGCAGTTTCAACACCAGGAATTATTTGTTCCAAAATCCTTGATTGATCTGCCGCTTGCTTTTGTTCCTCCAATTTCACTTTCCATTCTCTCCAGAATGTTGATTGCGCCCTGTCTAGTTGATCCCTTTTATCTAAATTCAGAAAAGGGCATGAGCATGTGAGAAACAACAATCAGGCCAGAATTTAAAAATTAAAAGAACAAAAGAAACACACATACACATGAAGACACAATAGATGCTTTTGCAATTGTTCACAACCAACATCAAGTAATAAAAATGATCCACAAAATCTAATTATAAAAGTAGGAGATAACCTGAAGCAACTGATCGCTGTTTGTGCTCAAATTCCTTATTCAGCAGCATCCTTCTCTGCCCAGGATCCAGGCATTCAACTCCATGGTTATGTAACAGACCATAGATCATGCCCACATTCATAATGCTATTGATTTCATTGTACTTATCCCTCATTTTCACAAATCCTTCAATTACATCCACTCCATGAAAAGCATCTACGAGATTTAAAAGGAAGGAGCATCCTAAAATGTCATCCTCTTCGGTAACAGGAGGTTCCATAATGGATTTAGCAAGGGAGGCAATCAAATCATCCTTGGGAGCAAAACCATTCATTGCCAACCATGAAAGAATGGTCAAAATTGCTTGTGCCCTAATGCTGACATATTTCTTTAATGAAATTGACCTGCATATATGCTCTGCACCTGTTTCTTCACTACTGAGTTCAAGTAACCATGGAAGCTCTAAAGCAGCAAAAGACAAAATTTTCCCACTATCCCTGAGAGATTCCCACGGATGAGCTTTCTCTGTGGACAAATTTTTGGAAATTAGAGAAAGCACATCTTTTATCTTGTTAAACTGTGCTTCTTGATCATCAAAGCCAACAATATCAACCTTTTCTGACCAAACTCCTACGTCAACTGTACCTAGAGTATTATATGATGGATTGGAGATGTTTGAGGAACTATGAACTTCGTGAGGCTCTCGTCCTGTCAGCATTATTAAAGATTCACACTGTCCTTGCATATCTAGATCTTTCCATGCATGTAACAACTCTCCAATAGATTCTTCATCGCAATGGCTCAAAGCAAAACCCAACATATGTTTTCTAGAACTAATATCCATGTTCTCAAGGGCAGGACCTCTTGCAATAGCAGCACACAAGTCCCAAACAGAACCATGTCCCCTTTTAGCCAAAAGAAAACACAGATCAAAAGCAAGTTGAAGATCACCAGCTACAGCTGCTTCTCTTGCAATAGCTTCTTGTACAGCTGATATGTCATCTTGTGAGTTCAATCCAAGTAGTTTTGCGACTTCAATAAGTTCATCTACATTGAGATATGCTCCTGCTTGACTTGTGATTGCCATCTTAATTATTTCCATTGGATCTTTCATTTGCCTAAATTGCATTGGTAGGATACTCACTCCAAGGTTTGGAAGTTTCACAGTAACAGCATTAATGATATCAATCTCTGCCCTGATATTTCTATTGCCAGGCAAGATATTTAGACATTCCTTTGCCTTCCATATCTGGTAAAAAATCCAGCAGCCCAATGAATAATTCAGACAAATATCATCATCTACACATTTTCTCAAGATGACCAAATGAAAACCACTGAGTTGCAAAGCAAATAATATGTGAGGAAAGATGGAAATCAAGGGATTTTGATAATTTTAACAAATATGCCAATGGACAGAATGTGCATATGCGTGCATAAGGCAACTGTAAGACCAAAACTATTATCCCAACTGAAAAATACCCTCCTCAAGAGAAACAAAAAAGAATTTAAAGCCTCCAAAAACCTTGCTGGTGTTAACATGTAACAGTGCCCAAGCAATACACCTAATAATGGATTGCAGATTAAAGTTAGTCATACATTTATTTGTGATGTATTTTCTAATATCCACTTAGCACCCCTCGTATTATGAAAAAGTCCCCATCTAAAAGTTTCATCGTAATGTTTTCTCATTTCCACTAAACTCATGCTACTATGGAAGGGAATTGAGCACAGCGCACCTATATGTTTAGATAGATTCATAAGCCAGCAACTAAATAAAAACTTACAAACATGACGAGTTTTAACAGTACAAGTAGAAAGAAATTTAACACATACTTCTTGGCTATCCAGACTTGACGCTGAAAAGAAATATTCTCTTGCAGCTTGAATGACAAGATTTTCAGCTTTATCAGCAGCCAAACCTACTGAACCAGTGCCTTTCAAATAGTTCCTTGCAAGTGAGAACTTCCCTGCTTTCAGTAGTCCCCTGCAGAATTCTATCAAGACATACTCCAAATCAAGGAAAGGAAATACTTTTTCGTGCAAAGAAAGCAAATCATGCCACAAGTTTGCCCAGTCATTATCTGATCGCCCCAGCTGCCGCCTAATAAATTTGGAGAGAATGAGACGAAGTATCTGTTTTACACCTTTATCATCAAGGTGCGCCTCCAGGAAAAAGCTAATAGGCTTTGGAACCTGGTAATAACACATAGCAAATAAAATGTTAACTGCATGAATGCCAATCTTAGGTATAATCATATTCTGCAGAACCAAACCAACTAAATACCCAGTATATCTGTCATGACATCAAATAAGTTGCTTATTGGTGAATTGTTCTCAATGCCATTGAGCTTCATAAGCAGAAGCATGGCTTATGTAGATATTTCATCCAGAGCCAACTCAGTCTGAACTTGTTTTAGAAGAATGAATTGTACTAGTGATTGTTGCCGGAAGTGCATACGTTGTAAAGCAGCAATGCAAATTGCAAAATAAATATATCCAAACCATCACCACCACCCCCCCCCCCAAAGAAAACGCGGGAGTCATTTTTCCAATTCATTATGCTGCTGAAAAATGTAAGAAGTACCTACACTACAGTTGAATAAAGCCTACAAAAGCAACCCAAAGCTGGGGTTTCCAAATTTCTTTTCAAGTCTGAGGTGGATCAGGATTTCAGATTTTTTTTAGACTGGAAAAGATATAGAAACATCAAAGGAGCAGAGAAGTAGCAGAGAACTGCATCCCATGACTAAGAAAAACGATCAGAGCAAAACAGAAACACCATATGTTCCTTTAAAGTAAAGTTAGAACAATAGAACTGCATACAGACAATAGAAGAAGAGAAACCTGGTACATTGACAAAAGTCTGCCTGCTTCAATATGGCCTTCCGCAAGTTTCAGTCTTGACTTGAGGGCCTCGTATTCAGAACCTGCAACAGAAAAACTATGTTGCTTTACTTTCGAAAAAGGACAACAGCACACAAGTCTAGACATGCTTATGCAATTCAGATAAGCAGGAAATAACTTTCTAGAATTAAAAACATATATCACATACTTTTACAGAATAGCTACGGGATACCACTCAGGATTAAACAATTACAAGTACAATTTTACTTCATTCCTTTTCAAGCATATATACACATTCTGCCACCTCCTCTAACAAAGGCAAGGAGAAAACTCGAGAATACTACAGGCAGGACAAAAGAACCCAGAAAAATTTCTGCAAATCCTTTTGGGGAAATAAGAATATGATAATACTTTTTCTTTTGAAGCAAAGAAGCTGTTACGGTAAAGTAAATCCTTCTATCCAATCTCTTATTTACTAAATTTGTTTGCTATAAACTTGGCGGCTGCATTTAACAAATAAGCAAAGAAAAATTCACACCAGGTTTTGAGAGACACTATGACACCACTTATCTAGAATACCCTCCCAAAGAGGAAAAATATTCCAGTCAATATACATGAAGAGAAGACAAATCTTTTAATTTCTAGCTGCCACATTTCTAAACAGCTAATTGTTCCCAGTACTAGGGCATGCTTAATTTGCAGGTCAAGTTTTTGGTCATGAAGCAGGCAAACTAGTGGAATAAACTGTTCAGACATGCTTAATTGCTGATGAAGGTAAAATAAGCAGGTTTAACAAAATCTTGAAATTGCTACTCAGTAAAATATACCTCCTAAAGGTTACACAAATAAAGCATATGAATTGAAGTGACAAAATTGGATCAATATGCCTAAAGCACACGAAATATTTATCCAAAACACATGAAAGTTAGTCTTTCACATAGCCAACAATGGGATAGAGATCCTGGAACAATTAATTTTATTTATTTATTTGACGGGTGCAGAAATTGGAACCCCATTCCAAGATAACTTACCTCGTAAAAGTGGAAGTTTAGACAGAATGGATGCCATGGTAGTCCATCTGTCTGTGGATGGACATAAGTATATGCATTGCAGAGCAGAATGCACCACTTCAGTATCATCTGTGAAAAAGCAATTATTTTCTGAACCAGTAAATCCTTCCCCAATTACTAACGAGCATATTTCTAATTTATTTTCCAAAGCAATCTCTTTCAGCCACCTAACAAGAAATGAATCATCTACTTTATATGTAGTAGAATTGCTGCCCAATTGGCAGTCCTCAGACTCTGTGGTCATAATGCACGACCTCCTCTTCATAAATGGAATTGCCTTTTTCTGTAATCTTTCAATTACATTTTCCTCTTTCACACCCATCAGCATCAGTTTAAACTTTTCATAATCAGGCAGCTGCTCCCAAACACTCAGGCTCATAGAAAAACTTATGTTGCCGTCATGAGCATCAGAATATATAAGCCGGTCCAAGTAAGAGATATCTTCAAGAAACTGCTGTAATTCTGAAATCCCCTTTCGACAAGCTGTATCAATCAAGCACATGGAGTTGTCGAGCTGCCCACTTAAGGAATCAATCTCCCTAGCTCTATTTTTGTACCACAGAGAGAGATCAGAAGTTGAAGGCCACTGAATTCCTGTGCATTTCTTGACAACGGGTTCAGTTCTAATCTGGTTGCAGCTACTGTAGTTATTGGGTAGTCTTTTGATGAATGAAATCATTTTATCACATTCAACCCAGTCTTCTTCCCTCAGAAAAGTACTCACCGGAGGAGAATTTCCAGGAAGCAGTTGTGCATAAGTTTGAACTGGAACTGTCTCAGGGATAGCAGCTAAAACATTCAACATAAAAGGAATCAGTGAATAAGGATGGCGTTTGAAAAGAAGATTTAAAGCGCCAATCTTCCCCTTTTCTGCAAGTACTATGGCGGCTTCATTGATTGGTGAACTACGAAATTTGTTGTAATCCTGTACAGAAAACCTATAAGATGCTAAGTCATTAAGTTGCAAGTTAGTAGGAACCAATTTGGTAGTCTACAACTGCAGGATGAAACAATGAGAATAAGATAATATGAACCACTTTCATTAACAATGTGTGAAGTGTCCCAAAGTGAATAGCAGGAAATCATATAGTACAACAAATAAAGATTCCAGAACCACACAATCAATTCCACCACCCTAGACATGTCATTTCCTTGGTGGTACACCACCTCAACAAGGAAGACTGAAGCAAAAGAGAAGAAAATGAACAAGAACTCTCAGTCTCCAACTTTTGTAAGGTCGTCTCCAGTAATAAATCCTGGCCCAGGAAGTATAACTAAGTGAAACTTCAGATTTCCACAAAAGTCAATAAACAGGGTTTGAAACAAAATTACATCACTTGGTTGAATTCAAATCCCATCCCTGTTTAATCTTATTATGGTTTTGATTTGTTCTTCTCAATACATAAGATAAACATCAGTCCAGGAAATGCAAGAAATTTATGAGAGAAGGCTAATTACCTAGGCAAAAAAACCTAGAAACAGAAACCATTGAAACTACATGACAAAGATTTACACATATCAAGATAAACTGACTTATTATCAATGTCAAAGAATAAGCGGTTTTGATAAATCAGAAACAGCTCTAGATTCAGCAGCATCTAAATGTATATGAAGCTTGGGATGGTTTCCCTTGCAAAAACTTACCTAGAAGTACAAACATTTAAACTTACAAAAAATTAATTCCTTGATTGAAATTGAATGTCCACTTTTGTCTTAAGATAAGAATTAAAGAGAGACTTTGACATTAAGAAAGTTACTACGTTATGAGCTTGTGAGATATAAATTCCTTAAAATATGGAGATTGTTAGTGGAACTTAAAATGATAAATATAATTATTCTAGAAAGGTGGACATTCAATTCCGGACCTCCAAAAATAGAAATGAAGATATTTAATTTTGTTCAGAAGAAGTACATCTTTTTTCTTTTTTTTCAAAAGAAAGAACAATAGTGATAGAAGCAACAACAAGAAGTATGAAAGGTGTCAAAAAGAGGCTTCAAGAGTAGGCTTCAAGTCATAATTGACTGGAGGATATCAGACCCTATTGAAGTTTGAATGTCAAATGCTGAGTGAGATTTTCTGTCCTACATATTAATTGATTATCAATACAGTCAACCTTTCAAACCCTAGCAAACATTTCACACAAATACTTCCAGCACTGTTCAGTGGTATAAAAACCAAAGCATTCTCTCTTTTCATTTTCCCTTTTTGGAAACGGGGTAGGGAAGTCAACCTTGAAGGGATTTCATTTACATTCAAATATCCAAACACCAGAGCATACATAAACAAGTGCATCATTAACCCATAGAAGTTCCAGCCAACTGAACAAGAATTGCAGCCTAACTACAGGTACAAGCCAATCTAGTATATAACCAGTGTAACTTTATTTAGTCATGCACGTCAAATTAAAGTAAAAAAGAAACTTGCAAATAGATATTGCCTATGCCCCATTTCGTCCAAGTAAATAAGATACATTGCAAAGAAAACACTTTAGAGTTAGAACTACTGAGAGGAAAAAAGAGCAGTGCCAGATTACTGTAATAAAAATATAAGACAAAGTAGTAAGCATTTTCTTATAAAAGGAAACAACTATTTCTCTTAGCATCTGAATGAAGAAAGCAAAATTACCTTCCCATATTTATACCAAGAAACGTTTCCAGGCGGTCTCTAAACTGTAGCAACTTGAGTCTTGCAATACAAAAGTCCCAAGCCTGGATGCATTCATCATCTTCTGACACGCAGAATTTATAATAGTCTGTTAGGCGGAGTCCATAAGCAAGTGAAACCTTCACTGCATCCTCCGTAGGTCCTATGCTGTTGATACATTCAGAAAGCACAAAAGCTTGGTCCTTAATGGCTGAGAGCAATGTGTTTATCTCATTCACTCCTTTTCCAGATGACAACCACTGCGACTTCAGGACCTCATCTTTATCCAATCCATAACGATCAGCAAAACTAAGAGCACTCTGATACTCTTCATTACGAATTAGTATATCATACATTTCAGACACAGATGTCTCTGAAAATGTAACTAAGTTCCATAAAATTTTAGTAATGTCAAACTGCTCAGCAAGATAAAGGTTGCTTCCCCCCTTCCCGTCTGATGATTCACAGTCTTGTGAAGTTGGTTTACTTTCCAACAGAAAAAGGTATCCAGCCAAATTTGATGCCCTGGCTAATAGGGGCATCGTGTAAACAGAATCATTCTCCGACAATTTGAGACCAGTGTGGACATCAAACACAGAAAATGCTCCATCCCTTCTCACAACAGCAAGGATATCATCAGACCACCAAGCAAAATCCATAATCTCTCTTAAAAATTCTCTCTTACTTGATGTGTCAGTTTCAATTTTTGAATTTTGTATCCCTTCAGAACAAAAATTTAAAGGAGAACACCGCCCTTCATGAAAATTAAAAATAAATAAGCACTCTCTGACATCCAAAGTAGCAATAAATTTTCCCTTGGGTGAAATTAACACCTTAGGATGTGTCAACCAACCCATGTGATCTTTAGCAACGGAATATAAACCTTCAAACTCAGTAGAAGTTACTAATTCCAAAACTGAGTAGGTACTTCTTCGCCAAAGTGAAAGACTGAATAATCCTGCAGAAATTGTAAAACATTTAAAGACAGAACTGAACTGACTATTACAGACAGAATTCTGGAAGAAAAAAAAAAGAAAAGAAAAAATAGGAGATGGTGATAGAAGTTTTGATTCAAGAGAGCTGCCACTGAAGCAATGATCTGCTAAGAAGGTAGCTGAGATAGGAAAAAGAATTAACCAATGAAGACTGCTAAGTGACAAGAAAGGTGTGAAGAACATAAATATACAACAAATTAATTTCTGAAAGATCACTTGGCAATATTTAGTTCCACCATTTCTGTCAATAAAAGAAAAGGGAATCTTAAGTATCTGAACCTGATTTCTCTTTCACATCATGTGCACAAAAATCTTGTCAAAAAGGTGGTTTACTCTTAATTTTCATTTGCTGCAGGAGCAACTTTTTTCACCCCTTCTTGATTAGTTCTTGTTTTTCACCTCTTCTTGGTTATTTCTTGTACATTGGAACCATAAGATAAAAAGAAATAAAAAGTCAATTTCATTCTCTCCCATTTTAAGCATAAGAAGTTAGTCATCCTCACTCCTCAAAACAAAAATCATCTTAAGAACCTAGCTGCCAATATATCTTATAAGACTCTAATAGACTCAATTTAAACCATCATTTAATAAACTGGTCCAAAAATATCAACAGAGTAGATATAAGATATGTGTTGTACGACAACGTTTTCTCAAGCCCAACATTTTACCAACCTGGCTGTTCTGATGTCTTAGAAAAGGGGACACTAACAGCAGCACTAACTGTAGCAAATAAAGGAAACTCTGAACAATAATCCCAACAGAAAACCTGCTTCTTCAGCACTGCTCCACTATGTGAGGCCTTTGCTGAGAACAAAGAGGCACTTGGATCTTGACCAATCTCAACATCATGGAGCAAACCATCTGATGTAAGAATGCTAAAGGTGCACCTATAAAATATTTAGTCCACTCAAAAAGTGGAGCACGTGGTTAACGAGAAAAGATTGAAAAATTAATCAGTGAAGAGAAGGAATCTTAAACCAAAAACTGAGCTTACAAGCAAGATTTATTTCCATCACTTTCATCCTGCAAAATCAAGCCTAAAATTGGCAGGGACATTTTCAGATGATTCTTAGTGATTCTGGTAATTTCTTCACCATTAGCTTTTATAAAATAGACACTATCACTACCATCAACGACTCCAAGAACATCATGAGCTTCTGACCATGTCCCACAAACAAATGTATTGTTGTTACCACCTGATAGACACAACAAACTCAGAAACAGCGTGGAAAATAAAATGCAGGAAGATTAGAAATTAATCATCAGCAATTGATTATAATTGTTTTCCAGCTTTAATTTCTTACAAGAGACAAAATTCTCAAGCAATACTAAATCATCAAGGACTACATAGTGAAACTTCTACCAAAAAGGACCAACTAAAAAGTTTGAAATATGTGTAATAACTTCGACATATGAAGCATCATTATGATGTCCAAATTCGATGTTACAAAATCTGGAAATGAAAATAATGTATGTTACTTCTTTGTGCACATGCTTATTGGGAAAGACCACCAAGAAGTAATAGAACAAGAAAGGCCCCAATCAATGTCAGTTCCCATCACATGAGGGTAATAGAAGACAAAATTGAACAACAAATTAAGAATTTGACAAAAAGCCTCATCCTCATTAAAACCCAAAATCTTTACAATATTCTAAATTCATGTTCTATTCTAGAGATCTGACTTACTGTTAAAAGTTCCAGTTGGCTCTTGATAGTCATTGTCTTTATGCAAGAATGTTATCTGGTTCCTGAAAGCTACAGCCACATGGTCCGCTGTGGGGGAGACAAATAAGGACACAAACTTTGGTAATTTCCTTGGATTCTTGTACTCTGTCCATCTCTCCTTAAGCTGAATTATAACTTTAATCACACAGGAAGTAAAATCACACGTCAGAGAATAAAAAATCCGAAAAGTAGAAGAATTGGTTAAGCATCAGCACGACTAGTGTCATGAAAATACATGAAAAGGAAAACAAAGTAAAAGGACAGGATTGATTCATCTCACATCTCAGGCCCATTTACTAGGAAAATATACAAATCTTATTAACTGTGCTGGTAAACCACAAAAAAAGAAGTGGGTATGAAAGGTAGGAAAAAATAATCATTAAGAAATTTGCAAAAGAGCTCCTCGTGTCTCAATCATTGGTCCACAGGACATAGAAAGAAAAATATGAAGTGCTACAAAACGCATGATAAAATTTTATGGCAACTCAAAGGTAATTGAGTCCCAGACATGAACCAAAGATGCATAAAATTGAGGACTTCAAGATTGTATGCAGGAAAAACATGTTATCCAATTTCTGATGCAGTAAATAATAGATATGCAAGGAAAACTAGAATAATTATTTACCAGAGGAATAAGCAAAATAAAGCAATACCAAATAGAACAATCAATGAAATATGATCAATTAGGAGTTTACAGATAGCATGGTCCTATGAGAATACAAGCACAATAAGGGAACTCAGTTGAGCAAACTAAACAAAAATGCATCAAGCCTTTGTTAACTAAAAATCATCATAGAGTGAGTTAAAAGTAATTAAATCCATGCTATGGAAGGCTTATGCTACTTACAATTCCTTCAAAGTCGCATTAAGATTGCCAAATGAAGTGTGATCAACACTAGAACTATTCTTTGCTGTCAAATCAATGAAGAATTAATTGTAACAAAAGCAAAATATTGATTTTCTACCCCAAGCCTCTCAGTCATTAAATAACAAAACTAACTTCAATCACATTGAAGTCCTGGTCCTACAACCTTTAGTCTGCTTCAGTCATTAGCAAACTAGTTCACCCCAGCCTTACGTGTTTAAACTCAAAACCAATTTAAAGTTCAAATCCTCACAAGTTTAAATTGAATGTGCATCTAGAGTAAATTGAGAATCAATAAGTTCCTTCTACACGAAGTACTCACTTACATGTGAGAAAAATACAGTATAACTAGCTGAAGAACTTCAAAAGATACTAAACTGGGTAAAAATTTGAACGTACCTCGAGGAGAAAGGAATGAGAGTAAACTCCCTCCGCCTCCTTCATTCGGCTGAATTAGCAATTACGAGTAATTAGCTACAACTTATCAGAGATAAAAAGAGAACACAGATGGATATTATACAGAATCAGATTCAAGAACAAAAAAAAAATTCTTGCCGAAACAGAGAAAGAGAGAATCAACCTGTCGAAGAGTCGGAGGATAAGCGGAGTAAGTTCCCGTAGCATGACGGCGTGTTTTGAAGAGAACCTCTCGTACTCTTTCCTCCATTACCGTATCGGAATTACGTGCAACAATAATAACAACTACTGAAACTCCCTAGTCATTCCTCGAATTCATATCCGTCATCTCAAACCCTAGCAATCAGCATCACAGATTACAATGGAAACGCGCAGAATCACCGGAGAGCGGTGAAATGACTCGGTAGTAGCCGGTTCGAAATTGAACCGTTTCCTTTTTTTCGTTTTCGGGGACCAAAAAGCAGGCCGGTTTACTGAGGTCTGAAGCCTGAAGGCAACTTCCTGGTCTGTTAACTGTTTAATATAATTTCATTTATTTTAAATAGCGTGGTAATTCTATTAATAAAGAGTTAAAAAGAAAAATAATTTATTATAAATTTTTTTGTATATTCTATAGTCAATACCACTGCTATGGTTCTAGTTAGGAAAAAAGATTAAGTTATATAAGAAACAAACGTTTATATAAAACTAATATATTTTTATTTAATATTTTAAGAAGTAATATTTTAAATTTAAATCATTTATATCTCTCAAATTAATATGATTAATTTTTATTTTAGGAAAATTTGCTTAAATAGTCCTCAAATTTTAGGTATTGGTCAATAAGGCTCTTATTCACTTTGTTATTGCCAACAAAGACATCAATGTTTTTTTGTTTTTTGGCAACATGTCCTTTTGAACAGGAAACACATTGGGAGCTAACCAACACCATCACCTGACAACTTAAACAATGATATCATTGAAATAAAAATTTTAATAGTGTAAAGTAGCAAAAATCCCTAATTTTTTCTCCAAAATCCAATATTATTTTTGCCCCTTTTACATAGTTAGAATTTTTATTATATTAATATTCTCATTTAAGTTGTGTGTGCATATCATGTAAGGATTTTAACTTATTTTTGACATTTTTTCTATTCAAAAGTGTCATATTGATAAAAAAAATAAACATTAGAGTGTTCGTTGATGACAAAAAATTGAATTGAGACTTCAACAACTAAGGCCTAAAACTTTGGAGGCCATTTAGGCGAATTTCTCTTTCTTTCATACATATAGAATATAGATAACCAATATGATTTTTTTACAATTAAGCAAAGTCAAAAGATAACATTTTTAAAAGAATCTCATAAAGATTACTCTTTTCAATGTAACCACTATAATTATGATTCTACAAAAATATAAAATCTTATTTCTCTATTCTATTTTTTTTTATAATGCTTATATTTGGAATACGCTACTTAGACTAATGATTCCTCATTTAATAATGAGCATCAAATCAAGTTCTCTAAATTCAATATTGTTCATTCAATTACAATATCTTCCCTCAAAAAGAAAAATTACAATTTATTTATAAATAGATGAATAAGTGTGGTTTACAATGATCATAAATTTAGTTATTCTAAAACATGATCGTTTAATTCCTGACAAGAAGATTAATCATTTAATATTTAGTTACATGGAGTGATTTGATTTCTGAATAACTTCAATGCTAAAATTTCCACTCTGTCCACAACACAAAGTATTTGTACAACTATCGAATTTAAAGGCTAAATTAAGCGACTGTAACCGACTTTTCCTACCCTATATATTTAGTATTTGAATAGCTAATATTCTACAATATTTTCACGTCCCTGATGTTTCCTATGAGTGGGATGCTGCAGGCCATTACTGAAAGATCATGTAGTAGTAATATATTAGGAACAGACATGCTACCGGAAAAAGATTTTATCGGTCCCGATTTTGGGGTATCTACACTTCTTAGAACTTGGATCTGACTTAACCACTACTGACAAATATTTTTCGGAAGCACCATCTATCAGTAGACTTTAATATCCATCTCTAGCTAATTAGGTCTCAATGGCCATGGCGGCTGATTCTTATCTTTGTTTGTCTATTGTAAACATTAATATATCTTTTCTTAATTTAATGTTTATATTTGAATTAAAATAAAAATTAATATTCATTCCAGTCACATATATGATGTATTGAACACATTTTTTATTTTAAAATATAATATATTTTGATATTTTTCAATATTACTCATACTTTTTAAATAGATAAAAAACATACATGTTTTAGTTTCTAATTTCCTAAAAAAAAATATAACATAATAAAGGATGTTATTTTAGAAATATATATATTTTTAATATGTGAAAAACATTTAACATATCTTATATTTTGAGATAAAGAGAATACAAACTTTTAATTTAACTAAGTTGACACAATTGTATAAACACAAAATTAAGTGATAGGCAAATATCTTATATTAAAAAGATTGTTAGTGAAAATTTAATTTTTAAATATGCTTATTTTTTAAAAAAAATTGAACATTTAATTATAGATAACATAAAATATAAATGTATATATTTAATTTTGAAAAAATATATATATTATACATAATTTGATACTATCTCTTAAGGAAAAGTCAAGTTAACAATACAAAATTCTCAGCTTTAAACTGATATGATGTAATCAAAGTGCATCAGACAAGTAAATCATATGTGAAACTGCTACATTAATTACCCAGAAATGTAGAATTAATAAAGGCTAGATATGCAATCAGGTCATATCGGACTTTGTCTTGACATGTATGAAAGATTTGAAAGTGACCAATTATCTGATATAAAGAAAACTCAAATGTGTTGTTGCCAGTTGGTAGAACGGAATATTGAAATGAAGCCACCAGTTCCCAATTCAATTCACCATAGCAGGAAAGTAAAAAAAGCATAGATTCGCCATCTTTGACATAATTTAGGTTCCTAATACTTTCCCCATTTCCGTTCGATAAATCACTATTCTTCAGAGAATAGATTAGGGTTCTTTGCCAAAAGAAAAGAAGAACAATTAAAGATAGCAAGGGAAAGATATGGTAAAATTCAACACATGATATTGTCTATTATTGTAATTAGTCGTATGTCCACCGCTTATTTCTTTTCTAATTAAGGTGGTCCAAAAAGGGGAAATTACCTACTGGCACCAGTTTTATTTTCTTTACATAGTAATATTAATGCGGAAGAGTGAAGAGTCCTGCATGAGTCCATCACATATTCGGAGTTAATATTTGGACAAGAATTGTAAAAAAAAATTCATTTTTTTATAAAATATTTTTTAAAACCTATTTTTACTTACACATTTTTTATCACATTAAAAATATAAATTATCTTTTTAACCTTTTTTTGTTCCATGAGGCGTAGTGTCAAACTCATAATCTATGAGTCTTAAGTATAATAAGTTTAATTAATAGTTACAACATCTTTGATTAACATACGAGTTCCACTTATTTATATAAATAATTTTTTTAATAAAATTATACTAAATAATTTTTTAATTAGATTTTATAATTTATTAATAACAAGATATTTATCATATTAAATTCTCAATTCTATCATAAAAAATTTATTCTCTAAACACAACTATTTTCATTTTCAAAACAAAATAAAAAATATTTAAGAAATCCAATCTAAATATAGCCAAAGAATTTGTACTGCAAATCAATAGCTTAGGATAAGTAATAAGCGGAATAAAATCATGAGATTGCTCCTATTTGAGGCGCAAGGGAACTCTCCGTTAGTCAAGCCAAAATAGTCAAAAGGATTTCTATTTTTTAATAATAAAGACTTCATAGTGCTTTTTTCTAAGCTAAATAAACTTAATGATTGCGTTTTTTATTGTAATCAGAGAATTTAAAAAACATATAGGACAGTACTTTTTTGTTTCTCAATTTGCAAAATAATGAATTAGATATTTATTTCATCGAACAGTCAGTGTTCTTTCGCGTTTTGATTCGTCCATCAAGGATAATATACATATATAGACACGACCAGGCGCAGAAGAAAGTTTCACGTGTAGATTAGTAAAGATCCTTCACGAGATATGATGGTACTATAAACAATGGAAAGGACCGGTAGAGATAATGGATGCTTTTGTCTTTGATCGTGATAATGGTTCCTTTAGACCGGTAGTATCAATCAATCAACTTCTTTCTTTTCTTCTGTCCTTAGGTTGCAGGAAAAGTTAACCATGCTTTTTCTGCTTCTGCCACTATAAAGAGAACCGAGGCTGCCGTTCTCTTCATCACAATAAGATGAAAGAACTGCGGTTCTTGAAAAGTAGACATGGCGTGGTATTGATCTCGGCTCATCAGTCATCACATTATGGTTTTGGCTGATGAGCCGAATCAATATCACTCTTGTATGCTTTTCCATTTTTTTTTCCACGTAAGAAAGCAAATTAAAGGTCCATCGAGTCTTAATTTCGAGCTTCAGAAGGGTATATAATTCATTCCTTGACTTTACTGCTCATTCTCCAAGTAATGTTGTTTTAAGTGTATTTACAGGTTTCAAGTAATTCACTACAGCTTAGATCCCCAGCAGGAATAAGAAGAGATATTCGAGATATCATATACAGAGTCAACGTACGGACATGAGTGCACGGAATTATCCTGATATCTTCTCTTTTGTGATTGGTCAATATAGGTACATTTCTTGAAAGATGATGATAATTATGATGATGGATATACATTGCGTTCTTATATTTTAAGCCATTTACGTTGTTTCCTAGCCATAGTAGCTACTGGGTTATCATTAATTTATCGTTGCGTAAAATGCAGCAGCAGCTGAGTTTTTAAAACCTTATTCGTTTTTCGTTGATAATTAATTTGAAGTTGCTCCTCTCTTCCGGATTTATTGTCAAATTACACGCAGATCAAATGATCTCCCCTTCAAGCTGGGAAAGTACATCATCGATCTAAGACTGTTCCTGATTCTTGAACAAACAGTTGTAACGGCAGTGCTAGCCTTGCCCGAGGTTTTTATATTGATTGAGTAATAAATTAAGCTATGTAAATTTCATGATCCTCTAAGTAGTTCTGATGGTTACAGGACCAACATGAGAGAAAGCTTTGCCTGCATATTGACTAGGTTTCCTTATGGCCTTGACGAAATCAAAAGCATGCATTGCGGATTTCTTAGGGAGAAATTCAATTGTAATTAAAAACAAGGGGAAGGAAAATTTTCTGCTACTAATTATTCTCTTGCTTTCAAGCCGTATAGTTGATTTATGAGTTTGCATAAGTAATCATTGGCTAATTTAGAAGATTTAGTTATATATATAGCGATACATATATACGTGCTATACATATGTGATCAAGAAAAAGTAGAATCCTGTCCGGCAGTTGGAGACTGAGTTATAGTTTTATTATCTTTAATTTTTTTTCCAAGATTATTGGATTATTGCTGAATGAAATTTCAGACAAACTTTTCTTGAGAGGTATATGGTTTAAATTTAATATTTTAAGTGTTTTCTCAATTAAATTACTATTTTGCAGTAAGAGGACAATGCTCATCGATGGAAATCGGAAATTAATGGAGTCATATCTAATGGAAAAATAAAATGTTTAATAGCCGTTTAATAATATATAGAGAGGATTAATAATAAAATAAAGGTAGATGATTCAAATCAAAACGTGATTATTTAATTCTTCCAACAATATTTTGGGACTTGCTAGGCTTCTGGTCATATATTAACATTATTCAGAATCATTTTCCATTTATATATTATTCGAACGGCCAAAGCTCATCAATCCATCAGCTTAAAATATTTTGAAACCATTTATTCTTTCACATTAATACATTTTGAAATGGTCAAACTCAAACAATGATCCCTCTACCTTAATAATCCCTTTTTGAGTTAAAAAAAAAAAAAACTTAAATCATCCTTTTTGGGTAAATGAAGAACGGTGGTTCTTATTTGAAGAATACTCCATGCCATGTTGATTGATTGTTACTTTTTTCTTTGAGCATGGCAGATAATAGGCAAATCACTTCGTCACTTTAATTACGGGATTTACAGTTTCTTTTCCATTAAAATTTACGCAGAAGCACGTCGTTCATGATCAATTATAATTAAAATGGTGAAGATGACAAGTTGTACCTGAAATCAAAAAAAAATTTCTTTGAATATTCGAACGTAGTTTTCCATCAGTTAATTTTAAAGACCACAGTCACTGTTCTAACCAAACAAACCAAGGACAAACAAATAAAAAGTTGATGGTTTGTCCTTAGCTATGCAAACATTCCTTTCCAAGATTCTTTTCTTTTAAGCTAAATTTGCCGCCATAAAAATTATGTATTTTTTTTACACCTTATTTAATAACCACTATGATTTCATACTATTCTCAAATAGAGTTTAGTCAATTTGAAACTAAATTACTCTTTAATGTGTTAATTGTACGTAATATTGGTAAACTGATTTGGCCGATCCATCTTGAACTATGACGCCACCCTATCCCAATA
The DNA here is from genome assembly GCA_019593545.1 of Apocynum venetum. Taxonomy (NCBI): domain Eukaryota; kingdom Viridiplantae; phylum Streptophyta; class Magnoliopsida; order Gentianales; family Apocynaceae; genus Apocynum; species Apocynum venetum. The sequence goes on along the minus strand of SRSM01000331.1, from coordinate 5,142,787 downwards.
TGTGAGCTAAAAGAGGACATATTTTTTCCTTTCTTAATTTGTAATTTTAGCTTCAATTTTCTTTTAAAAAATATGATTTTTAATGTCAAAAGTAATAAAAACATAAAATTTAAAATTTAATTTATACAAAAAAGATAAAATATAAATTTTATGGATTTTAAACTTGGTGAGTTTAGTTGTTTGGGAATTGAGATAAATTTTTTCAAAGTATTAAGAGTTATGGTAGTAAATAATTTAAGTATTCAATAATTTTAGAATACGTTTTTTTATTATTAAAATATAGACGGTCCAAGCTTGCATGGGCTATAGTGCAAAAGTAGACCAGCCCAAATTGACCCAGTTTTATTTAGGCTATTGTATTTGTAGCCCTATCCATATTTCTCCCGACTAAAGTTGGCCGGTTGCATATCCTAAGAGGAGATGGTAAGGCATACTTTTAGGATAGAAAAGAGTATATGTACCACATGGAAACAATAATGTTCTCACGCTTTAAAAAAAAAAAAAGGAAAAATGTTGTCAAGGGAAAAAAATAAAGTTGGATTTGGGTTCGATTCACCGTATTCACACGTATACGTGTTTATATATACCAATAACCAAATCCAAAATAATGGCAATTATTTGTACTTTTTTACCTTCGTCATTCTCCTTACACGAGGGAGAAGAAATCCTAGCAAGTCCATTTTTTCCCCTTAATTCATATAAGTTGCAACATGATCTGAATCCTTGTGATCTTGTGGATATTGCTTGCCAAAAATTATCAACAAATTTACTACTTTAACAATTACATTTTAATTCATTTTTAAATTTATCAAACATATGAGATTAACTCATATCAAATAATTTAGTCAATTTGAAGGTAAATTACTTTGCAATGTCTTAGTTGTAAGTAATACTGAAAATGGGTTGGACAGATCCATCTTGACCCAATTATATTTGGTCTATCTCAGATATGCAAGCTAAAATGGAACTTTTTTTTCCTTCTTCATTTGTATTACATTTTTAGCTTCAATTTTCTTTTTTTAAAAATATGATTTATAATGTCAAAAGCAATAAAACATAAAATTTTAATTTTAATTTATACAAGAAAGATAAAATATAAATTTTAGGGATTTTAAATTTGGTGACTTTAGTTATTTGGGAATTGAGATAAACTTCATGTTTTTTTTTTCCATTTCTTTTGCTAAATAGTTCTTAACTTTCTTCATTAATCTCATGAAAAGTTTCATTACATCACTTAAATCAGAAGGTTCTACCTGGGTCACAAAATACATTCTCCTATCTTAAAAAACAATAATAAAAATAAAAAGTTAGGAATATTTTACATTATGATTATGATTAGTGAAAATAATTTCGGATTGTAAAGAACTGAATTTGTTCAATTAAATAGTATAAGGACCATGTTGTAAATTTCTCAATCACCACTCCGTAAATCGAGACGGAAAAATTGCCCCCGTTAAACTGGCAATGTCACGCCCAACAATTTCATTACGTGAACGGGAACGTTAATGCCCTGCCACGTCGACTAACAACCCGAGTTGACTTGACCCCTGCTACTGCTGCCGTTGACGGGCAACGTATAACGTGTTGCATTTACTTCTAGACCGGGGCCATGCAATTTCAATCTTCAAACAAATGGGAAGAATTTTCAAGTCATCGGGTCTTCTTCGTCACCAAGTAAACAAACTGTTTCTTTCAATGTTAGAATTTTTCTGTGATTTCCATCCTCAGAGGTCTAAGGAAGATCAGCAAATCAGAGCTTTCCGCACTGGGAAATTTCGTGTCTCCGGTCATCCACTGATCAGATGACGTACCTGACCTTGCTCTTGGTGTCGAAATTTTGAGGTTTTATTTTCTTGCCTTCTTTTCCCGTCAGCATTTAGTTTTTTTCCACTGGAGTAGTGATTGAAATGTTGTCAATCACTGCGGTTGAATTCGTCTGTTTATTAATTTCGAATTATTAATGAATTTGTTTGATTACGGGTAAATTGTATGTTGGGTTCTGTTAATGAATTTAGCCGTTGGCAATTTGGCATGGTGTCTTGGAGTTGGATATGCCGATGGAACTAAAATTTTTTGAACTACAAATTTCTTTTTCTAGAGAAAAATTTAAAAAATTCTTATAAGATTCATATTTTCTCCCAGAATTTCTTTAAAACTTTTGAACGTTAATTGTAATCCAGTTAACTATGGTGTCTATTGGAATGTTATATGGGATCAATTTAAACTAGTTCAGTTGGTCCCATTTGTATTACTTTCATATCTAATCTCTCTTGAATTTTCTGGTTGACTGGGATATGTGAATGATATGCAGCTTAAATATGGTTAAAAAATTGTGATGCCCCACTCCAGTCGGAAATGAACCTGGATTTTGAGCTTTTGTGATGAAATTTGGCTAAGCAATTTCCTGGGATTGAGGGTTATTCATCTTCCATGCAATGAAATGGGAAGCAATGTACGTATGGATGCTTCCCTGGTTCCAGTTTCAGAAATTCTATCTGATGTTAATCAATTCATTGCTGAAACAATAGATGTTGCTAGGTCAGTGCTTGTTCAGAAGGAGAATTTTAAAAAATTCTCAAATTACTTGGAGAGTGTGGCATATCATCTAAATGATTTGTCCAAGTCTGCAATCAATAATTTTGATGGCTTAAATAATGCAGTGGAGAGTCTTAAACTGGGTTTGAAATTTGCCAAGCAACTAGCTATAGAATGCAGAAGCAGAAACAAGATCTATCTCCTACTAAGTGGCCGAAGAATCATAAGGCAACTAGAGGAGAGTACAAGGGATGTTAGTTTGGCATTTGATCATATTGCTTCAGTTTTTTCAGATGTTTCATCAGGAGTGAATGACCAGCTTAAGAAACTCTCTGAGAGCTTGTTGGCTGAGCAATATCAATTAGCCAGTACTGAACAGCAGATTTTAGAAAAAGTAGATTTAGCAATACAAGAGAAGAATGTTGATCGTTGCATTGCTAATAACTTGTTTGCTCTTATTGCTGAGTCCCTTGGAATCTCGATTGAGCATCCAGAAGGAAAGAAACTGTTTCAGAATTTCAAGTATGAAGTAATGGACTCCACAGTGATGAAGGACATGATGGAGGCGTTGCAGATGGAACAGATAGTTCTCATGCTTGAAAAGGCTGATCTGGCTACAACTGTTGAAGAACGGGAGAGAAAATACTTGATTAAGCGTAATTCTTTGGGTAGCCAGAGCCACCTGTTGGAACCTCTTCAGTCATTTTATTGCCCAATCATGGGGGAAATTATGGTGGAACCAGTGGAGACTTTATCTGGGCAGACTTTCGAAAGGAAGGCCATTGAGAAATGGTTAGCAGATGGCAATAGCCTTTGCCCCTTGACCAAAGCTCCCTTGAAGAAATCAGCTCTGCGGCCCAATGGACCTCTTAAACAATCAATCGAAGAATGGAAAAGCAGAAACACAATGATTACCATAGTTTCTATGAAATCCAAAATACAGTCAAATGATGAGCAAGAAGTTCTCCATTCCCTGGAGACACTGCATAATTGTTGCATAGAAAGTCAACTGCACTGTGAGTGGACAGTAATGGAAGCTTATGTTCCAATTCTCACAAGTCTTCTTCGAGCCAGCAACTCTGAGATAAGGAATCATAGTTTGGCCATCCTTTGTGTCCTTGCTCAGGATTGCGATGAAAACAAGGTAGTTATATATGCATAAATCCATTAACCCATCTATCTGTTTCTACTTTCCAGTTAAATATAGAATTGCAAAATTTTCAACTTGATAGTCATATAATGATGTGAGTGATAATGTATATGGTAGAATGTCTCTCAAATTGCTATCATGATTTCCTGCTAATTACTACCTTAATTGGATGATGCAACTTCACCTACATTATCTGCTTTTCAGTATAATGCTTGCATCAGGTACAAAGTATTTTCCATCAATTTGGCATGTTTGTAACATTGTGATACATTCTAATTTTCAGGAGCAAATTGCTAAAGAGGAAAGTGGCTTGAAATTAATTGCCCACTCTCTCGCTCGTAAAGTTGAAGAAAGCACAATGGCATTGAAATTAATTTTACAACTATCAAAAATTGATGAAGTTCGATGTTTAATTGGGAGAGTTCAAGGATGCATACTTCTGATTGTTACTATGTCCCGCAGTGATGATGTTCAAGCTGCAGGATATGCACAAGATATTTTGCAGAATCTCTCTTGCCTTGATGGGAACGTTATACAGATGGCAAGGGCAAATTACTTCGGACCTCTATTGCAGCTTCTATGTTCAGGTACCCCCCCCCCCCCCCGATTTGACAATATCTTGCTTTTAGAAGGAAAAACGCAGTGGATTTATGTAATGTTTATTGGAGAACATGAATGAGGAAGGTTATTATGGAAAGTTAAGTTTGTCTCACTCAACTCCATGGAGGGAGGCAACTTGAATTCAAGAGAATGTATTTGCTGATCATATTGCATATCTAAGTCTATCAGACAAGACCAGGTTCAAATAAACAAATAGATGTTAGACATTTGAATGAAGGGTTCCTGAACCTGAACCTATCCTTGATATGACACGTATTATCCATCTCACTGATTTCTGTGGTTGTCTGAAATTTTTCTAGAAATAAAGAACACTTGGAACATACCATACTGGACGGAAGCTTCAAAGAATAGCAGGAGAAGTGGAAATTTAGGAATTATGATACTTGTAAATCTTGATAATTATAAAATTTTCCGTGTCTTTTCGCTATAATTTAGTTGGATATGCAAGATAATAACTAAAAATCCTACTTGCTAATTTGCTATTCTTAGTTGCTGAAGTGCTTCTCATCAACAGTCAACAAAAGCATTAGTTGCTTTACAGTGCGACAGAGGCAATTTGTTAAACTAAGCAGAAAGGATGGGAAAGAGAATTTATTGCTGGACTAATTTCATATTCCAAGTCATATAACAGTCTTGGACTTCCCTTGTTTCCTCTGAGCACCATAGCAAATTCTAGAAGTCCATTTCACTTCTGTAACTATTCTGAAGATCCAAATTCCTTATTGGTAGCATGAAGCCAAAGTTCAGGCATCTTTTATCCTCATAAGAGAAATACTATTTACTTGGGACTAGAGATTGTCAAAATCAATACCCATGGCTGTCTTATAATTAGTATGCGTATACACGTTTATGTTACGAACTGCTTTTATCTTTCCATTTTTCTAATTTCTTGGAATATGAAGTAATTTTTGAAATGTTCATGTGAAACCCGGTTGCTCTATTGCTCATATATGTATTTTCACTAGTGCAATAAGCGGTTGCAAAAATTTTGATATGCAGCAACACTTGTTTGTAAAAGTAACTTTCTTGTGTTCCACAGTCTTATTTTTAGACAAAATGGAATCCAAATTGAATTTTATGTCTATTGAACAACTGTTGAAGCTTTGCAGATCATAATGCAGTACATATGCTATGACAGTTTGTTTCACCATTTGTGCAGGATCTGAAAGTACAATGTTGTTGATGGCCAACACCTTGTCAGATATTGAATTAACTGATATCAGCAAGGTGTGGTTTTTTGAAAATGGAGCACTAAAACCACTTCTAAAATTTCTCTTTCATAACGAGATGCAAATGAAGTCAGCTGCTGCTAAAGCTCTACGTAATCTCTCAAGTGTAGCACAAAATGGTTTACAGATGATTAAAGAAGGTGCAGTTGACCCACTGCTCAAACTTCTCTTCTGTCACACATTATCATGTCCCAATTTACGTGAAAATGTAGCAGTTACTATTATGCACCTTGCAATGTCAACCACTACACAAGAGGCAGATCAGGTGCAAGAAACATTCTTGGACTCTGAAGAGGAGATTTTCAAACTCTTTTCTCTTATTTCATTGAGTGGAACTGATATACAACACAGCATTCTTTGTACCTTTCATGCTCTGTGTATATCACATGCTGGTTTTAGCCTAAGGACTAACTTAAGGCAGGTATGACATAATGTTGACAACATCCTTCCAAATTCTGGCACCATTTTTTATATTTATGTCATGTGTGTGAATGATACACAGACCTTAAAAATAAAAAATAATTGTGAATTTATATAACGGAGATGTATATTTCAAAAAGATATCTTACTTGAAGAATAAAGCTTTTGATGTATTGATGTTTTTTTCTTTACACTTGAATGATTTACATATGGTATATATAGAATTTACAAACCATTTCTAACCTACATTTCTTGCCAACATTTAGCAGACAAACAGCCATCTTTACCTTACATTAGCAGCCCTATACAGTTTTAGACATAATCACTGAAATCATGGAATTTCCAACACTCTCCCTCAAGCTGTTAAGTAGATATTCTCCATTCCCAGCTTGCTTGTGATAGTTTGAAATACAAAACTCGCTGACCCCTTTGTTAGAATATCTGCTAGCTGACCACTTGTAGACACATTAAGGAGTACAAATTAAACCACTCTCTAACTTCTCTTTGATGATGTGCCTATCAACTTTGATGTGCTTCGTTCAATCATGTTAGAAGATCATGATGTATTGATGTTTGTCACTTTACACTTGAATGATTTACATATGGTATATATAGAATTTACAATCCATTTCTAACCTACGTTTCTAGCCAACATTTAGCAGATAAGCAGCCATTTTTACCCTACATTAGAAGCTCTAGATAGCCACCTTTAGCAGACCTATACAGTTTCTGACATAATCCCTGAAATCATGGAATTTCCAACAATAATAATAAAATTTTAAAAGAGTTTGAAAAACCTAAGAGAGGGGAGTGAATTAAGTTTTTATCCGATTTTTTAACCTAATTCAATAAAATACCTCTTTGATAACAAATATCAAACACTTGGTGTGCTAGTTATGTGAGTAAAATGTGTTCAAATAAAATGTAGAAAGTAGACCAACGAACACAATGATTTATAGTGGTTCGGTTTATCTAACAAAACCTAATCTATTACCTTGATTTACATACTCAAGGATTTTACAAAATTCCTTCACTAATCAAATGAATTAGATTACAAAAGAGGCTCACCTAATTCATTTAATGGTTTTACAAATAATCTCTCAACCAATCAAGGCTCACTCAACCTTTGAGTTTTACAACACAACATTGATTATACAATAATCTCTCACTCTCATTAGTAAATCCTAACAATACAATTTAATTCAAGATTTATCTAAAGGTTTTACAAAAAAATCTTGAAAATAAAACAACCTACATAAGCCTCACTCTAACACTTAGAGTTTTATGCTACTTGCAACCTTGATACAATTACATTCAATAATAAGAGATAAAGATTTTAATAAATATCACTTTAATGTGAAGATATATCAATTTGAATCACAATCACCTCTTTAAGTAATATGTTTATCTAAATTGCTCAAGAACACTAATGATTTAGTAAAGACCTTTATTGGATGATTTTCACATTGTAAATGTTATGAAAAAGTTTCAAATGATATCAAGATGTTTTATAAAGAGTAAGAAATAGATTTTTGCTCAAAAAGTCGTAGTCCTAAGTTTTTTAAACATTTAGATATTTATATGTATGGTAAAAAAAATGGTTGTTTGAATCCCACTCTAGAACAGTGCGATCGATCGCATATAAAACGGGTTGTCCGCACCATCATCCTTAAGTGTTCCAGAGAGCTCTGGGTATTCTGCGGATGATGAGCTGAGTAGTCCGGTCCATCGCATGATTCTGTGGTCGACCACATATGCACTCAGATCAACCGCACATGCATTCAAGCTATGCAATATAAGATTTCAATCAACTCTAAGAATTGTGGAATATATTTTATAGAATTTTAAGTATATGCATGTATTTTGAAAATCATTTCAAATACCCAACTCATATTTTATCTTTATGAAGTGCATTTTGAAAAACATTTCATTTTTATTGAATAACCTATAGAAATTATTACTCATAAAGATAGATCTAGAAATATCTAAGGATATATAAAAAAAATAACACTACACCTCTAAATCTTATCTAATCCAAAAATCGTTTATCTTCAATGATTGATAATATTTGATCTTTCTTGAAAATTTGAAATTTCGATCTAACATAGATTAGACATATGAATCCTAAGAGACCAACACTTATACAATTAAAACATTAGTTCTCATCAACATTTGTCATTAATCAAAATCAATACATTAAAGCTTTAAAGCTTTCAGATCTGATAACTGAGAACTCAAAGTTTACATAAAACTTTGTTTTTCTTTTATTCAGAAAGAGAATCATTCCTCTTCTTGGAGGAGATGGGAGTGCATCAAGTTCATTCCATCTTAAATCCTCTTCTACTTTTAACCTTGTAGTATGCATTTTTCTAGTTAACAACGAGATGGGAGTGCATCAAGTTCATTCCATCTTAAATCCTCTTCTACTTTTAACCTTGTAGTATGCATTTTTCTAGTTAACAACTATATCGTTGTTAACTAGATTGTGTTTGACTACCGATTGTGTTTCTTTCTCTATTCCAGTATTTTGTAACTCCATAAACATTATCTTTCCCTGCTTAGTTAAAAGAAATCAGAACATTTCTTATTTTTACCTTGTAGTATGTATTTTGCAAGTTCACAACTAATGTTGTTCTGTCTTTGACTACCAATTGTGCTTCTTTGTCTATCTCAGTATTTTGTACCTCCACAAATCTTTCCCTCTTGGTTGAAAGATATTAGAACATGAGTAGTTCAATAACATTTCCATTTTGTAATATGATTACCACCTCAAGCTACGTCATATGCCCACTGCCGACTCACTTTTGAGTTCATAGGATCCCAAGAAGCTCCAGGAAATATATCTGCATAATAATGATAATGAGTGAACAAATTGTTAGTGAACTATATGCTCTAATTCTCCTCATAGTTGTTATCCAATCAATAGATTTTGATTCCCTTATGCAGGTTCTCTATAAATGTGGTTGAAACTGTGCTTCTGATGTCTTTGTTATTTACTAGATCTCTGCTGTTAAGGTGCTGGTACAACTATGTGGACTTGACAACCTTACCATAAGGGCTGATGCTGTCAAATTGTTCTATTATTTGACAGAGGACAGTAATGACAGCATGTTCTTGGAGCATGTAAATGTGAAATGCGCTGATGATTTGTTAAGCATCATTGCAACTTCTACTAACGAAGATGAGGTTGCTGCTGCCACAGGCATAATTTCTTGTCTTCTTAATAGGTCTCAGTTGTCTCAGCACCTCCTAAGTGATAAGTCTCTTGATGTGATCTTCTATTGCCTAACGAGCAGAAATTATCATTCTTCTCACAAGAACCAGATAGTAGAGCATGCTGCTGGTGCTCTCTGCCGTTTCACAGACTCAACGAACCCTGAATGGCAGAAGAAAGTTGCTGAAGCTTCAATTATACCTATTCTTGTACAGTTAGTAGCCTCTGGAACCTCTTTGGCCAAAAAAAATGCAGCCACTACACTAAAGCAGCTTTCAGAGAGTTCCTTCAGCTTAAGCAGGCCAATAAGAAAAACTGGCATCTTCAGTTGTTGCTTCTCCGCACCAGGAATTCATTGCCCTGTACACTCTGGAATTTGCTGTCTCGAATCTTCATTTTGTCTTTTGGAAGCTAAAGCTCTCAGCCCCCTTGTAGCAGTGCTGCAAGACCCAGATATGGGAACCTGCGAGGCTTCATTAGATGCAATCTTGACGCTGATTGATGGTGAATTGCTGCAGAAGGGTAGTAAGGTTTTGGATGAAGCCAATGCCATTGCTCCCATCATAAAACTGTTGAGCTCAAGCAGTTCCCGCTTACAGGAAAAAGCTCTCAAGGCCTTAGAAAGGATTCTAAAGGTGCAAAAATACCAAGAAAAATATAAACTAGCAACGCAAATGCCATTGGTAGATATTACTCAAAGAGGAAGTGGTAGCATGAAATCTTTAGCTGCCAAAGTGCTGGCTCATCTCAACGTGCTTTATGAACAGTCTTCTTTTTTTGATGGGGGAAGCAATGCTGTTGGGAGAAACTAAGAAACCAACCTGTCCAGGACGAGTCAGTGGGAAATATTCATCGTCTCTTGCAATTTCTTTCTTTCTGAAATTATTTTCATTTAGAAAAAAGGGATTTGTCATTATTCTCTGTGATATTTCTTCTTTTGCCTGATTATTCATTGGCAGTTATATTGTTTCCTTCCTCTCTTTCATTTCTCCAAAGGAACCAAATTGATCACAAGTTTCATTCTCCAAAGAAGCCAACCTCACAATATTTTTAAAAATCCAATCATTTCCTTTTTCCGTTTTTTTTTACAGGTAAATTCCACTCATTTCCTTTATAAATAATTATTAGATATTACTTCTTTAATGTCCATTTTGTCTTCATATAGAATTTAAGTGGGTTGTTTGATCATAAATAAATAAGCATATTATCCTTATATTTAGCAGTGAGATCGTAATTGTGTAATTCTAAATTTAATTACTTTTTTAAAAAATTACACATAAAGTAAACCAAGAATAGATGAGCTTTATGACTCATTTACTCGCTCCATATAGGACGGACGGGATAACCTAATTTGTGACTTTTCGTTGAGCCACTATTGGTAGTTTTTCTCTCTTTCCTTTAGTAAGTCATTGATCATTATCCTCACACTTTATTATGTTTTTTGTCAATTCGTTTGTTAAATTATTATTTTTTTTATAACTTGAATTCTGAATTTGCGTACCATTAAATCTTGAAGCATTAATTTTGATCTCTTATAAACTACTTTCATATTAAATTGTATATATATAAGAGGAATAATTTCATATTAACCTCTCAAATTAAATCGCACACAAAATAAAACAACATGAATTTCATAATTAGGTATGTATTTCGTAATTAGGTGCGCTCTCTGAGCTGTGGCCCGAGGAACATCCCTTTGTTAAATTGATCTATCTGTTGATGGTGATAACCTTACCTTCCTTGAAGTTTCATAGGTCAATGGTCTTTTTAAAAGTTTAATCTTTCTGTTATATATCACAATCGAGATCCTCCAAATGACCCATCTAATTCTAAAGAAATCTTTCCATTCAATTCCAGTTGTCCTCTTTCAGTTTATCCAGTCCTGATCTTGTGAGTTAGAACTAGTTTGCGACTTCCCATATCGTAATTTGTGGGTCTAATTCTGATTTCGATTTTAAATCCATCTTTTTTCACTCTCGGATGAATGGCGGGTTTCACTGATCACCCAGTTTACAGCTGCAGAAAGTGCCGAAGTGCTATTGCTCTACGCAACGACCTTCTTTCCAAATCATTTGGGTAAGTTTTCTCCTAGAAGGCAAAACAGTTATTATTCAACAGCCAATTCACTTTGTTGTTTTCTCCCTGTCCTTAATTCTCTGGTGAGTGGTGACACTGAAATTTCAGGCAAAATCAGGAAGGGCATACTTGTTCAATCACGCATTGAACGTAGTTTTGGGCCAGAAAGAAGAGAGACAACTAATCACTGGACTCTTTGCAATTGCAAACATTCACTCCAAACACAATTTAAGTTCTGACTACTTTGATAATTTTTTAATCCTTTCTCTGTTTTCTTAAAAGTTAAAAAATCGCTTAAACATGATTCAAGAAAAAAACATACATTCATAAGACATGTTCTTCATTCATGTAATATCGATGATTTATTGTTAGAGTAAGTTTGTTGTTTAAATGTCTTATCAAAGCTAATAACATGTTCAGTTTTTAATGTAAATAATGAATAAGTAAAAAAATAAAATAGTCATAGTTGAAATAGATTAGTATTTCATTCATTTGTATTTTAAAAAAATTCAAATTAACTATTATTCTCCTATGAAAAAAATGCCAAAGCGATGAAAACCACTGTTAAGTGTTACATTGCCACGTCATCATCTGCTGAATAAACACGCGCGTGAAAGAGATTAAAGTCAATTTCTCTCCAAAAAAACGCTCGGCAGCACAGTACTTCTGCCACTTCTCTCTGAGTCTCCCTTGAAGGAACTCAAACCCCTGAGAATGCCAACTGTAATATAAACCCAAGGTATTAATCTTCATTGCTAAATTAGTTGAATCTGTAACAATTCAATATGTTTCGCAATAGTTCCAGACCTTGATCACCATCACTTATTTTCACAATGGTAGATGAGACTTCAAGACAAGAATAAAGGGTTTCTTGAATTCACAATATATTCTGTGAAAAAGTTTGACTTGATGGCTTTTGGGATTGATTTTACAGCAGAGAGTTTCACCTAATGCAACCAAAATTAGTAACTATTGCTTGGGTTTTCTTTTTCTTTTCTGAATCTTGTAACTGTAGAGGATATCATTACATTCCACACGTTTCTTTATTGTTTATTGATGCTCCTGTTGTTTCCTCTTGAACCAATCCGGTAATTGTCAGAAACCCACTTCATTTCTTCATAATTTTTTATACCTGATTTCACTTTTTTTTTTCTTCTTCCAATTTTCCTTTTGGTACCATCGCTTCGTTCGCTAACACGCTCTGGTATTCATGTCTTTTGGTGCAGCACAGTTCTGGGTCTCCGTTGTTAGAATCTTGAAGGTAAACATCTTGTGGTCTTTTGCCCTGTTTAGCTAGTACTTGATCTTGATGTTTATCTTTTCAATTTGATACTTTGATCTTGTGTTTCTTGACAGTAAAGTGTTACATACCTCTAGAATTTCCATAGATGGATGAAGTGGTTGGCCCTCGCTTGTACAGCTGCTGTAAATGCCGAAATCATGTTTCACTCCACGATGATATCATCTCTAAGGCGTTTCAGGTGAGACTTCTTATAGGTTTCTTGGATGTACACTATCGTACTGAAATTTAGTGTGGCAATACTTGGATTTCGCATCTGTGATTCATTCGTGGGATGTGAATGCAATCGTGGTTTGGGGAATTGAAAGAGCTTTGGGCTAGATGGATGTTCAGATTGTATTTTAATTTTTATCCAAGATAAAGAGTGAAATCATTTTTACACTCATCTCTGTGATTGAGACAAATGAATGAAGGATCTAGGTATTTGTAGTCTTTTGAATTCCAAATGGGCAAGAATATTGCACCATGTACTCTTACAGTTTGGTGAGCACCAATTTTTTGAAAGTTTGAGAAACTTGTGGCCCTTACAGGGAAGACATGGCCGGGCATTTCTGTTCTCTCATGTGATGAACATCACTGTGGGTGTCAAAGAAGACAGGCAGCTGATGACTGGTCTTCACACAGTTGCCGATGTACATTGTGGTGATTGCTGTGATGTATTAGGCTGGAAATATGTGCGAGCTTATGAGCCATCTCAGAAGTACAAGGAAGGAAAATTCATACTTGAGAAGTCAAAAATTGTAAAAGAGAATTGGTAACCATATATGACTGTCCAAGCCACTCACTTTCAGAATTATTGAATCCTCCTGATGTTTATATCCTGTACAGAAACTCCAGATGTTGGTTGTCAATGTTGCTATCACGGGATTGCTTCCGTCTACAGTGTATTTGAATTCGTTGAATGAAGGCTTTGCCATTGAAATAATTGCCCTTCTCCTTTCCCCATTGTTCTATTATTGGTTACATTTGCAAATTGCACTGCATCACTGTTCTAATTGAGCATTGCATTGTGAATTCTTATGCTTTAGGAGTACATGCTTCTTCTAGGGTATGAAGTTCCTTATGTGCCTATATTGATTGCCATGGAGGAGAACCAGCAAGAATGATGCAACCATTTTGACCTTACTGACAGCTGAAACAGTCAATGTTTGTCAATAATCCTATTGCATCTGCCAGCATCTGATTAATTTCTTTGCCTACGTTTGTGAATTATCTGACATAAATGAGTGATGTAAAGGGGGAAAATGCACGAGGAATAGGTGCATCTGAGCCTACAGCTGCAACCAATGTACACTTGTTGGTTGCCAAAACCATAATTCTTATCGTACACTACAAAGGTCCGAAATAGTAGTTTGAATCCAATGTTTGTTTCGTTGAACGTAGAAATTATCCATAAACCCATTTACAGCCAGCAAGGCTATTCGTCACTACAGCTTCAAAAGAATCTGATAGCATTCTATCAAACTCCTCTTTACTCCTAATTTGTCCTTGACCGGTTCCATTTCCTGACAATCTAATGCTAGCGTAGGCTTGCATATGCATACACATTATGCATTGTGGATGCATAATTTCTGAAGTTTTGAATTGAAATTTTTTCTTCTGTTTCGCTTCGGGAAATTGTTCTGAGCTGTGTTTCAACCATGATTGGTAATTTGGTATCTGTTCTTTCTTGAAACTCGTTATAAGACCACACAGTGACCAGTTTGGACAATAAGTTCAGTGTTGAGACTATGAACATAGCAAGTCCTTTGGAAGCTAAAGCCGTTCTTGCAGTCAAAAGAGTTTAGGCCGCTGTCTGCTTCACGGGAAGAACACTGTTAAGCTCATAAAAGATAAGGCAATTCTTCTGTAAGTTGCACCTGTTAAGGGTCTTCCCAATGGTTTACATATGGATCCATACTTCCATTGATTATTTCAGAAACGAGACTAGCTCGTGAGGGCCTCGATATGTACATTGTAAGAATCAAATGTTTCTCTTTATTGTCCTCCTTTCAGAAGTACACATTGTAATATTTCTTTCAAGGTAGATCAACGGTATATGTATGAAAATATGGTCTACTGGGTTTATTATGTTTTCTGTATTTGGATGATGACGAACACGATTACACAGGAACATACTTCTCCTCTATCAATCTCACTCCAATCTCATTTGAAAAGTCAAGTAATCCAAAATGGCATAAATCTCTTTTGCTCTCTTATGAGATTTATCCGATGCTACAAATACATGAACTGCATCTTTGTCTTCGATCCAACTACATCCTGGACTTTTATGCAGCTCTCTGTCATTGATCCTCTGTCTTGTTCTCGCAAAATCCTCCCATCTGCCTGCAGAGGCGTATAAGTTGGCCAACATCACGTGGTTTCCTGTGCTATGCGGTTCCAATTCCATGAGTTTATTTGCTGCAAGTTCTCCTGAATCAACATTTCCATGGATGATACAGCCTCCAAGCAAAGCACCCCATATCACTGCATCAGGTTCCATTGGCATTTTTTCTATGACATTATTTGCTTCATTAAGATTACCAGCTCGGCTTAGAAGGTCAACCAGACATGTATAGTGTTTTAATGTTGGAGTAACACCATAATATCCCATCAAGTTGTAGCATTCTTGTCCTATTTCAACTGATCCTGCATGGACGCATGAAGAAAGTACAGACAAAAAAGTTATGTCATCTGGTTCAAAACCTTTGTCCAGCAGCCCATAAAAGAAGGCAATTCCTTCTTCCCCATATCCATTCATGGCATAAGCAGTGAGTATTGCATTTTCAGTTACCAGATTATAGTATTTTATCCTGTCATAAACAAGTTTAGAATGCTTTATGCTTCCACATTTACCATACATGTCTACAAGGGCGGCTCCAATATAGGTATCGGACTCAAAACCATGTCTAATTGCATATGAATGAACCTGCTTGCCTCGCCCAATAGTTGCCAACCTCGAGCAGACAAGTAAAATAATTCCCAGAGAGTAAATATCAGGCCTCAAATTTGACTTTTGCATCTCCAAGAATAGTTCAACAGCTAACTCATTTTGTTCTTGTTCAACTTGACCAGCAATAATGCCATTCCATGTGTGTGTATTTGGTTCAAAACCTTCCTCTTTCATCTTCTGAATATTGCATTTGACACTTTCGATTTGATTAGAACAGGGCGTAACCAGAGATCAAAGAATTCCATGTTGCTATATCCCTTCCAATTACCTCATCAAAAGCTCTCTGAGCCGCCTTTAGGTCCTTACATTTACTGTACATTTCAACAACAGCTCCACCCACAAATGGATTATATTGAAGACCTCTAACAAAGGCATAGGAATGTAACTCCTTCCCACTTTTTAAAGAAATCAAGTTAGCACAAGCAGAAAGGGCACTACCAAGAGTAAAACTATCAGCTTCAATATCGTCTATAACTAAATCTCGGAACATATACAAAGCCTCATGAAACATTAAGTTATTCACATAGCCTGAAATCATTGAATTCCATGAAATTACACCCCTTCCCTTTCCTTCCAATTCCATTTGATTGAAAAGCTCCTTGGCCCTTGAAATGTCTCCATTCTCACAATAACCCACAATCATTGTATTAAAAGAGACCTCATTTTTCAATGAATATTCTGAAAATACATGTTGAGCACTTCCCATGTCCCTACACCTCCTGTACAAATCAGCCAATCCATTGACAACAAAAGGGTTGGACACGAACCCATGTCTGGTGATATAGCCATGAATTTCTTTCCCAAGGCATAGTGTCTGCAATCTTGCACAAGCAGGAAGAACACTTGCCAGTGTCCGCGCATTTGGAGCAACACCTGCTACTCTCATCTTGTACAACATCTCAATGGCTTCCTCATCATGTCCATTTTGTGAAAGGCCGCCAATTATAGCACTCCAAGACACAACATTTGGCACTATATTATCCTCTGTTGACATCCTCTCCATGAATTCCAAGGCCTCGTGTGCCATTCCATTCACAGCACAAGCTGTAATGATAGAATTCCAAGAAACACAATCTCTCTCTTTCATGAGATTCAAGACTTTCTTTGAATCCTCGAAGCCTCTACATTTACCATACATATCTATCAAAGCATTTGCCACATAAATATTTGAAACAAACCCAAACTTTATCACAATCCCATGCAGCTGCCTCCCCAATCCAACCCCACCATAGCCATCGCATATCCCCAACACTACGGGAAATACAAAAAAATTGAGCTGAAAATCTTCCCATTGCAAATCCTCAAACAACATAAATGCTTCCTCGTAATAGCCATTCTTTATATATAGGCCGAGAATCACATTCCACGAATACAAGTTCCTCACGGGCATAATTTCAAACATTTGATCTGCCTCACGAAAACAACCCCATCTACCGTACATCTGAAGCAACTTTGTCTGCACAAATTTGTGACGATGGAAACCACTCTTGATAGCATGAGCATGGACTTGTTTTCCAAAGCTCGGGCATTTGCAGCCATCTAGTACTAAAGCATACTCGCCCGAATCTACGGGACTATCAAGGAGAGTGACATTGATGGCAAGATGAGAAACTAGAGACAGTGCTTGGTGACGATACGTGGTTTTCGGCTTTGAGAAAGAGAGAAAGCCAGGTTTGCATTCATGGTATTCTGAAGCCGCCACCGGCACATTCAGCGGCAGCGGCCTCGCCTCATTTGGCGACAGGCTGGGTTTAACAGTGGTTGCCAACAGCGCAGACATGTCGGGCAAAGACCAACTGAAGGAACAATACGCGCGAATTAAAGTACAAAGATTAAACGGCACCGTTGGACAAGGACAGCAGGAATGCAGGCCCAGCTAGTACTTGGGGAAAACTTTTCCTACGGCCCAATAGTTGTGTCTTTGGGCTGTTCCGCCCATTAATTTAAATTAAGCAAAACTGTCGTTCCTATCTTTTATCTATATATTTTTGGCTAATTTAGTCTATAATTGGATTAGAATTTCTTTAAACTTTATCAATTCTTATAAAAAACATATCAATAAACAAATTTTTCCTCCAAAATTTTTATCACATTAAAATTATAAATTTTATCATAACCAATAAATGGATTTGACATATTCACATAAACAATATTTTTTCATTAAAAACGCTATCTTAAACAATTTATTAATTATATTTTATATTATTATCAAACTTTCAATTTCTAAATTCAAATAATATTCTTTTGAATTCTATAACTCCATAAAAAATTTCTTTTAATTCTCAATAAAAAATATTTATTCAAATGTAAAAAATTATACTATATTTAAAAATAAAACAAAAAACTCAATTCAAAACCACCCTTACTCTCTCATCTTTCTTTTCTTTTTAATCTATTTAGATCTGTATATATTATTTTTTAGTCATTTTTACTAATGAGATCAACTCATGAGTAAAAATTATCAAAATTATATAAAATATAATATACAAGGATATAAATGATTAAAAAATATGACAAGAGTTTAAACTGGCAAAAATTACAAAGATAAAATAATGAATTGACTAATTTGTCTTTAAACTATTATGTTCTTTTTACCAGCTAGACAAATGCACTCGGTTTTATTCACCAAAACTTTAATGGATAAAATCCTATACCTTGTATTCTCGCACATCAAATATTCATAATTTGCTATTCAGTTCTCAAATTTGCATCCTAATACTCATGTTTGATGATGGTTTGAAAAATTTTTTCTGGAAAGCCGATTGTCACTTAACAAACAGCTTTTCAAATCCTCCTTGGTGTTCAACACTTGAATCATGAGAATAAAATTCATGAATGCAATGAGCATAATTAATTAAGCTTCTTTTTGTTTTAAAAAATAAATAACTACGTCCTAAAAGGAATCATCCAAAATTCTATTAATAAGCTAGCTACATTAAAAAAATTGAAAAAAAATATATATTTCACCAACGTATGGATGGACCATTTGACCAATCATGATGTAAGATAATTCATGAGCACGGTTAGCGATAGAAATATTTTGTGGATCTCTTGAAAAGCACGTCAGATTGTGGAAGAATTATACTCATATGCATGAGCCCTTTAAGACATTTTCTGCTTACAAAGTATAAAGTACTATATTTATTGTATTATTATAACACACAAAAAAAAAGAAAAAAAGCTCATGAAGGCTTTGAATGATTCCACCAATTGATTACCCTCAACGGTGACTTTCATCAGACTGTCCGCACAATTCCCCAATTCAAATAGTAGCAGATAACTATGGAAAGCTTATCTTTAGAATTGATGTTTAATTCTGAGGTTTAATTCTGTACATTCAGATGGATGAATTAAGCAAGTAGAGTAACATGCATAACAATTAAAGCGAAACAAATCAGGCAATCTGATGGATGTCGACCTCTTCATTATTCAGACCGACAAGGACGAACCCAACCCAACCATGCATTTAGGCCACCAAATATATCGGTATTCTTGATCCAAAAAAAGATTGGACTGGTTTTCCAAGAAAAGTACAATTATATTAGCCCAAGATACACATATATGGAAGATTTTACATCATGGGAATTAAAGATATATATCAGTAGTATAGTAAAATAATTGACATAAAAGAAGAAAAAAGGGCAGAGAGCACGCAGTGAATCTTTTCAAGTCTTAAAGTGGTCTACCATGTGATGGAAAGATTTGGGTCGTACCTAGTTGTCTCTGCTGTAGTTATTCTTCTCCAGACTCCAAATCCTACTTTTTGTGTTGAGTGCTTTTAACGGTTGGAAGAATCTATAAGACACAGTTTATCAGATGGTGGTGCTCCTCAGACCTGACAAACCAACACTTCTTTGTGTAAAAAACTAAAATAAAAAAAGACTACAAAGTATTCTCAATTCTGTACTGATAGAAAACAATGTTGGGATAATTAGAGAGGAGAAGGCAAAGTAGGAATCAGAAAATGATCACTTATTTAATTCCATTTTATAAAGATCAAAATTAACCAGTTCATAATTTTATATATATATATATGGACAGTGCAAAACTAACTAGTTCAACTTTAGGTGAGGCCCTATAGTGAACTTCTTGCAAATATAATTTGTATAACATTCGATACGTTATTCTTTTTTGCAAGATGGAAGATAATTTTCTCTCAAAGTGGTTGCTAGTATATAATTAAAAGGAAATTGAAGGAGAATTTAATACAAATTCGCGTACATATAATATTCGTGACTACGAAAGAATGGCAACAATTTCATGCATTACAAATGATATATAAATATATTCTAAAACGGTTCTAATATTGCTTCATAAATATAATACTTATTGAATTCTATAAAATAATTTACATTTTAAAAAAGATTATTTCGTTTAAAAAACGATGATTTTTTACTTTAAAATGAAAGTATATATTATTACAACAAAAAAAAATCTTAACATAGTCGAGTATTATCCAACTCGTTCTGTATGGACTTGCAATTGGAAGGTTAATTAGATCAACAAAATGTTTTTAAAAGTTTGAATTCACAGTTCGAATCTTATTATCATCACAGATTCATTTACAAATTAGCATGCATCATATAATCGATACATAATTTGCTTCGAGTGTTGGGTTTCCGAATTAAATTGATTAAAAGCAAAAAACAAGAGTAAAGGGAGCGGGGGGAAAAAGAAAAAGAAATAAATGAAAAGAAGAAGATCAGATTAAGAATTCAGTGATTATCATGATAACCATAATTAACAAAAGAGGAAAAAAAAAAGAAAATGTTTCCATTTCCATCTGTCAGTTGATCTGATCACACTTGAAAGTTCCAAACCCATGAAAAATTCACTCATCAAGTGAAACTAAAAAGAAGAAAAGAAAAACCTATTTTTACCATGACCCTCCACCACCTAGCATCCCATTCCAGTATCCAGACGTAGATTCGCCTTGCCCTTTATTCTGATGATGATATTGATCAGTAACTGTTGAAACTGACTTTAATTCCTCGTATGGAAGAAAGAGTCGAGCACTTGTATCTCGAACCGCCGGTTCATCCACAGTACTTCCATAACCAATTTCAAGCCCGTGTAGAGAAAAATTAAACTTGGGTTTCAGCTCATGCGGAGGAACATGAGAAGAGTAGAAGATGGAGTTAGAATCATGAGAAAGCGGAAAATTGGACATCATGAAAGAACTTAGGGATCCCCCTGATGAAATTCCAGCTTTGAGAAGCTCCAAGGCTGGCAAATTGGACGAATTAGTAATATTATTGGGCCTTAATAAATCAAGGCTTTTCCCGTCGCCGAAAGGAAAATGAAGAAGCCCAGACGAAATATTACCCATAGAATTAGGATGAACTAAATTTAGGTCTTGTACATGTCCGTCGTGGATCTTAGGGTTTTGAGAAGGCGCGGTCAGATCTGGAAGCTTCTTAAGTGGAGCCGAAGAAGGCGATGATAATGATGAAGTAGAAGAGGAAGAAGTAGATCTCCTATTCTTCCTGGATCCTCCTCCAACAGGAACATTTCTTAAAGTGCCCCCTTCAGTCCAGTACCTTCGACAAGTCTTGCAAAAGTACCTTGGCTGAGAAAGACTATAATTGTTGTAGTAGCAGAACTTAGTATTAGTAGAGTTGCACCTGGGACAGTTGAGAGCTTGTTCTTTCTGTGGCCTTGGCTTCCTTTCTAGCACTGGCTGTGGAGCTTCAAGAGGTTTCACAAATCCTATACCCTAGAAATATTGGGGGGGAAAAAAGAAGAGAATTATAGCAAACGAACATGGGAGAAAAAAACAAGACGATCAAAAGCTTTACATGCACTATAAAAAAGAAAGGGAGAATTAACAAGTTGGGATTAATATGAACAAATTAAACTAGTTACTTTTTCATTCCTTTATCAGAAGGTGGGAAGGAGAGAAAGATAAAAGTGCAGTACTTTGAGAGACATGAAAGATAGCAACAACAAATTCAAACATTAGTGCGGGGGTGAGGACTTTTTATCATCTCTAGTAAAGGTATCATCAGTTCTTGTAGCTTAGCTAGCCAGAGGGGAAAAATCTTTCCAAAACACAAAGCAAAAAAATTCTAAAATAGATAGAGACCTTGAAAATCCTAGCCCTAGAAAAAGATGTTATCATGATATCATTAACTGAAAGAAAACAAGTGTCTTTTACCTGTGGCCACTGATTAGTATCCATAGAGAAAGAGAAAGAGAAAGAGAAAGAGATATATGGAAGGCAAAAAGATAATATGAGAAAGAAAAAAAAGGCAGATCAAGCTCTATATCAAGAGTCTTGAAAGAGAGGAAAACCACCCACTTTCCAGCAGCCGGTCTTAAAGCAAGAAAGTCACTTGATGAGAAAGGGCTTTTGTTTGGTGGTCTCATGCGTGTGGGCATGTTCATAAGGATGACTGCATGAGAGAGATGTAGTGCTATACTATTCTTTATCTTTATTTCCCTAGTACGATATACTTTATTCAAGAGGTCGTAAAGAGGATTGTATTGTCTATAATGTGTGCAAATACATGTATATCTATATACACACACATGCATGATACACGTATATAATTGCCAATTTAATTTCCTTTATCTTCAATTAATTAATGTTCATTAAATTTTATATTTTTTAATATCCAAAATTGAATATAATTTTTTTAAAAATAAACATATTTATCATATAAAATTTTAAACTTGTTTAATTTAATAAATTTACATATATATGATTTCATAACATCAATAACAAAAATAATAATATAACTTATTAAAGATCAAACAATCTACTAAATTATTATATTAAGTTAGACATTTTAAATTTTGAGGGAATATTTTATAATTAATACTAGTCAATGTCATATGCTTTAGGCTTGTTGGTTTATACTGCGTGTGAACCTGATGGATTCTTTCTGACTATTAACTGGAGATACATATATTTTATTAGGTCAGAATTCTTCTGTTCTTAGTGGTTTTTTCTTTTACATTTTCATCTGGAAGATAGAATTGATTGGCACTTCTCACTTCACAGGAAATTTTGGTTGCTTCTTTTCCGTAGCACCACAAAAAATAGCTCCACCCAAACTAATCGCATTTCACGAGAAACATATGTTTAGATGTGCATGTGACATTTTAATTTACAATTTAACCATTATAATACTATGTTTGTTATGTAATCCAATGTACACATATTTATTTAACCAATATAATATTTTATTTATTTTGAAATCGAATGATCATAATTTTTTTTTGAGATCTTATGAATTAAATATTTAATTTTTTAAAATAAATATGATTTTCATATGAAAATTTATTAACAATCATATTAAGTTATGAGATTTATCTCACTAATTAATATTCTTTCAACTAAATAAATTAATAATAAGAATAATATATTATTTTTTAAAAAAATAAATAACTTTTTAAAAAAATTAAACTAAGATAAATAAGACGTTTGATTGATAAAATTATACATCAATAAATACATATTGCTCTCAATTATTCTTGATCAGTTAATGATGATGTCTCCTTATGTAGCAACTTGCTAGGTTAACTATATCTAGAAACAATCATTTCTTAAGATCGGAGGAGTATTTAATCTGCATGTGGCTTAGTTTGCACCCTATAGAATATATATGATCGAATATAGATGATTGCCAATACTTTGATATCGTTCGGAATACATTGCCAATAAAACTGGTAAATTTTAAATTACCCTAGGAAAAAAAAAGAGCTGGATTTCGATTTTCTAAAGTTATTATCCTGTTGTACATGACTTTCTTAATATAATTTACATTCTTTATTGACTTGTAGATAATGAATATGATTGATACACTCTTTATTAGATTTTTCTTATTAAAAAATAAATAAATTGGATATAGGGGTGCAAATAAGGCCTGTGTCGTTATAAATTGTCAACATGAGACTAGGGCTGTACATGAATAGAGCTCTCCCTGGACGTGTTTGGACTCGATTGAGTTTGATGAAATTGAACATTAATTGTAGTAAGCTAAAATTTTCAACAAAATGTGCATTAGAATCCCAGAATATTTGGCTCAAAATATCGCAAAAAGAGGTTTGATATGACAAAAGATATCCTATTGTGACTTTAAATTTCGTTTATTTTAAATTATCAGTCTTTTTTTTTCTTTTTTCTTTTTTGGAGAGAAAAATCAAATTTATTGATGAGGATGGAAGGAAAATACATTAGATGGAGAAGAGTACAAGAGATTTGAACATAATGTGCTAAAAGAATGAGCAGGGAACGTTGGCTATGATTTTATTTCTATTAGTCTTATTTTTATAAATATATCATTTATGATTTTATTTAGATATACCTTTATTGTAGCCTTCATCAGTTAATTAACTTTTTAAATACTAATACTTGTAAATTTGAAATTTCAGTAACTAAAATTGATTTGGGTACTTTTCATAAAAGTGGACGAAAGGTATAGACAAGAGGAGAGAGAAATAATTAGTAATAATGCTGTGTTTTGACATAATTAAAAGGGGGGGTATATTAGATAATTTTGCATTTTATATCATAAAATTTAACAAATTCTTAATTAAACTTAAAAAATAGTAAATAATACAAGTTAATTTGGCTAGAAGTAGTATTTTTTCATTAAATTAACTAAATAATGTAATTTATTATTTACTACATCGGTTCAAAATTAAATATTATCTTAAACTTATTATACAAAAATAAAGGACAAATTTTGAATAGTTAAAACATAAACAATGTTCTTAAAATTATAAATAATAAAATATAATTAATTATGTCCATTAACAACTTGAATTTATTCTAATATATAGCACATATAATTTAAGTGTAATGCTTGTAGAAATATGTTGAGAATTTTTCCCTTAAGAAAATAGGATTATTAATCATGAATCATAAAAAAAATTGAAAATAATTACTCATTTTGTACTTAAATATAAGGCGTCATATGTTTTTTTTTCTTGTCCATAACTATAAGACGTTTTATATTTTTTTTTTTGGCATATTTGACCATTTCTACAATATTACTATTATTTATTATCATATCTTTCATTAATTTTTTTCTTATTTTCAAGAAGTAAATTTAAATTTTTCAAAAAATTATTATTCTCAACATAAAAATTTGTTTTTTTTTATATATTTATTGTTTCAAAACCAAAAGTTTTTTCCCTTTCTTATTCTTAAGAAAATAAATAAGGATATTATTGAACTAAATTATTTTCTTGATATGTTTGAGAAATTATTTATAACATTTAATATAATTTTCTTGGAAAATTACTAATATTTATATTTAGGGAATAAAATAAAGGAAAATGTTAATCAGGATGAGCAGATATAGCAGGAGCCTAATGGCGGCCAATGAGAAACCGAAACGTCATGTGAAGAAAAGAACATATGGTGCGAGACTGCGTGGGCTGGGTTGGTCCCATCAGAGCGGGTGTACTGTCTAGTAAAATCCAATCTGGACCGTTAAAATGGTGAAGAACAAGGGGAGACCGTCAGATGAATTGACCGAGATTGATGGGGGATGACGTCAAAAGTAATAATAGGAGGAGGGTGGACACTGGAAATAGAGCCGCGCTGTGGTGGATCACACGTCAGCAGAACCTTCCTATATTTCCAGATAGTATCCGCCACGTGTACCCGTCCCTCTACTATTCGCGCGACAACGCTTTTCAGTTTTCAGTCAGGCTTGTCATCTCTGGACCGCAGCATCATTCTGAATTCTAATAACGGAATCATTTTCCTCGTTAAAAAAAAAAAAAAAAAGAGAAAGAAGGAAAAAAGTGTACTTAGAAAAGTATTTTTACTTAAATATTTCTATCTTTCTAATTTTTTTAAAAGTTGTATTTCTCTTAAAATTTATTTCCAGCAAATAAGTCACACATTATGTAATATTTATTCTTAAAAATTAGATATAAATACCTGAAACTTGTATTTAGTATGTAGTTTCGCCTCAAATACTGATATTATAATACAATTTTAAAGAAAATTGGATTTTCAAATAAGTAATACATAGAAAAGCTAAAAGTCGTCGCTCAAAATAGCTCAAAATAAAAGTGTTTTGACGCTTTCCTACAAAAGCTACCAATAAATAAACAATTCATTAGTGCTTTGACAAGTGCCAATATTTAAGTCCTAAATGAGATAAAGTTATTCTTTCAAGTCAAATTACTTGTCCGCTTATGTCTTTCCTATTTATTCTATATTTCTATTACCACTACAATAGTATAGATTACCATATGTCTTATGAACTAACATAAAAATGTTAATGGGTTCAAAAGAAACAAATAGAAAAGTTAGGGCGGCAAAAAATAAACCAAAAGAGAAAATTCAGGACCCAAAAAAACAAAGGCTAAAAATTTCAGGAGTTTTCAAGGCTAAGAAAGAATCGGGAGATAAAAATAAAATGAAAGTTAATTTTTAACCCCTAAATTTTTTATATTTCATTTCCAAACCCTTAACTTTTCTTTTTTGTTAATTTCCGTACACATATGCCAAGAAGTAATTTGACTTGTCGACACCAATCTAATTACAGTAGTGATTAACATAAATTTAGATTCCAGTTTTTGTCACGTAATACCACCATCTCAAAACATAAATTGTTCAGAGTAAATTATTCATTTTAAAATATAAAATAATTTATTACTTTTTTAAAAAATCATTTTATATATTATTTCTAATATTAATCATACTTTTAAATGAAAAATAAAAATAAATAATTTAATTCAAACTTCTAAAAAAGAGAAAAGCATGTTCCATGTCAAATGCTCCTATAATCTTATATTTTGAAATAAGAGAAATAATAATTATAATCAAGATAATTATTTTCTCAAGAAAATATCACAACAATTACAACAATAATCATAACTCGTCATCGTCCGGAACATGCTAGCATTTGTGAAACGCATACATTAAGAAGATATAACATACAATTCCATCTTTATTCAAGTAAAGATCAAATTCACCTAAGAACCTTTCCATAAGAGAACAAAAAAACACAAAAATCGTACCATTCAAGAAAAATAACTGATGAGCTTTATTTTCAGATGTTTACTGTGATTCCACTAAGATATCTTTCCTGAACGACTTCGCCAGACATCAGAATAGCTTTTACCTTAATAATATACAAGAATCCAGTGTGTTTCCTGGAACAGCTGCAATGCAAAAAGTCCACTACTTGAATAAATGACAGTATAAGGTAGAAAGAGAATTACATGAAACAAAACAATTATTTTCCCTCTGGCAACCTCTTGTCTGATCTGATCCTCAGATAAAATGGGTTCTAATCTATTCGTTCAGTTTACACACGTTGATGAACTTCTGCACGGCACTGTGATACTGTGTACCCTGTAAGATTGTGCAGTAGAAATCACATTTAGACAACAATAAAAATAAAATTAAGTGTGCTTTTTTAAGTTCAAGCGGTCACAGAATATATTTCTTGGCCAAAAATTCTAGTTCAGACCACAATAAAGATATGTCCTATCAAGTGTATTAAGAATACTGGAAAAATTTCCGGGGTAAATATTATGAAAATTTGTCCTATTTGAATCCTATTATCTCTCTCCCATATGTCTATGCACATATGTCTATGCACATCTGATACAGTTGAATAGTTCTCTCACTCCCTCATCAAAATATACTGAAAATTTCGCTTCGTATGCTTTAAACGGTCCATGTTGTGGGAACGCCACCTTCTATTTAAAAAGTAAAGAAGAAGGTGTACTTCTTCCAACACCAAAGAAAGAAGATATGAAATTCATAGATAAGGATATTTTGATTAGATAAATGGAAAAAGCAATATCCACTTTAGCATAAGGCCCACAACTGGACAACAATGTCAAAGTCTATTTGATAGACTCCATACCAGATTATGAAGAATAAATGGGGAAGTCTAGGTCGACATATGCGAGTTAGTAAATCATGAGTTAGTAAACGCATATTCAAATCCAGTGTGAATGTTTGTCCTGAAATTTAAATTTTGATGAATCTCTCTCTCATGTCTCATGTCTCGAATACATTCATCGATTTACAAACCGCCTGAGTAACGGTTATCTCTACCTCATCAAAAGAATAAATAGGGAAATTCCGGCAGAAATAAGAGACTTGCTTTAATTTGAGGCCAGATTAAAGAAAATTAATCAATGTTGAAATTTTAGCCACTAGTATGCTTTTAAGCTTAAACTGCTTCCACCTTCAGAAGACAACACCAGAGCACTTAACTGAGCAAGTAGATGCACATGCAACTTGTATTATTACCAGCCAAAAACATTCATTTCTCAAGTCTCCAAGAAGAATAGGACAATTGGCCCCAAACATAGCCCCAAGGGGGAGGGGTAAGCTTCCTGATTGTTCCTGGTTGAAGTATTATAATCTCTCGGAATGTCATATCAATTGGATTTCACACAACATCAATGACCCTTATTAAGGATATCAAGTACTAAATTTTCAGTTTTAAAAATTTTGAGGTATGACATGGATAATTTTTAGACAGACAACAGACCTCTTTCCTGAAGATAAGGAGAAAGTATCAAACAAATATACCAAAAGAAATAAATAAAGACAACAGAACACTTTCCAGCGGAGGCTGTGTGCAAAAAGGTTGGTTCTATCAAGTGCAGAACTTGTTTATTGCTTACGTAAAAGCGTGAAGTTCGCCATTAACAGGAAAGTACTGATCAAATAAGCAGAAATTTTGTTGGGGGGAAGGAGGGGGGGGGGGGGGGCGTGGGGGGAAGCGAAGTGAATGCACATTACCTCCCAGTAAAGTTGATTGCAGTCCATGCACTGCCAAAACTCTAAATTCTTCTTAAACAAGCAGTTGGGAATCACTTGGAATCCTTTTGCAGCTTCAATAGCCTCTTCAGTCGTTAAAGGTTTTTTAATGAATTCCCCATTGCATTTAGTGCACCTTGACATTAGCTGATCCTCACAGATTTTCAATTGAAACATTTCAATAACCTGCAAAGAGATTAAATTTGCACATTCAGGGCATGCTACGACATATGGGAAACAATTTACAAAGAATATCTATATAGTCCCAAAAGAGTATTTATATTATCTTTTTCAAATTCCAAGCAAGGGGAAAGGTGTTACATGTCTACCTCAAGCAGCTGCTCATTTTTTAGAAGAGTCTTGACCCTGTATATTTGGTTTTTTATCAAGTAGTTATGTCTCAAAAGCTTGGCATCGCGTGTTAAGAGCACCCTATTTTCCTTGTACGCTTGGTCTATCAAATCTCTGCAGACAAACAAGCATTAGGAAACCAGAGCCTAAGGGGCTATACTATCTGCAGCCTATATGTGCTATCAAATTAACTTTCCAGATTGAAATAGCACCTGGTCTCAGGCTTTTTTGAATGAGGGATGGCAGCATCTATCCCAACACAACGCAAATGCTTTGCCAAGCCTTCCACCTAAAAATTCTTCTATCAGCTTTAGACAGGACAGCTTTGCATGTATAATAGAGTTAGCCACAACCAAAATGTAAAATGGGTAACTTCAGCATGACCCTTACTGATAATGAGAAGTTGTTGCTTACCATCACATCACATAGAAACTTAGGACGCCCATCACCACCCAATGAAAAATCCCACGGTGGGGGCCCCTGCCAATCATCAATACTTTCTAATAGCTTTTGTTTGTGAGTCATTCCAGCAGAAAACTTCTTTACTTTCTTCTTGGAAATTTTAGGCTTCTTGTCAGAATCCTTCAATAATATTTTATCAGAATACTTCGTAATAATGTGCAAAAGAGCGGCGTCCATTCGTTTTGTGACTTCAATTGAATTCCCAGGTATTACAGCCTCTGTAGCAGGTGTTCTTCCAAGAAACTCAGGCATGGCAGCCCGGACCAAATCAGATGCATCACAAATAGTATTACTGAATACTGTTTTACAATGATTTGGTGTTTCAAGAATCTGCTTCAAGCCAAGATTCAAAGCAGATGACCCATGTTTAGTTGCTTTCTGATGGGAATCATCTGCAAAAAGCAGGACAATGCTTTAAGCACTCTTTAAAGAATATCAATCAAAATAGAAGCAATAACATAAATTCCTTGCATCCTTGACTAAGGTTGCGCCATTAAACGAGCATGAAATCCAGCCATTCACTTAAGATTTCCTCATAACTTCAGTTGATTGATCATAGCCACAAACAGTATAGTCATCGCAAGCGGAATTCTAGCAGCATTCCTAACTTAATAAGCCAAACTCTTAACTGACAACTACAATTATCATGCAGCTACTAGCAAATAATCAAGCAGATACCAAAATTGTGACGACATACAAAGAGATATTGATTGCGAGCACCTTTTTTCTCAATCCTCTCCTTAAAGACATCAAATATTTCGAGCAAACACAGAGCATCAGCAGCTGCATATGTCTTCTGCTCTTCACTAAGAGGACGTTGTGACCAATCACTGCATTGAAGTTCCTAAACGCTTTCTACATCATTATGCAATTTCCGGGTAGGGAACTATATTAATTCTTAAAACTTGGAAAACCCAATGAATAAGCACAAGAAGTTCCAACCTTTGAAAGTGTAATACCCAACACTTCTTGGCAAATCGTCGCCAAGCTCTTGCTTTGCTTTGGTACCTTTCTTCCTGACAATTGCTTGTGTTGCAAATAGTTAAACACATATGTAATATCCAAAAAGGGTTCCACCTGCAGAACAATTACAAACCAAACCGGAGCCAATATGATCAAATTGCATTTCCTGAATCATGAATAGAAACAACCGAAAAAAAATTCAAAATCCTTGAAAAAATAGACCGCACATACCCTATCAAAGCCAGGATCGCAATCCTGAGCACAGAAAGTAGATGACAAGTAGGCCAAATCTTGTTTAAATCTAAAACCCAATTTCAGAATCTTCGGCGATACAAAAACATCCCTTAGTATCTCGTAAATTGAGGGGAGAGGAATGGCTAAGAGGTCAAGGAGAAACACCAGTAACTCGTCCGAGTGGCAACGAGTCGAGCTTGAGTTGGAGTCCTCGGCAACTCGGCAAGCGATTTGGAGGAGAGAGACGGTGGCAAAAGTGGATTGGTGGGTCCGTAGGGGCTTCCATTCGGCGTCGAGACCGATGACAGACGAATGAGCTAGAGCACAACACCACTGAGTGAACTCGGGAGAGTCAGTTGAGGAAACGAGGTGAATCGTTTGTTTCGACTTTTGGTCCGTGGGTTCCATAGAGATCCTGACCTGAGCAGAAATGGGCATTTCTAAGGCCTTCCCCTATATGGCAAAATGGAAATAGTTTGGGCTGCTGACTTTAAGGGCCTTTACTTTTCAAAACAGTCTACCACAATTTTTTTTTTTTATTGTTTTTGTTTTGTTATGAAGATTTATTGCCCTTTTTGTAAATT
Organism: Apocynum venetum; assembly: GCA_019593545.1. Lineage (NCBI taxonomy): Eukaryota > Viridiplantae > Streptophyta > Magnoliopsida > Gentianales > Apocynaceae > Apocynum > Apocynum venetum. The sequence goes on along the minus strand of SRSM01000331.1, from coordinate 5,111,962 downwards.
TTCAGACCTTTTTTTTTTTTTTGAGGAAGTAAGTTTCCTAGATTATATTGATAAATTCAATCGAACTGGAATAATAAGGGAAGGATAAAAGAAAGAAAACTTGAAAGTATATATATAACTATGAATATTCATATATTTATGATTATTCTATATCATTAATCCTTTATTTATCTACATAAAAATTAAAAAATTACCCATTACCTTAGGTACAGAAATATGAATGAGGTTAGATCAACATGGGAATTGATAATGAACATGCAATATTAATTAGAAAGGACGAGATGATGCTTGAGGACTTATTAAGGAATATGTACGTTGACTTTATTAATTTCATGGCATTTTGAAATTTTTTTAAAAATTCCATAATTTTTTAAAATTTTTTGCTAAATACCAACTCATATATATTAAAAGCTTTTTTGACATTTTTTTTTTATAATATTCTTACCCTTGATGTGATAGGGTTCTCTCATCTTACAAAAAAATTGAAAATTGAAAATAAAGCATGAAAACTTCTTTCTTAATATATTATCCTAAAAAAGATTGTATGTTAGTAATAGGAGTTTTTTTTTTCCCACCTTCTCAACATACAAATGCCTACGAAGAATTTCACTGAGCGCGATTTCATAATTTTGGCGCTAAAAGGCGCGCGAAAGAGGGTTGTTGGCGCTCTCTCCCAGTGTTTCATATTCCTCATTCGCCGCTACATTTCCTTTCCAACCTTGGAGCTGCCCCAAATTTTCTGAGTGCCAAAATCCCTTGCATTCTCCACCCGATCTACACACGGTCACCAGTTCGCTCTCGGAATGGTTTTAAGGAAGATTACCCATGCTCCAAAACCACATTCATTGGTACCCAGATCGAGAAGAAGACCCAAATCGAGAAAAGGAGAAGAAGACGATTACGACGACATTTGCTGTGAGAAATGTGGGTCGGGTGAAAATCCAGATAAACTTCTATTATGTGACAAATGCGACCGTGGGTTTCACCTATTTTGTCTCAGACCCATTCTTGTTTCAGTGCCCAAAGGCTCTTGGTTCTGTCCCTCTTGCTCCAATGAGAAGATATTCAACAGTACGCTCTATTAAGACTTGTTTTCTTTGCTTTAATCCTTCAATCGTTAAATATTTACGAAACTGTGTGTTATTATCGTAGTATTTATTATATTCCCTTTCATGACTACAATTTGTGGCGATATTTGTTACTATTTAACTGACAAAAATAGTGAACTTGTGTTCTTTTTCCCTTTAAAAGAACCTTTATATGTTGGATTCTGTATGTTGTATTTGCTCATACCTTACAAATGTATAGCATTTTGCATTTGGGTTCATGGAAAGAGTCAAACAAATCTGTGTTGAAATTTCAATAGGAATTTGGAAATGTTAGCAGAAAAAGGGTGTTTATGCTTTCCGCACTTAAACTATCAGAGTAATATTGAGTAATTAGAAACATAACCTGGGAGCGTTTTGCAATAATTTAGTGAGATGAAGTTTCAATTTTTTTAGTCTCTTACGGATTCATCTGGTCTGTGGCATTAACTAATTGATGCTGTGTTGATATTTTGGAACAAACATGCCTTTTGTTCTTAGTAAAGAGCCAATAAAAGAAAATTCCAATTAATTTTGATGCATAAAGTTGTGTAATTTTCTCCAGGAATTGTATGATCTGGAAATTTTTTATTCCTATGTATATGCAGATATTCCACTTGTACAAACTACAATTTTAGAGTTTTTCCGCATCCAGAGGTCCTGGCAATCAGGTGAAGCACTTAATCAAGGTAAAATGGAGCTTCGTGCCTTGTAGGCTTTTGCATTTTTTGGTGTGTTTCTGCTGCTATAATTTTTTTTTTAAAAAGCAATTGCCAATGAGGTTTATCATTCATTTCTCAGATAGCCGAAAGAAACGAAGACGATCTAGCAGCTTAGTCATGACAAAGAAGAAGAGGAGGTTGTTGCCATTTCATCCTAGTGAGGATCCTGAAAGGAGATTGAAACAAATGCAATCGCTAGCCATTGCACTGAGAGAGACAGGGACAGAGTTCAATGATGAGCTCACCTATGTTCATGGCATGGCCCCAAGATCAGCTAATCGTGCTGCATTGGAAAGAGAAGGAATGCAGGTGCAATGAATCAAATAATCAGCTGCTGACATATTGTTAAGAACTATAGATTATTCTGCTTTCCAATTGGGCATACAATAGTTTCTTATGATTCTTTTCCAAAATTTGCGTTGAAACACACTCAACCGGGCATTAAAAGTAAACCTTATTAAATTTCTTTTTGCAGGCTTTATCAAGAGAAGATATTGAGACCTTGAATTGGTGCAAGAGTATGATGGAAAAAGGGGAATGCCCACCACTTATGGTTGTATCTGATCCTCAAGAAGGGTGGGTATACCAGTCTTTTGATTACCATTCATTCATAACAAGATTAAATCAGTAAAAACGTTGACATTTATCTGGTGAATTGTGACAGATTCACAGTGGAAGCTGATAAATTTATAAGGGATTTAACAATTATAACAGAGTACGTAGGCGATGTTGATTACTTGAAAAATCGTGAAAGTGATGATGGAGATAGTATGATGACTCTTCTTTGTGCTGCTGATCCATCAAAGAGCCTGGTCATCTGTCCTGACAAGCGCAGCAATATTGCTCGATTCATTAATGGCATCAATAATCATACACCGTATGCCTTTTCTTCCTCTATGATCTTCATTTACTATGTTTATCAATCAATTTCTTGAGTTTGACAACTAGACCAGTGAATTTATTTCTCTTATGTTATCTCAAAGATGGATAATTCCTGATGCTGTAGGGATGGCAAGAAGAAGCAGAATGTGAAATGTGTCCGATATGATGTCCAAGGCCAGGGTAGGGTCCTGCTAATTGCCTGCAGAGACATAAGAACGGGAGAGAGGCTATACTATGATTACAACGCATATGAACATGAATACCCAACTGAACACTTTGTCTAACTTCAGACAGGCATCCTCCCAAGTTACTGAAAATGTGCAAGCATGTCTAATCTATTACACGAAAGAATATGATGAAGACACTCATTTTTTGCAATTGTAAATCCCAAATTAACAAAGAATAGATTATATATAACACTTCGTTTCAACCCAGTGGGCTATCCCAGAGAATAGATTATATTTTTGTGATACTGGGCTCAGATTGCAATCCCAGTCTAACTGGGCTTTCTAAGGTGAGTGATCTCCAAGTAGTTCTACACTGGATGGGTTCAAAATTCAAATCAAGTAGTGATTAGGGTTATGTTACTACAGAAACCGAGCCAAAAGAAATGGAAAGATCAAAAAAGTTGGATGCAGCTGCAAAAATGTACGAGAAAAGAGGTGCTGACAGCCCGGAAATCACTTTAACTCATGATTATGATCAACTTATAGATACATATGTATGAATAGGACCACTCTGAGTTTAGGCACTGAGAAATTGAAGAAGATAGGGTGGTCCAAATATATAGGCTTTAAAACTTACAATACATAGATCGCCATAACTGGGAATTCACACAATTACACAGAGGACAAGCATAAGTTCGGATCAGATGTACCCCCACTACAGTTGTCACATTTGATCTCTTTTGATGCTACAAAATAGACATAAAAAAATACATACACACACATATATATATATATATTATGCACCGTAGCTTTGCTAAAAAATTTTGAGCCTAAAACTTGTACTTTTTTGTTTTGGTTTGGGCATTTACAAAGGCAATGCCAGAGTGGGATGAGGGTGTATATGTCAGTAACCAAATATTTTGCTTCAGAAACCAGATCCCCAGGATGTCACCACTCTTCAGAATTACTGCTCCTCTGTTACAGGCTTCCCATCTTTTGTTTTCTATGTCAGAGAAAAACTGGCAACATTTTGCATTAATCTTCCATTGTTGCTTTCTTGGTACTTTGGTATCTTTCTATGTTTCTGGACTCATGCTTGTCACACATTCAACTTAAAAATACAGAATGAGCCGTCCAAATTTAATAAAAATCCTCTTATCTCTGTCTTTTTATTGTTATATTAATTGATTTTGGGTTGAATTCTCGTTAACGCTTATGATATTTTTCTAAGGATTGTCTTACAAAAAAAGAAAGAAAAGAAATGGTATAGATTTCAGAAAAAAGGTACTACTAGAAAAGAAAAGGAGGACTTGGGTTTGGGCCTTGGATGCTTGAAGACAAAGTGAAATAATGGCCACCCCATTCAAATTACTCTTTTGCAGAGAATTTCAACCATCAGATAGGCCCACCTCAACCAGCTTCTTTCTTCGGTGGAGAGTGTCCGCGCTCCACCGCTGCTGCTAAGGCATCATCTTCATCATTTGCGCCTAATATTTCAAAAATAGTGTCCCGAACACCTTCGTACTTTTGGCAATTGCCACCCATGAGGAGTGAGGGAATTGTTGCCTACGTAACGCATGCAACCCTTAAGGTGTCAGATTCTTAATCATACAAACCTATAAGTAATTTAGCCGTGTGGGATAGTTAGTAAGACTGGATAATACCAATCTGTACAAATTAAGTGTTTAATAATCACACCTAACATCTTATTAAAAGATTTCTAAGTCAAATCTTTTTCCTAATTCATCTCACTGCGTGTTCTAAGCGGAAAAGGAAGAAAAAAAGTACTCATTGAGGTAACAAATAGTAGTAACCCTATTATTTTTAAAACCTAAATTATTTGGCGATATATTAAAAAAGAAATGATTGAATTATTAGTGTTTGATTACTACTTTGCTTCCAAAATTACAAAGTGTATATGGTGTTTAAATAGAGTGCTAGAGTAATATAGTAGAATATGTTTTTTTATTTCAAATTTATTGTTCATATATTATTATTATGTTTGTATTGGCTTTCAATAACAAATGATTATTTACTAATACATAGTATATTTTTAAAAAAACTCGTTAGGGTCCAATCGATCACAAAACCGGTTTAATATAATGTTCTAGATTTTAACGAGCATTACTAGACCGACTCTAAAAAAGAAGAAGAAGATATTGACCGATTCGGACACTACCATTTCTTGCTCTCATCATATTCACTGCATCTGCGTCATGTCCAGAAAAAGAAACAGAGATGCCTGATTATCCTTTTTTTTTTTTGGTCTGCATGTCTAATCTCTGAAAATCTAAGCTCCGGAGGAATTTTTTATATGTCATCACTTTAATTAATATATAGGGATTTGCAACTCCCTCTCCTCTCTTGCAATAATTTTCGATTTTGGACCTCCTTATTGGGGATGAATGAGAACATTCCTGTCAACAGTTGCGCACTCTTTTTTTTTGAATGGTCCAACTCTACAACTTATAAACTAAATCTGACTAAAAAACGCAAAAGGAAAAAGACCATTCAACTTGTGTGTTTAATTTAATTCTTTTGTACGGGGAAGTCTCGAAGTTGAAATCTACCAGCCTATGTCATGAGTTTTTTTATTACGCATTTGTTAATCGGGTAATATGTACAGTGACATATACATCAATGAAAGAGCCAACAAAGTATAATCTTATAATAGATATTCATAATATTTTTGTAAAAATATGTTACGTACCATATTTGAATTTGCATAGATTTCTCTTCATATCACCTTAAATTTTACTCACTCGTCCATGTCCTTGAAAGTAAATTTAGTTTTAATTTAATTGTTGCAATTGAAAATAGTAGAGGATAAGATTTTTTATTATTATTATTTAAGAAATTGATGGTTAGCAGTCTAGTAATGTCAATTTCACTGTATGATGACAAATTTTCTATCTTCAATTCCATCTGCAAGTGAAAAATTCCACGTCTCCATCTGCCATCGCCCCTGTAGATAGTTAAAATCCATCATTCCCAATTTGCTTCAAAATGTATATATAAAAAATAAATAGTATATTAAATAAATAAAACATGTTCATAAAATTTATTAATAAAATTTCAAATATATTATATAAACAAACTCCATAAAATTTGTTTACATTACATATATAATTATTTTCTCATCAAATTTTTTTATAAACTTGAATACAAGATTATTTAAATTAAAATTTTATAGACTATAACGTTGTTATTCATATTTGAATTTATTCCACAATTTCAAATGTTCTCATTGTACACTTTCACAATAATGTGTCTCAAGGGTCAATCGGATGTCATGCAATAATTCTTTACTCAATCAATTTTTTATAAAATTTATTTTATCTTTTTGATTTCTAGATAAATATATTAAAGTGAAACTACATTTTGCACTAGCTTTCCTTTTATTCAAATTATGTAAATGTTTGATAAAAGTAAATAAATGCTCATCAATTAGTCGAACATTAACTTTAAGTAACCATCTAATGTCCTCGGACATTCCAAGTGTATGAATTGAATTATCGATTTTCTGCAAAAAGTAAAAAGAACAAGAAATATAAAAACTTCTTATTATTATAAAGAACTTCAACACAAAAAATGAAAGGCACTTTAAAAAAATGAAAGACACTGCAACACTTAGAATAAAATGTACTTTTACAAATATATTATTAGTAAGAACGTTAAAAACTATTGGTCCTTTTATGAGATTAAACTTGGAAATGATAAACACAATATTGAAGTTGCAATTGAATTGAGAAGAATGTTATTTAGTCAAAATATTAATATAAAATATAGAGAAGGTAATATTGGATTAGTTAGTGTCGTTGCTCAAATAACACGTAATGACAAGTTTAAAACAATAGATGTTATTCTAATTATTTTAAAACATTTATATGGCATAACAATGAGATATGAAATACAAGTTAATTTTATATATGAATGCATATGTATAATAATGCAAAAATATGATGCAGTTAATAATATTATCAAGAGTATTTAACATGTTAGCACAAATGTTAAGCATTGTTCCTTTATTAAACTTTAATTTGCATAACAAATCTATTTGTTTGTTTAATGTCAACAAATTTTTTATCGTTTATTGATATTTCTTGATAATACAGTTAAAAATAAATCTCTATCATCATTTTAAAAAAGATTTCTAATTTCAACAACCAAATGAGCTTTGAACATATGATTGCAGATATGTGCAATCTATCGAATTAGGCTATTTTTACCATCTTTATCATATTATTCTTTAAATGAACGATATATTTTTTTAATGTATTGTGCAATGATAAATATTATTTAATATAATATTTTTTATTTTAATGTGTAATGTTTTATATTTAAAAATATTTATTTGGTATGCTAAAATTAACAATATTTATGATTTATAATAATAATAATAATGTATAATATATATATATAAAATAACAATAAATTTATATATATGAATTTATATATATATATATATATAAATGTTAAATGAGTGAATACACATTTTATACAATATCTTCTTCACCTTCATTCACATCTTTATCCCTATAAAAATTAAAATTCATACACTATCTCATTCTCCATTTATATCGAATAATTTCCGTAATCATCAAATTTGGTACAACCCGGACAACTCCAACGGCCTCCGTGCCATCGGAGATCAATCTTCAAAAGCTGAGAAAGTCCCACACAATATTAATCACGTGAGAAGCAGACAACAAGAATTGGTTGTTTTTTTCATCGTAGAGGACGAGTAATATAAGTTCAAAGTTCATTTATCAGCCAATCAAGACTTGAGCCCATGATGTACGTACGCCCGGTTTCATCACTGTCATTTATGCACTCTTTCTAAGGGTTGTAGCCCCCATCAATTGTCGGCCAAATTACCGGATTATTCGCTTTTAATATATAATAATTAGTCGATTTAATGTACATGATTGTATATAAATTAGAAATTATGAATATAATAAAAAATTAAGTTAAATTATTTAGAAATTAAAGAATATTATAAGCAATATGCATCTAAGAAGATAATTAGGTGTAATATTTGTTTAAAAAACCAACAAATACTTATCAAATTTGTAAAATAAATTTATTTTAAGAATAATTTTTTCTCTAAAACAAATATAAAAACAAACGAACCTGAAATTATAGGTCGAATTGATGACTTAATTTTCTAACGCAAAATATTTGTCATAGTAGATAGATGAATGATAGTGAATTTATATATTTCCTTAATCATCTAAGTTTTTAGATGAATTTGGTATTCAATTTTCATAAACTATATGCCTTAAAAATTCATATTGTATATGTTACATATATTATATTTTAATTTTTTTAAAATAGAAATCTCCATGAAGATCAGGTCCCTGTAATTAAGAATATCCTTCTTCATCATAAGATTTATCATGATCGGAGCCCCACAACGACCATATATTGATCAAGATTAATGTAATGTAATGTTTCGTCAAGTCTCTATTAGTTATAATTAAAGAGGAATAGAAAGCTGTGGTTGTCTTCGTAATATGGTGTGAGAGATTTGGATGGCATACCAAGAAATGTAATTGGAGCATGCATATACATTACTTGTTCAATCTATCTATCAAAAGAAGTTAAATTGCATGTTCAATCACTAATTAGCATCAAGCGTTGAAGGAAAGCTAGTTTTAAATAGTATGTCAAACATAGTTAATAATTTCATTATATGCATGTCGGCCACCAAACAAATCAAATGATCAAGAACCGTCTTTGGTTAATAATCAGACCTAAAGTGTCAAACATTTTTGGCACATACTATACAATACTACAACTATCCAAAATACTACTTCTAAAATTGGTCGGCAGCGTAGCTTGATATTGAAAGGTACACATTAAGGAAGCCTCATGTGCATTTCCACTTCTAAGTTCTAACCATATACGTATACCATTACGTGAGCACATCACAGGTTAAGATGGTTAGAGTCATTTTTCTGACTTAATTAATGCGTTCTATTATTTTGCTATTTATGCAAGAAGTGAATGTTGAGGTACGCATTTAATTAAATGCGTTCAATTTTTCTTTTAAATTAATGTGGATTAAATTTGACAAAAAACTCTCATCCCATGCTTCCGGGTATAGATTGGTGCGGAGTTCATCATCTCGTTGGCCGTTGCCATGCCATTAAACTTTTTTATTAAAAAAAAATTATAGGAAGAAAAAGATTTCAAGGAGTGGAAAAATGGAAGGCCAAAAGGAAAATGTATTTTTAACCTTGTCCATGAACAAAGTACACACACTGTCAACTCCTTAAGAAATAATACAAGCAGTCAACGGCGAAGAGAATCCATGAACTGGAGTTTGAAGATGAAACGAAGCATATAATCTTTGGTGAGCGTGAGGAGAATGATTTGTTGCTTAAGAATGAGGCAAAGCCATGAATATGGGGTACAATATTGTTCTATTATATATTCCCAGGTGATTATTTTAGTTGTCCCCCCCCCCCCCTTTGTTTGGGGGGTGGCGGGGTTGTGGGCTGAAAGATTATTTTTTATGGTTTGCCTCTGAATTGTTCGTCCATAATTTCGAATCCATGATGTACAGCTCAGTCCCATGTTACTAATGTAGTAATATTTCGAACAAGGCAGAAACACAAGGAATTTCGATTTGATTGGAATGTTTTCCCTTCTTGTGCCTGTTGTTTACAATGAGAAGAGACATTCTAGTCATTCCTCGCCCCTTGTTCTTAAATATTGCTTCTTTTGTGTGGCTTTTACTAGATTGGCTAAAATCTAAGGTAATATTTTCTATATTCAAAATTAAATATTTGTATTTGATTTACTCTAAAAATTAATAATAAGTGTTGATCTTAAGTAAATTACTTAATTATTATTGTCATTAATTAGATGAGCGGTGAAATAAGAAATGTAAATCCTTAAAATTAAGAGATTATTAATAGAACTGAAACATTAAATGTATTAAGAAAATAGATATTTAATTTCGTAAATCATAAAATGAAAATGTGTCTTTATTCAACTTCATACGGATTGATTATATACTAGCTTTATGAATTATATATAAAAGGTTACACTGCATGTATTTATATATTATATAATTTTCTTAAATAAATATATAAATACCAAACTTATATAAAAGTTTTCTTACAAATTCATTTACAAGTAATTAAGCTTTAGTGGTCATATTCACTTTTTATAGAAGGAAAAGTTTCTTTGATTGATTTTACATATACATTAAATATCAAATAGTAAAAATATGCCATGCCTGATGCATGCATTTCGATTTTTCCCCTTTTTTTGTTAGGGGATCTTTAATGATTTTGTTGTAAAATATTACTACCTTTATCATAGTGGAATTAATTGAATGATTGAGAGACAAAAATGACTTGGATCCACACAAATGGTATAGCTTGACTTTGATTCGCTTTGCTCCTCCCGTGCGTTCATCATACCTAATTAATGTTGTTTTTTTTGACTTTAAACATACATTTAAGTCTAACTCATCGGAAAATTATTACTCCATTTTCATACATTGCATTCTCTATTTTTTTTTTATTGATGTAATGTCACGTAACTACATTAACTAGCTCTTTAATTTTTTTCTTACTAAGTTTTGATATAGGGATAATTTAATTAATCTTTTTCACCACTACTCAAAAACTTAATTATTTTTTAATCTTTATACAAAACTCAAACGAGATTATACTACTAATCTATAAATAATCCTTCATAATATATAATTGATGAGATGCTAAATGAACGAATCAAAGTTGATCAAGGACAAAACGATTCTTTTTCCTTTCTTAGATAGCCTGTTTTCGCGACAAAATACAAGGAATCTTCATCCTTCAATGTTGAAATACTTACGATGTTTGGTGGCCAACCACCTTTTCCAATCCTAGCTTTGATCAAAGTGTTCATTAGTGAACGTACACGTGAATCTTTTTGGTTGATTAGCTATAAGATGTTGGTAGTTTACTGCCTGATTTCCAACTTAATGGTCGGCCAAAAGTGGCAGCCTCGCCTTTATTACTGTTCCAAATATGGATTAATAATTTATTTTATATAAACTCAAAATAAGTGATTAGAGACTTATTAAATTTTATATAACATTACGGGTTAGAATTCTTGTTTGATACGTCATATTGAAATTTTTTTTTGAGACTTTACGAATTATCTTTAAGTATTATTTCGAATTAGCAATTATGAATATCAATAATAATAATAAATTGAATATTTAATTTATTTTATCAAACAAATTGATCAAATAGAATTAGATAAAGTAAAAACGGACAAATAAGTGAGTTAATAATAAATATTTCGAATTAGTAATTATGGATATCAATAATAATAATAATAATAATTTTTAATTAAAATAAAAATTAAATATTTAACTAGGAATAGGATGAATATTTATTTTATCCGACAAAATGATAAAATGGGATTACGTAAAGCGAAAACGGACAAATAAGTGAGTTAAAATACTATTGAACAACAATAAATGTTGCTTATCTTTTTACAGACCAATATAAATGTTGGCTATGGTCTGTACTAAACACTTCATGTTATGATAATGCTGTCGGTAATCAACAAAAGAGAAAAAACAACAGAGGTTATAAGATATTAATCAAACCTCTACTAAACTAGGGTAGTCTGCTGGGGAAACAAGCCTAGCAATCACTTTTGACTTTTGTTAACCCATTGTTGTCCTTTGATCAAGACACAATTCATACATCCATAGCCTTTACTCAATACCTTTTACTACTGCATTAACTAAGGATTTAAACCAAATGAGTTCTTATTATATTAGTTACATTCCAAAAATAAAAAATAAACAATCATACTTTATATAAATTGTGGGTACATGACGTATATATGACATAATGCATAGAAAAAAAAGAAAAAAAGAAAAAAAAAAAAGAGAGGTAGATGTTGGAATTATGATTGAGAATTAACTTATTGCTTGCTCGCCCACATACCTTCTTCAATGTCTAAACGACGTCAGAAAGCTTTGACCTTCCTTGAAACCTTGAACACATGTTGGGTGTGCTTGGAATTTAGTTTATAGCTGTCGGAAATATTATGATTTGATGATGAGTGTCCATGTCTTGTGCCCTGTGCTTTAAAAAAAAGAGAGGGTGAATTGTAGTATGGCAGGGAAATTAGATGAAAATTCGATTCTCACGTCCACCTAATTAAAAGCCATAATGTAGTCTTAGAGAGCTTATGCGTGAATTATACAGTGAAATGGAAAAGATACTGTATTAATTTAGTAGTAGTGAAAGAAATGTCTTGCACTGATAGGGAAGATTATTCTTCCTCTGTCTAGAAATTAAAATTTCAAAATTTCACTTTTAAAATGTTTAAAATTAAATATTTTAAAATAAATTCAAAATTCTATTAACAATATTTAAATTTAAAGGATTTATATTTTACTATTTCATATGACAATGATACTATCATTAAATATATAATTTTATAAAAGTCAAATAATATTTTTAATATTTATACGTATTAAATTAAATATAAATATTTAATTTTTGATACAAAAAATATTTTATTTATCATTTTTTATAAGATATTTTATGTAATTTCATATGTATCGATAAAGTATTTTACTTTTCAATCATATTCTTGTTTATTTTAATATTTATTAAAAAATAAATATTTATTATCTCTTTCTCTCTGTAAATAAAAAGAAAGAAAAAAAAATCATCAGAATATAGAATGGTACGTGACTTTATCACCAGTTCAATGCAAGAGGCGGCCTCAGCCTTTCAAGAAGTCTTGAGCATGAGCTTCAAACGAGTAGAAATCTTCATACCACGTGATTTTTAAATAACTTTAATGTTGTGTTCCTTTTTTTTTTTTTTTCTTCTATTGGATGGCATAAATATTAGATAAAACCATAATCGTCAGGCTTACTTTAATTTGAGGAGGAAAATAAAAATCACCCACAAAACAACCATATAACATACTCTTCCCTCCTATAAATCTTTCTAAAAATGGCATGAATTTAAACATTTTTTAGGGGATTATAAAAATGTATTTTTGTAACGAATAAAAAAGAGAGAGGTGCAAAAACGAAGGAAACAAGATTTAAGTCTTGAGGGTTATCTCCTTTTCATTTTAAATTAAGTTTACTTTCTCCATTTTGTTCGTGCCAAATAATTAATGCCTTTATAACTCATTCAAGATAATTAAAATAATGTTCCCATTCCTTTCTCCTTCCTCCTCCCCCTTTGTTTCTACAAACCAAACTAAGCAGTGCAATGATTAATGGTAGTACTAATAAATACTCATAAGTTATTTTATTTTATTTTTTAAAACAGTAGTATTAGTATTTTCATAGACGGGAGGGAGGTGCTCTTTGACTTAATTTGGACTGATGGCGTTCAAGGCTTCAAGCCCCCAACCGAGACGAGGGTAGCCAATTGGTATTATTTTCTCACAGTCACAATCTAATTAATTATTGATAAATATTTTTATAAAAAAATCTACATAGACAATTAATAAATTATAGACTTTTTAAAATACAAATATGTATTAATATTAAATTGTGATTCCTATTAAGGAAAATAATAAATTAATGGGCTACGAGTTTAACAGTTTGTCCCGGTTTCTTCTGTTATATTAATACAATAGTTCAACAGTCAAAGTAAATTAAATTCCAATAATGCTCCATCAAATTACTAACCAAATTGGAAAACATTTGACTGGCAAATGATTGGAGAAATTTGATAGAGGATACGTATAATTTTTTATGGCATCAATAATTGTCTTAATTGTCTCAACCCCGATAATATAAAATTCTAGTAGTACTATTTTTTTTTTTCTTTTAGGCAAAAAAAAATTTATTTAGACTTTCAAAGTATTGAAGTTTCCAAGTCAAGCAACTGCTGCGTTTGACTTGAACAAAGTGGAAAGTTGAAGGCTTCCAATTTTCATCGAGGGAATGCGATGTTGGGCATATTTTAGGAAAGGAATAAACCCTCTGTTTCAAACTCCCGCACCCCCTAAAAAATAAAAATAAATAAAATACTATCACTCACATATTATTATCAGTGATCCATTGGAGGCTAAATAGTATCCATTGGTGCATTTCCTCATTTATGAGTGTTTTGTCCGAAAGGGAAAAACCATCGCGAAAATTTTCTTCTATTTCATGAATAATTAATCCTAATTAATGTGTCTAGCAAGATTACAACTGTTCCATTGATTGATACATTTATTGTCAGATAAGAAAAATATGTCATCCGTCTCATTTTAATTATTTAATTTCTAATTTTATTACGTATTTTTATAATTACGCTCTTCTTATTAATAAATTTTTTTGATGAGTTGTTAATTATTTATTGAAAAATGAATTTTTATAGGATAATTAATATCTATACACTAGTTATTAAACGAGGACAATTTATGAAGTTTAGTTGCATAATTATTATTTACAATACTTGTATTAATCATTTTGCAAATTTAAGGTGAACAATTGAAATATAATGGACTGATTAACATTTTCATATCCCTTAGTGCATAAAAAAAAGAAAAAAAATTATGTTGGGGATGAATATTTCAATATTATTTTTATTTAAAGCTGAATATCCCGCTCTAGACTCAATAAAAAAATTAAAATGAGTTTTTCTTTTAAAAAAAAAACTGATTTCTCTACTCATTTTATATTTTATGACCAATTCGGTCTGTTCTTTGCAAGACATGAAATTATTAAATTTGAAAAGTTATTTATAAAATTTAAAATATAATTTTTAAATAGTATAAAATATATATACTTTCAAAAACATATTCTCATATTTTTCAAATATGGTGGGAGAATTTCATATCCCTTCCAAAAAAAAAAAAGGATATAAACTTTGAAAAATGAAAATTGTTATTATGAGTTACGAATTAAGTTTAGATGCACTTTGTACAATATTTAAAACAATAAAAACAATAAATTATACTATTGTGACAAATTTGGAACTATAAACCACAAATCAATGCAAATTTTCTGTCAAACGATATACGCTAATACTATTAGTATGGTAATAAGAGTTGTACTAATGGGATTAGTTTTCCAATGTGTATTACCCTTAGTAGGATACATTTTCTTGCCAAAAAAAAAAAAAAGAAACTACTAAAAATGAGTAGGATGCAATATGATAATTTGTGCAGCTGATTAGAACAATTCAAGCCACCGAATCAGAAATGGCAACGGATATTATTTACCAAAATAAAGAAAAAGTCGTAGCACGAGAATTTACTAAATGTAAAGAATCTTCACAGCGCACAGTGCATTATACTGATGATTTGTAGTCAAATTCTAACCAATCTGCTGTCCTTGAATGGCATGTGAACCTCTTAATATATATTTCATTGAGTTAATTACTCGGAGATCCTTCATATTCACCCAAATCATGGATCCAATCTATAACATTATCTCATTTAACCCGATGTAATATCTTTTTTTGATACACGCAATCAAATTACTAATCTTTCCATTGTAAAATTGTAAAATTTTTTTAAAGAAAAATAAAATAAATCAATTATAACAATCAAATCCCAATACTATTCTGAGTACAAAACATATGATAAGCCTATATTAGCTAAGCATTAGATTGAAATTCACTACTAAATAATACTATCATATGATTTTATCACCGTCACATTCATAGTAAAACTAAATTAATAATTTATTATTTTCATATTAAGTCAAAATCAATATTTAATTGCTATCCATAAAATATTTTGGGAGAGACAGAGACACTGGTGAGACAAGAAAGAAAGGCAAAGTAGGTAGGCACACAACACAATTTACTTAGCAAGGATTCCAATATAAATGGTATGGTAGGACATAACACTATATGATAATACATACACAATACATACAAACCCACAAACAGACCTCACAGCCTACTAGTACTTACTACAACTAGTCTCGAAATCTCGTTTCTCGGGCCATCCATTCGTCACGAATATCAAGGGATTTCCTAAATTTTTTTCCTTAATTAATTTTACGTGTCAAAGTAAATTTCAATTTTCCCCTGTTTTCACCTCTCTTCTTTCCTCTCAAAATTTCTCTGTTTCCATTTCCATTTTTGTTTCTCTTTCCCTCTCCTCTAGAGGGAGATGGGAGTATAATAATGAGTGGGCTGCCATGGCTGTTTCGAATTTCCCACTTCATCAATCCGTTGTTAATCCCCCCATGATGCTCGACTTCTCATCAGTCCCGTTTTCATAAACCGAACCCATGTGAGCAAGCAAATCCTTTTCCTTTTCTTTCCTTTTATTTTTATTTTTAACTGCCTTGAATTTCTCATCTTCCCATTCTCCATCCCTTTTCTTTTTTATGTTGCTTTGATGTTTTGATGTCGTTCTTGGACATGTACTTGAATCGTTTATACAAAATATTATTTTCAGTATAGATGTAGTGGTGCCTTAAAATGTAATCAATTCTGGTTCTAACGTCCTCACAGTCGTCATCCTGAAAATGGGTTCTCAATTTTCTTTACTAACTACTCCTCGGTAATGTTAATTTTTTCTAGTTAGAAATTAGGGTTCATATTTTTATGCAAATGAGTTCTCTCTTTGTGGTTAAAATAAAATAAAATAAAAAGTGACTTTGTTTCTGTTTTTGGGAAGTCTTGGTATGGGTAAGACTAGGTTCAATGGCTGTGGATTGGGATCCATGTTGGATCTAATATTTGTTTAATTAAATTTTGGTAATGGAATTGCGTTGGTTGTTGCTGGAGGAAGTTGGATAACTATGGAGTATTCTTCTGTTTTACTGATCTTGGTAGTTGTGCATTTGTCTGCTGTATTAATGCTATATTTTATTCATGTGTTGGCTCTTTTATAGGTTTTATATTTAAGAGGCATTTAGCACATTGCCTAGGGCTTAAAAAGTTGTCTTGAGGCGGGGTTTCATGGGTTGAACACAAGGAATCATGGATAGCTTCAGTGACGACGGGAACGAATATCGTTTCTTTGATGCCCGGGAGAGCATTGCATCAGTTTCAGATTTGGTTCCTGGTGTCCCCCAGTGTCATCATTCCGAAACTGGGGTTGAGAATTGGGAGTCCAATAGTGTCCACTATGATGTGTGGATCAGAAGTCCCAGAAGTGTCAGAGAACGGCGAAGCAAATTCCTCCGGTGGATGGGTCTAAGCTCAGACAGTGTACCTCAAGATGTTTCTGTGGAGTTAGATGGTGATAAGGATGCATTCGGAGGACAGATTAACAGAGTATCAGAGAATGGTGGGGCTGCTTTGAGAAACTCAATTTTTGAGGATGAATTCTCTTCAAGCCGATCAACCATTTCCTGTTGGTCAACAAATGTTTCCAGTTCTGCAAGGGAGTTGGGATCAAACGAAAACTTTATATGTAGATGTTGCAATTCAGATGGTGCTAGAGAATTAAACAATAACGATGTGCTGGAGGATTGTAATTTGACTGAACATAACGTGTTGGGTGTCAGTTTTTCACAGAGAGATGAACAATTCAAGGAATCACCTGCTGTATCTCCTTTGGCTCAGCAATTTGTGCAGAGAGAAATCCAGGTTGATAGGCATAATGCGAAAATGGTGGAGAAATTGAAAAATCGATGGCTGCGGAGGATCCGCGCAATGTCTTGCATCTCGAGTCAGCATGGGAGAACTGACAATATTGGAAATAATGGTTCCAACCCAGTTAGAGTTCAAAGAGTTAAAGTTCGTCAAAACAGGAAGCCGTTGAAGGAGCTCTCTGCTCTTTTCAAGGGGCAAGATATCCTGGCCCATGAGGGAGCAATCTTGACCATGAAATTCAGCCTTGATGGGCAGTACTTAGCCAGTGCAGGAGAAGATAAAATTGTTCGGATTTGGAAAGTGGTGGAAGATGAGAGGGCTAATGACACTGATATTCCAGATATAGATCCTTCATGCTTGTACTTCACAGTTAACAACCTCTCTGAATTGGCGCCTCTTATGGCCGATAAAGAGAAAATTGGTAAAGCAAGGAGTCTTCAGAAAACTGCAGACTCCGCTTGTATCATATTTCCACCAAAGGTTTTCCGAATCTTGGAGGAACCATTGCATGTTTTCCGAGGACACACTGCAGAAATAGTGGATCTCTCATGGTCAAAGAATAATGTAAGTTCTTTATAACCCAAATGAGTTATTAATTTCCTGTTATTAGGTAGAATTCCTATGAGTAATCAGACTCTTCATTCCCTGACTTCATGCAGTGTTTGCTTTCTTCATCCATTGATAAAACAGTGTGCTTGTGGCAAGTAGGAAGCGATCAGTGCCTCAAAGTTTTTCCACACAGTAATTATGGTACGCATCTGCCCTATGTCCTATGTTTAGTATTTTTTATAATTAATTGCATGTGGAGAAAAGTTTGATTTATTCTCATTATGATCACGAAGTTACACTAATAATTACTAATTTGTTGTTTTGTGCCTATTTGTTGATGCAGTTACGTGCACTCAATTCAATCCCATGAATGATGATTACTTCATAAGTGGTTCCATAGATGGAAAAGTTCGTATTTGGGAAGTCAGTGGTCGGCGAGTAATTGATTGGATTGATGTAAGAGACATGGTAACTGCTGTTTCTTACCACCCCGATGGGAAGGTATGTGATGCTGCATTCTTTCTTTTCTTAGAGGAGAATTTTGTTTCAGAAAGTTATAGATGAGCAAACAAACCTTTTTTGTTATGTAGGGTGGCATCATTGGCTCTATGACAGGCGCTTGTCGCTTTTTCAGTGTAGCAGGTCTATCTCTCTCTCAATTTAGTTGATAGATTGCTTCTATACTTTTATTCTCTTATTGAATCCTGATTGATGATGTTCCAACCAAGTTTCTAATTTCTTATGAACGAGGGGTGTAAAAGCGGTTGGGCAAATGCCGTTTATCTTAGTTTGTGATATGTTCAAGATTAATTTACATGCTCTATGATGAAATCTTGCTGGAGTTTCTGAACTGGTTTTTCTGTTTGTTTTGGAATAGCCTCTGATGTATTTCGTACAAATAAAAAGATACAATTCCAGGCCTTCATAGCTTTCCTGATTGCATTAAGGATGTTTTGGTGTTCGTACTATTGTCATTATGGAAGAAAAGAAATATAGGATCAATAAATTGATCCACTTTTTTTTTTTGTTTTGTTTTGGACAGATAATCAGCTGCAGCTGGAAGAGCAGATATGCTTGACCTCAAAAAGGAAGTCTCTCTGCAAAAGGATAACTGGCTTCCAGGTTATGATCAATCTCCTAATTATTATGCTTGCTGATTTTGTTGTTATATACACTGGGATTTTCTCTGATTCATTGTGATCGGAATACAGTTCTTTCCAAGGGACACAAGCAAAGTAATGGTTACTTCTGCTGACTCTCAAGTGAGGATCATGAGTGGGATGAATGTGATTAGGAAATACAGAGGTATGCCCTCTGATCTGATCTATGCTAGAAATTACAGTGCTGGAATCTGTCTAAAATTGCATGTTCCTCTGAAGCCTTTTACTTTGACAGTTTTCTTTTTATGCTTTCTGTATCCTAACTGACTGTGGATAGTAGAAATCCCAATACCAATGCTGACGTTTGTTTCTTAATCTAATCTTTTATCATTATTTTTTTCTGATTTCAAGTGGATTTTTCTCGCTTCTCTTTTTCTTTAGGCCCGCGAAGTTCTGGAAACCACATCTCTGCTTTTTTCACGCCAGATGGGAAGCATATTATCTCTACCTCTGAAGATTCTAACGTGTATATGTGGAACTGCTCCATGCCAGACGACTCATCTCCTTGTGAACCAAAAACTATAAGATCATTTGAGTGCTTCACAGGTGATGCGTCCATCGCAATACCTTGGTTTGGCATGAATATTGGTAATCCAGATGATGGACGACAGCCATGTGGACTTGATCAGAATCCAACCGATAGGTTGCCTTTCTCTTCTGCTTGCTTTTCTTTGGGTCAAGACTTATTCTTAGAGTCCCTGCCACGGGGATCAGCTACTTGGCCTGAGGAAAAGCTTCCTAAATCACATTCCCAAAGTCATTCTTTGACTATGTGTAAATCTCAATACAAGTTTCTTAAATCATCTTTCCAGAGCTCATCCAGTTCTCATGCGTGGGGCATGGTTATTGTAACTGCTGGATGGGATGGTCGGATTAGGTCATTCCACAATTATGGGTTGCCAATTCCTCACTGACAAAAAGGTTATTATCCGATTCTGACTGTTCTGAGCACCCAAAATTGACACTAGCATCCAGTTATCAGATATTTGGGCTGAGAACTTTTGGACTAGTGCCTTCAGGCCTTAAAGGTCTATTTATTGGTACCTGATGAGAGCTACTTGGATACATTGTCGTTAAAAGATGCTAAAAACACAGGTTTTCCATATTGGCCTGTTGAGATACACTTGGGATTCTTTGATTTGCTATCTTGGAAAGTTTTATATGTTCTGGGTCATGAAGAAATAGAGACCCGTGAGAAGAGATGTCAATTTGCATATCCTATTGATTGAGGTGCTGATGGGACCTTCAGTAAGCTCTTCCATTTGTTCTGTTGAATAGGGGCTTGCCTTATCGGAGCTGGTGGTTGAAAATTCTCTGGATAAAAGGGAGTGGGCTTCTTCATCTTTTATGACCTGTTGGCTGGTCTGAATAATTGAGTCGCTTGTCTGCCATTTCATCCATTTGAAGGGTGGGGTTTGAGCAGGTGGGATAATGAGAAATGGAGGTCAGGCGTGGGCCATCTTCATCCATTTGAAAGGTGGGGTTTGGCTTTAATTTTCAGTCTGATGGGGATTCATTTGGCAAATCGATCTGCTGCTGCCGGGCATCCGAATTTTGGAGGCAGGGTATGGCGGTAGCATATTTTGTTTCACTAACACGAGGGCACTTTGTCCACTAACATATTTGTAAACTTAATCAGCATTGTTAGTTCTGTACAGTAGATTATTCTTTTATCTAAATACTGA
This sequence comes from Apocynum venetum, assembly GCA_019593545.1. Classification (NCBI taxonomy): domain Eukaryota; kingdom Viridiplantae; phylum Streptophyta; class Magnoliopsida; order Gentianales; family Apocynaceae; genus Apocynum; species Apocynum venetum. The sequence goes on along the minus strand of SRSM01000331.1, from coordinate 5,091,169 downwards.
AAGAGCCAGGGTCAATGCAGTTGACTTGGTCTTTTGGAAAGTTGAATTTGCTTTTTGCACCACCTGTTTTTTAATCAATGTTATAGGTGGAAAGTCATTATGCCTCCTACGGGTTTAATGTGCTTTAAGTACCGAAGCTTCTCACTAAGCTTTCAAGAATCAAAATCTAAATACTTCCTGCACTTTGATGAGATAACTCAATTTTCTTTATATTAATGTGATGGATGGTCAAAATTGTGATATAAATTTTTTAAATTAAAAATATTAATAATAAAATTTCAAATAAAAAATATTTTTATTTTTAAAAATAAACCGTCAATTTAAAAAGAAAAAAAATATAAATATTTACCTTTTAACTCCGCACTATATTGACTCGTAGGTGCTAGGTTTGGAGAAATGAATGTTCGGTCCCGAATGAAAATTGTAAAAGTTTTCGCGAAGCAACATGTTTTCCTTATTCTGAAACAAACAATATCCGACATATTGTGTAAGGTGTGCTATATATACTAAAACCAAACTTGGTTGAAATTCATTTAGGCACAAAAGCAAATGGGTGACGTTCTCCAAATTTTGATTTGATTATGTGAAAAAAAGTATCTTTTCCCTGCAAATTTGGGTCCTCTTTAGCATTATATTGGATCTATGCTGTGAGTATATTACTTATTTTCCTTTTCTGATAAATGCGAGTATATTACTCTCTTCCCTTCAAACAACACCAAAAGGTATTTTTTAATCATCAGTAATCACTGAAGATAATCTTTTTTAAATCTTTAACTATAAGAAAATTATTAAATTAAATTCCTGTTAGTATGAGATGAATCTATTAAAGGGAAAATCATTTATCAAGTTTCAGTTTCAAAACAAAACATTCTTTTTTCTTGCATATCCCAGTACACAGTCTGAAGCTCGTCCATGAAGCATCTTGCAATCTTACTTATCGGATGGCTTAAGCCCATGTTTCTTCCTTGGGCCTCCATTATGTTCACGCTTAGATATACCGGTCGGAGGAGTTCCCTCCAAACCAATCTCAAGGGAACGTTAGAAAAGTTCAGCAAAAGGTGAAGAAAACTTCCGTGCATATATAAGCATGAAACTCTTCGTTTTTTTCCCGCATTTTAATTCTTCTGTCTAAATTTATCATTCTAATTTATTACAAAGAATGATAATTTTTTACCATAATGAAAAACATCGTTGAGAATAATTTGATTGATTTTTTTTTTTTGTGACAATTTGAAAGCATTTGCGTTTCCCAGATGCGCCAACACTCATGGTGACTCAAAATAACCTTTTACTGACAGCAATTGAAAAGTCCAGTCAAATGCTTAAGCAATGTGTTTTCATTACATGAGGGAAAAAAAGCCACCAGTTATCTGAAAATGAAGCTTTCCAAGCCAATGGAAAGGTGCTACCACGCTGGAGCGAGGTTAATTCATTCCAAAGCATCATAGAAAAGGAAATTATGTGTAATCTTGAGTGAAACATGGTAAGGAGGCACCAATGATTTTGGTAGGATCCCAAACAATAATCATCTACAGGAGCAAGGATTTGCAGACTGCAAAATGCACACAGAAATTTCACTTGCAGAGCATCATCATCGATTCATCAATAACGTACAAGTTTTTAATACTATCACAAATTGTTAGCCTAGCAAGATGATAACAATACACTAAAAGTCTAAAACATCTGTGTTGTTTCCAGACCCCAAAGTCTAAAGCGTCTTTCAATCACCTCAGAAATCAAAATCTTCAAAAACCAGACTACATAAAAAATATCAAAAACAGTGTTATCTCAAATGCCTAATAATATATAGCTTAGAGCATGCCAAAATGTCAAGACATCCAATTGACAAACTATAAGTGTCACACCCAAGAAAGGTTTATACACGTCACTCGAAAATATCAATAAAATGACTAAGCATGACAAATATATGTTCTCTGTGTAGCTTTACTTACAAACTCATTCAGAGACCCCAGTATCAAGACAAATATTATCCAAAGAAAGCTGAAAGTAACAAGGACGGAATGGGCACTAGAGAATAAAAGAAACATGAAATGAGTATACACAAAGACAGCTATCTAAAGAACACAATACAACAAAGTAATAGAAACTGATTATAAGTTCAACAAACAAATTTGCAGTTCCAGCTAATGCACAAAATCTAGTCCATACACTATATTTTTAACTGGAAGAGACAAGTAGCAGAAAAACCTGATGAATCATTTTCAAATGCAAGATCACTAAGCCATGTAAGTTGTTCAACAAGCATTCAACAAATAGCAACTATGCATACAACAAAATTCAGCAAACTTCCTCTCTAGAATTGCCTCTAAATTTCTCCTACAATCCAGGCTCCTTCAGCACCAGGAAGACCATGGATCTCAAATTATTCAATCAGTCATAATTTTTGCACCTCTCAACTTTAAGCTGATCTCCTGTCCTACCACCAATTACATTCAAGAAGGCTCAACATCAGTTTCTCCTTAGCTACAAGACCTATATGCTCTACCTCTGCAACATGACATCCCATCTATGGGCGGCCAAATTTGTGCCTTTCTCCAAAATGCTGTTACACCATCAGAACATGGCAGAATACTCAAATGTACACAGTGACTGTTCAGTCTACATGGGTGTTAAAGGGTCCTCAGGGGATAGTTTTCCTTTCACCTAAAAGAAACTCCAGAAGAAGAGAATCCAAATGGAGGAAAAAAAGGAAGATAAACATAAAAAATCGTCTTTATTTATTCATTCTCTAAAACCATTTTGATCAAATCTGATTGCTAAATAGAAGGAGAGCGTCAAAATTAGAATCACTTAATCGAATTTAGAACTTCTAACAGCAAAGGAAGGAAAAATGTTCATTCATTCCACACATCCTGTTCAATTTTAAATTTGCTAATAGTAAGACATGGTGAAGTACCGTAATCCAAAAAAAAGAAGAAAAAAAGTCTGCAGTCCTCGCAACAAGAAAACAAATTAGACATGATCAATTGGCCATTTATCCAATCATTCAACATTCAATTTCATAACCTACTTACTGCAGACCATTCCAAGTCACATCCAAAGTACAAATTCCAAAATTTCAACAAAAAAGGTACAATATTCAAGTTCTGGAAAAAGAAAAACAAAAGTATAAAGAAAAGAAAAGAAAAAAAAAGGTTTTGTCCTCCAATAACATACCCATGACAATGGATAACGCAGAAATACGTATAAGCCATATTGAAACATTTATCATTTTTTTTAAAAAAAAAAGATCAATTGCACAATTGATCATGAGGATCAAACCGGGAGGTTGTCGACAGAGGTAGAGTGAGCATTATTGTTTGGATTTACGGTGGAGGAAGAGACGGATGAGCAAGTCTGGAGGTTGGTGAGCATAAGAGGGCGATCCTTAGCCTCTTCTTCATCCTCCTCATCGGTGTCGTAGGTAGTAAGATTGACACAGGAGCAGCGCTCTAGAGATGCGAAGAATGCAGATGCGACGCTTGTTCCAAACCACCTCGCCAGGCCATCCAGCATTCCTGAATTCTCCATTTTCACCAGGGAGATTGCCAAATCTTGAAGCCCTAGAGAGAGAAAGAGGGGGATAAATATTAAATACTTTGTATATTTCTTCAAAAGAAGTCGAATTTGTGAATGGATTGAGGGAGAAAGAAGGACCCGACCGCCTTTACCCCAGCCCAATGTCCCTAAAACAAATTAGTTGACCGTAATTTCTTTTTGGTTTTTTGTCTCTTTTATCGCAGTTTTTTTTTTTTTTTAAAGCCTTTTATCGCAGGTTCTGGACAATCCGATTTTTGGCATAGTGATCAAATGTCTTTTATTATTATTATTATTATTATTTAATTTATAAATTCGTGGAAAGAGCATTACAACTAGGAAACAGAAGCTGCGGAGCACAACAACATAGATGAAGATGAGGCGTAGTGATCAAATGTCAAGATTGAACCCCATTGTTATTTTCTTTTTCTCTAATTAGGCCTTTTTTCTTAAGGGCAACTTGGTCTATCCTTTTATATTTATATTTATATTATCTTCTTCCCCCCTTAAAAGTTAAAACAATTGCAACTTTGACATTCAAAATAGAAAATAATTCTTTGTTACTACCTACTCAGAAATTATATATTCACATTTATATTGTGTATTTTTTTAATTGAATGTTATTTTTTAAATAAATATATTTATTATATAAATTATTATTAACAACTTCTTTGATTTAAATAATTTATATTTTACTAATTCTTTACCTCACCGTTTATGGATATTTAAGTAACTTTCTTAATATTAAAGTCTTATTTTATTTTTTAGACAGTTAAAAATAAAAATTTAATTTTGGATGCATGAAATACAATTTTATATTACATCTATCCAAAATCATATGTATTTTTTTTAAAAAATATAAAATTAAATATTATTCAATCATTTTCATATTAAGTGTCGTTTTAGAATTTTAATTTTGTTTCATATTAAGTATCTTTCTACCATAATTTATTATTATATTTTATTCCTATTTAAGTAGATAGAGAATGAAAGTATTGAAGATAGATAATGTAATATTAATTTAAAATATTTATTAATAATATATTTGAAATTTAATATTAAATTATATTTTTTTTCAACATTCTTAATAAGTATGCAAATGTGTAAAATAAAGCTTAATATGAAACATAATGATTACCTTTTTCCCCTAAAAAAAATTACTTTTAAAATAAATATATTTCATTTAAAAATTCTATAGTAACCCCTTAATCTTGCGAATTTAGCTGCATTAATTAATAAAAAGAATTCTGACTAATTTACTTATACTTAAAAGTTATATTTTAATTCTTATAATGAGTTAAAAATTAACATTCAATTCAACTTAAGAGAATAACTATTAATAATCTATAATTATACTGTTGAATTTAAAAGAATAACAATAAATTTTTAAATAATAAATATATTTATTTTGATAGAGTAAACGTTCAACTTTTAACCTAAAAAAATAAAATATAAACGTAGCTATGGAGATAGGAGTAACTAATTGGTAAAAGAAAATAAAATCTTCAAAAATTCGTTAAAAAATGTTGGAGGTAATTGCCACGTCAAGAGCAAGTGTACGGATGTTCTGGAAAATGGGAATCTAGATGGATAAGTCGCATACTTGCAAGGAAGGCAGATAGAACAAAGCAAATGGCGACCCTCTCGATTCATATCTCCCAGAATGTCTTCTCTGCTGGTCATTCCTCCACCGACCGCCGTCGTTCTCTGCATTACTCGGCACTTCAAGTCAAGTGTTCTGGTAAGAGTTCCTCAAACGTGTGATCTTATTTACTCAAAATTCTATAATTTGTTGTATTGATATGGACAATTTAACTGGGCTTCATTTTATTTGGGTAGTTTCAAGGAATAATCCCCAAGGTAAAGAAAATGCATCTCAATTCAAGGAACTTAGAAATGTAGCTTGTGGTATCCTTGCTGTTTGGGCCGTTGCTACTGCCTCACCCGTCACTGCTGCTAATCAGGTGAAGAATGAAAATCCCTTCTTTGTTTCTTTTTCGTTTCTTGGTGTAATCAAGAATTTTTTTCTAAGTTTGAGGTATTGTTTTGTTGCTCAATGGTTAAAATTTAAAAAGTTCCATGTAAAATTTGCTGTTTCACATGAGGGTGTTTGAATGGAAAATTTGATTAGTACATGCGGATCTTGGCATGGATTTTTGGGGATATGCAGAGGTTGCCGCCTTTGTCAACAGATCCCAACAGGTGTGAGCGTGCATTTGTTGGGAACACGATAGGCCAAGCAAATGGTGTTTATGATAAACCACTGGATCTCCGATTTTGTGATTACACAAATGAGAAATCAAACCTCAAAGGGAAGTCTCTTGCTGCAGCACTTGTGTCCGATGCTAAGTTTGATGGTGCTGACATGTCTGAAGTTGTTATGTCTAAGGCCTATGCCGTTGGAGCAAGTTTCAAGGGTATATTTTTCTTGCTTGAATTTAAGTGATTATTTAAAATTATGAAATCTTAATATGTCTAAAAACAGAAATTTGTGTCTGCCATGTCATTGGTATCCATAGTAAACAAGCAGGTAGACAGTTATCATGGCTGATTTTGGGAAAGTTTCCTTGTGCATTCTCGGACCTTGTAACAACCATCTCCTTGTGCAACCTCAGGAATATAATCACTATTTTGAATTACAAAATTCTGATGACTGTTCCCAAATTTTAATAGTAAATTTACTTGTGCAGTTGTGCTAGATGGAAATGTTTTAAGAAGGTTAATCCTCTTAGACTTGCAAATGCTGATAAACATCCACTGTTTCGCATTTTTGGTGCACAATTAAAAAATTTCCCACAATGGTTCAGTTATTGTAAATGGTCATAGCAAGAAGTAATAGAGGAAATCCCTGTAGTCCAGGACTCCACGTGCAATCCCATTTCTGATTTCTTCCTTGGTATCCATATGATAGACACTCTTGAAAGAGATTTCTGTTTCAAGGGTTCAGATGTGCTCTTAGTATGTAATATGAGATTGTTATTGGTAAACGCTTGCAAATATTCCTTGTTACAATCAATCTATTGTAAGGAGATTGGCAATAACCTCTCAATATGGTAAAGCAATTCATAAATGCAAGAAATTCCTGAAGGAGCATCAGCAGAATGGTTACTTGGCAGAGGTGCATACCCAAAGCCATTACATCCTTATCTGAGGTTGACATGCTGATTTGTGCTATTCTCCAGGTGCAGACTTCTCAAATGCTGTTCTTGACCGGGTTAATTTCGGGAAAGCTGATCTCCGGGGAGCTTTATTTAAGAATACTGTATTATCTGGATCCACCTTTGATGAGGCTCAGCTCCAAAATGCAGTCTTTGATGACACCATCATAGGTTACATTGACCTTCAAAAGCTTTGCACAAACACTACTATAGATGAAGAATGGAGAGCTACTTTGGGATGCCGATGATTTGCGTGTTGTCTTCTATTTCATCTTCTTCTAGTACTTATTGTAAACTGCAATTTTAGCTTCATCTAATTTAATATCACTTGACAAAGAAAGGGAAATTCATACATAAGAACTAATGATGGACTCTTTTTTTGTATAAAATGCGATAATAGAGTTCTAAGGTTGTTTGATTATTAGTGTGCTTCAATTTTACTGCAAGTTTGAATTTTTGGTATTGAGAAGTCATCAGCAAAGAATGATGTGTATATTTATGTAACACTCCCACTAAGAACCCTTTTTATCTCATAATAAAGAGCTGCACAAATTGACCAAAGCGCATCTGGTGTAGTGGTATCATAGTACCCTCCCACGGTACTGACCGGGGTTCGATTCCCCGGATGCGCATCTCTTATTTTAATTGTTATAATTTTTACATTTGATAAAAATAATAAAATTCGTGAATTTCGGAACCAGCAATATAATATTATGATTTTGCCTTTATAAGGAGGTAAAGTAAAATTGGTGCAGTTTTATTGTGCAATCTAGCCAGGCAAAAACAGCGATCCACCAGAAGAAAGTGCTCCTTTACTTAAGGCTTGAGATCCAAGAAGGATATAGATTCCAAGGGGCTAAATAGTCTGGAAAGCAGGCCTGTCAATATTCTTTATCTCACATAACACTCCTACACTTTGCAGTAAGAAACTCCCTACTACAAAGAAACGCATCTCAATATTCCTGAAGCAATCTTCTTCAACTGTGGCTTACCTTACCTTTTGCTTTGTGCAAACCACCTTCACCTGCTAACCAAAGTCATGGAGAAAAATGTTGATATTGCTCTTGTTCATCTAACTAGCAAAATCTTCCTGCTTCTTGCATCAATTTACATCCAAGGTACGAGATCTTTCATGAACAAATTGGATATAAAATGAAAAGTTTACCAGATCAATTCCGCGAGTTCTTACATTCTTGTGATTGCAGGAGTTGAAGGAACAATTGGCATCAACTACGGGACGGTGGCGGACAACCTTCCTCCACCAGCACAAGTAGCTCATTTCCTCCTGCAGTCCACCATTATCAACCGTGTGAGGCTTTTTGATGACAACCCTGAAATACTAAAAGCATTTGCACGCACTGGTATTGCCATCAGTGTGACTGTCCCCAACAATCAAATACCACACCTTACAAAGCTGAGTTTTGCTCAACAATGGGTCAAAACCAGTATTGTACCTCACGTCCCTGCCACCAATATTGTCCGGATACTAGTTGGCAATGAAGTAATAGCCACTGCCAACAAATTGTTGATAACAAGTCTTGTCCCTGCAATGCAGACTCTCCATACAGCTCTTGTTGGAGAATCTTTAGACCGTCGAATCAAAATTTCTACCCCGCATTCCCTAGGCATTCTATCAAATTCAAGCCCACCATCCACTGGAAAATTTCGGCAAGGCTATGATACCCATGTTCTAAAGCCTTTGCTCAGTTTCCTAAGAGCCACGGATTCACCTTTCTTGGTCAACCCATATCCATTTTTTGGTAGCTCTGCCGATACTCTAAATTATGCACTGTTTAGGCCTAATTCAGGAGTGTTAGATGAAAACACAAAACTCACATACACTAACATGTTAGATGGACAATTAGATGCCGTCTTCTCGGCTCTGAATCAACTAGACTTTTCAGACCTTGACATTGTCATAGCCGAAACCGGTTGGCCATCGAAAGGAGATGCAGGGCAAGTTGGGGTTGATGTAGAAAGTGCAGCTGAATACAACAAAAAACTCATGGAACATGTAAATTCAGGGGTTGGGACACCCCTCATGCCAAACAGAACATTTGAGGCATACATTTTTGCTCTCTTCAATGAGGATTTAAAGCCAGGGCCTACTTGCGAAAGAAACTTTGGGCTCTTCCAACCAGATATGACTCCTGTCTACAACATAGGGATCCTACGGCCCACGGTAGCTGCTGCTGCCGATTATCACCATAATACATTTTTGTTGGTAATTGTATGCATTTGCTTGATTGGTTTGTGAAATTGGCTCTGGCAGGCAAAGGCAAACTACCCCTCAAATCCAACTCCAGACATCGGCCCTGCAAATCCAAGCCCAGCACCAAAGGGGAAACGATGGTGTCTTCCCAAGCCTGGAACTGAAGAAGATGCATTGCAAAAGAATCTTGATTATGTATGTGGATTGGGATTTGACTGCAGCCCAATCCAAGAAGCCGGAGCGTGCTATCTTCCTAATACAGTTCGAGCCCATGCTGCCTATGCCATGAATGCGTATTACCAAGCTACTGGAAGAAATGATTTTGATTGCGACTTTAAAGAAACTGGAGCTGTCACCAGCAATGATCCAAGTGGGTTTGGTTTTATGACAAATCTGTTTGTTTTAAAACTCTTTTCCTACTTGATAATTGATGAACTGCAACTAATTTTATGTTTACTTGTTGAAAATTTCAGGCTATGGAAGGTGCAAATACTAAAATGGAGAAAGATGTTGAAAGCTAATCTGCATTACAAAATTTTGCTGCCTTCACCTCCGAAAAATCCTTCCATTCTGAGATGATTATTAGGCGTCTATAGAAGGCCCTGGCTTCGTCAAAGATCGCAATATTTGCATAGCAGCCTTAACCATTTGGTGTCTTTGACTTGTCAGTGATTTTATGTAATGGGTATTCTTGTATTTAGATCGATTATCCAATAATTTAACATGAAATTACTCTATCACATGGGAAATTTATCATTTATACAGGAGTTGGTTTAGGATTTTATGTTCTTTTCCAAATTCTAGTTTCAAACAGGGCCGATCTGATTCACCGGTCTATGTCGTTACCCGCCTGCAATTGATAATTTAACGAGTTTAATGGTGATTCTCAAATCTCAATGAACCAACATTATATAGGCAAATAGAACCCCGGGAAGCCATAATATACATTGCGTAGAAGTTCTTGCAGCCATACGCAACACGAAGCTCCCAGCCCGAGGTTTTTTTTTTTGTGGGAAGTCTTCCGCAAATATTGTTGCCTGTTGGCAGATTAAGGTTAAAAAAGTTTGTCTCTAATTATTATATTATATGAACATTCATTTTTGAATGAAAAAAATATTAAATTACCTATTTAGGTAATATAATCAATAGTGACAAAGAAAAAGATTAATGCACAATAAGATCTCCGGCAAACAAATGTTTTTTTAATTGTTGATCCATTTCTTCTATGAAAGAAAGACAAAGAAATCTTCAAGGCAGGCTACGCAAGTGCTAACGTTAATCCTGATGAACAATAACACTTATATTTTACTCATATGTCTTCTGTCAACAAAACTTAATTCACATTCAAATTCACTATTGGTGAAGAGGTTGAATGAGCAAAATTTGGTAAACGAGGCAAAAAAGGCAATAATAACAACCTCAAACTTGAAGGAGTTCATTGCAATTTAACATGAATGAATTAAGTTGTAAAATTGTCAATAGAGACACAAATTTTTATATGATTTTTAATTTAGTCGCATCCATTAAACAAGTAATATTTACTAGAAAAAAAAAATGACAAAAACATTTTATTAGGAAAATTCTAACACTAATTACTATTTTATTATTTTATTTCATTTTAAAAAATAATAATAAGACATAAAAGCCAAGTGTAGGCCATATTTGACGATAATTCCAAGTTCAAAAAACTAAATTAAAATTCAACTTCAATTTAATGTTTGCATTTAAAATTGAACAACCCACCTTTTCTTCATTTTTGAAAATTTATTTGTCTATAGTTTGCTTTTTTTTTGAAACTCAATAATAAAATCAAAAGGGTGAGAGAGAGAATAACTTTATGTTATTAAATTTGAATTTGTTGTACTATGTTATAAATGCAATTATCAATTATTTATAATATTTTTTAACAACTACAATCAAATATATAATTAATTACTGAATTTGTAATAGTAGACTATCAATTCCATAGTCACGGATTGGGGTGGAATATGGGAAAATAAACCTTTTTTTTTAATATTCTAATTATTGCTTTAAAGTTTTTGACTGGGAAAATAAACCTAAAGAGTTGAAGACGAATATATGTAAGAGTCGGGGAGCTGACTGCAAATTCGGGAAAGACGATAATTCTCTGTAGTTCTCACCGCAATAAGCAGGATGTGCGCAACACGCCAACGGATTCGATAACGATGGGACGACGACCGAGAACAACAGCTACTAGTAGTATAAACTTCTTTAGCCTCCTTTTCTCTTGCTTGTGATTCATGTGCAAGTAGCAGCGCATGGCGTTTCCTCATTCCCGGTTTAGTTCGATATTAGGGTTTCTCTATACCTATACATATTGTATTATATACACACAGATTAATTTCTAGGCTTTTTGTCTCGATAATTTTTCTCCTTTTTTATTCCGAAAACTGCAGCTCATTTTTCACGTTTAGGCAGTTGTTTAGGGTTCTGTGCTTGTAACTAAAATTTGATATTAACACAACAATGGCGGATTGGTCGCAATTTTTTCAATCTGTAATTTTTGGTTTAATCTTCTCCTTCCTTTTGGCGAAACTCTTTTCTGTAATCTTTGCTTTTCGAGATGAAAATCTTCGAATCACGCGTGCTGATCCGGACCAAGGAGCTGAATCGAAAACCTCTGAGATTGAACCGGAAATTGTCGCTTCAAAATCTAGGGCTTTGGAAGAGAAGGAACCGTTGATTACGGTGGTGGAGGAGGAGGAGAGTGCTGATTCTGTGAAAGCGAGCAGCTCGTTGGATGCTAGGGATAATGATAGTGGTAGTGAAGGTAATAGTGACAGTGATTGGGAGGGCGTAGAGAGCACTGAATTAGATGAGGCATTCAGTGCTGCCACCGCCTTTGTGGCGGCTACTGCTGCGGATAGGTCGTCGCTGAAGGTTTCAAATGAAGTGCAGTTACAACTCTATGGTCTGTATAAGATCGCCACTGAGGGACCCTGCAGTACACCGCAGCCATCTGCTCTCAAAATGACAGCTCGCGCCAAGTGGTAATGCTGTTTTTAAAGTTTTTTCTTTCTTTTTCCATGCTATTACACAATTCATAAATAGACCGAGTAGGTTACTAGTAGGACTGTTAGATCAAATGCAGTCCGGTGTTCAGAGATTGATGAATTGTGGAGATTTTGACCTGGAATTTCTGGTACTTTACACGTTTCAGCTAGTTTTGATTCTTGCTAATGGCTAGTCGAGAATGTGGTTTGAGTGCCTGGTACTAGCTAAATTCACTCTTTATTTGTTGTCAAATTATGCGTCAATCAAGTTTTCTTGAGATTAAACCAGTGATATGTAACCTTTGTTAGTTTGATTTGTATTTCCAATTTTTGACATGCTGGATATTTTTGGATTGTGGTGCATAGACTTCTGTCTTCAATCAGTAGACTTGTCTGCTATCTTCAAACACGCCCTTGTTATCAGACAACAGAAAGCAGAGGATGAGGATTCCCCCCTCCCCAGGACAAGAGTCTGAATCCTTTTTCTTTTTTCTGACTGTCAACGGATGTCTACATTTGCTTTCTTCTGAAGAACAATATTTCCTGGGCTGGCACTGCAGTATTTTCTGTCCAGATAATGCATGTTTTGTGGAATAGGATATAGGGCACAGGATGTTACTCAAGTTGTTAATGTGCAATATGTTTTTGCTCTACTTTGGTTAAATAGTTGCTGATGAGTAGAAATATGTTATCATTGTTTCCTAGGCAAGCATGGCAAAAGTTGGGAGCTATGCCTCCTGAAGAAGCGATGCAGAAGTATATTGAGATTGTCACTGATTTATACCCTTCTTGGGCTGCTGGTTCAGCTATTGTAAGAGTTTGAACTTACCATATGATATTCCCTTTCTTCCTCATGATATTCATTGTTTTTATGGTTTTTGACAGAAGCAGCAAGGGAAAGAGACTAGTGGTAGTTCAAGTGCTGAATCAAGACGACAAATGGGACCTGTTTTCAGCACCTTTATTTATGAAGATGAGCCTGGAAATGAGCTGTAAGGTTCCTGATATATTTATATGCTCAAGATTTTAGTTTTGACATTTTTCTTTCATGTATTATTATAATCTAGGTGCTTGGAACAATGCACTATGCATCATGTATGGTTTTTTAATTTGAGTACAGTTATCAAGGCTGATTTAACTACCTTGCCAACAGATAACATTGCTATGTTTGAGATTGCACATGGGAGTTAACTTAAGGGAGGGAAAACAAAGTGCACTATGGTTACTGATTATTTGATTTAGAAGGCATCATATATTTCGGTTGATAATTTGCTACATGAAGCAGCAAATTTGTGAACTATGTGTTATGGTTATTTTCCACCATATAGTTTTGCTGGGACCTTCAGTACTCTGGGCCAAATAATAAAACCCACTAGATTCATGATTTCACTGGTACTATTCAAAACAATGATTTGTTAGAAAAGATTTTATTCCACGTCTATCTCTATTGTAGATTGTTATAAAAGAAGGTGCATTTAATTATTATGCTATAGCTCCCTATGGAGTTTACTGTCATTTCAATTTTTGCTTTTAAATCCCTGCTAATCACTTGGTGAGTGGTATTAAGGTTTGTATTTTTGGCTTTTAGAAGTTACTTTTAAATGTTAGTTGTTGGTTTCTATTTAATGATTGGCATTACAAGTTGACATTGGGAGCAATTCTTTTTTATGTTCCTCCTGGGATCTTTTGGTATGGATTGGAGTAATTTGCCTTTTCTTTTACACTATTTTCGAGTCTTTGGTAATAGTGTTGATAACTGTTTGAGTAGTATATCGGTGAATAAGCCAGAAGGGCCAACCATAGTATAGCTACTTTGGGTTGTATGTTAAATACAACTATAACAATGTTTTGGATTGCATGTAACATATGGTTAAGTTCCATTATATCAATAATTACTTTGAAAAATGAGCAATGAGTTTTAGAAGATCTTCATGTGAGATATGTAATTTTGTGAGCCTTATGTCCTGCATACTTAAACCCTTTTGTCGCCTTGTTTGCATTATTTCCAATACGAAGAAGACAGTCCCTAGGGGAAAGGTTGGTATTGCATATTGAGAGTTATTGCTTTCTTTGCAGAAAACTGGATGCCTTGCATGCTTTTGCAAGAGAAGGAGATGCAGAGAATTTGATCAAAAGCATTGAGAGTGGTGTTCTGGTGAATATTAAAGGTAAGTCACTCTTATTGGTGTCAAAATTTCAGCGTCCTCTTATGATGCTCTTAAGATTTGAGACCCATAAACTAAATTAATTGTTAAGAGTAATTCATTTACTGTCTAATTAGAAATACTTTGGATTTAACAGAAAAATACAATTAGGGATAAAAATTCTGAGCTGTCAAAGTATATTTTCTTTACACTTGGTATACTTCCATGTCTGTTGTATATGATACTCAACCTCGAGTGTTCAAGAAGTCCAAACCAGAGCCTAAGGCTGTTGTAACGCGATTACTTTCTAGTGGATTTCCTGCAGATAGCGAGGGGCGAACGCCATTACATTGGGCTGTAGATCGAGGTCATTTGAACATCACAGAATTGCTTTTAAGCAGGAATGCTGATGTAAATGAGAAGGTAAAAGCAACCTTAAAGAAACTATTTTTTCATGAAGCCAATGATATTTCCCTGTAGGAGTATGGTACAAATTTCTTTTCTCGCTGGATGTCAAGAAAGCAAATCCATAACCCCTTGTAGGTGTGTAGGAGACAGTACTTGTGGAACTGAAAGTTAATGCCCTATCATTTTCTGCTCCATGTGTTCTAACTCTATGAATTTGTTCTTCCAAATGGATAAGAAGGGCCTTCTGTTTTTGGCAATCCAAGCATTGGCTATAAATGTCTCTCTTGTGGATCTCCCGTGCTTCTCTATTAGGAATAGAGTGCCAGTAACTATGTCAACCTATCTTGCTATCAAATAATAGTTCTATCGTCCTACCTCAACATGAGCATCTATTGCTGTTAGTGGTTCTTAGCATACATTGCTATTGCTGCTACTTGTTTCCAACACTTAAATGATTTGAGTGACTTTGGCTCTAAAACCGTCATTGGTGAATTTAGCATTCCGGTCTTATTTCATCTTTCATTTGGATCCTTATTATTCCCTTTCGCTGAGAGCTTTTGGTCATTCTCTTTGGGGAGTTTGGAAGTTCTTTGTTGCATAGAAATCTTATTTTGTCTATGCAGTGGTACAGAATCTGAATATTTCTATGGCTAGTGATATTCTGGACCCTCTCACCCCTCCTTTTTTATGTATTGTCGATCTCTCTCTTAGTTTTTGCTCTTAATATCCGCAGGACAACGAAGGTCAAACACCATTGCATTATGCTGCTGTTTGTGAGAGAGCAGAAATTGCTGAATTCCTAGTCAACCATAATGCTGACTTGGAAATAAAGGACAATGATGGCAATTCTCCGAGCGACCTTTGTGAATCAAACTGGCCTTGGATCAAGCCTGCATCTAGTGCCATTAACTGATCATTTCTGTGATCATTCCGTTCCCACTAATTCCTAGTTTAATCATGTACATGTTCTATATAATAATGAGCAACTAATAGATTTCTTCAGCAAAATATATTCTTCAGTTCCTTTTTATGTCATTTTACTTTTATCTTCTACCGGAAGAGGTTGAATTTTTTTTATTCTTAGTGTAGCTGAATTTAGTCTGTTATCTGGAAGAGTTTTGTTACACGTGGAAATACGTGTAATTAAGAAACCGGCCTATGCTGTCCATTATTTGAATTCATCTATGGATCATGTATTCTGGAGCCTAGATTTTGTTGTTTCCTAGTGAGAAAGAATTCCTTAACCAAAGAGGCAGTAACGCTCCGCTAGTGTTTGTGTGGTAAATTGTCTTAGCATCCAATTCAGAGTTTAGTGATACAGGGAACTGCATTCTCCAGGTCTCGTCTGTCATCCTCAGCTTTCAGGTTTAATGATGGTGATCCATGCATGTCATCCCGAGAAAGGAAAAAAAATTGAGAACACAATTGCTTTTTCCTCGTTCATCTCTTTTGGCAGGGGATTGTATGGTTTATTCCTAAAATTCACCATTCATGCAAAGGTAACATGAAAGTGATGTGAAGAAAGCTCAGGAATTAATAATGATAGAGCTAGGTGGTTTGAAGTTGTGCCAACCTTAATAATTTTGCACAGATTGAAATGCCTGTCATATAAAAGCAATCTGAGGCTTATCTAGCGCTGCCAATGTATAAAATTGTCGTGTAGTCATAACCCTTGCAGTGCAATCCTCCCAGAATTACTTCAAACCAAAGCCGATTGCACAATCCGAAGTCTCTCGTAAGACGAGGCTATGAACTTCGAAAAAGCCTACCCTCATCTTCTGGGGAGAACACTTCCTCTCGAATCCAAATATAGAATTGTCTCTAGCCTAACGGCAGAAACCCTCAAGAGCATCATGTACAACAGTTGTAAAACCAGGTTGGGCTCAACAAAGACAATTATTTTTAAAGCAGAAACACGCTCAACAGATTAAATGGAGAAACTTCTCCATAAAGAAAAGATCAATCATTTCTATACATAGTACTCCAAAAATGAACAAGGTCTTGGAAACATAAAGAGTCACGATGTTTCCGTCAGTTCTTAACCCAACCCGCCATCCTATACTACGTCCAATATGTGATTGGGACATGAATTTAGAAAGAAATTATGGTTTTGCTATCCTACATCCCTTCGGAGTATCGTCATACTTTCTCTCTACAGCTCATCATGAGTATCGTCATCTTCTTCACCTGAACCAGCACCAGGAGCTCCACCTGATCTCTGATAAACAGCTGTAATTATGGGGTTGCATACAGCCTCCACTTCCTTCAGCTTTTCCTCGTAATCCTCCTTCTCAGCGTTCTGATTATCATCTAACCAGTCAAGGGTCTCCTTAGTTGCAGTTTCAATTTTCTCCTTCTCATCGACCTCCAATTTGTCCGCCAGCTTGTCCTTGTCATTGATCTGGTTTTTCATGTTGTAAACATAGGTCTCCAAGCTGTTTCTGGCATCAATTCTCTCTTTAACCTTTTTGTCTTCTTCAGCAAATTCTTCAGCCTCCCGAACCATTCGTTCAATCTCTTCTTGACTCAAACGACCCTTGTCATTGGTTATAGTAATCTTTTCAGACTTTCCAGATGCCTTGTCTTCGGCCTTAACATTGAGAATACCATTGGCATCAACCTCAAAAGTAACTTCGATCTGAGGAGTTCCCCTGATAAACCAATCAACAGATTTTCGTTAGGCAAAAGGTAACCTCAATATGGAGCTGTTCATTCAGAAGCAGAGATATCCTACCTTGGAGCTGGGGTGATCCCAGTTAAATCAAATTTTCCAAGTAGCCTGCAGTCCTTTGTGAGACTACGCTCTCCTTCAAAAACCTGGACAACACTAATTCACATTAGGAATTCAAAACGAACGCAAAAAATAGATCTTTCCAATGTGTTCATGTTACAAATTAAGAATCCATATCCATTCATACTTTTAATGGAGATTTAGTACCTGAATGGTGACAGTAGTCTGTTGGTCCTGGTAAGTAGTAAATACTTGTGATTTCTTAGTTGGGATAACTGTGTTTCTAGGGATCAACTTTGTCATCACCCCACCAACCGTTTCAATACCCAGAGTGAGTGGAGCCACATCCAAAAGCAGAATATCTGTTCATATACAAAGTAGACCAGATACATTAGAACTTCAAACCTCTTAGCATGCATTGAGACTTGAAAGTAGATTGTGTTGGCATGATTTATCATGTATCTGAAACAGTTTGGAGGACAATACCTTTGGTTTCATCTCCACCCTCACCACTCAAAATTCCTCCTTGTACAGCAGCACCAAAAGCAACAGCCTCATCTGGGTTAACACCCTTATTGGGCTCTTTCCCATCAAAATAATCCTTAAGAAGCTGTTGAACCTTTGGAATTCTGGTGCTTCCACCAACAAGAACAATCTCATCAATCTGATGTTTCTCCAGACCAGCATCCTCCATGGCCTTCTTAACAGGTCCCATAGTCTTTCTGAATAAATCATTGTTTAGCTCTTCAAAGCGAGCTCTGGTAAGTGGTTCAGAGAAATCAACACCATCAAAGAGAGATTCAATCTCAACTCGAATCTGATGCTGGCTGCTCAAAGCTCTCTTAGCACGCTCTGCTTCTCTCCTCAGCTTCCCAAGAGCTCTGTTGTCCTTACTGATGTCCTTTCCATGCTTCTTCTTGATGAGCTTAATAAAATATTCCATTATTCTCTGATCGAAATCCTCACCTGCAAGAAATAATGAAAAGAGGTGGTAAATCATAAGGAGGCTATCCAAAGGCCAGGCCAAATAGGATCAAGGAGTACTGGTAATGTTTCTCCCAATGACCTGAGAGGTGGCTCAAATACTCAAATGCTAATTCAAAATTTAACGCAAGAACCTTAGAAGAAGCATTCTAGTGAGCTAAACGAAACTACGGTATGAAAACTTTCTTTTCTAGATCATCAAGCCAATTTGCCAAAGACGTTACTCAAAAGACAGCACTACTACCTTTTCCCTCCTACCTCCAAAAGAGCTAAACTAAAAATTAACTGAAAGTAGAAACAGGAGAAATTGGGTTCTCATGTAGTTGCAACAACTTCTTACCTCCAAGATGAGTATCTCCATTTGTTGCAAGAACCTCAAACACACCATTATCTATGGTCAAGATACTGACATCAAAAGTCCCACCACCAAGGTCAAAGACAAGAATATTCTTTTCACCACCCTTTTTGTCCAAACCATAGGCAATTGCAGCAGCAGTAGGCTCATTAATAATCCTTGCAACATTCAATCCAGCAATGATGCCTGCATCCTTGGTGGCTTGCCTTTGGGCATCATTAAAGTAAGCTGCAGAATCAGAAAAAGAGTATTAGAAGTTCAATATTTTGTATGTATTCCAAACTATTCACTTTAGACAATGTTTCCAATAAATTTCACTCACCAGGAACAGTAACAACAGCATCTTTAATCTTTTTTCCAAGGAATGCTTCAGCAGTTTCCTTCATTTTTGTTAGAATCATAGCACTGATCTCTTCAGGACTAAACACCTTTGTCTCACCATCTGTAATCTTGACTTGTATATATGGTTTTCCATCCTTGTTCACTATCTTGTAAGGGACAAGTTTCATGTCTCTCTGAACTTCTTTGTCCTCAAACCTAAGGTAGCAAGTAACAAAGTCATTATAACTTCAACAAGGTAATGACATTAACTAGCATAGATACAAAATTAAGAAAGAACCATGCATTACTTTCTTCCAATAAGTCTTTTTACATCAAAGATGGTCCTCTCAGCATTAACTGCTGCCTGGTTCTTTGCTGCCTCGCCAATCAATCTCTCAGAATCGGTGAAGGCAACCCATGAAGGGGTGATGCGGTTACCTTGGTCATTTGCTATGATTTCAACATGCCCATTTTTGTAAACTCCAACGCATGAATAAGTTGTCCCCAGATCTATCCCAATTACAGTTCCCAACTTTGCCGCCTCCTCCTTTGCAACAGAAAATGCAAATAAACATCCTGTCCAGAAAAAAAAAACCACCATATTAATGTCTTATGATCCAACGTATTAGATATGCATGAAATACCTGTAATGGAAAATTTAAAATATTTCTACCAAAAATATGTTCAAGATGCCGAACAGGGAGAAATAACAAACTTTAATCTTTATAAATAGCAAAATATGGGCAAAGTACAATCTATCCTATAAATGTTACCTCATTTTCTTGCCTGTTTATCTATAGTTCCTTTCACGTTCTGGTTATTTGATTAACATGTACATAGTATGCCTATTCCCCATTCACAAACAAGTCTTGTAGTAAAAATAAACAATAATCCCAAGAAGTGTAAGTGTAGGGGATGCTGGCAGTTACATGTTGAAAAGTATACAAAGCAGAAATTCAATTACATGTTTTCAAACATAAACTTCAGTAATCAATAATCTAAATGCTCTGTTAAAGTCTTGATCTCCATAAAGTTCTCAGTATGACGATGAGAATATGTTGTGTACAGATCATGCAATTACTGACTTTCATTCTACTGAAAACATCGCACAAACTACAGTTTATAACTATGAAAAGACATATATGCATATATAAATTTTAACAACAGCGAGAAACTTCTGAAAATATCATCTCATCTAAATGCATACAAAAGAACGTCTCATCTGCCAGTCTAATACTTACTCATCACGCGTCTAACATATAAGGCAAGGAGCTGATCCAAAGCCAGATAAACGAATTAAAAACAAATAGTAAACAAAGTTAACTTTTATTAATTTCCAACTTGTCTCCAAGCAATTAAAGTGTCAAACAAAAACAACAACCAGTAAAAGAAATGTCACGCTTTTTTTTTAAAAAAAATGGACAAATCCATGATAACCGATATACAATTCTCCTTCTAAATCCTACAAACATAAAATCTCAGCATTATCAGCTAGAAATCTCAGTTCTTCAAAACACAGCAATCGGGGAACTTACCGAACAAGACGATTCCGAAAACAATCAACGATGCCGGTTTCGTCCACGCACCAGCCATGCCGTTAAAGCAACCAAATGTCGCCGGCCAACACTAGAAACAAACAGCAAAAATATACCACCTTTCTTCTTCTTCTGCTATGAGAATGAGTGTCCGTTTACGTGTGAAGATGAATGGTGAAGGGAGAAAGCAGTTATAAAGCAACCTGGGCTTTCTAAGGAAATAAGAAGCGAAAGGAAATAAGAGGGGATTTTAGAAACTTTCAAAGCAATAATATGTCATTGGTGATGACTTGGACCAATGGGAATTTAGGATGATATTCTGGAGCCAATCACGTTCGTTCGCTCGTTGGGCCTGGCGTTGGGATGATCTCATCCATTTGATCTCCAACGCTTTGCGGTTTGACCAATTCCTCCTCAAAACTTTATCGACTTCAATCTGCCCCCTGAACTTGCTTTTTCTAGAATGTTCTCCAACGAGAACGGTGAAATTTTTTTCTTAAATTTTAATTTTTGCAATTGAACTTTTTTTTTCTTGTAGTTCATACCCCTAAACTGTAAAAGATGTTACCAAAAGTAGCACTTTCGTCATTTTTCTCCTAAAAAGATTAATAAAATTTACTTACAATTTTTTTCATTTTGATTTTTGTCTTTCAACTTATAAAAATTTGTCATTTTATTAATTTTGTCTCTTAAAAAGGTATTAGAACTCATGTGGCACATAATCAATGTAAGAGATATTTTAATGAAACATCACATTTTATTTACTTTATTTCATATCTTAATAATATTTATTTATGTTTTCTTTATTTATTTATCTTATTTTTTCTAAGATTAGTCACCGCCTTTAATTTATCAAACATTTATTGTTTTCAATCAAATCAACTCTTTCAACATCACTAGCCTAATGAAAACAAAAAAAATAAACATTGAGCAAATCTAGGGTCATTTTCTATCTCTCACAATTAAGTTTTTCATTTGCGTATTGAAAAAAAGTTTACTAAAATGGGGAATATTTTTATTAAAATATTTTTAAAAATTAGTCATATGTCTATCTTATGTGAATTTTACTAATTTTTTAATAGAAAAAAACTAAGTAACAAGAAATTTTTTTATAATTTTTGTAAGTTGGAAGGAAAAAACCAAAATGATAAAAACTTTAACTAAATTCTGCTAGCTTTTTAATGGAAAAAGCTAAGAAAATTGTTAGTTTCAATCACTTTTGAAAGTTTAAGGACAAAAATTAAATGAAAATAAATTTGAGTACAAAAAACAAAATATGATAAAATTTAAGGGCTATCCACATATTTAATAAATTATATATATATATATATATATATATATATATATATATATATAAGTAAAAGAAAATTATCTGCATTTCGGTCTTCAAGTTTGTCCATTCCTCAGAATTAGTAAATAAGAATTAGATATCTTATACATTTTTCCTTTTTGGTAATTGTGATATTTCCTAATCTTACTTTAAAGTTGGAGCAAAAATTGTATTCACATTGTCTAAGAAATCTATAAACTTTTTAAGAAAAAAACTCAAATTTCAACATTATATTGTTGAACTATTTTTTTGACTTGAAAATGAAAAAAAAGGTAATAATTGAATAATATATAGATGAGTAATAGGAAGAAATATGATAACGCTATATTAATGTTATAGTTGACGAGTATTACAAAAAAAAAAAAAAGAAGGAAGAATTGTAATGCTATATTTAGATAACAATTAAACTAAGAAAATTTCTTAACTTCAATTTTCTCAACAACAAATTTTCCACCGTAGAAAGAGAAAAGAAAATAAAAGGAATTGACAGAGTAATTGTCAAAGATTATTTTAAAATTTTGTAATATCAAATTAAAAGTGAACATTATATTTTATTGTTCACTTATTTTGAACTTGTATTCTAGAGGAACCATAAATATTAAGTGATATATTTCCTTTGATACTTTAATTCAAGAATTTAGGAGGACATTTATACGGTGTAAATTATTTAAATTATTAATTTAAATAAAATATTATTTTTTAAAAAGTAAAAATTTTAATTACAGCATAAAAAAAATAAAAAGAAAGCACTAAATTTAATTATGGATGGAAAAGATATTACAGGAGTGACTAAAAAGTAAACATATGTGTTGAATTTTTGTGACTTATTACTTGATTTTATATTTTCTTCCGCAAATAAAAACATCTCTACAAAAGGCAATAAGAAAAGTTTTGGAACAATAAAAAAGAAAAAAGAGAGGATATTCCACCAGAAAGGATACTCATCAAGCAATGACCCCTGACGCTTAACTGCCAATAACGGTTTTCTTCATCTACAGGAAAGGAAAAAAAAAAGAAAAAAGAAAAATTACAGTCGTCCCTGGTTATTGAATTGACAGGAAAATGTCGAAGGCGGTGGTTTGCATCCTTGTAGCCACTGCCCTCGTCCTGCTCATAGTCATTTCTCAGAATTCCATCCCTAATTACTCGCATCACAATCTTCCTATCCTAAGCAGACGTTTTGGTTCAAAAACTACGTTCCCAATTTTCGATACCTTCGTGGTTAAAGTGCAGAAGCAATCAAAATCCAGAAGATCTCAGGCTGACAGTGAAGCGGAAAAGAAATATTACAACAATGATGGGAGCTTAAATACCCGCCTAAGGCTGATGGTTTTGTTCCCGTTTCTTGACATAGCGCCCCATGACGGAATGGTTGATTCTAGAGAGCTTGATGCTTGGTTTATGCAGCAAACAATTGATAGATTACATGACAGGACACAGAAAGAATTGGAATTGCGCGACACGGACGGGGATGGAGCCGTTTCTTTCTTTGAATACCTCCCTCAGTTTACGGCTGAAGATGTAGGTATGTAATTCAATTTGATTATAAGGTAATGTAGGGTTTTCTTCACATAATGATGAAAAGGAAAATTTTTATGAATGCAAATAGATTTTAATTGCTTATATAGGGTGTGACATTAATATTAAACACAGCATGTTAACACGACACACAACTGTAGCAGGCTATAGTTGACGTAATTTGAGAATATGATATTGAGTTGCCTGTTTTGTTCCTAACCAAATGGAGCAATGAGATATTGTTGAACAGGGCTCTAATGAAAAACCAAATGTGGAACAGAGAGAAACGAAACGAGACACGGGGAAGCTGGGTGGTGGATGGAACAATTCAAGAATGCTGATCTTGATAGGAACGGAGCTCTCAATTTATACGAGCTCAGAGAGTAATTAATTCCCATTTTATTTCCTTTTATATACTTAGTTTATTATGATATACTTTCGATAGTTGTTCCGGCTGAATTAATTGTATGCCTTCTTCAGTTTCATGCATCCAGAGGATAGCAGGAATGAACAGATTCAGAGATGGTTGCTGAAGGAGAAGATTAGGTAAATTAATGATATTCTGTAAGAGTAATAATCAAGAATTCTTTTAATACTCCCGTTCTGATCATCTCTTCCATGCATTTTTACAGATTGATGGATAAAGATAATGATCATAAGCTTAACTTACCGGAATTTGAGAACGGGGCTTATAACACTTACAAGGCTTACGTTGAATATGAATCAGGTGGAGAACAGGTTCCCCCACCAGAGGATGTATTCTCCAAACTTGATATTGACAAGGACAGGTAAAAATTGACTGTGTTTACTGTCAAATATATAAATTTTATCTCTCTGTGTTTTAAATTACTAGATATGAGCGGTAATTTTAACATATAGTACAATTTAAGAAATTGGATGCATGATTAGATATTTGTGGAAAATGTATTGGCAGATTACTGAGAATCGAAGAATTGAAACCAGTAATCCAATACCTATGTCCTGGAGAGCTTGCATATTCCAAATATTACACCACTTATCTGATCAATGAAGTAAGTTCATGCGCACTAACCATCTCGCACTTTATTAATTCTAGAGAGGAAAAATAAAAAATTATGAACTAATCGAGTTGGTTTCATCAGGCTGATGATAACAGGGATGGAAGATTGACTCTGGAAGAGATGCTGAATCATGACCACATTTTTTATAACTCAGTTTATGAAAATAGCAGATACGATGATTACCACGATGAACTGTGATCCTAGAAATTTTAAAATATCACGGCCAAATGTGGACGGAGCTGCTAAGAAACATAGCAGATTGGGAGCTGGTGCAGCCTGCAATCCGGTAATGTTTGATATCAGAATGGCTCATAGCAAGTGAAGCAAGGCTATGGTTTATTTTTATATTTGCTTCCACTTCCAGCATAAGAAAAATGAAATTTTGTGGTTTAGGTTTGGTCTCTTAGATCACTTTTTGTACCATTTAATGCTATGGATTTTTTTTTTACATGAGAGAATTTTGCCAATCCAGGAAATACACACACACATATATTAAAAAAATGTGAAATAACGTAATAAAGTAATATAATTTTACAATATTATTAAAATATTTAATCAAAATAGATATTTATTAAACAGCTAAAATCAGGAACAAAAATTCAAGAACGGATGAGCGTGTCCTTTGACTTAAAACAAGTTAAAATTGGCTTATTTTAAGGACTAAAAAAATTGGGCTACTGTATTGTGAAATCAACACAAGGCTATCTCAGTTCTTTAATATTATAAATAATATTTTATTTATTCGTTTGTAATTAAATATTTACATTATTTAAATAAATAAATTTTTTATCTAAAATTTAACAAATAATTTTTTAATTTAAGAGATTTCACTAACTAATATTCTTAAACCTAACCAATTTAATAACAAAGATTATGTAGTAATTTTATTAAAAGTTTTAATTTTTTCCTTAATTTTTAAATTATATCAAATGTGAACATTTAATTTCAGATGATAAGTAAAATTAAGATTATTTTGCTAAAATAATCAATGAGTATTGATAAATCATATCTTACAACTAAAAAGCCATGGTAAGAAATTGTGTGACTTCAATTCCTCGTGTGTTATGTGCAATTGAATGCTAAAAAAATGAAGGTAAATCCTCGACCCAAAAGCAGATCCAGAGACGGGGGAAAATGACCTGGTTCGTCAATGGTTGCTTACAGAGAAAAAGTGGATTTAAAGACAAAAAGGTTTCTTAGCTTCAGTGCAATTCCTTTGCTTCTGGCTGTCATATATGCCAATTGCCAGGGCAGCTTTCCTTGAACAGCTAAATTTGAAAGAAAAAAAAAATGAATCCAAGTTCTGGCACTGGCACCATAATCCTTCAAAAGTCTTTAATAATAATAAAAAATGAGCCTACGAATAAAATTTATTTAAAAAATTTATTCCCAAAACATAATTATTATGGATAGAGTGAGCACATTTGTTTTGCAATGTAAGATAACCAGTAATTCTTTAGCGATGAGAATTGGATGATTTTTTTTTCTTCATATAATGACAATTTACTCGCTTAAGATCAAATACATGAAGATATCTATATATATATTTTAAAAAATCAAATATATAAAGGATTTATGTAGAAGAATAAAAAAAATTAATTTTCCTCCTTTTGAGCATCATAAAATCATGGAGTGAATTGCTAATACTATACTATTTATTTATTCTATGATTATATTAAGGAGAATAAAAATGCGAAAGCAATCAAATTAAATATATATTTTTTAAAATTATACTTATTTTTCAATTAACTAATAAATATACAATACTATTTGATATTTTATTGAAAGAAGCATGAAGATATAATACTTGTATAAGTTATTGATTCTCAACATTTCTAAGTGCATATGGCTTTTGAAATGTTTTTTCTTTTATTAAAGGACAAACAGTTATAAAGAGTTTAAACATTAGGGGTCAGACTGATATTATATGAAACATAAGGCACCACTGAAAACTACCCATAATAAAAAAAGAAAAAGGACGGAGAATTAAAAAGTTTAAAAGCAGTATTTGGTGGGGCCATTACAAGTCGACGTTTGATTAAAATATTCAGCCTGGCCAGATATCAGCCAATAATTTTCCAAAATAAAATTTAAACTAACAACACCCAGGGCCAGGGGACCATTATCAATATTTGAAAAATAATAATTATGCCCATATATTATTAAAACAACGTTTACATAATTCAAGTACAGCTCTACATACGCGCTCCTTTCTCTCTTTTCTTTTTCTTAGTCTGTCTCTCTCTTAGGGTTTCAGAGCGCCGCTTTTGTGTTCGTCGATCCGGGAGTGTGATACGCTCGCTCGCGCTCTCTAGTACTCAACTCAATCCAACTCAATCAGCAGGTGATTTTCCACTGAATTTCCCTCCATTGATTTGCTTATGTTAGTAGAGTTTGTTATTTTTCTAATCAGTCCAATGCTCGATTTACGTTTTCTTTAATTTGTTGGAATGATCTAATCTTTGATGTTTTGTTGTTCGTTTGCTTGTTAAAAGTTGAAATTGATCTACGAATTGACATCATTTTTGTTTGCTATACTTGTCTACTAAAGTTTACCCCTTTTTTTTGCGTTTGAATGCTAAAAAAGACTTAGATTTTGATGACTAAACTTCGAAGATTTGTCAGATCGGCGGGCTTTTATGCTCGTCTCTTTCAGAAGTGAACTCTTCGAGTTCTGATGTATTAGTCGGCCTAGGAAAATTTTGGTTCATGGAAGGATCAGATTGAGTTTCCTGGACGATTAGAAGTATTTTTCAGCTGCTGGCTAGTGTTATGTGTTGCTGATAATTTATTTAGTTCGTGTTTGATTTTCTTCGTTCTACTGTTTTCAGCGTATTTTATGTTGTGTTAAATGTTGAATATCCAGTATCGATTTTTTAATACTTTGGGTGATGGTGGATCCCGGGAATTGGGCCATTGTGGGCTGTGGATTTAACTTGGAGCTTTTAATCCGGAGGGGCAATGATGACTAATAGAGAATTGAGTATTCAGAATATTTTTTTTATTTTTCCTTTGAATCTTATGTGAATTAGCTTTAGTTAATTCCCTTTAACATCAGAGGTTATTCAATTACTTTCTTATCTAAGCGACTATCATACATATCTCTTAGCGTTAATTCGACACCTTTATTGCATTTAAAGTGCTTATGCTTGTTATTTGTTCGATTGCTTAAGCTCTGTGCTGATAGTTTTCCGTGTTTGGCATTTATTTTATTTTATTTGGTTGATGAGTTTGATTCTACAAGGATTCTGTTTCTTGCAACCCTATCAACCTGCAAATTGATAAATAGGGTAATGTTGAATTTAGTGTTAATAGAATAAAATCTTTGTTAGATTAATGTCCAATGCTTTTGTCTTTATCTAATGTTTCCATTTTTATAATTTTGTCACTTATGTTGTTTTTTAACACCTTCATTCAAGAAGATGCTTTTCTCAGTATCCATTCTCTGTGATCTCTTCAACTTCTCGAGATATTATATCGTGTATTGTCCCTAGCAGTTTGCAGTAAATAAGTCTATTTACTTGAATTCTTTGTTGTTCTCTGTACTTTTAGCAATCACCCTTATCTGCTTGAGATAATATACCTTTTCCTTTTCAGAATTCTATGGGGAATTAGGCATACCTAATATATAGATCTTTTGTGTGGACAGAGATAGCAATGGCAATGGAAGTCACCCAGGTTCTCCTAAATGCGCAAGCAGTTGACTCAACTGTGCGGAAACATGCAGAAGATACATTGAGACAATTTCAGGAACAAAATCTTCCTGTCTTCCTGCTTTCTCTTTCTGGGGAGCTTGCTGGTGAGGATAAGCCAGTTGATAGCCGTAAATTAGCTGGTTTGATCCTTAAGAATGCCTTGGATGCCAAGGAACAACATAGGAAATACGAGCTTGTCCAGCGATGGTTAGCACTAGATGTTTCTGTTAAAACCCAGATCAAGGCATGCTTACTGCAGACATTGTCTTCCCCAGTTTCTGATGCTCGTTCTACTGCATCACAAGTAATTGCCAAACTTGCAGGCATTGAGTTGCCACAGAAGCAGTGGCCTGAGCTGATAGGATCCCTACTGTCTAATATTCATCAGGTTCCAGCTCATGTGAAACAAGCCACCTTGGAAACATTGGGATATTTGTGTGAAGAAGTTTCTCCCGATGTTGTAGACCAAGATCATGTAAACAAAATTCTTACAGCTGTTGTTCAGGGCATGAATGCAAATGAGGGGAACAATGATGTTAGGCTTGCTGCCACCCGAGCATTGTACAATGCTCTTGGCTTTGCACATGCAAATTTTTCAAATGATATGGAGCGCGATTATATTATGAGAGTAGTATGCGAGGCTACATTATGCCCTGATGTAAAAATTAGGCAGGCTGCTTTTGAGTGTTTAGTCTCAATTTCCTCAACATATTATGAGAAATTAGCTCCATACATCCAGGATATTTTCAACATTACTGCAAAGGCTGTTAGAGAAGATGAAGAGCCTGTTGCTCTGCAAGCAATTGAGTTTTGGAGTTCAATCTGTGATGAGGAGATAGATATTTTGGAAGAATATGGTGGTGATTTTACTGCAGATTCAGATGTTCCATGCTATTATTTCATCAAGCAGGCTCTTCCTGCTCTTGTCCCTATGCTGTTGGAGACACTTCTTAAGCAAGAAGAAGATCAGGATCAGGATGAAGGTGCTTGGAATCTTGCTATGGCTGGTGGTACCTGTCTTGGTTTGGTTGCTCGAACAGTGGGAGATGAGATTGTCCCACTTGTCATGCCTTTTATCGAGGAGAACATAACAAAGGCTGATTGGAGACAAAGAGAAGCTGCCACATATGCCTTCGGTTCCATTCTGGAGGGTCCTTCACCTGATAAATTGACTCCTATTGTGAATGTTGCTCTAAATTTCATGCTCACTGCTCTTACAACAGACCCAAATAGCCATGTGAAGGATACAACAGCATGGACTCTGGGCAGAATATTTGAATTTCTTCATGGGTCAACAGTAGAGACCCCCATTATCACGCCAGCAAATTGTCAACAGATTATTACTGTTCTGCTGCAGAGCATGAGTGATTCTCCAAATGTCGCTGAGAAGGCTTGTGGTGCTCTATATTTCCTTGCCCAGGGTTATGAGGATGTGGGCTCATCATCTCCCATAACTCCTTTCTTCCAGGAAATTGTCAAGTCCCTTCTCAATGTCACTGAACGGGAAGATGCCGGGGAGTCGCGACTAAGAACGGCTGCGTATGAGACACTGAATGAAGTGGTTAGGTGTTCAACTGATGAG
Organism: Apocynum venetum; assembly: GCA_019593545.1. Lineage (NCBI taxonomy): Eukaryota > Viridiplantae > Streptophyta > Magnoliopsida > Gentianales > Apocynaceae > Apocynum > Apocynum venetum. Next base: position 5,061,605 of record SRSM01000331.1, on the reverse strand, counting down.
ACAGCTCCAATGGTGTTACAATTGATTCCTATTGTTATGACAAAGCTTCATCAGACATTGGAGGCCCAAAAGCTTTCATCTGATGAAAGAGAGAAGCAAAATGAGTTACAGGGCCTTCTTTGTGGATGCTTACAGGTAATCATCCAGAAACTTGGCACCTCGGAGGCAACCAAGTATATGTTCATGCAGTTTTCAGATCAGATCATGAATCTCTTCCTCCGTGTTTTTGCTTGTCGAAGTGCAACTGTTCATGAGGAAGCAATGCTTGCCATTGGAGCCCTTGCCTATGCTATAGGTCCGGATTTTTCTAAGTACATGCCTGAACTTTACAAGTACTTGGAAATGGGTCTTCAGAATTTTGAGGAGTATCAAGTCTGTGCTGTCACAGTTGGTGTTGTGGGTGATATATGTAGGGCTCTGGAGGACAAAATATTACCTTATTGTGATGGGATAATGACCCAGCTTCTCAAAGATCTGTCTAGTAATCAGTTGCATCGGTCTGTGAAACCTCCTATCTTCTCATGCTTTGGTGACATAGCTTTGGCAATAGGAGAGAACTTTGAGAAATATCTGATGTATGCAATGCCTATGCTGCAAAGTGCTGCTGAACTGTCTTCCCACACATCAGGTGCTGATGATGAAATGATAGAATACACCAACCTTTTGAGGAATGGAATCTTAGAGGCATATTCTGGGATCTTCCAGGGTTTCAAGAACTCTCCTAAAACACAGCTTCTAATTCCCTATGCACCACATATCATGCAGTTTCTGGATAGCATTTACATGGAGAAAGACATGTCAGTGCTCCTTCTGTTTGTTCTTATTACGTTTGTTTTTAATTCCTTTTTATTCACACCTTCTCATATATTTTTTTCCCTTTATTTTATTGCAGGGATGATGTGGTGATGAAAACTGCTATTGGAGTCCTAGGAGATCTTGCAGATACACTTGGAAGTAATGCGGGTTCTTTAATTCAGCAATCTCTTTCATGCAAGGACTTTTTAAATGAATGCTTGTCCTCAGATGATCATTTGATTAAGGAATCTGCGGAGTGGGCTAAGCTGGCCATTACTCGTGCAATTTCTGTTTGAGGCTGCATCATCTTGTACATATTTTTTTCTTTTCAGAAGTCCCTGCATGCATATGTTTGTGTCGAGTCGGGGTCCAGGATTGCATTCAACATGTTGGGTCATTTGCATTTTCGGACAACAGAAGCGACTGATCTTCAGGTTGTCACTAACTCATGCATCAGCACCATGTTGTCGGGTTCTTTCATTCTGCCATTTGGGGGGGGGGGGGAGGCAGAAGTATGCAATGATAGCTTTTCAGAACTGGTTGAAGGTCCTCCAAAAGAAGCATATTCTTACAGTATTGTGGAGTTGGGGTTTGGTTGGATATGTTGCTATGACATGCAGAGTGGATGAATGAGGTCGCCGGATTTTAACTTCCCTATCGGTCTCCTTTCAGTTTACCAGAAATACCCCACAATATTATCCAGGTGCTGTCATTCCTCCCAAGCTTTTGAGGTGTTGGGATTCAGGAGCGCACAAAGTTTTGGTTCGTGACATTTAAGCCACCCCATGGCCTCTCAGCCTTTCCTTATTGATATTTTTTAAAACATTTCTTTTTCCCTTTTGTCTGGTGTCAGTCCACATATTGCATTGGTCTGAGTCATCCATGTCTTGTTTGTCAAGTCGGATTGCATACCATCTCATTCTTTTTTCTTTTCTTGGTTAACAAAATATACCTTCAGGGGTGGTCTTATCCATATTTAAGGACATTCTAGTTGCATCACTCAACTTGCATTTTTTCTTCTGTTATCAAAAGCAGTAGTTGTTATAGTCAATGGTCAAAATACCATGCATCCATGAAATCTTGGTGCTTAATCTTTTTTGCTTTTGAAATTTGGTTTTTGAGAAAAATATGTTTGGAATGTAAAATGAAGTCTAAATATTCGATCTTCGATCTTTAGTGAGACATCGAATATCACAAATTGTGTCAGTTATGAAAGCTCTGGAGATAGGATGAGAGAATTGATACTTGATGGAGGCAATGTATTTGCATCGTTGCCTTTTACCTTCATATTCTGGTGCTACAATTGAGATGATGGTTTATGTATCTCATGTATTATGTATATCTTCATCGAATATTTTACTGTAAATTTTGTCTAGAGGTACTTATCTTTGCCTCCCCCTGATCCCGAGCACTTTTCTCTTATTTTAGTCTTGTATTGTATTGCCTCCCCATGATCCCGAGCACTTTGCCTCCCCCTGAATGCTGGATGGCATACTTACTAGTCAAGCTGGAAGAAAATTGTTTTGTGGGGGATGGGGGAGATGTTTCATTTTTTGTCGAGTGTTCTAGGGATAAGTTTTAAGTTTTGGGCGATGAAAATGAATGAGCTTTAGTTTGAAGATGAATGAGATGGGTGCTCTGGGGTTGCCAGCCTGAGGCATTTCTCCTTTACGGCATATCCTTGCTCCGGGACCATAATTAAAACCTTGGTTTTGCTGTAGGTAGGTTTACCCATTCTCCCTCTCCCCCCCAACCAATCTTTTGAATATTGGTGTTAGTTTAAGAGGTGGTGATAGGATTGCTTAGGCAGTGATTGACATTAAGTTCGTCAGAATACTAGCAGGAATGAGAAAGCATTATAGAAGTCCCGCATGATTACTGAAGTAGATAACCAGTTCACTCGGCTTCCATTAGCATGTTTACCAACAATGGATTGATAGAAAAAGAAAAAGGATGAACCTGCAAATTAGCTTTGTCAGATCTAGAAGATACCTTTTGGGCGCGATTATTTTTTCTTCCTCTTATAAGATGCCTAAAAATGCTTGAGCCCTTGAAAATTTGTCACTTTGTCTTCTGTACTGATCTTACACGTTAAAAAATGTCCCTTGGAAAGGTGCTATAAATTCATTTACCTCATCGGGTGAGGTGAACGGGACTCGCAAAATAACATATAAAAATGAAATCTTAGGTTTCACAATATAAATGAAAAGTAAAAGATAATATTCTGAGCATTACAGTTTTTATATAGATAATACTCCATCTGGTTGTCATTTCTTATGCCTTTGAATCATTTTTAAACATTACTTTTCAAAATCAAGAATTTTGTTTACTAAAATAATTCTAATTTTATTCTTATTGTCTATTATTTCACTAAATCATCACATTAATTAATTTATACAAGTTAAATCATTTTAAAAATTTCCTAAAACACTAGATTTGAAATCTGAAAACTCTTTTTGATCCTTGTGTAAAAATGACATTTTAAAAAAGATTAAAGCATTACAATATTATTTTTTTGGGTCTAAAATTTAATATTTACTTTTGATCTAATGATAGCGTGTCGGGCTGTCATATTTGAAGAATTTTCATTGGAAAATTTAGGGGAGCATCCTGAAACCTGAAATGAACAGCAAGGTGCATATTGATGACCAGTAGTAGTGCTAGTACGCGGTGCACATTCACAAGGCAAAATACTTATGCCTTTTTCTCTACATCACACAAAAGATTTGGCCTACTCTCTAAGATATTTTATCAACCACCACCAGACTCCATCCTTCACGTTCAGCCACTGCATTTCCCTTTCCAAAGATTTTACACAAAAAAAAAAAAAAAAGGTCTTAATGGAGACACATTTTCAATACAAGTTTAAAACTCTTTTCCCCCAAGTATGCTATTTCTGGTTGTTAAACTGCTGTCCTAAATCTGTACTGGGCAGTACAAAATTACCCTTGTTTTTTGGTTTCCCGACAACGTAGAACCATGGTGGAAACAAAGGTCTTTGGTCGATTGATCATGGCATGTTACACCCCGAAAAATGCATAATCATTACCAACATTTTGTTTCCCAACAATGGATCGTGGATGATTAATTTAAAATTTGGGTCTTAATAATGGATGATTAAAACAGAATTAGTAAGAGTATAAGTTAAAAATCTAGAGTTGCGTTTTCTTGTCTTAGCTTTAGGTAAATGGTAGTGCTGCCTTCCACTAAAAGTGTACCATCCATATTTCAATATTCAAAAAAAAAAAAAAAAAAAAAACCCTCGGATTGATTCATTTCATGGGTAGGTCATCGTCCATATTTGTCTCCTATCATTGGATTTGCCTGGGTGACGAAAGTATGAACCTTATCATTCTGCTGTTTGGTACTACGGAGATGTCCATTTCACATAATGGTTTCAATCATCAATAAATAGCAAAATTAAAATTCCCCCCTCCTCCCATTTTTAATAATTTATATCCGGTTCATATCTTTCCACTTTTCTCATGAATAAGAAAGTACTCAATAAACATTCTAAGTTGACCTAACTCAATCAAGCTTATGAAATACGAGCTCCATTTGTTAGATTTTTAATAGGAATTAAATTTAATATGTTTGAACTCATAACAAAATGTTAGCTTTCAAGTTGAGTTCAAATTATTATTTTTAAAATATTTTAATTTAAATTTTGAAATAAAAACAAGACATTTTTTTAAATATATATGTACATAAACAGTAAATATAATTCGCCTTGAGCCAACTATTCAAATAATTTCAGATTCAAATTCGCCTTGTTTACACTATTAAATAATGAGGAAAATGATAATTTTTAAAAGTAAAAAATTTTAATTAATTTTTATACTAAGTCAAATATAAATATATAATTCTAAACAAAATGATTATATTGTATAATAGTCATTACAATATCATCAGCATACATTTTCTCAATTTATCAAAAAAAGGAAAAAAAAACATACATTTTCTCTGTTTCATAGCATTAAAACTAACTAATGTGTGCACATTCAAGTGCACGTTTAGTCAATATCAAGGTGCATAAATTTCAACTGTTAGATTCAACACATTTCTTAAAATGACTTTCCGTGTTGCATGTTTTTAGTGTCTATGTACCAAAGGTAGTACATGAATTTCAGCATCACATATAACAGATGAACAGATGGTGGCACAGCCACAGCCACATCCCGCAGCACTACGATCCTTCATGGTCTTTGCTATCATTAAAACAAAAGCAGACTAAGAAAGACATTATAAAAATGGGTTGATTACTTTATATTGAACCAGACCTATATATACATGCCACTATGCATCCCAAATGTTCCTTAAAAAAGAAAAGCAGATTGACTTGTTGGAGCCATGCAAAAAATGTATATATGGATGATCATTCAATTCAAGTGCCCACATGCATATATAGTACTGTTGCATTTTAATTCTGATGTAACAGATATAAATAGTGTAGTTGACTTCCAAGATGTGGAAATGTGGATTATAGGTATTGCATATCTTCATCATTGTACATCTGTTTTGGTGGGGGCACCATTGCAATAAGCTCTTATGAATGGTGGTTCTTTTCCAGCTCCTGGCAAGAATAAAAGCCAGTCGACACCCAGTGCCTTCCCCCCAAGAGCCACAGCTGATATTTGAAAGCCATAATGCATCTTAGAATCAGCATTTCTCTTCTTGTTTTACTCTTCATTCTTGGCTGTCTTTCTCCAGGTGAGATATTATTGGTTATTATATTTAGACACTGGCTTATATATATATAGTATGTTCTGAGCCAGAGGACGATACATACATACATATATATATATAATAGCATTTGAATTCTTTGTCTTTTTCTTGTTATTTAGTTCGTGAATATAATGATGGCCATCCTGATTTAGCCTCCCTTTTTTTTTCTCCAATTCCCAGATATGGTTGAAGGCATCCGCAATGGTGCAATTCCCATGTACTCGCTTGACAAGGTACGTACGTAGCATAGACGCCAATAGTAACATATTTAGGGCAAGTGGCCATTTGAGTAGGGTCAAAATATGCTTTTTACGGTAGATTTGAGATTTAGGTATATCTCAATCTATCCATATCAAATGATATATTTTTTTATAAGTTATAAAAAAAAATTATTATCCTTAATTATAAGCTTTTTTATAACTTTTTTAAGAATATTTTATGCTTACTTTCAAAATTATTATTCTCTAAAGGCATAATACATTAATAATACGTTAAGAATTTTATTTTTAATCTATATGAATATTATTCAAACGATTGATTGAGTAATTTATATAACATCAATATAAGAAACGATTAAATGAAATCAAACTGTTCAATGAGTTATGTCTCAATGTAATCTTAGTAAAATAGTTGTGCATCTACTTCCTTTGTAAGCTTGGTGTGACCATGGTGGTTCTCCACCTAACTGCTGTAATTATTTCTTTGACAATGACTATGATTAATACTTTTCTCAAAAAAAAGAAGAAAGAAAAGACAAGAAAAGAAATACTATATATTACTCCATCCCTAGTCCAGAAACATAAGTTAGAAGGAATTTCTTTCTGTAACATGTTATTTTACAAAATTTTATAGATATTTCACATAGAATTCTAATATTACTTTTATTTATTTTCATGTTTCCTCTCATCTATCTCTTATTTTTAAGATAAAGTCTTTATATATATTTTTTTCAAAACAAACTTTCTTTTATATGTTTTATTTTCAAAACATAATAATTAAGAGCATTTTAGAAGAAAAAAAATTTCTCGTCAAGGTAAAAGTTTGATCATCGACTTATATTTCTAAACGAAATTGGCTATGAAATACTTGGTACTAACTTTGTGATTGTTGGCGAAGGGTGGAGTTCCGTTGAAGATGGACAAAATTAGAAAGCTGATTGTGCCAGAAGCTGTCTTGGATTATGACGATGCAGGACCAAATCGCAAGCACGAACCAAGAGGAAAAAAACCAGGAAATGGCCCCTGAGTTTCTCCATATTCCCTACTTTTATTAATTCACGAGGAAATCTGCCACTGGATCGATATTAATTATTAATGGTTTAAAGCAGTTCCGCATAGGCTTTAATATGGCAATATTGTGATGCTATATTTCTTGAAAGTCTCCGGGAGCTGTAACTCAATTATATTTAACACCAAGTAATCAGAATAAAAAGAGGCTTTTTGTCTCTCTCATAAGTCCTCAGCTTATGGATTGAAAGTATTATTTATAAATCCATACAAAGGTCAATCCCTTTAACTCATTGAACATCGCTAAAAACTAAGGATGAAATTTTTCATGAATCCATAATATTAAGATAATTCTAGAAGGAAATGATAATTAACTGATCTAATCTTAAAATATGTGATCTCACATGGACCAATTCTTCGTGATCATATGCTTATTAAATTCTAAACTGTTATATCACTACAATAGTATATGATAACAATTTCTCCTTATAAATTTCAATTTGAAAGTGTAAATAAACAGCAAAGAATGCATCTCCGGAGCCAGTTGGTACATTTTGAAGGCAGACTCAGAGATCGCTAACAAGGCACAAAAACCTTGCTGTGAATACATACACTACTATAGAACTCTGAATTGGAAATTCAAGCCTTGATCAGCTTCTTTACAAACATTTTACATGATAATCTACCCTCTGTATCAAGATAATTTCAAACATCCTTTCTACACTGTGATCTTGGATTTGACCAACAACTATGAGTGCAGAAGTGGAAATTCGGGAAAGATTTGGTCTTGGGAAAGTACCCATATCTTGGTGATGATGGCATGAAGGACCATAGCAATGAGAAGTACTATACGAGTTTAATGTCAAAAGTTTTACTTTTGTCATTCTATAAAATACTATCGCCAATATGTAGACGTCTCAAGGTGGATGCTCGTGGAAGTAGGGTACAGCAACTCCACTTTTTTTCAAATTAAAAAGATTTATTTCGATTTTTTTTCCTTGGCTCTTCCCAAATTGCCGAGCTCCTCCACAAGAACACCTTTCTTTTAACTCTTAACCATTTTTATTTTTTTTTATAATCCAATTTTCTGACTTGCATCTAAGTATAACTTTGTATAATCATCATTATCTCTCAAGGCTACTATCATATAAATCACAGTATATGTATGAACTGATTAGGATTAGTGAGTGATGTACTAACTTATACAGATATCCAACAAAAGAATATTATAATTTTTTACTTTCAAGCAGATGGAAAGACAACATGCTTGCACCCACCATTTTTTTCACTTAAGCTATGCTCGGGGACACTCTTAACCGTTTATTACTCTAGGTTTTGGATGCAAGCTGGAGTTCAAGTTCACCATCAAAACTGAATAACTGATGAGGCATTTATAGAAAATAGCAAATTTTTCAATACAAAATTCATTCATATGTCATAACTAGATGCAATGAGTCTCTGCATACATAATTTTTCATAAGTTAAAAGAAAAAGAAAAAAAAAAACCCAATTGGTATATTAAAAAATATAACCACAACAGTGATACTTCAGATGGCATGACTCTTGGAAGAAAGTAAATGTAGAAGACTTGTACTTGTTTTGGTCTCTGTTACGAGATACGCAATTTTCTCTTCTTCCACTCATAAAGGTACTTGTTATTTGCATAACATTATGACAGTAATCTACAAAGTACTACATACCAAGAGAGAGTGAAAATCAGTATAGTATTATATACAGTACAGACATAGGCAGATTTCATTTTAAGGTTGAAGTAGAGATGACATCCAAATTCCAACTGACACGAATCCAATGGTAATCAAAGCTTGGCCCAACTCCAGTACAATATTGTCCTTCCGGAGAGGTAGATTAGGCCAATCAGTCCGCCTGTAAATAGACAAAGAAATACAAGCATAAGTTGCAAAAGGTGTATACAAGAGCCACGTATTCACATCATTAATGTAAAAAAATTCAGCCTATACAGCAGAGTGGACAGCTAAAAAAATTATGGTCTAATATTATCTTCCAGACCCATCAAGTCTCACTCCACAATGAACTCCAGACAACAATTGTGGGACTTTAAGATTATGGTGATAATCCATTGTGTTCCCAAAGCCTTTTTTGGGTTACTTTTTAGTTTTGTGGAAGTCTTACTAGTTAGGAAAAGGGCACCATATCATTTGACAAAGGTTTCCAATACCTGCTTACAACAGATGAGGAGTTCTTCTAGAAAGGCAGAAAGTTGATTAATACAAAAGGTATCAGATCAAAAGACTGTAATATAATAAGCATTTTGAACAGTTAATTTTCTAAGAGCAAGCTTTAAAGTGATGCTCTTGAAGTGGTTAATATGAATGTGATCTCCTCGTCAATGTTATGCATTACTACTGTTCCAGCATGGTCAATCATGCAATTCTCGTCAAGAAGTGTCAATTTTGAAAAATCAATTCCAAGTGGTTTTGAATTTTGAAATATCTAACATATGATTGTCATTTACGGTGAGTTCAGATTAAAAACTTTGCAGTGAAACAATTATATAAACAAAATATTTCTGGCTCAGTTTGACTTTATTGCTTAAAACATGCTCTCATAAAGAAGGAAAGAAAACATCATGCATACCCTAAATCAGCAATGATAATGCTGATGTTATCTTGTGAGCGCTGGTCCTGTAATAAAAATGAAAGGTGCTGAATGAGAAGAAAAAGACTAAATCATGAATATGAGCTTATAGAAGGAAAATTATGGTTCCAGTTTATCACCAGGGCCTTCTGCGCAAGAGCTTCAGAAGCTATCTGTTATCAGAGCAAAAGAGGTTATATAGTGCCTACTATACACCCAACAAATAAACCTATAGCATATTTCTTACCTGAACATCTCCATGTTGTCGTAGTTGATTTCTAACAATATCAACTGCATCTGAACTGAAACATAGCAGAGTTTCAATAAGAGGATGTAATAAAAGAGAAATTGTCCTAAGAAAAAACAACTAACTAAACTTCAATTACTCTAATATTAAACCTGCTAATGTAATCCCACAAACCATCAGATGCTAATATTAGAAACTCTGCATCTGTGCCAAGAAATACTTGGGAAACATCAGGATATGCGGTAACCAAGTCTCCCCTGAATTGAATCCTGTCATGGAAAACCAAAAGCTTTTGTATCACAACAAAATAGTCCCAAAACTTTGTTATACTATTTGACTCATGCATATCCTATGGCCGGCTTCCTTACGTATGACCTAGATATAATGATCTTGCTCCAGTTCTCATACCTAATGCTGAAGTTCACTTTTACAGCCACAGTTTTGAATTCATCAAATATATTGCTCTGGGAGTTAATGCAGGGAGGTTAATCCCGCCAAGGAATGAAACAAAAGGAGGTAAGTTTATATCAAGAACGTGAAATAACCTACCTAGAGATGAACTTTTCAGACCACCTGCCTTCTTCAACTCCCTTCTCCAGCATCCTTTACATAACAAGCACATTGGAAGATCAATATAGGACCCATGCCATATAGGATCTCATTAATTGAAGGGCAAAAGGAAAAAAAAAAAACAATGAAAAATGAACATTTTGATTGTGGAAAATTTCTAGGAAATGAGGATAGTACATACTCATATTTCTTGGTCTTGAACCTCATGTCACCAAAAGCACGTGATATAGCAATATCCCCACAAATTCTTCCATTTACAATCTGTAGACCATATAAGAGAGTTTCCATTATTCCTACTAGATCTCTAGATCTTAATATGGGTCTGATGATGCTTCTGAACTAGAGCTGAGTTTTTAATACCACTTTGTGAAAAGAATGATATTGGGATTAACAAAAAGGCTAGATTTTTGCGGCCTCTCTACGAGTAGAAGCAAGATACTAGTGAATCAATAAGAAAGAAATAAACAAATATTGACTCCATGTTTACATCCCCAATATCTTTGCCAATTATTTTTAGTTTAAATAATCACTGAGCATTGAAGTTTGAGCAGCATATATCAGACTTCAGAATATCTCCTCCCCAAGCCAGCCAATGTCTTCTTAAGCTAGAATTTCACACTCAGATTCTATCACAAAAAAAATATCATAATACTGTAAGACAGGAACTTTGCTGACGTGAAGCCAGCAATCTAATTCGATCAGTTGCATGATGTGGTTCCTCACCAAGCTTCTCTATCTGAAGTTTGTTGAGTTACCATCTCATCCAAAACCTTAAGCTAAAGCTTGTAGAAAGGGGCATAATTTATATATTTAACAACGTTACTGAACTAAAAGTTTACTTATAATGTAATTCTATCATATCAATAATGATTATACGTGTCATCATTATACCATAAGCAGCTAACTAGAGAAGTTGATAATAACTCGTGCAACAAGCACTCATTTTTTCATTCAAGCCCAGCCCTCCTAGAGCAGGTGGTTGTAACAAATGAAGAAAAAATATTGAAATTAAGAATGGAAAACACACCCATCCACCTGCTTCTCTGATTCGCCTGATTTCTTGAAGAGAAGCTTTGTTACTGCCATAAGGTCGATGGGAATTGGTTAATAACTCTGATTTTCCCGAACGGGACAGAACCTACATCAGAGAAGTAGAAAATAAAGAGTAGAGAAATGATAATATTCACTTGTCTTTTAATTAGAATCCATCAAGAATAAATATTTAAAAGATCATAAAAGTAAGCATTGCTGGGATTAACAATATACCAAACTTGAGTCACCAACATGTGAGATGAAAATTTTGTCATTTCCAACGAAAATAACGGTGGCAGTCGTACCAGATTCCACTTCCTCCCCATTTGTCTCAAGCCTTTACAAAATGAAACAGCATCTAAACCTTCAACGCAGTCATATAGAATATAAAAATCATATTGAGACTACTAGTATGTTCAGTGCCCACAATTTGATTTGCAGCATTCAAAACTTTGCAAAGGAATCAATATTAGTTTTACCAGTTTATAAGTTTTATATCAGCGCTCTGGAAAGCCTCTTCTAGTGCCTTCTTAACTGTTTCCAAGTCTTTCCCATTCAATAGAATCCCTCCTTGTAATGCTGCAACACATTCTTTGTACAGCTCGTTCCTATATAGCCAGCATTCAAAGTGATGAATTAGGAATATTATAACAAAATGAAAGCCCTTCATATATCAATTGCTGCGAACATAACAATCGAATTTAGCCCGATAGAGTGAGGGAGACTGCAATATCATTTTGTACATATGCTAAAAGACTTTGAAAAAAAAAACCTGAGAAATTTGACAGAAGAGAAGCCCGCATGGCCATCAAAAACAGCAGCAAAAGAAAACCCATCAAGATCTTCCGATTGAATAATAATAAGATCATCCTCCATCTCTTCACGTGCACCTTGTAATTGGGTTGAACCCCATTTAATACTGGAAACATCAGACAAAGCAGATGGTGCATCAATGGCTATAGCAGAGCAAAATGTCCCTCCACCACCCTTGTTAACTCTAATATTGTTGTTTTTGGCAGTTTTATTATAGCCATAATTGCAGTACACTCTGGTTAGCAGAAACCTCTGAAACTGGGGATTGGTTAAGGCCATCGAACTAATTTTGCAGAGCCAAATCCTTATTGTTTCGATAATTAAGGAGGTGATTCTTTTGTTGTTGATGAAGTACAATTAAGTGTACGGGTGCAGTACGACAATTGGTAAAGAAATCGGTTGGTTCAGGACCGTTTACCAGAAGATAAGAGGGAAGCGAGACCACTATTCCTGGCTCTTAACTAATTTAACGGATTAGATTGTAGATTCTATCCACTTGGCAAAATGTTATTGCTTGAGGTTGTAATTGGATCTCTGACGTCTCTCGGGAGGAGGAGTAGTTCTTGGTCATGACCCAAATATGAAACTGAAACTGGATAGACCCATAATTCGGGCTTCTTTCATTTCTCTAAAACAATCTACTTATAAGCCCAACGCATATAAAGACCAAGGTCTCACCGGCCCAAAATTCTCTTTTAATTTTCCATATGTTTTTAGTTTAACAAATAAACGCTTTGAGTTTTTTTTTTTTGGTAAATTGGCAAAAAAAGCATCCTTTATTTTTAATTTTTCGATCATTATAATTTTTTATGTGCTATTTCAATCATATTTGTCACTCATCTATACTGTGTAGCCATTTTGGTCCCTAAAATAAATTTTCAAAAATTTGTACGTAAGGGTAAAAATGGTAATTTTCCGTTCAAAGAAAAATTAGTCAAAATGATCATTTATCTTTATATTTTTTGCTGTTGTAGTCTTTGATGTTCTATTTCAAACATAATAGTCCTTGATCTATTTTCGGATAACCCTTTTAGTCCCTATTAATGTATATGATATATTATTTTTTTTGTAATGTATTAATTCTTACTCAATTAATCTTCTTTATTAAAGAAAAAAATTATATGATGTTTAAGACTAAAATTTTATATGAATATTTTCCACCAAACAAAAAGAGAAAAATAAATATTTAATCATATATTATCAATTCAATTTACGAAAAAACCTTGAAGAATTTTCTTTAAAAAAATAAAGAATGAGAATAAATCTTCCAACCAATCAAAAATTAAATATACGTACAAAGTTTTAGCTTAGCTTAGGAAAGCTCCCCTTGCAATCAAATATAGTTTAAAATAATTTTAACTAATTCAAAATTATATTAAAAAAACTAAAATAATAACATCTTAGAAGGTTAGAAAAAGAACTAGTAATACAACAATACATAATATTAAACTCCCCAATCCAAAAATATAATTCATTGGAGTCATTTATCTTTGCCTCAAAATATAAGTCATTTTATAACTTTTTAATAATATTTTATCTTTCCTTTCTTATAATACCCTAATTTATTCATATATTTTCTCTTACATCTATCATTCTTGTAAAATAAGAACCATAAGTTCTAATAAGTCACACTCCTATTAATTAATAACATTTTAGGAAAAAATTTTATTGATTTGTGTAAAAGTTAATCCAACGAATAACATTTTTTTACTAAAGGTGTATAATATATATACAAAAATAAAAAGGCACATGTGCACGAATTTTTATTTCTTTTGACCTATTAAAAAATATTAAATATTAAATATTTTATGTTTACACGGAAATTATTTATAATCAATGTATAAAATATATTTATTTTTTTAAGGAAAATTACTTTTTTAGGTACCAAAATAGGTACACAAAAATAGATCGAGAACTATTACAACTGAATAGAATGTCAAGAATTACAATAAAAAAATATATAAAAATATGAGACTATTTTGATTAATTTTTCTTTTGATGACAATAAAATATTAAAATTTTTCTTTATCACGTACAAATTCTGACAATTTTTTCACTGAAATTTCATTTTAAGAATCAAAATAACTACACAAATTATAAATAAATAACAAATATAACTTAAATAGAACATAAGATATTGTAATGGTCGAAAAAGAAAAAATAAAAGGCAGTTTTGGCCAATTTGGCTTTTTTTTTTCTTGAAAAGCAACAGTGTTATTAATCCACAAAACCTTCCACGTACAACCACTGAACAGAACCAAACAAACCTTCCAGATAAAACCACCGAACAGGATACAGTTCAACATGTTTCCCACTACCTAATTAAGTACTCTTTACTAGGTTAAGAAGTTTGGAAATTGATATTAAATGAATGGAGTTCTTTTATTCACGCTTAGTTCTACCAGAAGATTTCTTAAATTGATCAAGATTTTTTTATTAAAAAAATTAATTTTATTTCTTTTCCACCAAAACTTCAATCACGCAAGGTTTTTCTTTATCAAATACTCTCATAATAAAAACAACAGCTCTAGAACATAATGACGTCAGCAACCATTTCGTCTGGAATCAATATCTTACAGCAAATGAGAGAATCTCGGAAATGATGGCAAATGCACTTTAAGAGGAGATCACAATCTGATTATTAACAATAAACCAATCAAGAAGTTTGCGGTGAAAGAAAGCATGGAATGTCCAATGAGAGATTTTTCAATTAATTAATGTCTTTCCAACCAAAATATGTTCATAATTCACAAAATATTTTGCCAATGTGTATAATAATTACAATGTCAGGGGGCGAGGATATTACTAACACGACGAGTCACATCATATCAACTTCATCTGATGAACATCGTGACTTTACATTTATTTACTGCTTATCCACCCCACCCAAAAACCAAAAGAACAAGAAAACTTCATGCTCCGAGCATTAAAATAAGCCCACTTCTAGAAATTATTCCAAAACCTGATAAATAATTAGATAAACAGTAAGCCATTAGAATAGTGCACAACAAAATGAAAAACATGTGATCCTAAGAAGCCAAAGAAACAGAGCAGCTTTTTCAAGCTGAGCTGAGCTCAAGTTATTGCCAGACAAATGAGATGATCAAGCTTTTGTATGCTAATTATTAATCAACGTGAACCTTAGACCGGCCAAGACTTGGCCAATCAAGAGCTGCTCATTCACACTCAACATTGCTGATGACATAACCCGAAACAGTTCAAGTACACGGAAAGAAAATAATGTCCAATATCCTGAAATGGAGTTTACAATGGGAAAACAGCATGAGAGGAATGCAAACCAGGAAATTTAATCAATTATGTCTTGTTGGAAATCACACTCCATCTTACTTTTTAGGTCTCGGACTCTTTGGTTTCCCAGCATCATCCGTACCAAGGCTCGAAACAGGGATTAAGTTTAAAAGAAACCACCTCATGCAATTAAGAAGCCAAACCTGAAAGGAATTATAAGCTTCCAAGGAATATAAGCTCAAGACGAATTACTATGGAAGACACGATCGCTGAAATTTATTATAGAGGGACAAATAGTCAATCATGAAAAAACTTATTGTCAACCCCTTTCAGATATAATAGGTCCGATGGACAACAAGTCCCTAATTAATTATGCCTCGAGCCAAATTCACTATCTGATGAGTACCCTTTTTCTCCAACAAATCCGTAAGGAAACTTGGCAATATTCTGACCGGTACCACATCAAGAAAGATCCAGTCATGATCCAGCAACAAGTTGGTATCCAAAAGAATAGCTAAACCTCATATCCGGCCCTTGTACCGAAAACAGATCCAGAAATTTGGAGCTAATGTACGCACCAGAGTATTCCATGGCAAACACCAATCCCTCTTAAGGTTTTTCTCCAGCAAATCCGTGAGGAAACTTGGCAATATTCTGACCGGTACACTAATTGTTAAAACCATATCCATAAAAATCCAGTCATGACCTTGCAACAAGTTGGTATCCAAAAGACAAGCTAAAATTCAAATATGGTCCTTGTACTGAAAACAGATCCAGACATATGGAGCTAATGAACGCACCAGAGTATTCTATGGTAAATACCAATCTTGTCTCAGTTTTTTCCCCCTTTATAGTGAGACTTTGGAATGGACGCAAATGCAAGGCAATGCAGAGAAGCTTGCAGGAATAATACACTTCAATAAGAACCAAATGTGTACTAACCAAAAGAAATATCCATCTTCAATTCTATGATTTTGAAGCTTTTGTCAACTCTAGAAACAAAAATACACGACATGCAATAAAACCAAAATAAAAAGCTAACAGTCAGATGTAAGAAAGAGAAAATAACTGCTGGGGGGTCAGTGCAACCGCCAAAATCTGGAAGCAAGCTTAAACATAATCTGGTAACATCTTGAGTCTACAAAGACAAGCGACTCTAAAAGGCAACTAACTACATTCACCAGTTTCTTTGTGACATAGATATATAATAACACTCTATCATAAGGCCCATAGATAACATTATTAACCAATGTAGAAGAAAAATATAACATCACTGGAGACCATTAAAGGCCAAATGCGTGAAACTTAAAGTACAGTAAATGTTAACAGGTTTTTCAATTTCAGCAGCAACCCCTCGAATAACGTGAACACACCCGATTCAAGCTGGACCTATGAAGCACCTGATTGGAAATAAGGCAATTCATGAAATTGCACGCTTCATATCATCCCTGGTCGTTATAGATCTCTGATTCAAGAGGTCCTACATAAAAGCGTTGTTCGATAATTTAGCGTCTTTTACTGACCACTGCGATCTTCTGAGAAAACCTAATGGTCATAAACAGTAAAGGGTCAAGCGTATGAATATAGCATGCGTCACCTGTAACTGCATAATTCAACGTTTTCCACGATGCCCGCCACCTGACCTTGCACCAGGATAGCGAGCAAATTGGAGCCTTAAACGAACAGTATCACGGTCATGCTCATCAAATTTGTAACCTGCAAGATTGAGTTTGACTTTTTTACCCCACGAGGCCTAGGTTGCTTTAGTGACAACTGAGGAATATCAGACTTCTCATCATCTTTGCAACGTGAATACAATAAACACACTCGAAGGTAAAGCGCATTCACACTAGTCACCCACTTCAGCACTGAATATAAAGGGATTCGCGGAAAAGGGATCCGGAATCCAATCGAGTATGCTCTTTCGTAGAGTACAATCAATTTTATGGTGATGTGGGTGCATAATTAGAAACCTGAAGTATGTTAGATTTCCCTAATAAGCAGAGCCAAGTAGCATCACCCATTCGCTCAGTATTCAATTCTCTCTTCTACATGGCATGACGAACATGAACAGGAAAATTTTAACGTGAAGACAAGAAAAACAATAAAAAAGTAAGAGCACTACTGACTGATGAGAACCAGCTCCCACTATGAGAAGCCAAGTGATTAGTATACGTGAAGTTTCAATTTATTAAAAGAACAAGTTAAACAGAAGGACGAAAGCTTCAATTCTGAAGACTGAGTCCATTCGTTCATCTACCAATCAAGCCAAGGAAAAAGGACGGAATCTGTCATCCGCTCCATCTTTGCAGCACCATTTTTGAGACAGACTGTCTCAGATTGTGAAGTTCCATGTATTCTTCACTCCCTCTCTCATATGGCAAGGGAAGGAACCGCTTTGTCACACCCATGTGCAGATTAAACTAAAAATCGGGTCCACTTCTAAGCTACTACTTCTACACCAAATAGTAGCAGCATTTACTAGAAAAAATAGAAAGTCCGATCATCTCCCTTGACAATCTAATGTATGCATGCAAAGACTCAGGTGAAATTAGAACTGCTTGATTTTAAGTAGACCCAAGAAGTCATAAATGTATTCATAGAGCAGAATAAAGCAATGAGGCGTTTGCCCTTAGAATCAGGAAAGTAAATAATTCTAACAGTTTTACTCAATCTCCCAAATCCCTGTTGACTTCATTACTTTTCCATAATAAACACTAGAATCATATTTACTTATTGATTTTTCCATTGGTTTGGAAAATGGTAAAAGATGTATAGCTTACCTTGTAAGGCATCCATTGCAGTAGCTGCATGTGCTGGACTCACAAAATCAACAAAACAAAGAACCAATGGATCACCTCCAGGCTGCAAAAGTTAAAGGTATAGCACATATGAAACAAATGGCTAAAGATGACAGATTCTTTGAAAACTTTTTTACAGAATAAAAATATGAATTGATTACTCTTACATGTCTTGATTCTTTAGTTACAAGCCTTACTTCTTTGTAGCCTACGAAAGGGCGAAAAATATCTGCAAACCAGGAGTAAAGGAACCAAAACTACAGAGGAAATACTGCAGTATTGCATGTTTGAAAAGGATACGAGACACCTCTCTGCGTGTGCAGTTCGAAGGCAAGCCCTCCACAAATAGTGTACTGGAAGCATCAGGAGGTAGAGGAAGTTCAGATCTTCCTCCACCACCACCACCAACTCCCATGCTCCTGCTTTTTGAACCCATAACAGGATCAGATCCACCAAGCCCCAAAACGCGGGGATCCTCAACAGGGAGGCCACCACTCAATGATCTTGCAGGCTCACTCCCAGAATAAGATGACAATTGCTGTTGAATTTACAGTAGTATATCAGACAAAAACATGTCTCCATCAATAAAATTACCTAAAATGGATTGCAATCTAGAGTTAAATAAAATCCATTACCGAGCTGCGCAAGTAACGATCATATGATGCTCCAATGGGATCAGTATCTCTAATGACACGATGTGCTGCCCGCTCATCTTCACGAGAATAATAGCTTGACAACTCATGGCCACTGGGCACATCTGCAACATTGCAGAAGAATGCAAATTAACAGTATAAGGGTCTGATTAAACTTAATATAATCCTCGTGTGAATTACAAAGAGATAAAATAGAAACAAATATAGGGCAGCTATATCATAGCCTGTAACAATAAAAAATCACAGTGAACAAACAAATAGTAGCCAAAAAGAATTAAACTATTTTTTCAGAGCCCTCTATTTTAACAAATAACAAAAGGGAAAATAGAGGTTTTTAAGAACTAAAACCCTAGCTAACCCGAAAACATGACATGGATAATTAGGCCACCTCCCTGGTCAGATCAGATAAATTGAAAGCGCTGTCTTAATTCTGAATTAATGAAATTCAAACGCTCTCATCAAATAAGGATACGAATGATTAGATTTAATAAAAATAAATAAAATTGAGTGTCATTGTCTGTTTAAAACCGATAAATAGATAGAGAAAACAATAATTCTAACTACTATCTCGCACTACGAAGAATATAGACCAGGAAAGGGGGAAAATCCAAAAGCCCTATCAAACAATATCCCTTCAATGGCCAATCCAAAAAAAAAAAAAAAGAACCCAAATTTCTCTCGTAAATAACCTAACTTTATTAGAGTAAACCAATCACGAAGAGAAGAGACATCTCCAATTATAAGAAACAGGTAGATATAAGCAAAAGTTGGTACCGTAATCGGGGCGAGGTCGTTTGGCGACCGGAATTGGAAGAGCCGCAGCCGCCTGTTGCCGGCTGTCACTGTATCTCCAGTAAGCATCCGCCATTTTTTCGGTTATGAATTAGTAACAAAGACAAACAGCCAGCGGCTAAAATGGCTTGATTTCCTACTATACAATACACTCGTTAGAAACCGAGAGCGGGTCAAATTTCCGGACTTCCTTCGCTTCCCGCTATATATACGAAGACTGGCAGGGCTTGCTCCCGTCCTCCCCTTTTTTTCCTTTTGTTTTAAATAAATATTTTTCTTCCTTTCTAATCTATAGTCTACCCACTGAGAAATTAGTCAATTACCCAAAATGGTGTAAATCCAGAAAATTTCCCGGGTGACAAGAATAGTAGAGTAAAACTACCTTTCTTTTTTTTCCTTTTTAATTGTTAGATTCATTATATTTTAAAATCTATTCTCTAATTTATTTTAACTTTATTAGTTGATCTTGAAACATAAAAAATGAAAGATAAATTTTTACAATCGATAAATATAGAGTAAAAACTTACGTCATTAATCATTCCTAAACAATCACATTCATATAACTATGATTATTAATAATGTTTAAACACTTAATAATAGCTAAGGAAGTTATTTGATCAAGTTTTAATGAGTCATCCACAAGCGTCTTATTTGATGAATTCTGCAAGATAAAGCTCCACCCGCCTCAGAAGGAATCCAAGAACCATCTATGTTGAATTTGAGCCTGCCAAGAGGTGGTGGAATCCATGCAATTTCCTTATCTTTTTCTTTGGCGATAGGAGCATTCAAAAGATCCATTTCCTTTCGAACCAGCTATAATATGTATGCATGCAGGAGGCACCCTAGGAAGTTTTCCTTTTCCTTTTACCTTATCACAGACTGGAAAAATGAAGGCTTTCGCATGGAGCTAATGACTCCTGTACTAGATCAACAAAGATGAAGGAAAGTCGTGCACTGTTTTTAAGAATTTATTGGCAAAGTGGATAGATTGTTGATAAATCAATTGAGGATTCATAGTTGTCTTGTTGAAGATAGCTGAATTGCATGCCAACCAAACACTCCAACATATATAAGTAAACAAGATGATTTTAATTAAAGAAGTTATTTGTAAAATTTTGAAATAAAAAAAATTGATAAAAAATAATCAATTTTAATCTTAATCGCTGAGGTAAGCGGTGTTGGCTTGGAGCCGATCTTCTTTAAAATGGAATGGAGTTATTGGAAACCCTATTGCAACACACGCCCCCTGCCACATCAAGCCCGCCATTTGTAAAATGAGTTAGGCCCAGTGACATTCTCCGGACCACAGACCAAAAAAATGTACAAAGAATGAAGCATAAGTGGAACTGGTTGCCAACCACAGTCGGCGCCTTCATTTCAATTCCCTTGGCTACTGCTAAATGCCGAACTAGCACAAGGTACAAGCACATCATATAGATACATACACTGCACGAAATTTGGAAATTGAATGTTCTTCATTTTCTCATTGAAAGTAAACGAACTATTCCCATCCGCTTAAGCACTGTTAGAAGCAAATCATTTAAGAATACTAGTTCAGCTAAGACCAAAGGTAACCAACCATACCTGAACAAAAATGGGGAACACAATTGACCAGGTTAAAACCTTGGTAAGTAGTCACTACTGACAACAAAACAGCAATACTTAGACACTTCTCCATTGGGTTGAAAATGATAAGTTAGCATCTCATTAGAGCTCTTCTCTCAGATAACCAGGACCAGGATTGAAAGGATCAGATTGCAAATATGCTTCTGGACGATAAAACCCAGCATCATTCATTCGATTGCTCAGCACATGAAGAATGGCCTTCTTTGCACCATATTCATCTCGGTTATTATCAACGTATGCTTTTGCCTCAGCAGCAACCTCATTCACAAAATCAAACCGATTATCTTCTGACAACAATAGTCTCTCAATGTCCATTGTCAGGAGCTTCCCTCCATCTCTTATCTGCCTCACCTGCTCTTCCAGGAAAGGGAACCTTTCCATTCTGTATTCCAAGGTTTCATCCTTCTTCGCTGGATTCTAAAAAAAAATAAAATAAAAAGGCAATCAATGTATCCTATTAATAACTAATCTAGGTTCTGTAGGATAAAACAGGTTTACATGGTGATAATTCTTACTGTTGGCAGCCTTAACAAAAATACACGTGCTTTTAGAATAGCAGGATATAAGGAAATTCCCCCCCCCCCCTTTTTCCGATGAATAACAGCAGGGCAAAACATCTCCATCTATTTGAACATGGCTACTTTCAAGTGATCCTAACCTAGTACTATACCTCAACACAACAGTTTCAAATAGCCAGAGGAGACACACAGTTGACATGTCTAACCCAAGAGCACTTATCGTCCCCCACTCCACCACCCTATACCACCTCACACTCTACATTCAATCTGTCAAGTGAAAAGGAGAGGAAGAGCTCTCCATCATCTGTCTCCTAATAGATGATCCGAAAGATTTGAAAACTGCAGAGAACACTACAAAAGCATCTGTTTTCAAGAATACAATTTCAAATATATAACTAAGTAAAACTAATATTAGGGGTGGCAACAATGCTGATCAACCATGATTCCCAAAGAGAATAAAATACTTCAGTATGATGGTTGGAACTAGAACGAGATTCTACTCTCAACTAGTTTCCACCATTCATGAGTAGCTCACCTAACCTAAATGTCAGAAACTTTTCATGATAGCCACTTCATGCAAAAGCTTTCTCACTCCAAATATAGAGGCCGGAGAGTATTTCTACAGATTCCTTTTCACACACACAAAAGCAGAAGAAGAATAAAAATTTCTATATTCCAATAACCATCAAGCAACATTCAGCTACACGTTCTTCATGAGTTCTAGAATATCATGCACTTCAAGATCCCGATAGAAATTTGTCTTAAAAATGAAAATAGCAGATAAAAGGCTATATGTTCTTTCTGCTATTTTAATAGAAATGCCTAAGAAATAAAATAATATCAAATGTATAAATCCCTTGACTCAAGTTACTTCAGATTCCTCCCAAAATTTACATAATTCATTTACCATTCTAGTGAACTTAACACTAGCTCAGAATATTCCCATCACCAATTTTTACATTTTTTCTCATTACAAGAACACCCCTCAAGAAAGCTCAAAGTTTGACATCTAAATTATCACACTCACGTCCCAATTAGTCCAGCTCCCGCATATAAAAATTTGAGTCTTGCACACTCCACACCCAAACCAA
This sequence comes from Apocynum venetum, assembly GCA_019593545.1. Lineage (NCBI taxonomy): Eukaryota > Viridiplantae > Streptophyta > Magnoliopsida > Gentianales > Apocynaceae > Apocynum > Apocynum venetum. The sequence continues at coordinate 5,038,851 of SRSM01000331.1, read as the reverse complement.
GTTTTCACACTGAACTAAGCTATTAGTTTTAACTTCCAACTAAATAAAAGATGAACTTTTTGCATGCACAGAATTAGCAAAACTGTTTTCAACCATAATTGCTAGCTACGCGGAACGGAAAAATTAAAGTAAAATGTCTGTACAACCGAATAAGGAATAAATTAATGCTAAAATTAATTTTTTTTTTTTTAAAAACAATAAGTTCAAAGTGCATTCAAGTTTTAAAATATAAAGGGCATTGCCAGTAGATAGGTACCAATTTCCTTCGCCTCCATACTCGCCTACGGCTACCACCCCCACTTTTCTGGTTGAAATTGTGCTGTCCATCAACAGACCCAGAGAAGAAAAGGAAACAAAAGCGCTCTAATAAGTTCGAAAAGTTCACTTCGGAGAAAAAGGGAAAGAAAGAGTGCTATCAAAATCCTAAAATAATAATTTTTTTACCTGGGACCTCACAGCGAAATTCAAACGGCCCGGATTTATTTGAGGTTTTACTTCAATCCTCTGCAATCAAGAACAATAGCAACGAGAATCAAACTAAAAAGAAACTCAGGAAGATGTAAATAATTTATTATTCTAGGAATCTACATGAAGGATTGAGTGAAGGAAAGTATTTTACAGGTGAAAAGTAGTGTAAAGATGATAAGGCAGCCATTGCAGTTTCTTGCCGTCAGTTAGCGTCCAAGGAATCCAGCATTTTCGTTTTTATAATAATTACTCGCAAATTTGCAGACAGCCATCGCATCTTGCTTAAACTACTTATGTACCACATAATTTCACCCCTCTCGATATTCCTCCCCTAATTTAACACAATAAATTTTATGTTTTTCACGATATAAAACTAAAATATAATCCACTCTTGACTGCTCGAAAAATAAAATACTCCTGGGACTGATAATATTTTGATATGTATAATAAAATTATAAATAAAGTAAGCAATTAGATTTACATACTTTAAATAAAATAATTAAATGTGAATTTAGAAGAATTATATGTGTGTGTGCACGACACTCAAATTATATTCAAATAAATTTATGAAAGTGAAAATAAGGATATGATATACTAATCCAAAAGTTACTTAATCTAATCAATAAATTTAATTTTAAAAAAAATATTAATAGTTATCATTGTGAAAATGAAAATTTATTGAAAACAAATATTATGATAACTCCATGAGTATTATATCATGAAGTCTTGAAATTTGAGTATTCAACATACATGGTTAGCAATAGGACCTTTTGTTTTGAATATAACCATATTCTATTGGGAATTTGGGATGAAGTTTTAAAATAAAATAAAAGCGTAATTGTCATGTTTTTCAATATTAAAAAAATAGTGTAATAAATATGTATTTGGTTGGCTAACGAGGAATTAATTACTACTGCTTCATAACAATTATTGAATTTTTATTATTTTATATTTCAAAAATTATTATTTTTTGTTAAATAAATAAAATATTTTAAAAAAAATTTACACTCCTTCTTAATAGGCCAATTGATTCTATCAATTGGCATGTACAATGAATTTCAAGGATTTTACTACTAAAAATGCTAATTAATAACATGTTTTATCTCAATAAATGTTTGTTTTAAGGTCAGTTCTTAATTTTTTGAATTTTTTTTTTGGTGTTTGAATAAAAGTTCTTTAGAGAAGAAAATTGTTTTGAAAATTATTATGACAACTATAAAATATTTGAATCAATAAAAATTTCAAAATAAGTATTATTTTAAATATTGATACACGAATTAAGAATATTGAATACAATACAAATGTTAGTATCAAGTTCCAAATATGTCATTAATAAATATTTTAAATCAATAACTTATTGTCTATTTTCAAATTAATCACCCTCATTATCTTTCAACTTTAATAGACATAAAATTGAAAAATAAAGTATTAATTATTTATACTAAAAAAGACGTTTATTGTGAAACAAAATATAATTTCTAAAATGACACTTATTTTGAAATGTATAAAGTATAAGAATATATACGGTTCAATCAATGTTTCTATATCATCGAACAAGGAGATCGATATTCTTATTTATGAAATATAGAATGTAACTATTTTATGAATTTGACAAAAATATCACAACATTAATAAATTTTTCTTGATTTCACAAAATATATTTTTATTACGATACTTTATTCGTTTTTCTTTTACTTGTAAGTTACTCCAAGTTTAGAAAATCCATACTATGTTTTTTTTTAAAAAAAAAAAATTTGTCATGAAAATAAGATAGCATTATTACTCTGCAAGCCCTTAAATAGAAGTTGTTGGAACTTTTATAATTGTCTCTACTTAGTAATTCATTTTTATAAATTATTTACATTATTGTCTTTACTTGTCATTATCTCTTCGCCTTTTTCATTCTCAAGTTCTAGATAAATAGAGACTACATTTTCGTCTCCCCCAAAACAAGAAGAAAATAAGTGGAAATGAGTTGGTTTTAGAATTTTAAGAACAACAAAATTTAGTGGAAAATGAACATATTTATCTTAATTTTGTCAATATTAGTTTGTGTGAAAAAGTTTCCAATCATTTATACTTATGGACGGTAGGAGTATTTTTATTTATAATCATTTTACCAATTTTAATTAATCATCAAAAAATTCTATTTATAATTTCCAATACAAAGGAGATATGAGAATCTCTGATATTTAATAAAACAAACTTCTATTTTTGACTTTTTTTAAAAACGAGAGAAAAATAAAAATAATGATATTGAGAATATTTTTGAAAGGTTTATTTGTCTATCATAAATTTATTTATTTTATTAAGAAATGTAAAAACATGTTTTCTGACAAATAAAAAAGAAGGAAAACATCTGCATTAATTCATTATTATCTTAGTAAGCATAAAAATCATTACTACTTTGTGCCATCATCATCATTAATGACTTACAAAAGTTTCAAATTCATTTAATTTTATATCATACGCATGCAATTACTATCATAGTATTGTTCAACACGGCTTTTTAGAATAAGGGCGAATAATTTAATTTACTCCGTAAAAATACATAAAAAAGATATTAGTCCAAACATCAATATACTTCAAGGGCACTTAGGAATCGAGGGGTAAAAAATACAAAAGTAAAATGTTAGGGACCAAAACGAAGTTATCAAAAGACTAAGGGCGAATCAAAGCAGTTGAAGCCGATGGCTTCGGCTAGTCAACTACGTGTTCAAAAAGTCGGAGTTCCAGTTTGCCACATCACTGCTTAATCAAATCAGCAGAAACTAGTAGAACTAGTACTCTCTCTCCCTCACACTGCAAACAGCAAAAAAGGAAAAACATTCTCGATGGCTTTGAAAAATTCTCAGAAAAATACTACATTGGATTAGATTTTGATTTCTCCTGATTTTCTGGATCAGATTTTCTCCGGTACAATTTTGGAAGAACAAGAGAGAAAAAAAAAATTCTGCTCTTTTTTCTTCTTAACAGCATTTCTACGTGAATGAATTGCTATATCAGAAGACTTTGAACGAACCCTAGAGGATTTGGAACTTTTTGATTAGGTATTTCAGATGGAAAGATCCAGATCTAAGAGGTATTATTACTCTTATGATGACGAATACGATTCCGAAATGCTACCGAGGACTAGACAACGCTACCAATCGCATTCTCATTCTCATGCCAGTCACAATTTTCACAGTAAGGGTTATCACCGGCGTTCTGTCGGACGGAAACCTTTTGACCCTACTATTATGGTGACCACGACATTCAAGATTTTGTGCCATGATGCAAGGGCTGGCGGAGTGATTGGGAAGTCGGGAAGCATAATTAAGGCAATTAGGCAACATACCGGTGCGAGGATTAATGTGCATGACTTGATTCCTGGAGACCATGAACATGTGATTGAGATTTCCGATACAAGGAGAAGGGACCCCGAGGGCCGCATGCCGGCATTTTCTCCGTCTCAGGAAGCGTTGCTTTTGATACATGAGAGGATTTTGCAATGTGATGGCAGTAGTAGTGGCAGGGGATGTAATGAGACTGGAAGTGAGGATGAGGAGTACGAGTCGAGGAGAGGAGGTGGAAATCATTACAATAACAATAACCATAACAATAACAATGCTAATCGGGTGGTGACAAGGCTGGTGGTTTCAAGGGTACATGTCGGGTGCTTGCTAGGGAGAGGAGGGAAGATAATTGAGCAAATGAGGATTAAAAGTAAAGCCCATATCAGGGTTTTGACAAGGGATCATGTTTTGCCGCGTTGTGTTCCCACATCTGAGGAAATTGTTCAGGTTTTCTTGTTCCTAATTATTTACTTTCGGTTCTGAACAATTCAACAAATTTTTATGTGTGATGGTGCTGGGATTATTGAAGTCTCTGGTATGTTGGACTTTATTTGCTAGCACTAAGTTGATTCCCGAACCTGTCTCTGGACTACAAAGGGGACTGAAACAAATCAGCAATTTGCAAGGATTCAAGTATTAGATTTATTGTTTAACTGAATAGCTTGTTTAACTACTTACATAACCAACTAAAGCTGTTCTCAAGTGGCCGATCACTATTACCGATTAAAAGGTTGAGGAGTTGTGCACCAGGTCCGAGAACAACACAACTTTGAAAACAGCATATTAGTTTTGCTCCAGAATGAGCTGAAATGGCTTCTGTTTAGAAATTGTCCTGGCATCTGGTGCTTTTAGAAATGACAGCCTCTTGACAGTTAGGAGACCAAAGAAACAGCATAGATATGAAAAGAATGAACTGAAGTATACAAACTGTTTACTTCTGAAATTGATGGACTACTTGCAGAGTTCATGCTCGTACAGCGGAAGCAGTAAAGCTAGAGGAATCAACCGACTAAATATTTTCTCAAGTTTGTTTGCTTGATACTTATTAACAGGCCAATGACCTTATGTTTTCTCTACTATGCTCTCCAGATAAGAACTGATAAGAGGCAACTTGCATGCTTTCTTGTCGAATCATTGAACTCAAGATATATATATTTCCTCCCTTGAATCTTCCTCAAAAACCTTAACTGTAATCATGGAAGCTCTAGATACCACCTCTCATTTTTCTCACCTCAAGCATTGCTCTAATCAATCCACACTCAGCTTGGATTCTAATTCACATCTTCTTTTCACTTAGTTGTCTCATCAATTCCTGAAGCAAATATTTTTTCTTCTTATAGATTTTTGTACTAGTCTACTGGTTTGCTTAATTGTTCTCTCTTATAGGTGGTTGGTGATGTGGCTGCTGTGAAAGATGCTGTGGATATCATCTCCACTCGGTTGAGGGAAAGCCAACATCGTGATCGTAGTCATCTCCATGGTCGGCAATTTTCACCTGAGCAATTTATTACAGCAATTGATGATTTTATACCTCAGAGGAACAAGAAAAGAAGCGCAACCTCTATAGGACATTTCTTCATATGAACCAAGGTTGTCCACACATTTGAGTAGTAATAGAAGCAACCATTTTCCATCACGGTCTTCTGGTTATGCTATTGAATCTGGCACAGCACCTTTCACTGAAAATCTTGAATTCTACTATGAAGAACTTGTGTTTAGAATCCTTTGCCCAGTGAACAAGATTAATGCTGTGGTTGGAAAGTCAGATGGGATCATGGAGTTGCTTCAAAATGAAATTGGTGTGGATGTTAAGGTTGCTGATCATATAGCTGGTGCAGATGAGCAGATTATTATCGTTTCATCTGTTGAGGTTTTCCCTTTGTCTTTTCTCTTGTAGGACCTCCAGTTCCACTTTGACCTTACTCTAGTGGTTTTTACCTCTTGGAGACAGAAGTTGGTACAGATCAACCAGCTTCCTGGGCTCCTCAGATTTGATTCCAGTTTTATACATAAACACTTAACATCTTGTTAAGTTAATTGAGAAAGATGATTGTTTATATATATATATACACGTGTGTGTGTCTTTTTAAAGGTTCTGAAAGCTCTCTGACTTTGGCTTGTGCTTTAGGGCCCTGACAATGAGCTGTTCCCTGCTCAAGAAGCTTTGCTGCATATCCAGACCCGTATTGTTGATCTTGCTCCAGAAAAGGAAAATATTATCACTACTAGATTGCTTGTGCACTCTGATGAAATTGGATATTTGGGGGAACGAGATGGATTGTCATTTGAAATGAGGAAAATAAATGGTGCAAACATTCAGATTTTGCCTAGGGAAGAACTTCCTGTATGTGCTTCAGAATCTGATGAGATACTACAGGTGTGGTTTTACTCTTGTGAATGCTATGAACTTCATTGACTATTGGACGGGGTTAAGTCTGATTTCTCAGCAGCCATTGAGAATAGAAGCAACCGCAGATGTGCTGTGCATTGGGAATATGCTTTGGTATATGATCTATAGGTCTTTAGGTCATTGTTTGCATAAGAATGATCCACCATTGTCCACTGTACCCCCAACAAAAACCTATCTTCATTTTCCTTCTCATAGTGTGGAGTGAATAACTTTAGCTTACCAGATAAAAGTTTTCCTGTAATGTTTCACTGATTTGCTTTATATAGTGACACTTCAAATGCTTCATTCACTTGTATTTTTGCTTCTCCATGACAATTTCTTGCTTCTTTGCCTTTAGAATGCCAAATATTCCCATCTATGAGAACAAATAAACCAACCATAAAACATATAAAGGCTTGAATGACATGAATAATGACATCACTTTCATGGATTTCTAATGGAAATTATATGTCTACAGATTGTAGGGGAAATTAAAGCTGCCCGGGAAGCTCTTATTGAGGTGACCTCCAGGCTCCGGAGTTTTGCATATGGGGAGTTCATCCAGGAGGAAACACCCCAACTTCCTGCATCAGCTCCAAGCCCCACGAGGAGTGATGTGAGACCAGAAGCAAATTCTGACCACAACTTGACTTCATCACCGAAAACATATGTTGGGAACGATTTAGCTGCTTCCAGCCCACAGAATTCACCTGATGTACAAAAAACTCGTCCAACAAAGGTATACAAAAAGCATCCTTTTTTTGGTTGTTTGTTTTGTATGGATGAATTCTGTGAGAGATTGACATTTGTCTGAAAATTTGCAGATTCACTCTTTTGATTTGAACTTCAGTGCTGGGGTTGAGGGGCTTGATTGTGTTCTTGTCAGTATCCTTGTACCCAACTGTTCTCTTCCTCTTTCTTCCCCCTTCCCATTGTTTTCTCAAGTTCTATCCTTTTCTGTAATTTCTTGATTTCAAGGTCTTGGTCTCAGATTCTGTACCCATAAAATATCCTTAGACTAGAATTGTTGCTTGTTTATAGGATACTTGGGCTTCTGGTGTTGAAGTAATGAAGCAAAATGAAAATGAAAGTTGTGAGTATGCGAGAAATGGTCTGAATAGGTAATGGATATAAGTGTCTCTTTTCCATCTTTTTGATCTTTTTATCTAAGGGCCGCATTGAATGTCAGGAATTTGTATTGACTGGCCTTCATACTTCTTTTACCAGAGTCTCTGTGCCATTGGTCACCAGAAGTACCCTAGAAGTCTCCATACCAGCACATGCAGCCACCAAGCTCATAACCAAATCTAGAAACAGGCTCACTCAGATCAGTGAGGTGGTTACAATTTTTATATTATCACACTTTCTGCTCTTACTGGCAGGGAGAACGTCACATGCTATATTCACTTGATTCTCTGACTAATAGTTGTCAGGAACAAATGTTAAACTGGTAGAAGATAGGCCAGAAGAAACAGAAAAGATCATCCAGATATCAGGTACTCCAGAACAAGTAGAGCGGGCTCAGAGCTTGCTTCAAGGATTTATCTTGAGCAGTGAGTCTCCTCTCTCTCCATCTCTCATGCCCACACATGCGCATGCATGATAAATTCCTGCTATCTCCAATGTTGTGAAGTTCTGTTAGTTCTTGATGCAATCAATTGTTCTTTTGAAATGATTTTCTACCTTAATTTTGTTTTGAAGCTGAAGAGGACAGCTCGTAAGCTGGTTTGAGGAATTTTGAGGACTAAAGATGAATTCAGGGAACTTCTTTGCAACTTTTGATCTCTACCATGGGTGTTCAGATTATGGCATGTGTTCTGCAACAGTTAGAATGAAAGATGGAACTGCAGTGGCAGCTATTTCCAGCTGGGTGAAGCTGGCAATTTTGCAATCCATCTACCGTCTTCCCTAGTAGCTGTTGGAATGGAGTTTATTTCTCTTTCTTGCCTTTTGCCATTCAATTCAGTTTCATAACTGATGTTCAAGCTTGGAGCAAATTATTGTAATTACTTAGTTTTGACTTGCTAGCCAAGCATTACTGTCCTGCACTAGGTTTTGAAGCTCTTTAGCTTGCAGTATTTCAAGTGTTAAGTTAATGTTGTGCTTCTAGCACTCTCCAAGGATATTAATTAACTGATGGCTGTGCCATCTATCTTAACTTCACAGTGGGAGCTGTATCCTGAAAGGGCGAAAATTGTCCATGGAATTGATCTTATTCTCATCACTGGAAGGTGATCTTCTTTGAGTAATTTTCTCTTTTTTTGGTTGGCCTAAGCAATTAGGATTACTTGGAATTAACTTTCATTATTATTTTTAAAAGTTCCATATTAGGAGAGTGAGGAAATAGTTACCACACTACTGATGGTATTCGGTTTACAATTGGATATTTGGGTTCATGCCTGCGCACATTACATGTACATGGTTGTCGATACACTACAAATAAAATAATTTTAAAAAAGTGGAAAAAAAAACTGTCATAGATGAATCAATTCTAGTTTTCCAAGCTTCAATCGATATTCATAATTAAGTGGACTAAATCTAATTTCACCTTATTTTAAGGTTACAGTTACTATTCTAAATACATTTTGTCTTTGAAAGACAAAAAAAAGTGACAAATTATCAAATGGTTATACCAGTAAAATGTCCTACATTGAATCTAAGTTTGTTTAATTTATTTTTTGCGCCACATAGAATTTGTTTAATATATTTTATCGTATCATTCAGAAACTATACTGTGCGAGTATATTGAATAAAAGGATGTTCAATATTCAGAAGTGCTCGACCCTCTTATTATCTCATTATAAGATTGCGTTGTCTCTTTTGTTGAAAATCTCCTCCCCATACGGAGTTGCAAACCCGAGGATAAATTCTGAGTTCTGCAACGAGTGCCTGCAAATGGCAATGGCCGCTTCTCTTTTCCCCCCCTCAGTTTCTTCGTCTCGTCTCAGTTGCTTCTTCAGGTACGATCGAGATAGAGTTGAATTATTATTTTGTATCTGTGTATGCTCAGCTCTTAGCAAACTTCTCTTGTGTATGTTTACTGTTTAGTTTCTTATTAGCCTTTACTCATTACAATAGTTGAGGTCTAAAAGCCCTTGGAATTCCATTTTACTTTTCTTCTCATTTTCTCATTTGTTTTTGAGTTTTCAATTGCCAGTTGTTTTAGGCATATTATAGTTATTCTTATGTATCGTCTAACCAAGACTTAGAGAGTTATTACAACTTGTTACCTTCTTGTAAATGCAGAGCGACTTATTTGGAGACTCACAAAGGCCTGTTTGAGCACTCAAGAACTCCTTAAAATTGTTGTGTCTAATTGGATTGTATTTCTTGTTTTATGCTTGATTATCAATTCCTGAATTTCTAAGACTTTCATCTACAAAATTAAGATAATCTGAGGACAGTATGATGTTTGACGCACGAGTCAATGGTGTTCTGGATGATCTTCTGTGGTTTGATATTGTTAGAATCCTTGAATTGTTAAAAAAATTTTTACCATAGCAAAATATAGTGTTTTATGTGTTGAAATTTGTGGCCAGTAGAGTATTGGAGTGTAGACTGTAGTGCTAATATACGCGCTTTCATTAGTCATATTAGTTTAAGTTCTATTTATGTAATTAGTTTGAGAATCTTATGTGATGTTCAGAACCATCGTCTCTCTGCATGGTTGCTCTATGTTTTGTCTTCTATTCCATTGTTCTATCTTTTCCCCCTTCTGGCCCCCGCAGCAGAAACCGTCGATTTTTTAGTTTCTGCTAAAAGACCAGATATATCTTGCTTCAAGAAGTCTCATATCTATCTTTGTTTGTTGGGTTTCCACTTTTTCCGAATTAATTTTTCAGGAGGAATCCAGCACATTCAAACACTCATATTGATCAGTATCAGAGAGGCATCATTGTCTTTTGTGGTTCATTTTCCATGCCAAAAATGCAATATTAAGTGCAACAAGGTGCTTACTGGAGCCTCTTCTGGTAGTCGGTTGAAAAAGATTGTCAGCCACAGCTGGTGCAGTAGAAGTAGATGGAGGAAATGAAGCTACTAGTCAACGGTACAAATACATTAAGATCAGTGGCTATCTCAATTTAAGTTGATCATGTTGTCTTTGAAGATATGCATTAATTGAAGAGGTTTGCTTGATCTAGTTGCTTGTCGTGGACTCTAGCTGATTCATTTCTTGACCATGACATATTATCTGTCTTCTAGCATTTTTTTGATGTTGTGCTGCCAATATATATCATCTTTCATGAGTTTTTGGAAGGTCCTTGAATGGCAATGTCTACCATGATGAGAATCTACGGAGGGCACATTTGGAGCAGTAATCTAAAAGATTTAACAAAAATATTGAAGAATATAGCTGCTCTGGTTCCATTACTTTTGTCATCACTTATCACAACTTGTTGCATAAGCTTGTATTCTTGTGGAATTTTTCCAGGTTCTTTTAGAATTCTATTTGAAGATTAATTGATTTCCATACGGAGGCCTTTTGTTGGTGTGCCTTAGGTTTATTACCAAATTATAAATGGTGATTTGAGGCAATTCTGGGGGAATTACCATGGGTTCAGTAAGCTTTTGCTAGCTTGCTTATAGTTTTCTTTGTTTTCAGTAGATGTTTCACTTACATAATATCATCATTTTACTACTCATTGTGACATTCTTATTGTTAGCAGCATGAACAATTTAAGTGATGCCTCATCAAAATGTCTTGACAGTATCAAGAATCTTGAAAGTCAACTGGATAGTTTATTCCATGAAGTCAAGACTTTGATAAGATTGGGGAAAGAAAATGATGCCATAGATCTACTTCAGGCAAATTATGAAGCTGTCAAAGAGCAACTGGATGCAGGTGCCAGAGGCATAGAAGAAGCTGCCATTCTTGATGTTATAGCTCTGGGGTATATGACTCTTGGGGACACTCGAGTTGTTGGTTCCCTGTTAGACATGGTTAGTAAATTTGGCAATACGAAGATATCCTTTTTTGTTTGGTGAGGTTATGATTCATAAAGGAACTTATATGTTTCATATTGCTGATAATGATGGAACTTATAAAAAAAGGAAAAAAAAATTGGATGGAGCAAGAAAAGATTTGTATCTCACTGCCTCTCTCTATTGTCTTCCCTCCCCACTGTTTCTCTCCATCCAATATTTCAAACCAGCTCCTAGCAACTTTGGCCTTCCAGTTGGGTTGTTTCTTTTCTGTCACTAGTTGTGCATTGACATGATTGTCTTGGATGTTCTTGATCATTATATGATATTCTTGATACTTATATCTCCTTGAAAGGCATACTATGCTATGAAGAAAGATAAGTTCTCTGATTCTTCATTTTCAAATTCTAGTTTCATTTTCAACATTGTTTACCTTTTTTTTTTTCTTTTTAATTGTTGTATTTTTGTCGGTTTTCTTTGCCAGTTAAACACTGTTGTTACTGGCTTAAAGGAGAATGAGCTTCTTCTGGATTCAATCCTCATGCATATGGGGAATATGTATGAAAAATTGGAGAATTTTGAGGTGGCCATCAATTTATACAGGAGAGCCATTAGCATTATGGAGATGAAATATGGTTAGTTTTTCCAGATATCTTTAATAGAATTTTGTGTATATATTCTCTGCAGCAGAAAGGCATCATTTGAAAGTTAGTTGTGACATTTGAAGGGTGCATAATGGGTGGTTAAGCTAGTGTGTGAAACCAGCAGAATTCTATTTATGAGTGTGAATTATGATTTATATGAAAATAAGCAGGTCAGATGGAAGATTTGGTTACATGATCAAACTGTCTTTCCGCTGCTAGCTGCTTAACATGATCAATCTTGACACCTCCACTTCAAATTGACTTCTACCAGTGTTCTACAGCGACCCACATTTGTCTAATTTCTTTTCTTTGCAGGAGATAGTAGCTATTTTCTCAAGACACCATTATTAGGGATGGCAAAAGTTCTGGGTTCTATTGGAAAAGCCACTGAGGCATTCAATGCATACCAACGAGTCATCAGAATATCAGAATTGAGCAAGGGCACTGACAGTGAGGAGTTGGTATTACCTTTATTTTCACTTGGCAATCTTTTACTGAAGGAAGGAAGGATATCTGAAGCTGAAGTCCTCTTTAATCGGTCTGCTTTCTGAGCTCTTGGATTGTATATACTGTGATTTTGATTAATAGCTTATGTTTTCTTCGCTTTTTCTTCCATGATTAGAATTCTGAACATGTATAAGAAGTTGGATGGAGAAAAAGATGGAAGGGATAGGAATGGCTATGTGTTCACTAGCACATGTGAAGTGTGCAAAAGGTGAAAATATTACTATCTTGGTATCTTATTATATCTTCTGCTTCTAGAGTAGTGACACTTTGTTTTTTATTTTATTTTTTTCCTAGCTGTTTCAATTGTATGCACAAACCTTCTGGTCTTGGCTAAATCTTTATGTTGGAATATCTCCGTATTGATAAACACGGATTGATATGGAAAGAAGACCATGACATTTCTTGAGTATAGGGGAAGAAAAACTAAGAAAAAAAGGATAAGGGTGAAAAGCCAGCTTAAAGCACTGCATCAAAACGATGAAATTTCCATTTTTTAATTAAAAATTCTAGCATTCCAACATGAGTTGTGCTGATGGTGGAAAATTGTTTCACATTGTTATGATACGAAAGCTTTGATGGCTACATTGCATCTGAAATGGTTATTTTTCTATATTTGGTTCAAACACAATCTTTTAAAGGTAGTTTGGATGAAGCTATCGATCTATATAACAATGCCCTTGGAACATTCAAGGACTCAAATTTCATGGCATTAGAGGATGAAGTGATGGAGAAGGTGAGAGTAGAGTTGGCAGAATTACTTCACATGGCAGGAAGGTAAAGGATTCATTTCACCCAATGTGATATTGGAGGATTGTTACACATTTTTCCCCTCATAGTTGATGTTATTTCATGTTGATTTATTTATTTGATCTTAAGGTAAACTTTTACTCGGCTTTACTATTTTCCAGTCATTATTTGGGTTCGGCCAAAATAAAGATGGGATTTATTCATCAGTACTGGAGTATTTTTATAATTGAAGAATGAATGAATAAAGCATGCAAGAGCTCAACTTAATGAATTTGTTTAGTTATGCCAGTGGGAGGTTGGTTGGCTTATATACACAGGGTACTTGCTTTCCAGTTTCTTATTGCATCCCATCTGTCATTGAATGGGCTGTTTTGTTTTGCATGTCCAGATTTGAAGAAGGTCGAGCTCTGCTAGAGGAATGCTTATTAATAACTGAGAAATATAAAGGAAAAGACCATGAAAGCTGTGTTACCCATCTAGTGAATCTGGCATCTTCCTATTCACGCTCCAAGAATTTTGCTGAAGCTGAACGGCTGCTGAGGAGAAGTTTGCAGATTATGATGAAGAAAGTACCTCCTGATGATCCATCCATCACCTATCCCATGTTGCATCTGGCAGTTACCTTATATAATCTAAATCGAGATGAAGAAGCTGAACAATTAGCTTTGGAAGTTTTACGTGTTCGTGAAATAGCATTTGGAAAAGAATCCCCACTAGTCGGTAAGCTACTTTTACTTTTTTGGGATCACTGAGAGTTTATCCTGAAACAGGTCCCCATTCTTTCATTCAGCAGCTGTTGGGAAGATTCAAGCAACTCCTAGTTTAGACCTTTTCTCATTATCCTTTTTATTAGGATCTTCATTGGTAACAATTATGGCTTCGTGTATTATGACCGTGCTCTATAGATGTATTTTCTAACTTCTTTTTGTTGTTCCCCACATCCCTGACATGGATCCTATATTGCAGGTGAGGCTCTTGATTGTCTGATCCCCATTCAGACACGATTGGGAGAAGATGATCGAGAGATACTGGAGCTGCTGAAAAGGGTTTTGAAGATTCAAGAGTTAACTTTTGGCCATGATAGCAAAGAAGTTGTGGAGACACTGAAAAAAATTGTGCATTGCTTGGACAAATTAGGGATGAGAATAGAGAAGTTGCCTCTTGAAAGAAGATTGTCCAACCTCAGAAACAGATACAAAAAAATGGTTGAATGTTAATATCTTGTCTTGTGCTCAATTATTCCTCTAGTTCTTCCATGATCACCAGCAAGATTGGTCCATAGTGTTCAGCATTTTTTACCAGAGGTCTTATTCAAGGTAATAATGGCTAAATATCAAGCTTTGTGCAGTTTCTGATTGTTTGGACATTATATCTATTTAGGCTTGTATGCTTCAGCAAGTAAAGTACATATTAAGTTCTGTCACTTACAGCAACTATCTTCATTTTTAGAATGTTGATCAACTCTTGTGTTAGTACTGAGCAGTCCATATGTTAATTCTGAATCTGCGGAGCTGCACATCTTGAATAACACTTCCACACTGATTTAGTTTTCATTTGGTCATGCTGCATAACTATACCTCCCTCATGTTTCTCATAATATGGCCTCTTAATGTAATCAACAACATGTGTATGTCTCTTGAATTTCTAATTTGTTTTCCCAATAAGTTGAGATAGACCAGTTTAGTGCATTTGTGCAACCAAATGGTCTATAATCAAGTCGTGCCTGGAGAAAAATGGGGTTGACCATGTGCAAGAATTTTGCAGCACCAAGAAGTATATTTAATCTTAGGTCGACTCCTCTAATCATGAGTTTTACTATTCTACCTATATGTTCTATCATGACAGGAAGAGGAGAAAATAGAAGGAAAGCAGATGATCAGATGGCCAATTGCAAATCAACACGAGAATTGAACAACATGGTGCTTTTGGGGTGAGAAACGCTCCAGGACGTGAAATTGCAGTGGTTGACCTCTGGTCAAGATCCTAGATTGGGTTAAAGTCTTCGCTTCATGATTCATAGGATCCTTGCTTAGTTATACAGACATCTAAAGATTTTGTACCCATAGTTGTGAAAGATCTATAGCCAGTGAGCTCATGTTAATCTCTGATGATAGTCTGGAAATTTTGATAAAACCAGTGTTGAGCTTGATTTATTTTGAGAGATCATGGGACAGGGTACTAGGATTTTCAGTTGTAGAGTTCTTTGTGTACACATTGACGTCAATGGGAGAAGAATGCAAATGTTTGGGTGTACACTTCTAGTTAAGTTCTTTCCATTTTAGTCTTACTGAATAATGTAAGGAATATAGATAAGCTATGTTCAGATAATGTGGTTAGTTTTTGCTGGTGATCCAATCCCATGAACTGGTAGTAAGAATAATAGTTCTTCAGATTTCAGATTGACAATGTTATAATTATTTATTTGTTTGTTTGTTTATGTGCTGGGTAAGCGTATTTGGGTTGTTGATTAGGGATGCATGAAATGGGCGGTCTACAATGCTGATTAAAGAATTGTATTTCGTTTCCACACCCAATCTTTTTGAACTTGGTTGAAGAGTGCGAAAAATATGGATTAATTCTATCAATGTGAAACACGTGATAGAAATTGAAATATATTTAATATGTTTATTTAAAGTGAAGCTGTTTATATTTAAAAAATATATTAATTTTACTTTTGAAGGATAAATGAAGAGGTATTTTAATAATATTAATTATTTTATTAATTGATGTGAAAAATTAAATAGGCATATTAAATTTGAAACGGATGTACTAATATAAATTTTTTTGCATTAAAGATAAGTCTATAAATTATTCATGTTGTCAAATTATCTTTTCAGATGAGACTTTGACAAAAAATAAAAGAAAAAGAATTCTCTAGATGAGACGGAAAGTTTGACAAATTATCACCACTTGCCAATGCAGAACAAGTCACCTGACCTGGCTCAAGCACTTACTGCACCATATCATTCACTCATTCTTTAGCTATTCATGGATGATGGCCCTTACTTT
Source organism: Apocynum venetum (assembly GCA_019593545.1). NCBI lineage: Eukaryota > Viridiplantae > Streptophyta > Magnoliopsida > Gentianales > Apocynaceae > Apocynum > Apocynum venetum. The sequence continues at coordinate 5,022,829 of SRSM01000331.1, read as the reverse complement.
TTTCTAAGCATTAATTATTAATATTAATAAGAAACAAATTACACAAACTGACAAATAAGCAAGATTCATTTCCTGTAGTAATAGGAAATACTATTTTACACCTTAATGGAACTTGTCTGTTTGTAAATGAAGAAATTAATATATAACAGACAATTATGATTTTACCAAAAAGAAGAAATAAAAAAGGAATGTTGGATAATTGTAGGGTTTTTTTTTCCCTCATCTCCTGAGAGCATTTTTAACGTTTCAATGTCAATGTAAAAAATATATATCATATAATTGAAGTTAATATTATGATTAAATTTTTCTATCTAATGTATATGTTTTGATATCATATGACTTTAATTTCTTTAGAACAATATCAAGCATGATATCTATCTATTGACATTTTGACCTAATAAATTATAATAAATATATTTTACTTTTAAATAAATTAATTAATTATCGAATAACATATGAATAATATAATTAACTTCGACAATATATATTAGGCATTTAAAGTTTATCATTAATTTTTTTTTGGATTAATGTTTCTCATTGAATGTCACTTAAAATGTTTTATATAAAATTAATAATGAATCATCAATGCTCTAAAATCAAAATTATGGGGAATTGATATTTTTTTTAATTATTAAAGGAGGATCAAGTGAAGTGACTCCCATCTCTTCTCACAAGAATTCCATTCCACAACTCAATAAACGGTAGAAAGTGTTTTACGTAAATTCTCAATTCACGTGCGCTTCATCCTTGGGAATTGAGATTTGAGAACATGGCTTTCCAATTTACATGCTTTGTAGAGGTGAGGTTGGGAACATGGCTCATGTCAACTGAATCAGGACTTATCATCATCACATTATCCATGACTCATAGCCTCATTCCTTTCTTTGTGGCCACAAACGCAATAGATATCCATGCTTCACACACATCATCACCCATCTCTCAAACATTTTCCTATTCAATTTTAAATAGGCTATGAGTACAAGTAGGAACTTTTCTTCCTCAATTTTCTCATTTTTTTTATTAAAAAAAACACCTTTTTTTTAAGTTACATAAACTACACCTTTTTTAAAATAAAATAAAATAAAATACCACAACAACTCCTTTTGGTATCATTTGGACTTTGACTTCAGCTACCACCAACAGCAGACCTTCCTACTCAGCCACCCCTACCACTCCTTATCCGCCACGCGTCTCCTGTCCCACCTATTTAAAATTTATTAATAAAAAAACAAAACAAAATCCAGTATCAAATTTTCCTTTTTCTTTCCCTTTTCCTCCTCACTTTTCGTCTAGCACTCTGACTCGGTCCTGGGTTCTCCTTCCCGGATTTTTATGAATACGACTTCCCACGTTATCTCTCACTCCTCTGGTTCTGTTTTTCATTCTCTCCCGTTTTCTTCTTCTTCTCTTGCATTGAGCTAAACATGCCGTTTTGTAACGTCGGTGCATCCCAGAACTCTGCGGAGGCAGCCGGAAATAATGGAATCAAGATTTTCTATCGGACCTACGGTCGTGGTCCGATCAAAGTGCTTATGATCATAGGTAAATTATTCAGGGGGTTCTTGATAATTGCATTTTGCTGCAGCTAGGATATACAAGGTTTTTTTATAAAATTTCGTGGGTCGATGATGTTCTGTTGTCTTAGTCTGTTGGAAGTTTGTTTAATAAATTTGTTTAGACCTATCAAGAACTAGTCTAGCAAATAATTTAACAGATGATTGTTTCTGGATTGATGTTCAGGATTGGCTGGTACCCACGGTTCATGGGCTCCGCAAATCAGGGCGCTTGCTGGGACCCTGACTCCCAACGATGAGCAATCAGCGGCCGGTGATCGGAACTCTGATGCTGAAGAAAATGAGAGCAGCGGTATTGAGGTCTGTGCCTTTGATAATCGTGGAATGGGTCAAAGCTCCGTGCCCACGAAAAAGTCAGCTTATACGTGAGTCCTTCGTTTTACAATCCCATCATCAATCTAATTGCAAGATTTTTCTCCCGTATGAACATCTATAAAATATAGTGCATAATCCCACAAATGTTTCTATGGATTGGAAATTTATTTACCAAGATTCAATAAGTTTTTAGGTGTTTAATTGATGGTTAGTGGTCTCGTAATATCTTATCTAGATTAAATCTTGTAAAATGGGATGTGATTTAATGACTTAATAAAGATGAACATTTGGAAAGATTATCCTCAACTTTTCATTTCTTCTTCCTTTTTCTAGTTTCTGAGAAAAACGCGTAAGTGTAACAGCTTCCCCCAATATGCAAATGCTTCACTAAAGAAAGGAAAAAGAAAAAATGAAACGTGATCGTCCTGTTTATTTTTCAGCTGCGAACTAAGTTGAATGTTGTTGGTGACAGAACAACAATAATGGCGAAAGACGCTATTTCTGTAATGGATCACTTGGGTTGGAGTAAAGCTCATGTCTTTGGGCATTCGATGGGTGAGTAAGTGAATTTTTGACTTTGTTATTCGTCTGTCATTATTGACTTGGTTACCTCTAGTTTTATTTGAATCTTCCATTACTTTGGCTCAATATAAAATCAATGGACAATGGGTATGGGTGGCATGTCTTGTATTCTGGAAAGGAAATCGAAATGCGGGCCTTCAGTGCAGTGATTAGAAGCACGTCTGGTCAAATGATGTGCATAATTCACTTTGGCTTAAGCTTGCTCAAGTTTTTGACTATTACTTATATAGTATTTTTTTTGAAGATGAGTTGCAAGAACTCTTTAAGGCCAAAAAATCTTGGTTATTTACATGGTGCTGCAATATAGATTTTTGTTAATTAGCAGGTCTGACTCGAGTTCATATAAATGCAGGTGGCATGATCACTTGCAAATTGGCTACAATGGTACCCGGTAGAGTTTTGTCTCTAGCTTTACTAAATGTAACAGGTGGAGGTTATGAATGCTTACCAAAGGTACGTGCATATATTATTGATATTCATGGGCCATTGACTACGGTTAAAATTGTTATATTTATTGTATGCTTATGATTGTTAAAGTAAATGGATTGGGAGAAAAATAGAGCTAGATGAAGTCAAGTTTGAGGTATTCTCCATTTGTTTTCTCATCCTTTCAACTTCTCTTAACTGCAGTGAAATTATGTTATGGTACGAGCTATTGAGCTGGCTAAAATAAATACATTAACTTGCACAGCCAGAGCGGATTCAATATTGGTTATATTTGTTTTAATTGCCATTTTGCTTGCTTTCTCTCTTGAAAAGGGACTTATAGGGACAATTTAACTTGACAGATTTCCATTTGTGTTGCTTTAGGTGTTTGCCTTTTGAACTTGCAGCATTAAATTGTAGAATGTTAAATTTGTAGCTGCATAGGGATTATGAAATGTTACCCCAAAACAAATTTTAATAATTTAAGAACTGGATTTGATGGTTCTTCTCACCCCTCTGCAGCTTGATCGCCAGACTTTATCAGTGGCGATCCGTTTTTTGAGGGCAAAAACTCCTCAACAAAGAGCTGCTGTTGATTTGGATACCCACTATTCACAGGTTAATAGTTTTTCTTGATTATCTATTACCCTCTTTGACATAAGTGGTCTCTCAAGACTCAATGTCTCCCTATTTTACTTTGAGATATCTTCTTTCTTCTTCTTTTTTTTCTCTTTTCTCTCCTGGTTGTAATTTGTCTTCTCTCTCCAGAAAGTGAGAGATGGACCTCTCTAGTGGATATTTATTTGGAGAGCGAACTGATTGCTTTAAGTCAATAGAAGCAATAAAAAAATTGTCTGACAGAATATCTTGACAAATTTGTGAAGCTGATATTAGATTCCGTGGAACTCTTAGTTTTTCGTCCACTGCAAAACTCCAACTTAGCCGAATATGGCACCAAAGAAGATGAAATACGCATCCCTTTTAAGCATATATTGTATAGAAAATAGTATTTCAACTTTTACAGAGATGACAAAATCTACTCTGGTATTGACATAACTGATGAAATGAACTTTGCATATTTTTGCAGGAATATCTTGAAGAGTATGTTGGAGCAAAGACCAGAAGAGAGATATTATATCAAGTAAGGAATATTAAGCTAATCAGCCGGTGGTAGTATAAAGCCTAGGTTTTAATTTGTCTCATTCCTAACAAAAACAGAGATTCAACTTGCATATTTTTCATTGAATTTAAGATAGAAAATCAACAAGTTGGCAGGCTGTAAGACAACTGTCCTCTTGCTTTTGCTTGCCATGAACTAACCTCAGTCCCACCATAAATATCTCTAGTTCCCTTGGAACTTGCTGTTTTTTAAAATGCTAGTTTGCCAGTAATTGCAGTAAAAAAACCTTACTGTATAATAACCTTTTCCACCAGTGACTGGATAAGATTTTCGAGATTTTCTTTCCCAATAGCAAACTGCTGAAGTTTCTTTATTAATTTTTCATCTAATTGAATTTGATCAAGTCAATGGATCCTATAGCGTGTCCCTTTTGATAAGACCTGGAATCAGCGCTATTGCATATATTCAAATCATGGTCCTTCCTATTTTATATATTCAAATCTGTATTAATTTGGCAGCAATACGTAGAAGGCATATCATCAACTGGGATGCAGTCAAATTATGGATTTGAAGGCCAATTAAATGCATGCTGGACACATAAAGTTTTGGATACCGAGTTTGAAGCAATCCGTAATGCTGGATTCCACATATCTGTTATTCATGGAAGGTAGATGCGTTCAGATATTAGAGCATTTCTTTGATTTATATTTTGAAATCAGAAAATGTCTGAATAGACAAGCTAAGCAAATGCTTAAAATGTGTAGGCATGACATCATCGCTCAATTATGCCATGCGAGGAGAATTGCTGAAAAATTATATCCTTTTGCTCGAATGGTAGAACTTCATGGGGGGCATCTTGTCAGCAATGAGAGGACTGACGAGGTACATATCCTCCTCTTTTGCACACAAAAATAGGCAACTGCAATAGGGATGAAGTGAGTGAAGTTCTTACAAAAATTCTTGCCATTCACTCGAAACCCCTTTCCCAATTCAAAGTATGCTGACAAACCCTGCTTCCTCCTTCCCTTCATCAGAAAGGACCTTTTTTTTCTGACAAAAAAAGAAGAAAAAGAAAAGCCATTCTACCATGGAGAGGTTGTTACACAACCATTCACGTGTTTGTAACATAATGACCAGCTCTCTTACAGGGCAAATGAATCGATAGTTAATACACTTAAAAAAATTAACAGGACTGACCAGCTCTCTCCTAAGGCCCTTTTTGCAATTTTACAGATGAGTTTTATTATCACTACTCATGTATGAATTAAAGATGAATAGAAAAATGAAGTTGGGAAGGGCACACAATTGCTATTAAGCTGAAAAGAATGAAAGATTATCTGATTAATCACTTCAAAAGATCAGAAACGTTGTCAAATTATGTTGCTGTGTAAATTCTTTGAATTCAATGTGCCTGAAGCTGAATGAATTAAGATTGTCATGGATTAATCAGGAACAAGAATGGGTTAAGGGAATATTAGGTCACTAAGAGACTACTTTAAAATCGACATTAGGGCAGTTCTATGGTTTTTTGAGTTGCTCATGGCCTTATTAATATCTTGCAGAGCATGATTTCCTAGATACTACACCCAGAGAAGTAAAGTTGCTTTCCTAATCCTCATTCACATGCTGGTTCATGAAAGACAAATTTTCATAAACTCTTATTAAGCATGAAAGTGAAAGACAATGCAATGAAATTGGGCACTCACCTTCTAATTTGTTGGGTGTCTCAGTATTTTGATTTAGATTCGTTGCCCTTTCTATAGTCCTATGTATTCTACTACTAAATTTGTAAAGTTTGAGACTGGTCAAGTATAACTTCATAGTAAATGCAGGTTAATGCAGCTCTTCTTGAATTGATTGACGCATCAAATAAAAAGATAAGCCCATGTGACTGGACAAACTTGCCCAAGGAAAGCCCCGGTATGTACTACACATTCTCGTTCCTTGCCTTTCCTGCCTCATATTTATAAGTCATTCACCCTATTCTTGAAATATAGATTCTAGTGGCCAATTGCTCTATCTCTCTGTTCGGGCTAGTAACTTTAGTAATACGACTTAAACCTACACTGGCACAGCTAATATTAAGTCTATACCTAATGTTTTAATGAGTTTCTAGTCTTTGGCTTTTAATATTTATATGCACCATCCTCGAATATGTATATGTAGGAAAATTTCTATGAGCTAAATTAGCTAATGACATCTTTGCTTCTATCGTGTCATAGATGAACCATCTGCCAAAATAATGGTTTTGTAAGGTGACTTCTGTTTTGAGAGGCACGGTCAAGTACTTAGAAGGTTGTGAAAAACACTGAAAGTCTTCTAATTTAAAGATCTGATGTTTAGTTAGCTATAGTCAGGATACCTATTTTTTGCAGACCTACAACTTCTGTTGGTTGATCTTCTGAGTGGATAAGATTTTGATGGGCCTAGAAGTCAATTCTGAACATGTGCCACGTTCTTAAATATGAAGTTCTAGTGACTCGCAATTTTTCTTGGATATGAAAAGATTTGCATTGTGCTTATGGTGGTGATGTTTTTTTTTTTTGTCAGGGTGGATATCTACTTGGATAACATGTAGCAGAACAAAACCCGATGGAGTTAGCAGTTTGAGTTTCAAGTACGACTGCATAGCAAAGCTAAATGTCTTCCTAGTATACTTTTTCAGCCTCTTTTCATTATCATTTCAGTACATGAGAAGATCTATACGAAGATTGAGACCTGTCAAAGTAGGATCTGCCCTGACATAAACCGGAGAGGCGAGACCTGTCTTCTGGTAATCTGAAGTTTTCCTTTATGATGCTTACTGTGATCGAGCAGCAACAGCAACGGTCAACGGATGATAAAAGCCCTAATATTTTTCCTCATTTTTGCAGGGGAACTTTTTTATCCCAGAAATATGGTTTTCCTCCGATACAAGGGATTACTGGAGTTTAATCTCAAGGTGTATCTAAGAAAGTGTACAATGAATTCTACAGTAGATCCCGACACCAACATGATACTAATAAACACAGTTTCTCTATATTTTTGGCCTCCATTGCAGAATCTGAAGGGGAGCAAAAATGAGAAAAGACAGGAAATGAATCAAAATTTAAAGACAAATACTATATATGAGGAGATGGCACATAAAAAGGATGCCTCCCTATCTTTCTGCCTTTTAAGTTTTAGTTGCATCTCGAGGGCAGAACAACATCTAGTTTAATTTCATTGTACTTTGTAATCCTCTTCAATTGTTAAAGGAATGAAACATCTCCTTGTGGAGATATAGAAATACCATATGCCCTACCATGGGATGAAATTCAATTCATAGCCAGCTGCTTTTCAATGCAGTTTTGCATAACTCTCAGAAGTTGTGGCATTGCAACACATATCCAAGAGTGGAAATGCTAACTAATTGGCCAAAGTCAACTTTGCAGTCTCCAAAAATGGCAATCAAAGTAACTTTTAATTCCATCAGGACATAAAAATGGATGAGACGATAAAAGTGGCCAAACCTTTCAAAAATGGTCCTAAAATAACGAACGCTGATGGGATGGATGCTAGAAATACTCAAGTGCAAGACAATGTGAAAAACGATCTATAAATACTAGTATTACAACTAACAACGTAGTACAGAAATTGGTAATTGTTGCATACCTTATCGATCAATCAATCAATGGTGATCGAGAACTGAAGCCAATTCTTGGCGAGGCCATTTTGGTCTGAACAGACAAGAATTAGCAGAACGAAGATAGAGTAGACAGCTACGCATCCCATTGATGAACATCTGACTCTGGCAATGGAAAAACACATGATTCCGAATCCTGATTAGGTGGCTTTGCATGTAGAATGCAGAAGGCTTTGGAAAAATCAATACAAGCCGAGGTGAAGTTATAGAGTGAGAATGGTTGGTAGAGGAGGAGAATTTGGCCTGGCGTGGATTATAAACTGTGGCTAATCAATTAATCGGGCCAAGAAGGTAATATGCCTCAAGAATATTCTGAATATGCCAAAGGACCAAAGAATATCATCCAATTAAAGCTGTCCAAGGAGGGAAAAAATATATGAAAGGAACACATTTAGCAGCCACGCAAGATGGAAATTGAGATTATCCTGTTTCACATTTAGCAGCCACGCACGACACAAACATGTTGACTGTTTGCAGTCAGGAAAGATTGATATAATCACGCTACCTAATGAAATCCTCCAAAAAAATTAGTGTAATATCCTGCGTTTTAAACACGAACTAATTATCAAATTTTGTCAAACAAGTAAATTACAGTGTTCAAAATTTATTTTACTATATTATAAATAAATTATTAAGCAAACTTTATATAACAATACCACACCATCATTTAAAATAAAATAAAAAACTACACCATCTTATTTCTTTTCATTATAGACGATATTATTATTAGTTGTTCAAACAATAAACTTGCTTGTACCTGTAGAGAATTTACACTTTATGCACATTGCAGTGTAATTTTAGCTTCAATAGTTTTTTTCCCCCGGCTAGAATCAATTGTTAATTTGACTTCTATAATGAAATAAAACTCCCCTCTCCCCCTCCCTTCTTTTTTTCCCCAAACACCCTGTAGCGAGCTTCCATGCATGTGAAAGGATAAATTGTGCTCGAAAGAACATTACTTACAAGTTTACATCCATATCTTGGATGAATCCCGGCGAACATTCATGCATTTCCTTCTGAAGAGCAAAATCATTAAAGAGAAGAAAAAGGATTGAACAAGTCATGTTTATCTACGATGTCATGGAACATAAAAATCGTTCTATCTGCTCTATTCTGAATCTGAAAAATAGCATACCAAAAAGAAAAAAAGAGGACATACATGCAAGTATATAGTAATTTAACAAAATGTAATTAAATTAAGGTTGTTAATTGTAGTATAGAAAATAAAGAAAAGTTCTATTTCAAAAACTTACTAACACAAAGAAATCCACCAACTTAGAGCACAGAGGCTACAGAACCTAATCATTATTCATGATATTAGAATGAGAAGCTAAAAAGACCACCACTGATCATTAGAGGGTAAAATCCATATCCTATCAAACTATAGGGCAACTTCGAGTGCCCTTCTCTTCTTGTAATTGGCCTTGAAGCAAGTTTGCCTCAACCTCTTTGTTCTTTCATCCAATTCCAATTCTGGAAGCCTCTGCAGCATCCTTTTGTGCTGTTCCAACTCCTCAACGTCGTTCATTAGTCCCAACTCCTGTCCCAATTTTTTTTATTTTTAAAATCAAGTAAATAAAATCCTAACTCCATTTACACATATAGAAACACAATGCATATGTTTTGCTAATTCTTGTTTACTATTATTTACCTTGACATTGCTGATGAGGGATTCCAAGCTCTTGATTTTCCGATGTGGCCATCGTCTAATGTTCAATTCTCTACATCTTTTCTTCAACACAGTCAGGCCAACGTTCAATTCCTTAGCTGCTTTGGTGATGGGAACGTCAAAGTACTTCTGAATATCATCGAACTCTAGCACACCAGACTTGTACCTTCCGCTCGGAAAGTTGATCATTTGCGTATCTTCTAAAACTGATGAAACAGTAGAAGAAGAAGAAGAAGATTCCCTCCAGTTCACTAATGCATGAGAACCTAGGACCATTCCAATTCCAACATTATCGTAAGTATTCAGAGGTTTAGCATCAAGAACCATATTTTCCTCGAACGGCCCCACGCTATTATTAACATCGGCCCCCCATCCAAATTCCCTGCAAATGTCTTCAAAATCCTTGAATTCTGAATATGATGATATTTGACTGTTCTTCAGCGGGATTGGGAAGCATTGGCATTGGTCCAAGCAAAGGCATGGATTGAAGCTATCTGGAAATACCATGTATGGTTCCCATGCACTAAAAAAAAAAAAAGAAGGTTAAGCGCAATTAAATAGGATTAAGAAAATGGTTAAATGTTAGTGCTGAAGAAGAACTTACCAAAGAGGAGGTTGTTCTGGAAAAGAGAACGGGTCATATTCAAGGTGATTTTCCAGCTTGAGAAGGCTTGAAGTTGCAGAATCCATCTTATCTTACCACTATTCTCTCTAGAAATGGGAAGATGATAATAAGTACTCTATAAAATTAGGGGGGAAGAGAGAAATTAGAGAATGCTCATACTTCTATCATGGGAGTTACAGTAAAGATTATGGAGTCCACTTAATTAAGGTATTAATGGTAAAACAATTACCAATCACAAAAGGGGCCTGCATCATCTTTCTCTCTCTTTAATGCTTATAATGTTCACTTCATGAAGTATATATGAATATACACGTCAAATATTAGCAAAATACATTTCAATATACATGCACGATCAAATTAATTAATTAACCTCTATTTTTTTTTCTTTTATTTGATGTCTATCACCTAGTATTCAGTGTTTTTTTTAATTAATTAAGGGTACCTTCATCATGCATAGATTTTTAACACGAGAATATTATAAATTTAATATTTTTTTAAAAAACAAATCATCTACTCCGTACCTAAACAAATCATCTTATATACGAGAATATAAAATTAATTTTTTATGCAGTATTCTTTTTAATACCCCGCCGCCAGTCTCTCTAAAATTTGTAATTAGATATTTTTACCCAAATTAAGAAAACATATTTAATATTATTAAAATTGTAAAATATTTTCTTATTTTTTTATTTTAACCTTTCACCTTGCATTTAAAATTTAATCAAATTTAAATTTAATTTTGTAAAAATATGAACAAATTTGATTTTTAAAGTGTATTTTTGGGAAATAAAATCTTTAATTTAATGTGTATTATACTAATAGTTTGAAAATAAATTTTTTTAATAACAAAATGTGATAAATAGATATATTTTACCTAATTAAAAAATTTAAGATGGACGAAATATGAAAAATAAATCTATTTTAGTAGAATGGAAAGAATATATAAATATATTATGAAGTATTTTCATTAGGTAAGGAGCATGAATGGGTACTGTACACAGGCAACGAATGGATGATGAATGATGGATTGTGAAAATATTATAGTTGTTGGAGAAGGAGTTTTTTAAGTTAGGAGGAGGTTACAGAATAATTAACGAGGTTGAGGAATTAATGAATACAATGAAAGGAATTGAATGAGATTAACAAATATTCATGGTTACCAATAAATTTCCTTTTGGGGTTTTGTGATATGCATTAATATTCATTAGCCGTCATGGCTTCCTATTGGCCAATGGACCCACGTAGCTTCTCGTAATTAATGAAGAAAACACAGCTAAGCTAATCCCGTGTTTTGGAATGCGTCGGAACCTAATCTTAAATTAAACAATCAATATCTACCCTTAATTCCTTCCCTTTTTCCTATACTAACCAATACACATCTTACGAAGATCACGTTTTATTTAAGTTTTGTTTTTTCTTAGTAGCACGTTAAATTTAAATTCTAAATTTGTATAGTACTAATAGTATTGGAATTTGAGGTTTCAAGGATGTTTTTTTTAGTTTCTAAGTTGGTCGGAGATGGATTCTCTCCTCACTTTATTGGAACACCTAGGTGAGCATTATTCGATCGCCTCATTGTTTGGATTGAATTGATTTTTAAAATTTGATTCATTTTTTCGATCTAACAATTCAATTTAATTCGATTTTTGAGAAATGAAATTATTTTGATTCGGTCTTCGAGCTTCAATTTTAAAGACCTGAATTGGACCGAAGATCGAATTGTTATTTTTATAACAATAATAATTAATTATTTTTGTTTCTAATTTTATGATTTTTTTTCTTCTCTTGATAAAAAATCTTACAAATGATACAAGAATTTCATATAATGAGATGATTTTATTTTTATTTTTATGAATGGTATGTAAATTTCATGTAGATATTATATTTTAAATATATATAAAATAAAATTTCGATCTTTATCGAATCGAAATATTTCGATCTTCGATTTTTCGATCTTATAAATATTACGATTTGTTTCGATATTCATCAGAAAAAGATCAAATATCAAATAGATCGAATTTTCAAACCGAAAACCGAAGAATCATGCTAGGAACACTTCTTATGCCTATTTAAAAGGATAAATCCATTTTCAATATGTAATTCACGAATATTCATTTTTTTCTGATTCTTTTTCAAATTCGATAAATGTTAGTTGATCATATACTTCTATTATTCAGAGTATCATTTCTCACTTCGCATCCTAAGGGAAGCCCTTCCGTATTTCGATGAAAACCATAGATATGCAGACGGTGGAGACTCTCGCTTTCCTTAGTAAATAGTCCACGTAGCTGGCTAGATTCGAAGATATAGAGCCCCCCTTCTAGCTCATATAATAATTTCCCCTTCAGTATTATTTTAAAGTGTTAATGCAGATTGAAAACAATTCTTAGTGTATTTGCCAGTTAACTAATTTAGCATGTTCCATTGATGAGAGTTTCAAGTTTGGATGGAGTAGCAAATGTAATATAATTCTAAAAAGAATGACATATATTTGCTATTAATGTTATATTCTTTAAAATGTTATAAGATATTTTATTACTTTTTAAAGTAATTATGTATGTTATTTTCAAATTCATCCTTATTTTATTGAGAGAAATAAAGAGATAACAAATATTTTATTTAAAAAAAATATTAAAATAAATAAATGTATAATATGAATTAAAAAAATTATTAATATATGTAATTTTACTTAAAATATCTTATAAATAGGGAAGAAATAATTGTATTTTAGATGTGCTAGATATCATATTGTGCATAATGACCAAATAATCTTTCAAATGTTCTGCAAACAAACTAATTATTAATAACTTAGCTCATAAAGATGTTTAATACTGGGACTTTATGTTTCATATATCACATATATGATCTATTTTTTTCAATTATTCACTAGAATTAAGAAAAATATTAAAAATAATAATTATATAATTAAACTTTCTAAATCGTCCTGTATTTAATAGCTAGTGTGTAATTATAATAGTTATAAAGTTTGATGTGAAATAACTATCCAAGACATGCATTAAGAGGTCATCTAAAATAATAAATTTTTCTTCACTAATATATAGCAATCTCATTCAAAAATACTAGTGGATATTCATTTTTTTTTTAACCAAAAGAGATCAAGTATATTTCAATTCCAAAATATATACACTAATAATTACAAAGGTTATCCCCTCTCTACACTATTTGCAGAGAGGATGTTCACAGTTTGAACTAAAATGTCTCATGCTATCATCTTCCCTATCCAAAAGGAAACATTTACAGAAAACTCCATATTCCTAGTTTACGACAAAATATGATTGGCTTGCCTAAAGATTAATCCTCATTACTTACATTGGAAATAATCAGTTGCTTGCCTAAGTGTTAAAGGATATCCATTCAGAAGTTGTGCAGCTATTCCAATATCCTATTTGTTGGAAATAAGGGGATCCTTAGGCAGTAATTTCTGCCACACTGTCGTAATATGATGGCAGTCTCGGACTGCATGTAAGGAGTCTTCAGGACTATTTCTACATCTCCAACAAATAGGAGATTCAAAACGTTCCCAACAGTAATTCACTAGTTTTGAATACCATATTTTGTTCTTTTTAAAAAATACTAAAAAAATTTTAATCACAGTATCCCCAATCAAACATGGGGTGGGAGAATTTTCAGTAATGTACATCCACATTGTAAGAGGCCGTGGTAACACTTTTAGAGGTGGGTTTATATAGTCCAATTAGACTGACAAGGGAAAGGGCCGTATTAGGTTAAACTAGTCCAAATTTAAGGATTACCATAATTTTAATAGGCCCATATTTCCTTCCTTGATCTGAGGTCACAATAACGTGGAGGGCCACATAATGATAGTTGCTTTCGGGTTTGTTCAAAAGGCCCAAATTCTCATCTATCAAGCTTGGGCCTTGGAGGACATATTATCCTCGGAAATAACAAACAATATTGCTCCTACATACATGCATATAATTTTTGTCACATAGATACGCATAAATGCATACATACATTTAGCTATCTTCATAAAATATAGATATTTTAATTTCATTACTTGAATAATTCTCATCAATAATGTAACTCATTTGTAATTGTTTTAAAAAATAAAATAAATGTATCTACAAAGTAGAATGAATGAACTCTCTTCCATCTATCTAGTAAGAGGCATATTTGCCGGAAATGAACTTCCAGACACCCTTACTTTATTAAATTATACACATCTTACAACTAAACATTAAATTAAATTGTGTTCAGAAAAAAAAAAATTCCACGATGACCGTGTATAAGAAGTGAATCATATATTTGGAACTGGATCACTTGGTTAGGCTGAAGATGAATGGGTTAGCGCTAAACCGTTGAAAAGCGACAATGATTATAAATAGATTGTTCGATTTTATGTTTCGATGCAATATAATATGATTTTTATAATGAAAAATATTTATGATATTATATTTGATTTTTAAAATTTAAAACAATATCGTATCGTAATACTTAAATATTATTTTAAAATAAAAAATATACTTGGTTTTATAAATAAATAAAATTTAAATATTATATTTTGTTAGAATTTAAGATTTGATGAATTGATTTGTTTATTTAATGAAGTTGTATTTTATTTTGTATTTTTAATATAAATTATCTACCACATATTTATCTAATTGAAGTTTAACTCTTTCATTTTTTTATTTTTAGTATGAGATGTTATTTTTTCTAAGTATTTTAGAGGTCTAAAATGAATTTTTATAGACATTATTTTGTTTTTACTTGTTATTTTTTTTATATAAATTAACAAGTATTTTAATGATAAAAAATAATTAAAATAAAATGTAAATTTTTTTATACATAAACATACCGTATAATATAATATGATTTTTTTAATAAAATGTAATAAAATATAATTTTTAATATTCTTAAATCGTATACTGTGTATGTATGCACAACTCTAATTATTTGGGTGGTAAATTTCGAGATGTTTAAACTTCAATTTTCATAATATGTTTTTTTTTACAAAATAAATTAGGCATATTTCCCTACAAATTAATTGATCACACATGTCTTATTTCATTGAATTAAGCAAAAGATTTGGCCAATAAAGTATGGAGAGGGAAATGGGAAAAAAAAAAAAAAGAGGCAGGATTTGGCCGCCAATCACGGCACTAATTTGATTAAATAAAGAAAACTTTTTGTAGGGCAATATTGTAATCTCTTCGATCACGATTTCTGTAGACTATCATTCATAGTCTACACTTTCTTTTATCCAAAAAAACATAAAATAAAAATAGTTCACACTTTAATTTCCACTCCCGTAAAGAAAGAGGAAACTTTTATTGTCTAAAAAGAGAAAGAAAGAAAATTCATCTGCTTGAAAAAGATCAATCACTAAACTGTGAACTTATTGTAGGTCCGCTATTTTCATATAATCAACACTTATTATTTTTTTATTTTCGTAAAAAAAATGGAGAAAACTTCTTTAATTTAGATTGGAGATCACTAGCACAATTTTATTATTAACCTTTTTAATCCCATTGACAATTATTGTGTATTTTTTTTTATTAAAAAAAACTCTTTAATCAGAAATGTTGTGCTGAAACAAATCAATTTGAGGGAACGTTTCTATTAATAACATTAACAATTTGATTGAAAAAAGAGAGAGAGATATTTTCAGGGTATTAAAAGCTTTTGCAAGTCTTATTTTTTATAATAATAACAAAAATGATGAGGGTCATAGATCGATCATTAAATGTCAAAAAGTTAGTTAATGGATTGACTAATTGATTAATCACAAATTTAAACTTTTACAGAGGTAAGAGTTGAGTATTGAAATAATATTATATTTTTATCTTTAAGTTCTTGACTAATTGATTAAGATTTATATTTTACTATCCATCAAAAGTCTTTAGTATTTAAAAACCATTTTAAAAAATAAAATAAAAACCAGGTGAGAGTGCTGAGGTTTGAACGAAGGGAAGATGAGAAGTGAGTCGTAATCTCAAGGCAAGAAAAGAGTAACTAATCTCAAAATCATAATCGAGAAATAAGACATTGGATAATGTGAGAAGAAATTTTAATAATACAAATTTAAATAATCGAATGATAAGATATATGGTAATATGAGAAATTTTTTTTGATAATACAAATTCAAATTTCGTATAAGATAAAATTTATCATAAAATTTAAATTCTATTAATTTATATATATTTATCTCTTAAACACAATTTATGTTTCATTAATAAAATAGTTTCTTGTCCCTATTTCGTCAAAAGTAAGCGGTAACCAAATGGTACCAACATTTTTTAATAGTATAGATGAGATAAATATGACAGGTATGTTAATCCATGGAATGCAAGTACTGTGGAAAAAAAAGAAGGGAAAAAGCGAAAAAAAATTAAAATCATATGATAGGGACAAAGGGGACAAATTCTTTTACCATTTTAAATAATGGTGCCGGTTGTTCCAACTTCAATTGTCTTTTGGTCGCCATTTGCTGCAATTCACCATTGCCCTTTTCTTCATCTTTTTCCATTTTTTGATCGGGGGAAGAGGGCACGCTTTCATTCTACTTGGGCATACCCTGTCTGGGACTGGGAGTGGAGCACACTGATTAATTAAAATATTTACTCTGTTAAAAATTTATCAACAACTCATATGCTATTTGTTTAGCTAAAAAATTTAAAATGATAGTTTTGACTTGTTGGCCGAGACATCTCACCCACGCCTGCAAAGGCATGCGTCAAAGCTTTCATAAGTTGTTTGAAACTTCATCATGAATATTCTTCACATATGTATTTGTTTCGTCTAGAATATAAATCAAATTTAAAATTTTTAATCAAATATATAATTTAGATTATAAGAGAATAAACCGTATTAGCAAAAAAAAAAAAATTGGAGTAAATCTCTCATTATTAAAAAATATTTTAAATTCTTGTATTGGGTCAAATGTTTAAAGAACAAAGGAAATTTCATACCAAAGTGGATCTATTTCAATTTTCAATAACAATTTTGATTGGAAATAGAATTGTATATATTAATAATGAGCAAAATGCATTGAGTGTATCAGTTAGCAACTCTAGAATATGCATAAAGATTTTTTTTAATTATCCACAAAGAATTATCTAAAAAAAGTCATGACGCTAGATGTTGAATAGTTTACTCTAAAATAAACCACCAATGCCTAATCTGTCTATTTCAATAACAATTTATCTTGTGTATACATTTTGCGAAAACAGAAAAATGGTTGAAAGAACGAGATAAATAAAGGAAAGAAAGATTTCCCGCAAAAAAGAAAAGAAAAGAAAAGAAAATAAAGAAAGATGGAGGCGTTAAGTGCCAAACTGCAAAGTGAGGAAGGCAGAGACTGAAGATGAGTGGGTCAGCACTAAACTGTTGAAAGCGACGATGATTAGAAAGAGATTGTGGGTCTCTGCAGGGTGACCCCAGTTCTTGCTTCCAAAAGAGGGTAGACTTCGGCTTAATCTGCTCCGGATTCCCTTTTCATACAGTCGTGGTGGCCTTCATGTTTTTACCCCATGTTCTTACCTCATTTTCATCTTCATCATCTTCTTCTTCTTCTTCAATTCCCCTTTTCCCTTCACCTCAAATTACCTCGTTTCATTTCACTTCATGGGCTTTCCCATGTTCGAATACTATCCCACTGTCCAACCGATTCTTGTCGTTTTCATTTTCCTTTTTGTTTAGTCAAAATCTTTATTAATCCAAATGATACTTGTCTTTGTCAGTTGAATGGACCAATTTATGTCCTATCTGTCTTTCTTCGAAATCAAAACTCAGTGATCAAAGCTGAAAGGTTTGGTTGGTGTGGCTTTTACAGCTTTGGAGGTGAAAAAAGGAAATATATCAATTATCAGCTTTCATTACTTCCATTGACTATGTTTGTGGGCTGATCTTTGTTTGGTTACTGACTGACACGGCGGAGGAGAATTAAACATTGGAGAAAGGTGAGAGATGGAACTCATTTTATAGGATATAGAAGCTTCTTGTCTTCATTTTTTATTTTCAACTCTGAATTTCGCTAAAAGATCACAGCTTTACGTTGTTTTTGGGGACTGAAGGCCATTTCGTGTTATGTAGGAGTGTTAGCTTGCAAAACACAAGTAGAATAACCGTTAAGGCAAGATTAGCTTTTGGAAATTCCAGTTCCTCTAGTTCGTCAATTTTGTTATAATTGCAGACATAGTAAAAATGTGATATCTTGGCACGTTCTTTCTGATTGTCTTACGGTGTTAGTCCTGCATAAACAAACTGTTGATTCATCATTTGATTGATAGTTGCTCTGAGGAATGAGATAGGATTTGCTGTATAGGAAATATTAATCTGAAAAGAAGGGAGAAAAAAGTGTGTTTATGCTTTCCAATGTCATTGTGATACTCTTTTTCTATTATTGATAATATATATATATATATATATATATATATATAAATCTGTTAATCCCTTTGCTGTTTTGGCTCAGAAATCTATCATTAAACTAAAATACTTCACTCTCAATATTCTTTTTCAAGATTCTAACATTGGAGGGATTTTAACATCAAACTAAAATACTTCACTCTCAATTAGTTTTTTTGCAGGATCAGGACTTTCAACTACTTCTTACACATTAATGGAGGCAATAGCTTCAGCTGCTCCCATTTCCCTACCTCGAGAACCAGCCAACTATGACGAGGTCTCTATGCAGCAAAGCATGCTCTTCTCTGATAGTCTGCAGGTAATTCTCTAATTGGATGTTTCTTCCTGTTCCTGATAATACTACTTTGATGGGGAAAGAGTTCATATAGAGTTCCAGCAATTACTAATGTCCAAGTTTCCGAGTTAGAATGAATTCATACCTAGGTTAAAAACATTGCACTCCCACCCCCTGAAAGAAAAAGGAAAGTAGATTCATGAAGCATCTTCATGAGCCCAATTCCATACCAGCATTTGTTGTTGTGATATACATATATTGCTTATCCTTTTCTTCAGGATCTGAAGAATCTGAGAAAGCAATTATACTCTGCAGCTGAGTACTTTGAATTATCATACAGCAATGACGAGCAAAAGCACATGTAAGCTACTTTTGGATTTGAAGAACCTTGTTCAAACTCTTCCTATCAAAAGGCCTTCTATGGTTATTTGCTCTTGAAATATTTTGCATTTACAGAGTGATGCATACTTTGAAAGATTACGCCATCAGAGCTCTTGTAAATACTGTGGATCATTTGGGCTCTGTTTCATATAAAGTCAATGATCTGTTGGATGAAAAGGTTGATGAAGTTTCTGGAACTGAGCTACGCGTGTCTTGCATGGAGCAGGTGATCTTGGGCTTAATCTTATTGTCAAGTGTTATAATGGTCCTGTGACTTTCGTTTACCTCAACTTAGAACATAAAACTAAATGACTGGACCTATAGAAGGATGATGCGTTTTAATTTCATAACATATAACACATTCTCAAATGAGAAAATCTTGGATGGTATACTGCACCTCCAAATATAACAGTACTGTTAGAAAGGATTTGATTAATATTAGTTGCCATAATTGATTTAGGTCATTCATTTTGTCTCTGAACCTGGTATCTAGAATGAAGTTGGAGGGACAAGTATCTTGATTAATTGCCTATTCAAACTGAAGGTCTTGATCTATGTTCTCAGTTATGTGATTCTGGTTAGTAAAAGATTTTATGAACTTCTTACCTTTCCTAAAGGTGTAGTAGTGTATGCATATCTCCTCATCTTAATTGATCTGATCATTCTTAGGTTTTTTTAGGTGCAGTAGGATAAGCAAAACCTTTAATTTTCTTGAGATTCTATGCTGATCAAGCAGTTATATGAATGGCCAATAACAAATCATTAGGAAATTGTTGTCTTGATAGGTTGGTGATGAGGATGATGTTGGCTTCCATCATGATTTTAAGGGATGTATTATTATGACACATAGTATGACTAGTCATGCAGGATGTTTTTTCCTGGCAAATTCGTCAACAGATTTTTGTCTTTACAGCTTTCTGTTGCTAGGAAATTGAATCTTACAGTCACCAAGGTGAGATGCAACTACATTGGATATCAAAAAATTGGGCATAAAAAACAGATAAAAAGGGAAAAGATAGTCATAGATTAGACATTATGCAAATATCTGGATGCAGAATCATCCAATAATTATGAAGCACAGAAAGGATTTAATGCTGGGGGCTAATTTGAGGCAATGGGGAACGTGTTTTTGCTCTTAGACAGACAGAATCTAAGGTTGCATTATTGGTCATTGTTATTCTGCCTTTGCTTTTAAGATGAAATGAAGGGGAAAAAAATGTACGATTTTTTACATAGACAGAATGATAGAGAGAAATATAGCATGAGAGGGTTTTGATCAGTGTAATATAGCATCAGAATCTAAGGTTGTATTATTGGTCATTGTCATTCTGCCTTTGCTTTTAAGATGAAATAAAGGAGATAAAAATGTACGATTTTTTATATAGACAGAATGATAGAGAGAAATAGAGCATGAGAGGGTTTTAATCAGTGTAATTTGGATGGTAGTGTGTAGCATATTTGTCGTATCAGATGCTTTTATAGATTCATTGGTCAGGGGGCAGCTATTGACCATATTGTTGGAATTAAAACCCCAAGATGGATGTGATTGTCATTCCCCTTCTCCCCTTCAAAAGTAATTTCTAATGTTCTGTTTGTGTATTTTCTCAGAGATTGAGAACTTGCCAGAAATATATTGACCGTGAGGGCCTATCTCAGCAGTCACTGGTGATAAATATCCCAAAGTTTCATAAAAGATACATCTTGCCAGGCAATTGAACTCTATTCTTGCTTCATGGATTTCTTCCTCTTATCTTCCTGCCTTTAATAATCTCTTGTATCTGAAGTTTAAACATTTACTTGACCTTTTTTGTTCAGTCGGGGAGACCATTAATGGTGCCAACCGCACAAAGTCAAAATACCAAGGATGCAGTCTGGACGATGAAGATGACTGGTATCAGTTCAGGAATGGTAGGATTCTTCCCGTTCTACTGCATTTACTTATATTTCATTGAGCAAGTCTTGAGCATAAAGGATTGGATATTTTAACAGCTGTACGAGCAACAATTAGAGAAACTCCATCATCCACAGTAGGGTGAGTATCCTTCATGGCTTAAGTCATTTTTCTTCAAATTTTCATTGATCCAAATTTTCCAAATCATGCTTATATTTAATTTTATGCTTTTGTAGGAAGGGGCACTCAGCATCACCTTCTCCACGGCTTTTGCAGCAACTTGGAAGTATCTCATTCTCAGGCACCACACATACGAAAGAATCAGGTCCGTTCACATAAACCTTTGAGAGTTATTCCATACTCTACTGTCTGTCTTGTCTCTTAATCTGCTCTCCCAAGACAAACATTTTTCTTTTTCCCCTAATCTTATGGATTGATTTGATGAATAGAGAGGCGAACAGTTTCACCACATCGATTTCCTCTTCTGCGCTCTGGATCTTTTGCTAGTCGCCCAACTACACCCAAAAAATCACGGCCTACAACTCCAAATTCGAGAAGTAGACCAACCACTCCAAACCCTTCAAATGGAAGACAGGTGAAGAATACTTCTCTTCTCAGTTGTCCAACTTGCTACTACTTGCGTCTTACTTACCTTTGAACTAGAAGCTAATTGTTTCAATCTCTGATCTCCTGGCTGCTACAGAACAAAAAATAAACCTTTCTTGATATATTTTCTGAAGGTATTTTTCTCTTTCATTTCTTCATTATTCATGCCATTGACGTTCAAATGTTATTTTGTTCACCAGTATCCTTCAGAACCTCGAAAATCAGCTTCCATGCGTCTCCATGCTGATAGAGAAAACTCCAAAGATACCGAACATAATCCTAGCAAAAGCAAACGCCTTCTCAAGTCATTGCTCAGCCGTCGAAAATCAAGGAAAGATGACTTGTTATACACTTACTTGGATGAGTACTACTAAGCAGATGAAGAGATTCAGAAAACAATATTCGGAAGCAAAGTGGTCATCAACAGACAACAGACTATATATACATAGATTCTTTAAATATTCCCTCGACACTTAGTAATAGGAGTGCTTTTCTCTTTCTTTTCTCTCCGGTATCCTTTATCGTCTATTTATGCATAAGTTATCATCTGTCCGTTCCCGAATTGGTTTTGCAATATCTTAAACGGAGTAAAGCTGTTTTAGTTTGCGATCAAATCCCTGCAAGAGATGTTGTCAAGTCACACAATCTATTTTTGATATGAAGGCAATTTCCTTCGGTAATCCAGCGGTGTTGATTTGTAACTCTGGCAAGAATCAATTCAATCTAGTAATAGTGGCTGGTATTGGATCAATCTTAATAATTTGAATCATTCTTTTCAAATTTTGTGTAACAAAAACATTCCAATACTCTTATTAAAGAAACAAAAAATAAAATCCAATGAAAAATACAGCCAATCATATTGCTCATTAACCATGTACATCTGATGTAGAAACTGTGATTAGCAGACATGTAGCCCACAACTAAACCAACTGTTTCACCTTACGGCAAAACTTCAATTAAGAATACAACTGATATTCAATGATCCCAACAGCAAAGTTACAAATCCATCCCCTGACCAAATTCTTCAATCGTCTTTGTAGCAAGAGTAAGCACGTCAACAAAGGCGCTGAATGATGCACGCAGAAATCTTGCCTCAATTGCCTCAAAGTGCCTGCATAAGATTGAGGTTGTATTACAGAACTGTTTTGTGAGTTTTTGAATCTTAACTGAAATTTGAAATGCCAATTGAGACATGCATTAGAAATTTATAAACTCCCCAATCCCATTTGCTGCAGATATATAATTACCTAATATAGTATAGAAATAAACAGGGGTTGATCTTTTTTTGCATTTTTAGCCAAGACATAGGCTTCCATTTTCATTTACGTGAAAATATAAATTTGAGCTTATAAGTTTAACTCTAATACGACAAAATCACATATTTTCGTAGCTATCAAGAATACTGAGATGAAGCCAAATATAATCTTTTTGGAAGTTCTTTTAATGAAGTTTTCAAAATGAAACTTCCTCTCTGATACAAGAAGAAACCATTTTTTGAGTTAAAGAACTTTTAGACTTTTACAAGTGATTATGAGATTAAAATGCGAGCGTGATTTCTTTTTTCTGTTTCTGTTCATTGATTTTCTGGGAAAAAGAAACTAGAATGTTTGTTGATTGAAGAATTTTCATCAGATCAACTCAATTTATTGTACCAAATAGTTACCAAAAGAAAAAGAGCTCACACTAAAAGCTTCCCATCGGACACTGATATATCCCGTTTCACTTTATCTGGTTGCAACTGCAATTTCAGCAGAAGGATCAAATCAAGTAGAAATTAACAAAGCAAGGTTGGTTAAGCCGTGTAGCAAATCTCACCTCCTTGTCCACAGTGAGTGCTGAATAGACAATATCAGCTTTTTTGTTGGATCCATAATTCACCTGGAAGTCACTGTAAAAGAAATTCTCTTGATCTGTTAAACAAAGAATAAGAATTTTGTCCACAAGCAACTTGAACTGTGAACATAAGAGTTCACAGGTTGATACATTTTGTTAACCAAAATTGTTTATTTATCTCAAATAGTTCAAGCACAATTATATGTATCCAGTACATGCAATGCAAGTTTTGCTTTGACCCCAGGGGGGTAAAGGTACTCATCCTTAACGTATCACGGTCTAGATCATATATAGAAATTTCCAGATATTTCAAATCTTTTTACTGATTATAATCACTGATGCATTATATGCATGCAATTCTCGTTTGAGAACTGCAAGTCAATGCATAATGTTCTCTTTATATCTCCAGCAACTCACAACTCGAAAGCTAGGAAGCAAATCCAACTACACAAAATTGGGCCAAGAAGATGCAACTGTTTTACAGAAAAGTTCAGCACTTTAGCTTTTCAGTGGAATATGCATCGACTCACCAATAAACTTAAAACATCTTAAGAACAATATGTAAGTTATATCCATGGTAAAAATTCCTAAGCCTAATGTACAATAAATAAATGTACACAAGAGAAACTATTGACTTAAATAATGAAATTGATAAGACACTTTCTCTAAAGCTAACTTTGATCATGGTAGCACACAGGCAAGAATACATTGAACCAGGTATGCACATATTTAAGTATGGATGGAAGAGAAACTGACCAACTGAATTCCCATTTGTTTCCGGTGTCTAATGCCTTGTCAGAAGCCATTTCTTTCATCTTTGAAAAGGCCAATGCTTACTATTCACAGAAAAAGGTGTCCAAAAAAGGGCTAACTGGAAACTGTTAGGTAAGGGCAACTTCGTTTCCTGTCCAGTTTGGGAAGTCAAAAAAACACCTTCAGTCAGTTGATTGGCTCTAAATGAAAAGATTAATTACCATCAGTTGGGAGGCCAACTAGAGCCGTGAGAGGGGCAGCAATAGCATAAAGAACTTCTCACCAAAATGAGCTTAGCTAGACAAAGTCAGTGTTTCAAAATAAAAAATCTACCCATAATCATCAAAATCTAAAATTTCTCCTCCATCTAGAGGTTAAGCAATTAGCCACATTAACTACTAGATCATGTAAACTAAAAAATAATACTCCCATCCGGAAATTGAATTTAAACTTTTGATTTTGGATAAAAATTAAAGAATATTATTAATTTTAATTAAATTTAAAAATTATCCTACTAGAATTAGATTCCTTTGAGTAGTGGGGATTAAATGTTATTGTGATATAATTCAAATTAAGGAGATTAAATTAACGAGGCTAATTTTATATAAAAAATAAGTAAAATTAAAATGTACGTTCAATTACGAACAATTATGTACACAATTCAGGGAGGGAGCGGGAGCAATAATAATTACGTGACTAACTTGTACATTTTCCATGATTCATGAAATGTAAAAAACAGAATGTGTGAAGCATCAACCATGAAACAAAACTTAAAAATCAACTAAAAAAAATTCACCCAACAGTGGTATTAAGAAAAAAAATGCAAGCCTTAGAACTTTTGGGTGCCTAATCGAGCAAGAATTGCTGCTATGTCTGACGCATTTAGCAAAAAGAATGACGACGAAAATAAAAGGAGGAAGAAGAGGAGGTGGTGGGAGAGCTTCGAGATGCACCTGCGAAGGACTGAAGCGGGCAGCCGTCGCCGACTTGACAGGAGATACCCGAGCAGCTCCCTATCCCTTTCCCGGCCTTCCCCTAGTTCCCCGGTCTGCTGTCCCGAAACAAGAATAATGAGAACAGGGAGAAAAGGAGGGGGAATGAAAGAACCAAAAATAGAACTGGCCATAGCCGAAGCCCATTCACTTGGGCTGAGTAGAGGCCATAAATTTTTTTGGGCCTGCGCAATAAAAGATTCCTATTTGGGCTACTGTTAAGCCACCATCTAGGTCTTTCAGGAGTATTCGGTCACGTGAGGCGTTTGACGTGGCAATCAAACAATCAACTCATACCACTTCTAACCTCCAAAGTTTCACATTTGTTTCCCCCTCCACCCTGTTGAAGATCTTCAATCCTGTGCTTACCTACGCCATAGTCACTTTGGTGTCATCGATCGGCTCCCAGTTGATGCTCATTCTTGATTGGCAGACGTGAGAAATTGAATAAAGGAATCTGTTGGAGTATAAGTTTTCCTTGAATTTTTACGTTTCAAACTTTGTAGGCCGATTAGGGTTTCCATTTCCGCAATCAATAACCTCAGGAATGGGTGAACTGAATATGGAAGAGATGTCTTTGCCGGCTCTCTTCGAGCAGGCTCGAAAAATTCACCTTGCCGCCTCTGAGTCAACAGTTGATCAGGTAATTTTCGATACGGATCTTTTCCTTTTGATCTTTATTTTCCTTCTAAATATCGGTACTTTCAGGATACCGTGAAAAAAGGTTGCGAACTTTTAAGCCAAAGCGAGGTTATGATAAACAAATTAGGGTTATTCTCGAGAAATGAGACAAAGGATGACATCAGCACAACAAATCTCAAATATATCCTGGTCAGTAACTTCATGTTACATTCTTTCTGTTGAGAGATGGCATATTTTTGTTTCTGTTCTTTAATATGCTTCCCTCAGTATTTATGTTTGAACCATGATGCGGTGGTTTCTGGCTAATTTTTTTCATTAACATCTTTTATTGTTCAATATCTTATATGCTCAACTATACTCGCCTCGCCCCTCGCCCCTCCCCCGTCCCCCCTTTTTATCTCTTTTAGGTGTTTGAGTATAGTGCAACTGCAATGGTTGATTTAGTGATATGAAATATCTGGCCTTATATTGCTGCAATAGGTGCCATTTTATCTGGGTGAACTGAGGGAAAAGATAGTTCAAGATGATAGGATGCAAATTCTCAAGGCTTCTCAAGATAAGCTAAAGGTGGGAACTGATAAGCTTTTCGTGACCTGGAGTGTTCTACTTCCTGCTGTATGAAGGAATATTACTTACAAAATCTCTACATTGTTGATATTAATAATCTTATATCTTCTTAGCAGGAATTTGTTTCGTTCTGTGAAGTGATGGAGCTTGTGCCTGAAGAGGAGTTACAAGTGTCAGCTCAAAATAGTGCAAATTCTTCTGTAGATCGCAGGGCAAAGAAGGTAATTCTGTTCTGCTCATTCAAGTTGGAATTATGCTATTTTTACTCCTTTGTAATTCATGATTTTCTTTTCTCTTTCTGGGGAAACTTAATTGTAATT
Organism: Apocynum venetum; assembly: GCA_019593545.1. Classification (NCBI taxonomy): domain Eukaryota; kingdom Viridiplantae; phylum Streptophyta; class Magnoliopsida; order Gentianales; family Apocynaceae; genus Apocynum; species Apocynum venetum. The sequence goes on along the minus strand of SRSM01000331.1, from coordinate 4,996,189 downwards.
GAAGCTGTAATACCGTCATGTTATTTCAGATTGCTAGGTTTAGACGACAAAGAGCTGCAGAGGCAAAACTACAAGAAATTAAGGAGTGGAAAGAACGCAGAGGCCGTTCAACTAAAGCAGCAGCAATATCTACTCCTGTTGTGTCAGGAGGAGAAGAAATGTTGGATGATGATGATGGAGAAGAAGAAAGGGAGGTTAGTTGCTTCCCCTTAATTTTGTGATCCCAAGAAATAGTAATTCTTTTAAGCTCCAGTGTGTTTATGATCTGCTGAAAAGCAGACCCCGTACCGGAAGGTACTTGGAGAGGACCCATAAGATGTTTCTATTTCTCAGAGACTAATAAGGAAAATTTTAACTGTATCTTGTTTCTGTACCTTTTATACAAGTGGGAAATTCTGAAATAAAGATGCAATAGATATTATCTGGTCTGTATGTGTATAGATATAATACTGAGCAATCAAGTAATGTTACGTGAATGTGAATTGTTTGTCCATTACAGCATATAATCACATCAAATGAGCACTGATTGTTTAAGATATCTAGGATGTAGAAGGAGGAGCATTTGAGTGAAAAGTCTATTTGAAATTTTCGATTTCTGTGTCTCTTTAGTAACTCGATAGTCATTCTGCAGGCATGGCTTACAACAATTTCGTTGGCCTTGTGTAAGGTTTGTGTTTTAAACACTCTGCATTTTCATTGTTATTGTTACCATAATCTCTTTAATAACGGCTTTTTAAAATGCAATTCAGGCTTTTGATTTGATTGAGATGCTAAAGAAAGAGGAAGAAATGCTATCTGCTGTTAAGGAGAAGCAATTACAGGTTACTAATCTCTTCTCTTTAGGAAATTGTCATTTTGTATGGTGCTAATGTACAGATATCTTTTGTCATATTTTTGAGACATCATTTGCTTTATCTAGTTCTCAAGATGAGCCATACGATCCCATGATGCTAATGTACAGTGTTGCTTCCAAGCTATTCTTCAGTGGCCTTTTATTCCTCCTAACATCCTTGTTTAGGACATAGTTCTGTCATCACAGCCATATCACCAAGCATGAATTTGACCTCATTTCAAATTTGTCTTTTAAACAAATGTTAGCTCCTCATGTTAGCTACACTGGCAACGACAAGTTTGGTCAGACAACAGATTGTTACTTTATCTCTTTCTTTTGGAAGTCTTCATTTCTGGGCAATTATTCTCTACTATTTGTTATAGCTCAATATTCTGATTTACTCTACTAGTACATGCTCAGATGTTTAATCTGGTATATACTTACAGGAAGGACACAATGACACTTCTCTTTCTGATGAGCGTATCAAGAAAGCAGAAACTTGGCATCGGGATGCTGCTGCTCGGGCTAGGTACACGAAACCTGCACCGCCTATCACCTGTGCTACTTTTGCTCAAGATGTCATAGAGGGGAGACAGAAGATTTCAGATGCCCATGAACACAAACACCAACCTATGATATTTGGACCAGCAAGCCTTGTGAACAGGAATCCTACGAGTGAACGGGAAAGGATAGCAGCACAAGTTTTCCAGCCTCATTACAGGTAACTTATTTCTATAGTTCACAAACACTTGTTGGAGAAAAGCATGTTGATGGATGGGAATAAAACAAGTTAAAGTAAAAAGATGGACTAATTAAAAGGTATAACACTCTTGATTGGTCAACTAACAGCAATAATGAATTTTTAACATTCCATTTTTTGCGTTCAAAAATAGATTGCCAACAATGAGTATTGAGGAGGCTGGATTAAAGGAGATGGAAATAATGAACAAATGGCAAGAAAGAAATGCTAAGCTAATGGAAGAAGCCAATTCATCTTGGTACAAGGATAACAGGATGTTGAGACCTGGTGAAGAGGATGATGAAGAAGATGATGCTGCCCAAGAAAAGGCAAGGGCATGGGATGACTGGAAAGATGATAATCCGCGTGGTACCGGGAACAAGAAGCTTACACCTTGTGGTTAATTGGAAGGTCTCATCTTGCACTGCATGGTTGCAGATGCATTATGACCGTCATTATTTTTCTTCTTAAATTTGTGTACTGCTATTCTGTGTGTAGTTTTCAGAACAAATGATAATGGTTTACCAGTTTTGATGATAGATATTCATCTTTGTTGTACATAAACTGGTATAGGCTAACTCATCAGTGGATGGAGGTTACAGAGAACATGACTTATGTATACTTCCTATCGATACTAATAATTAGACTTCCTTTATAGCTCTTTGTCGGTATTTGTTTGTATATGGTGCGAGTATGGAATGTTGTGATGAATTATTATGTAACTGTAGTTGACCCAGATTAATATCGTTCTTGCTTTAGCCCCATATAATCAGATTTCCATAGTTAATGGTTTTGAGGTCATTTAGTGTTTTCCTTAAAATTTTCGAAATTCTTTTGGCTAAATGTGTAGGGCATGGATGCAATCCTTATTTACTCCTCTCTTCTGCATTGATCAGACTGCAGAGGGATGTATGCTTACAGCAACTACGAGGGGAATACAAGAATTTTCTACAGAACTGGATATAACAGTATTAACCGAAGATATTCAGAAATTATTAGGTTATATCTAAGCAGTTTCCTAGTATTAACCGCTTCCCCAAATTGGGAAGTCGTAAACACATACTCATAAGTGTCCGGAAAATCATGCTCTGCTTCGTCTTGAGATGGGAATGTACATATTTTAATGAGAGAGTTAATGTGGATAAAGGTTCTAAAATGAACAGATCTTATTGTATACCTCCGGACAACACCACCAAAATATACTGCACAACACAATAAGAAAAGAAGGAAATTGAAGACTTCGATGATATATGTAGTTATACACAACCAGCCAGACGAATGAAGTGCTGAAAGAGAACTATTTTTCCTCGACGCTAAACAGAAGGCTGAATTTCAGCCCAAGAACTCCCAAAATATTACCAGTACAGGCTGCTGAATGATGGCAAAGAAGAGCCAGAGGAAACAATTACAGCTGCAACTCTGCTAAACCAATTTGCCATTCATCTTCTCAAATGAAGCCCTTGGTATCAAAAGATCAGCATAGATGGAAACATCATTCATATTGATGAAAAAACATCCATTTTGAAAACAAAAGCTCAATTATCGATACATTTGAAACCTCCGCAGATGCACAACCATACAACGAACAAGATGGTACAAATAATCAAGTCCATCGACAATACCACCCAAACATGCTTCTTCCAAACCTTCTTGGCCTTCTGGGAGTGTCCAATTTCGCCAGAATACAGGACGTTTTTGTTCATTATAACTGAAAACTCCTTGCTCAATCCAATCCTCCCATCTTCGCAGGAATCCAATCCCCTCTCACTCACATCATTGCCTTTTCCGCTTCCTTTACCTGCACATTCACCTAACAAACATCTCCTCTTTTTTTTCAAGCCGTTCACAGCGTCGCCCAACAATGGCATCCCAACAGGCGCGTTGCCACCGCCTCTTGAAGAATCCGAGCTCCCATTGCTTATCTGTGTTAGGCTCATACCCATAGATGGGGAAATCAAGCTATCCATCTCCGAATTCGAAGACAACAATTGGTGAAAAACAGGGTTAAATTCCCCCTGAAAACAATGAGAAGTCAACGTTTCCAATCGTTTGTTCCCAGATTTCCCCATTCCAGAGTCATTGAAAGCGTCCCTAACGCTCCTCAGAAAAGCTAACCGTTCAGAATTATCAAGCTTTTCGTCGGAAATGACAAAATAAGAAAAAGGGTCATCGATCAGGAACGTGTAAGTCCTGTTACGCACCGTGTGGGAGAAGACGGAATGCAACGGAGGAGTTTTCTCAAGACATTTGATCGCTAGGGCCCCAAGATCTGCATCTCTGGAATTGAATTCAGCAAGAATTGTGATTCCTTTGGCAATACAAGCGTAGTAGATCAAATTGGGATCCGAAATCATCATCCTCTACAAATGACAATCAGACCCAGATCATTGTACATCGACACAGAAAAAGATTACACAGGTATTATCCAACACGCCCTTTATTCCCACATAACACGAGATCGCCTACTTATATTCAATAATATTTTAGTTTAGAAGAGAGGAATAACGTGGGATGGTGGATATGAAGACGTGGAAAGGCATGGATGATCGATTAGATTCTGAATTTTCGATAAAGGTGAGGGGAAATTGAAGGGTTGCCTCTCGGAGGATGAGCTTTTGCTAAGCCATCGGTAGATAGAGAGGAGGGAGACAACAAACTCAGTTGACCTTCTTTCTTTCCCCACCAAGGATGGCTTTGGTAATGTACATTTACTTCTCCCTACCAAATCATACTATGAAAAAATAATTAATAATAGTGATACTATTTTTAAATAAAAATTTATCCCTTCTCTTACATAAATTTAATGGACATTGTCTGGACTCTTGAGTTATAGTTTTAAATATGAATATAAAATTTTTATTTCTATTAATTTATCAATACTAATACATCTCATTTACTATTTTCTCTATCAAAATAAATACTCTTTTCAATCTATTGGTCCAACTTTTACAAAATTATCATTAGAAATTGGCATCTTATTAAGTAAATTCGAAACAAAATGTCTTGAGTTAAGTTCTTGAATCAATACAAATCAAGGATTAGGAAAGGAATTGCCCTCTCCATTTCAATGAAGTCATTCTAAAGTAAAATATATAATTTTCTAATTTTATAACATTTGATATGCATTTATTGACTTTTTATAATATTATCCATAAAAAATAATTATATTTTATCCTTGAGAGAGAGAGCAAGGGGTATTTTGGAAAATTTCAATTGTAAAACTTTTATTTTGTGATTTAGCAAAGAAAAATTATTTTCTGAATAAATTTTTTAAAATAAATAAAAAAGATACATTAATGGAAATACGTCAAATTTCTCGCTTTCCCTTCCTCTTCTCTTCATTCTTCCCCTCAGGGAATTAAATATTTACCCAAATTCATTTTCTATTTATAGTAGCAACCTCAATATGTCAATCAGAAGGATCTTAGGTACATTCTATTTATAGTACTAACTAACCCATTCATATTTTTACAATTATATACTTACATAATTTTTAAAATATAATTTAATGTTTTACTTTTAATTAGTTTATTTTAAAGCACTTATTGATATATTTAAAGGAGAATTTTTAAATATTTTTTTTCACCTCAAATTTTGAATCAATATTTTCACCTTTGAACCACTATTGATTATAAAGTCATTTAAAAAAATTATTTACATAATTTTCTAAAATCTGTGGTACAGGAAGTAATTTTTTAAAATTATTTCAATCTATAAAAAAAAGCATCAAAATACTAATGAAGTAAATAGTATTCTTTGAGTTCTCAAAATATATGATATTTTGAACATTTTACACATTAAATATGTATTTTAACTTCAAAAATACTTTTATTTATTATGTTTTACTCAGTTTTAGAAATTTAGAATTAAGTGATTGATTTTATATATTTTAATACACAAAATCATAATTCTTAACAAAAATTAAGTCATTTTACATATTATATTTTATAACAAAAATTTACTCAAAAGATTTATTCATCTCATTTTAATTATCTTTTTTTTTTTGCACTTTTACAATTTTAAGATGTTTACTTTTATTAAGAAAAACTAAGTGGGATTGGTAACAAACAAGTGAACAAATTGAAAGGACTAAATCCAATTGAAACGCATCTTAGGGGCGCAGAGAGTACCAATTGATGTCAAAAAGTAACAAAAAACCAGCACAGCCAAAAGGGAGCCCTTCCAGAAATTCTCAAAGAGAGCCGAAAGGGCGCAGAGAACATAAATTGAACTGAGATTTGTGAGGCTTTACCCAAAAGGGAGCCCTTCCAGAAATTCTCGAAGGCCTGGGCTGAACCCAGGCCAACGAGGGGGTTTGGAAATAGTTTTCAACCAGCAATTGACGCGCCTCGGTTAGAACCTCACTAGCTGCGTCATTGCCCCAAGCGCAAAGATATTTTGAGCAAGATTGAGGTTCCTAATTTATACCAAAAAATCAACTCCCAACTTCTTCTGATAGCCAATGTGGGATTTTGCATACAGAGACCAATCTTTCTGCCCTTTCCCATATTACTAGTTCAGACGACCGAGGAATGGACACAGATGCATCTAAGCACATGCATGAAGATAACTAGTTAACATTCAAAACAAACTTTGGCATCTCAGTTTTTGGTAGATACCATTAAATTTTTATGTTGTTTTTAAGTTAATAAAGATAGCAAGAACTGGAGTACATTTTTTGGCAAACCACCATGTAAATGGAGATAGACAAGCTATTACTCAATTGAGAGTCAAATATATTGATGTTTTGTGTTTCGCAACACTGCTAAAATTCGCAACTCTTCAACTATGCTGATGAATAGAGGAAACAACAAACTCTAGAATTCTACAATCCGTACTGTGTGTGTAAAGAAAATAAGATGGTAATTGCTTCTCCGTTTTATCACAACAATGAATGACTTTAATCTATTATGGGGCTATCAATCTCGTGTACTATACAACTAAGGGTTGGCTAAAGTTACAAAGGTTTCTTCTCCCCAAAAATTTCTCTCTTTTTTTTTCTCTTATATCTTCCCAACTCATTTTACGTACGGAGGGTCCATGAAGGCCCATTCAAAGACTTGTTCATATTGTTCTGCAGCATTGTTCCAAGAATAGTTCCTCTCCATCCCTCTCTTCATCAATCCCTCCCAAGATGACTTGTGTTCTCTGTATGTCCTAATTGCTAATTTTAGTGCCTGCAAAATTTTAGAGTCCAAGACTTTTCAAAGGATTGAAGATCAATGTCTGATAACATATCAACAAAGGAGGAGAAATAGCACTCAAATATATACAGAAGCAAGACTAGCTAGCAAACTTATCCAGCTAACATAGACAGTTGACAGATCAAGTGGATCATCATTTGAAGACCTTGCTATTGACACTAATCAACTATGACAATATGTAGGCCGATTGTGCAGAATAGAAATTCCACCATTTGACATCTGGTATCCAAGCTAGTGAAAACCAGAATTTCTAGTAGCTTATAGAAATCAAGCAGCAGCCCAAAGAACCACATTTCTTCTCTCTCTCTTCACTTAAATAAATAAGTAAAAGTACTATGATACCAGAAGGGGAAAGAAACCAAAGGAAATGAGAAAAATAATGCCAAGAGAAGAAAAATTTAAAATAACTTGGGTAAGTCAATTCATATTCAAGAAGAGAAACTAGGGGACATTTTGGAACACAATTTCCTTAAAATTTTAAGATTAGTAAGCATTGAAGAAGACCTTCACAAATTAAAAAATAATAATGGAGAAACATAAAAACTTAAACAAATACACATTCAACTTACATTTAGCAGATTTTCTTTCGATAAAGGAGAAAAGGTCCACCTGTTAGACATTATGAAGCCAATGTGTTACAGAAACGAATAAGCCATTGATGTAGAAATCAAGATGATAATAACTAACAGCAGCAAAAAAATAGTTTAAAATTCATAATATCTCAATAGGGTAGTTTCTGTTACTGAGTGCCATATTTTGCACCTGTCCAGTTCCCAAAACATGGAGAGGAAAAAACGAAGAAGAGGAGATTACTGCATTTCTTTCCAGAAAGCTTCAAGGGGTTGTGCATTGGAGGGTTACCTTTACTATTAAATATTAATCACACCAATGAACTTTAAACTCATTTCAGTGACACTAAAGAAATCAGAGAATTCTCCCACTATCCTTCTAACAGATTGAAGTTCTCATTATAGTTACTTTCTTGCCACATTATTTAACGGTCATATTTTCTTAAAGTTAATATGATCCATTGAATACCATCCTGGATGCAGCCCCCACATCCAAGGAGCATAAAAAGACATGAATCTTAATCTCACTGTTTGAGTGCTTTGATAGAGCACGTGTGTTGAATCAACAAGTCTCCTACACAATTCACAAGAAGAGCAATATTTCAAATGAGCTTAATCACCGAGAGTAATTTTAGATGAAACACATACCCTGTACCCTCACCACTGCCTTCATGAGCATATGGATTAAAGTTCTTCACCGTGTCCTAGAAAACAAAGATAGTATATCATGACTTACAACTGTATTCCAAGATGAGCCTTTCAATTTTCAGAGTCAGCATACCTTTAGTCCCCCTGTATAGTGAACAACAGGAATAGTTCCATATCTCATTGCATACAATTGGTTCAAGCCACATGGCTCAAATCTTGAAGGCATTACAAGTATGTCACAGCTGCAAATTATCACAGCACTAGAAGGTTAACTTTGCAAACAAATATTATAACAAAATATGTTTGCACTCAAACTTTAATTACCCTGCTGTTATTCGATGCGAAATGGGGACATTAAACCCAACCCAACCACAGAATCTGTCTTTGTAAAGAGACTCCATGTGCCTCATCCACTCTTCATATTGTTTCTCTCCAGATCCAAGCATTACCTGAAATAACTAAGATGAATTTTGTTATCATTCTCGCTTTCTTTTTTCCATTTGATAGAGAGATCAGAATTCATGACTGAACAACACCAACAGGAAATATATCTCCTAAATTCATGTGGCTATACAATTGCACCCCATCTAGAGGAAAGTGATTCTCCCAGACCTCAGATAGCTAACCCTTTTGACTGAGGCTTCAGCCGATTGTGAAGGTGTACAACTAGGTAGGCAATGCAGGGAACCTCTTTTATAGAGGACATAAGTGAGCAATCTAGGATGAGGCATCCGAGCATATACAGAATGCAAATGATTCAGGACATCTCAGGAAGGTGTCAACACTAGTGCTGATTAACATAGAACTAAAGCAAACTTGAATTACTAGTTTAAAGAGAAAAAGTGAAGCAGATGGATAGTCTAAAATTAATTAAAATTTAAAACAGTCTGTAAAGTCATAAGCAAAGAAAAAGAGTTTTCCCACAGTAGAAGAGTCCAACACCTCAAGCACAACAAAGACAACCCGTCCAGAACTGCTTCACATAAAAGCCTCCAACAAGGAAATAAATTGAACCACAAGCTATAACACGCATAAACAGAAACAGGAAAAAAAATGAATAGATAAGAGTTCTTACAAATTGAACATCATCTTGCACAAGTTCTGGGATGGCTGACAGTAATATGTCAACACCTTTCTGGAAGTCCAATCTCCCAATAAAACCAATCTGTAATCCATTACATTTTAGAATCTCTATACGATAAATGGTTTTTCTGCAATAGAAAATGATCACTTCCTCACCAATGGGCAATCAGATTGAATGGGAAGACCTAATTCCTCCTGTAAGGCACTTTTGCATTGCACCTGCATGTTATCAATAAATAAGCAGTTGCGCAACAATAGAATGACCGTTTTGCACTCACATTTTAATCTTTCTGAAGGTTATTACTATTCACCAAAGACCCTCAATGCAAAAATATCAACTACTACTAAAGCAGAGAAATCTCTCTTTCAAGTAAGCAATTCTTTCTGTCGAATTAGGCTTAGACCTGCAAATCTTATTGTTTGGGATATGAAATTAAAGTACCTTTCCTGAAAGGTCATCAACAGAATAATGCGAACCAATATGCTTGTCTGAAGATGGATCCCATTCATTAACATCGATACCATTTGTAATTCCTGTACATGGGTAGAAATAAATGTAAAACTTACAGCATCAGAAAGTCAAAGCAATTGGTTAAGAAATCATATATGTAAAAAAATCAATCCATCCTGCAAACACCCAGTCTTAAACCAAAAGATTATTCTCGTAAAGATACCTCCAGAAAGGACTGCTTCTAAGTAACTATAAATACGGACAAGGAACATGAAAATAAATTAAAAAGAAAAGAACAAATAGCATACCATTTAGAACTGACTTTCTGCTACTCAGAAGGTCTTGTAGCCCATATCCCCCTTCTGGAGTAGTAATTTCCCTAGAGTAACCCTGCCACCAGAAGAAAAGAATAATGAAACATCAAACAGTGATTTCAAGAAGAACTCAGTGTAATGCAAGTAGTTAAGACATAAAACCTTATTCCATCTTTTCACTAAAGCTGAATTTAGCATTAAAAGTTTTGCAAAGCAACTGAGAGGTTTGTGTTAAACCAGAAGATGTATTATGATACAGCATGTGAATACTACAGATGTAACATAAACTGTCAAACATTTTCACCTGGCTGACAGTCAGTATTCTGTCTGCAGTTACAATTGCACCTTTCAAAATATTGACAGCTTCACCAGTGTCCAGGGCATGTGTTCTGGACCAGGTGGGAAAGATCCACTCCAATGCTCCATACCATTCTGAAGGCAATCCTAAATTCTTATAAGTTGCTGCAGGCTCCACTCCCTTGCCAGCCAAAGAAAGAAGCAGAGAAAAAATGTTTTAAAATAAAAAGGACAGATCCGTTTATCAATGGTGTCCTGGCTTATGCTTGAAAGCAGCTGCAAAAGACACACAACCTATGTACAACCGATGCTAAACCCTCCAAGATGTATTTCTCCCAAAATTCACAATCTTCTATAATCACATTATATGATAGTTACTTACATCCTGTAGAGCACATCTCCAGTATTTAGATTTATTCAAAGCAAAATGACAGTGCTACATTAGACATATTACCAAAAGCAGATACCTGATGTGCAAGGTTATGTATTACAAAAATACTTCGAGCATCCTTGTAAACACCATATGGACGATACTTGGCAGAAAGAAGCCTAATGCGGAAATCAAAATAGATTCAGTATCAGTACCTTCTAAAGACAGGAATAAGGTTGCCATTAAATTTAGAAAAAGAACACAGCAAAATAATCACAGATTAACAAGCCACATACACTGGAACTAGGCCAGCGTGCCAATCATTGGCAAGGAAAAGGCATTTCTCTCCATAGGTGAATCCCCCCAAGGGAAGCACTAAGGGAGCTTCACATGCTCCATGACAGAGCAAAGTGAACCGAAACTGACAACAGAAATGGAGAAGAAGAATCAATGATCACCAAAATGACTGGATAATGTAAATATTTCATAGAGCCCACATATGAATTCTTCAATTAGTAAAAAAATAAAATAAAATACAGGCATGCAAACAGCACACCTGATTATCACCAAAAGCACCATGAATATCACCATATGGTGTCCCAGGTCTGTGATATGAAGGATGGTCCACAAAAACCTAATAACACAAGTAAGAACCAAAATACTGCTAAAATTTCCAGCGTGATAAAAAGGATATGGAACCATTTTCACAGTCCTTTAGAAACCAAAAGCAGCCAGGACAAGGAACGACAACATAAGAGGGAGAAATAGAATAAATGACTGATGAAACATACAAAAATCATACCCAATCCACACCTTCCCTGTATTCGTGGAAATAAGAAACTTCCTGTACACCACCAAAGCAGTAAATCTTGGTTGGACAACCGACATCAACTGCACTGGAAAATCGCTTATCTGAAGGGCTTCCATCAGAGTATTTAGGTGAGACAACCATTACTCTGTGTCCCCTAGCAGCAAGGGCTATAGGCAAAGAACCACAAACATCACCTAGTCCTCCTGTCTTTGAATATGGGGAGGCCTCAGCAGTAACAAAAATAATATTATGTGTTACTCTGACTGACAGTTGATCTTCCGTTCCTATCTCATCACTCACATCATCTCTACCATTAGGAACCCTTGCCATTGATTCCGCAAACTTTTCTTCACCTATAACTTCAAGTTTATTCAAGTCAAATTTCATGAGCAAAATTTGAACAACTCTATCAAAAGAAATTCAACATAATTCACTTGACTTTATCATGTGGATATTTCAGCTGTATATCGGGTCAGCACAATCACGACGTTGTATAATTTTGGCGGTCCCTTTCCCACCCTTCAGTACTCTAATTATATATATTTTCTACTTCCTATATTCGCAACTCAAATAGAAATTAACTCCAACATTTTCACTTGAATTCTCATATACCCACTGAGAAATCACACTCTACAGATATGCATTTAAAGAAGCGATATTATTTCTGAAGGAATATGGAATTCTGAAAGAATGAAATAAGTTATATTTGGAGAAGCATAGTATCAAATTGGTGGGGCAGGGCACAGACGAGCCATGATGATATTCAAATATGAAATCCTTCTACGCATCATCCCAGTTGGCAGTTAGCCATAAAATTCAATAGATTAGCATTAACTGTATGCTCAAATAGAGTGCTCTAAATCTTCGGGTATACTAGATCGTAATAGAGTTGCTCAAATAAATTAGCATTAAAATCCATTCCTATGCATGATCTGCTTAAGTATTAAGTAAACACGGAAGAGAAATGCAAAACAGAGAAATTATTCATGTTGATCGTAATAGAGTTGCTCAACACTTCATGCTGGCAATTAACTAGAGAAGGAAATTCTACCACTAGTTCAGAAAAACAGAGAAAAAAGTAAAACTGGCACACAAACAGAAAATATGAACGTCTCAGCGCGTACCAGATTGAGGGATCAACTGAAACTCAACAACGGCGCCAGAACCATCCTTCTCGGTTCCCAACAAAAGGCCCTTCTCCTTCTTACCATCCTCCAGTGCCGAAGACCCATCTTGAGGAGCGGTAAACCCGCTTCCATGTTCATTTCCTTCCGTAAATGAACTTCGGATACACAGAGTCCCCACTTTCCTTCTCCTTTGTCTGTACATACTAGAAGCAAAACCCACTTGCCTAATGACGCTAAAACACTTGTCATAACTCTCTAGAAAACTCCCAAAGGAAGTTTGAGAAGAGATCCCAATTCCGGAAGTTTGCAGCGCGGCCATGGCGAGAGAAACGAAAAGATAACCCAAGCAATAAGCAAAGGGATATGGAATTTGAGAGACTTTGGAAAAGACAATGCCCCGCTATAGGATCTGGTGATGAAAGCACGAACACCGACTCACCGAGAACCAGGAGAGAATCAAAGCACGACGTTGCTTCCTTCTGAGAGAACACTGAGATCCTATTTTTCAAAAAAAAATAATAATTAAAAGAAAAAGGCAGTAAATGAGTACTAAGGAAGGTGCTCCACTGCAGCCTATGAATGCAGTCCATTTACGCATGGGTTCTGGACCTTTTTAAGCAGTTCGCGCAGAGGGCGCCTATATACCGGCCACGTATTCCTTGCAATGCTACGAGGATTTGATTGAAACTCAATCTTCAAATCACAGCCTCACAGTGACGGTGAGCCTCAAGTTGTGGCCCACCAAAGTCTATTTACTGCCTTTACTTTTTGTTCTCCAGTTTTTTTATGACAAAAGAGAATAATCATTGAATAAAAATACACTATCAAATATCAGCCATGAGGGGCTAAAGACAAATTAGAAGGAAATATCAATGTTGTTTTTTTTTTTAAAGAGGAAACATCAATAATTAGTTTCAAAATAAATGTTAAGATAATTGTCAGATTTGGTCCTTTATCATTGTACATTTTCCAGATTTAGTCCTAATTCTTTTTTTATCAATCTTTTTAACCTCTTATCTTTTTAGACTTTATCTAATATAATATTTTCGATAAAATCATTATCGGAATTAGACTTTAATACACACGTGATATACACTACCTTCCTTGTTAAAAGGAAAACATGAAAATGCAAACAAAATAAATTAATCATTCTTCGTCATATGTCCACTTAAATAATAGGAATAAATTTGAAAAATTAATTATTTTTACTAAAAAAAGATTTGTCAATCAAAATAAAACTTTTAAAATGACATTTATATTGAAAATGGTAAAACATACTTTTTGTTTTTTTATAAGTAATATGTTTATATATTCATCCTCAAAATGTAAATAAATGACATCATAAGTTCAACACATATGACACCAAATACTAGGGGAGCAAAAGAACATAAATATTTCTAATGCAAAATTATCTCTAGCCCATGAAGCCAAGTTATGTGCTGCCGGCGCTATTGCACACTTTAGGTCTTATGAGCATAATTGAGTTGTCATTTGATCTTTTGCCTGAGAGTATACTTTTATTTATTTGATAAAGTTAATATCTCTTTTTTCTTTAATCATAAGAAAAATCATCACACTAGTTTTTTTTTAAAAAGGAATATACTATTTTGTTGTTAGGAATATACTTATATATGTTAATTAAAAATTACCAGATAAAAGAATTTATATAATTTTGAACAATATCCTCTCAATGTCCTGTATCAATAAATAAATAAGGATTGGAATAGCATCAAAGGTCAGAAGAGAGAAAGTATGGAAATTTTTACCGTATTTCATGTTCTCTTGGTCCAACTAAAAATCCAAGGTCAAGGTATTTAAAACTGGCTTATTTATCGCGAAATACACAAATCAGTGAGATCGCCTTCAAATTTTAGTTATTGCGAGAAAACTTGAGTAACTTTCCTGATAATCTAGCAATAAAGACAAGAGAAGTAATTCTGCCCAAATAGGATAAGCCTAACCCTTTTGGACATAAGAGCAATAACAAAAAAAAGAAGGAAAAAGATCTGATGTGAAATCTAACAATAAACTAGCTTCATGTCAGTAATTATCTATTGCAAGTGACACTCAAAAGTAACTCCAAAGAAAAACAATATAAAATAATAATTTGCCCACAACACAATCTAGTTCTGGTTTTGAGAAAAATATACAAATACTACATTACCACTCACAGATTACTTTTCCAAATACAAATTCAAACAAAATTAGCTCTGTATCCAAGACTTCCCAAAGGTAATGCAACCCTGTCCTCGCTGCTTGAATCTGGGCTATATCCTCCAGCCCACTTGGATGGAAATCTGCTAGCATTCCCTTTGGGATTTGGGCTTCTTGAGGCCTGATAAGTGGCCATTGTTCTCCCTCCAGAACTTGACGAGTCATTGGTTAGCCCACTTCCGATTCCTCTCTCTCTCTTAGAAGATGGGCTACGATGCTTGTGTATGTCCTGACTCCGAACCTTTGCCTTTGCAGACTGGGTTGGGGTCATATAACTGGGCCTACATGGGCTTCCTTGATGTTTGCTTATGTATGGGCTTGATTCGGCTACTGAGTCCCCACCAACTGCAAAACTGCTACGACGAGGCTTGAGGTTTTCAGAGCCCATTGGTGCGACAAAGTCCATTTCAACAGTCTTCTCAGACATGTCATCTGTGGAGAGTGTCACATAAGAGGTCTCTCGTGGCATCATCAATTGTCGAGCATGGTAGGGCTGTGATGCCATCCATTGCTCCAGCCAATTCCATCCCCACCGTGGCTTATCATTCTCGTGGGCATAAAATGCCTCGTTATCACCATTTGGATCAGGATGCAAGAGTTTATTATGTTCCTCTTGCTGTCGCTGTTATTTGTTTCAATCAAATTAGGTCTAAAAAAACATTGGTTAAGGTGCAAATGTCGCTTGATTTTTAAGAAATGCAACAACTAACTAAAATCAGTAAATCACCAACCTGATAAGCAAAAGCATAAGCAAGGGCCCTTTCCCTCTTTATTTCAGCATCATGTTTCCTCATAGAATTCTCCTTAATTTTATCCATGCTCATGATTCTGCTATCCCAACTTCCCATTTCAGTTCTCTTTCTTGAGCTTCTCTGCTTTGGAGCTTCTTCATTTAGCCTCATCAGTCTTTCTTCTTCTTCTTCTTCCATTCTGCTCTGAAACTTGTCATGGGCTAATTGGAGTCTGCGTGCACGTACTCTTGCCTGAACACGTACTAATGCTTGCATGCATCTCATTGTCATCTGAGCTTGCTTCCGCACATTGTGACCCCTAACCAGTGCTTGTAGCCTCACTAGTCCCTTGAGGGCACGCAAAGCACGCCTCGCCTACATCCACCAAAATAATAATAATAATTTTAAAACAAGTTAGTAGAAAATAAATTAGTGCAATTTGATTTATAAACCATGGAACAGAAATTATAAAACCATCAACTAATCATTAATTTATGCTGTAAAAAATAAATAATAATGATAATTTTATCTTATCTTATAGAATTACAGTAGAATATACCATATGCTAATGGCGAGTCATGTCTAATTTCATATGCTCAGCTAATTTTCATTTGTTTAAACTTTTAATTTAATGAATGTAGTTGTAATGTCAGCTTGTAATAAACTAGGACCAGAGTATGTTACCAGATATCCCCTGTAATGCGATTGTATAAGGGTAGCAGCCCTGTCTTCCTTAGATTGGCGTCCATAACCAGCCAATCTAACCACTTTTGCAGCAGCATGAGCAGCGGCAACAGCAGCTTCAGCTGCTGCTGCGGTTGCCACTGCAACGGCTATGGCATGGTTGGGATCTTCAGCTGTAGGAGACGATTCGTGGCTTTCATCAATTGTGAAATCTGGGGAACTCTCTGCAGGAAAATGTTCAACTGATACAACTTCCGGTGCATCATGTTGCCACTTTTCTACATTTTCTTTCTGAAAATTGAAACAATTCTCTTTGCCATTAGTACATTGTCATCTAATAATCAGTTAAAAGAAGCTCGACAACAGAACAAATTTCCTTAACCAGATAATTTGTCAAGTCAAACATTGCCTTAACACAGGAAATTGAGAGCAACGTGACATGGTCAGAGCACATGAACATAATTGGAGATGATGTGATTGCATAGTTGGAGCGATAGCAATATTTCATCAAGATCTCTTTCTTCTTTTCTTGGGGCCATGTTACAGGGGGACCATATAATCTAAATTGGGTTAATGCGGATCCAAGCAAAGCCCTCAACCGCCCGCTTAGATACGGATGCTTACATAGTAGATCCACAAATGATTAGAGACATTTATATTGCAAAAACTTTTTAAAAGGTTTCTTTATCCGCTTTCATAATGATCATGCTCATAATCAGGTTGGATGGACATGATTTTGCTTTTATTTTTATTTTTGTCTGAAAGCTGGAAACAGTTATTACACACAGTACAGAAATTCCCAGTTTCTTGCAACCACAGAAAAAATTATAAACAATTATGTTGTTTCAATTCTACGAATATATTAGTTTATTTGTCAATAGAAAATCAAAATTATAAGTAATTAACAATAAATTTGATGGGCTGTCCCAAATGATTACTTAGTGTCGGATTCTATGGCACAGAACACAATAGCCTCTCTGTTTATAATTCTAATGGTAATTAGTGATTAATCATTCAATGATTAATGGAGAATGAACTAACCTTCTTTTCCTGGGGCGTGGTCGACTCCTTGGAGTGCTGTTTGAAGACTTTCTTCACCGTCGAAAACCAGCCATTTCCCTTCTTCCCCATTCCTGCTCCAAAAAAGTTAACGATCTTCACATCATTCAGGAAACAATTCAGCACTACTAAAACCAATACAAATTGCAAAATGCAGAACATGAAATGAAATTAACCTGACAAATAAAAAATCAAGAATCAATAATCAATAAAGAATGCTTCAGAAATCTCCTTGTTTTTCACGGGCATTCATTTCTTGATAGAGCAGTGGAGTCTGGAGTGTTTGAAAAACATAGGTAGTAGGTTGGTTGATCAGAGATGAAAAAACAGAGAAAGGCAATGAGGGAGGAGATTGAAGAGAGGTATAGTAAAGGGAGGGGCAAGAATTAACTGGACACCCGCGCATTTGCCGTTGGTATTTATCATTCCCACGAGTGATGCCTCGTATTGCGTACACCACACGGTTGATATCAACCAATAAGGTCGTGACATGTACTCAATTTCCTTATGCGCAGGGTCCTTCTACCCTCATTTTTGAATTGTCAAACTCTCCGTAAATCCATCAGTAACTGATCCCTGTTGTCGAGTAACCGTTTTCTAACATTGCCCCTTTGTTAAGACTTCCAATCTTTCACAACCACACCACTACTACTAAGCAATGTGTGTGTGTGTTTATATACCCTTCTACACTTTATCTTATTTCTCCCTAAAATATCATCTCTAATACTTTTTAAGTGTCTTAGAAATATGTATTATGTATAGAGAAAAAATTGAGGTAAATTTTGCATTTTTTAACTAAATATTTCCTTTTTTTTTCTAAATTCATTTTGGAAAAAATGTGTATTCGAATGAAGAATTTCAAGTATTCATGCATAATGCTCGAACGCGACTTCTCAACACTATGCATGGATGTCCAAAATTATTCATCCAGTTACACTCATTACCACTCCAAACTTGATTTTTTTCATCCAATTTTTAACAATTGAAGCTAAAATGATAATTCAACACAATTTAATCATTATTTAACATATTACAACCCATTTTATATAAATTTGACAACAAAATATAATATTTTTTTATTTCTAAAAATAACATTTGAAACATCAATTTTGTCAATAGAAATTGCATATAAAAGTTATTAAATGCATGTAGATACAAAGATAAACATTATAGATTTAAGGGGGAAATGGATGAAATTGACAAAAAAAATGAAGAAGTGACTGCCTTCGTTTTTGTGCTTCAAAGAGACAAGGAGAATAGAGAGTTTGGAAGACGACTTAAGGTTAATTTGGTAATTTAACTTAAGATGCTTGATATTTAGTAAAAATATGTGATATTTAGCAATCATGATTTCCTAATATATTAAACAAATATAACTTTCTCTTATTTAAAATTGAATATATATACTTTTATTTTAAAAAAAATTAAAAATGTTATAATGCTTGATATAGATATGGTTAGTGATAGAATCTCATATTTTTATGAAATATAATTTTTTTTAAAAAAATTGTTAGTAAATTTTATAGATATATGTTAATTTTAAGAAAATAAATATTTAAAAATATAAATGTGAACATTCAATTCATAAAAAAAATCAATGGAGATTTAAACTTTATTTAGATAATCAACTAAACAATAGAACAAAATCTATAATATTGTCAAAGAATAAGAAATCTAAATTGGGGGTATATCTCAATTCGGTGACTTTTGTTGAATAATAATTTCTAGAAAATTTTGAGTTTTCTATGATTTACCATAATATAAAATTGAAGTGAGGATAATAGTTTCTTGGTAAGTCTGACAACTTAGAGTTTAAGATATCATTACATAATAATTTATACTTAATATGTAGTAAATATACATGGTCTTTTGTTGAGTTGCATAATTGTGGTTTGGACAATTTGGTCGTTTGCAACACAGGCTGCATCCAAGGTTAGTTCTTCCTACCAAATTTATTGTGTGATCAACTTTCTGGGACCTCTACAATGAAGACTCTGCAGATAACACAATGAAAACTTTCTTTGTTTGCTGAGCTGTGAAGCTATCTATACTCTCATCACCAATCTTTCCCAAGAAACAACCTTCATGTACGTACCGCTGACAGAGTTTAAAAGTTACTGATTAATTCTCTCTACAGACATTGGTAGATGGCACCCTTTTGCTTGCATTTAAAGGGACACGTACAGATAGTTCTCTATTCCACCCACCCACCCCCACGCCCCCCAAAAAAAAATGAAAATCAAGCCCAGACAAGTAAGGATGGGATAGGGAGGTAAATATATATATTTTTTAATAAGGTCAATTTCATTAACTAGTTGCGCAAATAGGTAAAAAATTCATGGTAACAGAGAAAATGCAACACTTCAAATCCCATGTAGTAATCCAGAAATACAAAAAATAAAGTAATAATAATTTTGTACTAGTAAATTAATTAAATTGAGAGTCTTGAATTTCTCAAAATATTAAATTATGAGTTTAAATCTTCCAAAAAAAAGGACACAAATTAGTCAATTAGATGAATACTTATTTTATGGTATAATATTTCGATATAATATTTCATTTACTCTCAATAACAGTTATAGTTCTTTATTAAACATTATACGAAAAAATATATATATATATAATTTAGATTTAAATTAAATTAATTTTAACTTTTTAATATATATATATATATATATATAATTGATTATTTTTGTGGAACAGAGTAATTCTTTCTTTCTCAAATTGCCTTGGGCTTAATGTGAGTGCACACTTAAATTTGTAGGTGTAGACAACAGCCTTTACATCTGGGCCACTGTACTTTTAAAGGTTTGACTCACGAGAAAATAGGCCCGAAACCAGAGTCACATGCAAACAAAACAAAAGCATGAAAATGAAATGCACCTAAGGCGGCGATGAATGTTGAATTGTTGATAAATACTCAGATCATTCCATGTCATGCATAGTTTAGGTGATTACTATCTCATATTATTTCATTTGAAAATTATATAAAACAAATTTCAATAAATAATTTGATTCAATTACAAAATAATAATATTAAATTATTTAAATACATTCTTAATTATTGAAAAAGGAAAAAAAATAGAATATTCTTTTTTAAAAAAAAAAAAAAGAGACTAAACTGATATTGTGGATCACAATTAGTATTTTATAAAGCAATTTCACCAATAATAGAAGGTCACAAGTGACTTTGGAAGACCGTAATGACGGGAATGTTAAGGTCACGGGATTTCAAATGGCTGGCAAATTAAGGATCTAAGGTAAGATTTCCTTTCCAAGGTTGTAATAAGAAGAAGATGTAAAAGTGTACATATATACTAACTTCTTGTCTAGTTCAAGTCTTGGTTGATCATCTGGCATGCCACATGAATTAATTAGGGTTTAATTTTATCATATAATCAATTTATCAGTATTGTGATGGAGGTCAATCATATGAAATTAGTCGAAGATTGTGTAGCTACTGATACTCTCGAGATAAAAAAATAAAATAAATATATATATACTACCTTCTATACCATAATTAGGTCAGGATGTTGAAAGGAGAGCACATCCCCCGCCCCCTCCCCGGCTGTCTTGGCATATGTTTCAACTGAAAAGTAAACCAACTATAGAGAAATTATCAAGTACTAACATAAGTAACTAATGCAATAAATATAATATACTCATCAATTTCGATTAAGATGGACCATTATCATAATTACATCTTCAGCCGCTTTGAGATAGAATTTTGCAACTACTAATAACAATTGTTATTCGACAAAGATAGTCTCAGTAGGGACTATATAATAAGTAGCACTGTACCAATTGTAGGTTATCAATTAATTAGATCTTGAATAACTATTTGTTATGGATAATAAGGGCATAAGCGCTTTAAAAAATTTCAAGAGCTTTTTAAAATTGATTTAAAAAAATATTTGTTTGTAAAATGATTGTTTCAAACATAAATAGAACATTTTTTTTATTTTTAAAAAATATTTATTGGCAAAGTTACACACACAAAGAAAAGCATGGGCATGGGCATGCCCATATTCGGCTGTAGATCCTGATTTAAATTTCCATAACCAGTCCCGTTTCTTATGCATAATAAAAAAAAAGACATAATTTTGATAAATATATCAAGCAACAAATGTTGTAAATTTTAGTTCAAATTAAAAAAAAAAAATTGGCAGGATTCTTTGTTTATGTTGAGAATAAAACAATGGAATTTGAATAAACTTTTTTAAGTTGGATGCATAATTTGATGTTAAGTGAATTCTACATATTAGATTAATTAATAAACCACTAATATATAATTAATAAAATTTACAATAAACATAAATTAAAATATTTAAAACTGCATGTTTATTTTGTAGTGTATAATATTTTTTTTGAGGTAAGTATAACTTATATATTTAAAAATGAAATTTTAAAATTTGAGTATTTAGGAAATTCTCAGGGAAAAGGGGGAGAGTTTAAAAAAAAAAAAAGAGGACATAATGGATTGCCCAAATAGTTAAGAAACATAGTCCTGTCCACACATCTGATAAAGAACTGGTGTTACTATAAAAGATATAACCTAAATATGGGTCTATGACAACATGAATCAAAAACCATAAAAGGCCATCCATAAATTGGGCTTCAACAATAGAAGCTCTGATACTATGACGATGGGCAGGGCCCGACTTGTAATTTCTGTTTTCTTTTTTTCTTTTATTTTTCTCCGCTTGACAGGATATGGAAAGAAATATATGTCGTTTTTTCCCCTTAAGAGTTTAGGTTTCAAACGGATTATGAATTATTTTAATTAATTAATTATGTTAAATTAATTAATTGTTTTATTGAATTAGTCAGTATTTTAAAATTCCCTAATTATGATTAAATTAACTTAAGTTCTACTTTGCTAGTTAAATGAATGAAGCCAAAATAGTATTAAGTTATGAATAAATTAATCAACTAATTTTGAAATTAACTCAAAAACTAAAAATTAAATTACCAAAGAAAAAAAAGAAGAAGAAAGAATTCATCATAAAGGCACTCAAACACATAATGTACCAAATATTAGATGGTCTTCTAAGATCTATTAGACCTCTTTAAGGTGAGAGTCTTGGTCCTAATGGTTCAAGCAATACTTTGCTTCTTTTTAAAAAAAAAAAGGGAAAAAACGCATGTTTATGTTAAATGGAAAATTAGCGTCTATTACATTGTCATTTGAATTAGTATTATTGGTTATTTTCAATGATAATCCTTTTGCTTTATTATTTTAATTGGTTTAAGTGGTAAGTTAATAGAGATTTATAGAGAGAAATTATATAATGAGAACAATGAATAGTGAAAATGATAAGAATTTAAGTTTGGATTAAAAAAGTGTTCCATGGTAATAAAAAGGGATCCGTGTTCACTAATAGAGCGAATGGCTAAAAATGTCCTCATTCTTTCATAGTGTTTCACACAAGGTAGTCCTAGTTGATCACTCCGTTAATTTGAGCATTTTATATATGTTAAATGTAATTTTTTAAGGATATTTTGATCATTTTAATATAAATTATACTTTTTTATATAATTTGATGAAATTACTAAATATATTACTAGCAAATAATTTTTTCATTAATACTCAAAATGTTTAAATAAAATTTAGCTCAAAGAAAAATAATTAGTTTGAATTTTAATTGAATGTTTTAATTTTTTTTAATATTGTAATATTTCATATTAAAAATAAATTGCTCACACAAATAATATTTTACTATTTTAATTATTATTTTTTACTTTCACCAAATTATATTATATTTTATAATAAATTAATTTGGCGAGTAAAATAATTTTAAAATGAAATACTACAATATTTAAAAACTTTAAACATTCAATTAAAATGCAAACAACTATTTTCCTTTGATCCAATTATTCTTTAAACGTTTTGAATATTAATGAAATAATTATTTTCATGTAACAAATTTTTTACTTTCACCAAATTATATAAGTCAAATTTACTTTATAAATAATAAAATACCCTAAAAAATTACATTTAATGAATGACGATCAAAATTAACGAATTAACCATATGTTTTATGAAAGTAGAGTGGCATTTCTTACTACAAAAAGTATGATAACCTTTTGTGAACACTATGAAAGGATGATAGACATTTTTTGTCATTTACTCTTCACTAAATATTATGAAAGAAAAGGTCAAAAAGGTTAATGCAAACCAACAAATTTGAAAGACATAATTTCAAAAAAGCTTAAAGGTAACTTTTTATCTAATTAATTAAAATTTAAGAGTGAATTACAAATTTAATGACCTTTTTTTTACCAAATTCAGCTTTTGAATCATACTTTTTATGTCCAAATCTTGGTCACCATATTTTAAAAAATGGACTGTTTTGGTCATTAGGTCAAACTTATCACTTAGTCATTTGCTAGATGTGTTTTTAAATGGTATTATATTATTTTTAAGTAAATAAATATAAAAATTATGTCCCTCAACTTTAAGAATTAATTTTTCGGTCCCAATTTTATTTTCTTTAGATTTTTCTTCTTCTTTCAACTTCATCTTCCTC
Organism: Apocynum venetum; assembly: GCA_019593545.1. Classification (NCBI taxonomy): domain Eukaryota; kingdom Viridiplantae; phylum Streptophyta; class Magnoliopsida; order Gentianales; family Apocynaceae; genus Apocynum; species Apocynum venetum. The sequence goes on along the minus strand of SRSM01000331.1, from coordinate 4,972,526 downwards.
AATCCTCTTCTTTTTTCACCAATGCCGACGCAGTCGTCAAAAATTCTTTCTTCACCTCCATTGAGTCTCTTCCTCTTAGTCACTCCCCTAGTCTTTTCCCAACTTTACTAGAACCCCTAAGATTTCATGCGGTAGCCATTTGCATGTCTTGGATTAACCAGTAGAAATAAGAGAAAAGAAAAACACAACCATTTCCATGTCTTAACCTTTTCACTCCAATACATCCAATTAACATATTCAATTTACCTTAAGAAAAAACGATCAGTACATTTGATTTGAAAGATAACGACTATGGCTCCAATGTCATTAATTATGGTTTATTTATATTGGGATTTGGCTAGAGCGATGGAGCTTGTTCACTTTCGTTGGAAAGGAACGTGTAAGATCGGAGTTTGGTTTACGATTAATTGGAAAATTGTGGCACTTAATTTTTTCTCTAAAGACCATGAAACATCTTTTGGACTTGAAGATGTTAGGGATTGAATTGGTGGCGACTATTGAAAAATTATGATTACCATTTAGATTTTTCTCTAAAGATCATAAAACATCTTTTACTTTTCCTCCAAGTACGGATCTTTCTTAAGGAATACTTTTCCTCCAAAGTACGGGTCTTTTTTAAGGAATGAGAATTAAAATTATGAAATATGTTATTTGTTCTTATAATCTTTTTATAATTATATTTTTTTCCATTCTCTTATTTATTTTATTCTCATCTCACTTTATTTTCTTTCTCTCTCTTTTTACTTTTCATCTAATTAAAAATATTATATTTAGAGCTACAGAAGAAATTTATAAAAAAATATAGTAATAAAAGAATAAATACTTTAAGAATACAATAATCAATTTATTTATATTTACCTCTCATTCCCTTACAAACAAAACCAGATAATTTTATTTTTCCTTCCCTCTCTTACTATCTATTCAAATCAAACTAAGTTGATATTTCACCTCGCTTCCTTTTCCAGTTTTCCTTCACGTTCCCTCCTTAAAACCCCTCGCTCCAATATGAACCAAACATTCCATACTTCGCATGATGCCCAAATGAATTTCTTCCTGCCCATCCCCCATGACGTTGGGCACCTGATTGTGAAATTTGGTGGGCCATATACTGTAGACTCAGAGCAGGTCTACGTTTCAACTTTCAGTTTCTTTAAAAATAAGCTCAAGCTTTCAGTTTCAGAGAACTGTTTTCGAAGAGGAAAACAATTTTATGATTTTAAAATAAGTCCATCATAATTTTTTTATTTAATTATGATCAATATATTAAAAAATATTAAGGAATGTGAGTGAGTTTTTTGTAAGAAGTTGGATGCTTTGCTTTAAATTACTAATATATAAATTCAAAGTGGTAAGAATTTTTTAAAATAATAAAAAGTATTAAGTTTTTAAAAAAAATCTAAGAGGTTGGTTTTAAAATTTTAAATTAAAGTAGATTAATCTATTTTAAAATTAAAAATTTATTATGAATATATCAAAATTACAATAAAATATTTAATTTTAAATAAAGAGGAATTGATTTTTGTGCTACAAGCATATAGATTTGAAAGATGTATTTACTGATAATTTTTTTTAATTAAAAAAAAGAGAGGAGAAAAATAAAAAATAAGTTGGAATTTATTCAGTCTCCAACGGTTATTCGAAGTAACTTATAGACGAAGAAAGCAGATAAAGCTCAGTACGCATCCTGGCTCAGTATAGCACGGTGCGCACTGATCATGCACCAATCACCTGTCCTCCTTTTTGTTTGATCTGAAATGGATCAATTTCTATTACTCAAAAGCAAAAGCCTCTCCATCTTTTGACATTCCATTGCCTCTGTAGCTTACCGCACTGAAGTGCTTCCAATCACTCGAACCCCATCGTCTTTCTCCTCTTTTCCTTCTCATTTCGCTGCCGGTGAAGAACGCCCAGAGTTGTGTGTCTTCTTCTCTTTGCCTTTTCCGGACGGCTATTTAGCCTGTTTATAGACTGTAAGCCATCACTTTACCTGCTGTATGAATTTTCGAAATCAACCAGATAGCCCTTGAATATTATTTGTTGTTTGTTTTGGTATATTTTACTTTTTCCTTCGGAAACGAGGCTTGCAGAAGTTTGCTTTTACATTTTATTGTGTGTCGACTTCAGGACTTGCGAAAAGGGTTCTTTCACACTTACATGACTTTTTTGTTTATGCACTGAAGACTTTTCTTTATCTTTTACCATAATTTTGCATTGTTATCTTGATTTCCTCGAAAATCAAGCTCTGTCTGAAACCAGAAATTCAGTAACATACGATGAAAGTCTTCAAACTTTTGAATTTGTTTTTTTTTTCCTTGCATTTTTCCTTTTCGTTTTCTTTGAAAAGATAAAAAATCTTTTCCATTTTCCGACCAAGACTTGAATGAATAAAAGTTGTTATTAAGATTTACGTGTGAGTGTGATTGTCGGAGACAGGGAGTTTCGCGAGTCATTCTTTATGCTTCTGCTATTCTGAATGGGTTTTATTAGTTTCCTTTATCCATCAAGATTTCTTGCTAACTAGATTCTGAGTTTCGGATGTTTTATTCTTTTAATTGTTTACTTGTTAACAGATGGACTCGAGAGAAAAACCAAATTAGTTTAGGCAAAAGGATGCGCACAGATTCTGCTGGTGAAAATGCGCCAAAGAGGTTATCTCCTTCCATTAAGAAGGAATCTAAACATTCTACTGTGGACAAAGTTTTCGAATTTTGTGTTCTTTTGCCAAATAGCGCAAGTGTGGATATGAAAATCCGTTGTAAGGGTGGAGAAATGCCTCTTCAGGAGTTTGTCAGCAATGTGAAACAAGAGTACTTAAGTAGAATTAGAGCATTGGCACCTGAAAAGCAGAAAAGAACCATCGATTGGAACAGCTTGAGTTTACATTTTGTGGATTCTTACGAGAAGAAGATCACCACGACGCTCAATTTAGAGGATTTCGAACCTGGCAAGTGCCATATATTGAGGCTTAAGGTGACTTTCGTGTTTCGATATTTAATTTTTAGGTCTTATATATTTTTTGAAATAAATTTTTGCTTATTGTGTTCTGCATTGAAACAGGATGGATCAGGTGAAGTGGATACCTACGAGGTGCACTTTTTTGACTGACCATTTTGCATTTTTTTCCCCTTCTTTTTTGGTGCATATTCATGATCAGGTAAGTATTTAACTTGGTATCATATTTGGTTTCCTAGAACATGTGGAACCTGACCCCGGATACAGAGGTATTGAGGGAGCTCCCACAAGAGTATACATTTGAGACTGCCCTTGCTGACTTGATTGTGAGGAAACGATACAATTACACAGGGATGAAATTTAGTTATATTATGGATATTAATTTGAAATGTAACTCCATTTTTATCTGTTTAATAGGATAATTCATTGCAGGCAGTGTGGTCTAATAAACTTGGTGATAGGAGACTGATAAGGTAACACCACATGGGTTGTTTATCAAGGTTGTTTTAGTGAAGTTGATATTACTTTACTCTTTTTCTATAGGATAGAGAAGTCTACCCCTGAATAGGTGTATATGTGGTTCTTTCATTTTATAATTTGTACCTGTCAAATTTCAACTGTTACTGCAATTCTGCTGGTTGATTTGTCATATTTCTAGATCGTCTTGGAAGCCCTTGTTAGCTCTCTAACATAGCCTGATTAACGAAGTACATACTCCCATAACTCCTGCATACCTGGTTATTTGCACTAATCAGTGTTGTAATTGCCGAGTGAAGAATGGTCAGTTAAATATCTTGATGGAATGCAGAGAATGTATTGGTCAGAGAAAATGAAATATTCCTTCTGTTTATGTTGGGTCATTGTTTCTCTTATGATTTTGTTGAGATTGTTAGCCTTGCATGTAATAGGACTTTATCTAGGTAAATTGGTACTAGGGTATTCAACACTTCAAAGAGTTAGGGAAGGTTCCTTTTGGTTAATCTCATGCCTTCATGTTTGATGTTGAAACTAGTTAGCCTGCTAAAAAGTTAGAAATTGTCCCCCATTTGCCAGTTACTTGAAGGTTGTGTCAGGTTGTTACACAGATGATATTTCTAAGGAGTTTGTCTCACATATGATTTTTAGTTGCTAACTCAATTATTGATGTTTCTGCATAGGAATTCAGTCATTGCATTTTGCTCTAGATCAAGGTTTTATTTTCTTTCTTTATATAATTTTTACGACAACAATAGAATATAGATGGAAATTCTAACTGGAATATCATTTTCTTTTGTCTACTTTTTGTTTTGTTGTATCATGAATGTGATTTATTGTCTATTTTGTTGCTGTGATTTGTCTAAAGCTGGAATTCTAAATTTTGAAACTGATGAATCGGTTAGCTTTGCTTGCAGTGTGAAGATTAGGGAAGAAAGAATTGAAATTTTTGACACTGGCCCTGGGATGGATGGAAGTCACGAGAATTCCTTAGTGCAGTGGTATAAAGCAACTATGAACTCTTACTGACTCTTTCTCAATGGTTTATATTATTTGCTGGAATGCAATCTTCTCTATTAGTTTAGATAGAAGTTATGTTTCTGTGAGGATTTGCTCCCTCACTGTTATTTTATTTGAATCTGCACAATGCAGGTCTCATTTGTAGTCATGTTTTATTTTGAAATATTAATTCTAAATTAGAATTTAGAAACTTTTTATTCCATTCTAATGCTAATTTCGAATTTAATGTAATGGCATGACTTCAATTGATTTTTCAAGTTTAACCTTACGATGTAATAAATCAATGGTGTTCTTGGAAGGCACTTTGTTGAATCTTACAAACTTTTGCTGTGTTTTGATTTGATGAATGTTTGGGCTGGCCTTGTCAAATTGTTTATTTTGTTTCTTTTAAAATTTATTATCATCCTATCTAGTACTGAGATACTGTTTGCATAGAAGTTAAATGCAGGAATTGTAGGAAAGTTCCTGCATGGAAGTTGTAGGGTAGACATCTCTGGAGGAGGACCTTGCATAATTTGTGAAAATTTTCTTCCATAACAAATTCTTGTAACTACTTACTAGTTATGCACTTCCCAGCAACTTATTCCTCTTAAACCAAATGCTTCTGCAAAATGGATTTTTATTTTCCCTTTACCTTTCTTGTTCTTTTCCTCTAGTTATGCATATTACTATGCTAGTATTCAAACAAAAAAATATGAATGATTTTTCATGTTGAACACCTGGTTTAAGGGTCTATAGTTGTTGTGAGAAATATAATTTTCTTGAAAATCAAAGGACCAACCAAGAAATTGAAGAATGAATATTTTTGCATATTCTATTACTTCTTCAAGAACTTGCATGTATTTTTTTTTTTGGAAAGCTGACAACAATTGTATTAATTTATTAATATTAACTAGTTTTCCATTGGAAGATGGAAGGATTTGTTTTTGGTGGCATTATCTTTCTATGATTTATTATTGCCTTCTCTGATTTCATTTTCATTGAAGTTCATTTATTTGGTAGTCCATTGACATCGTCCATTTTCGTTGTATTCTTTTTCTACTTGTCATTGTTCATTTTAGGGGAAAGATAGGAGCTTCTTCACATAGATCAGCAAAAGAACAAGCAATAGGAGGCAAGCCTCCTTTTTTGACAGTAAGTTGAATCTTACATGTGTAGCAATGGCTTGTTTTAGTTTTTTGTTTATATTGGGATACTTATTTTCCCATTATGCAGTCTCTCAATTCAGATTGTTTATTTTAGTTGTTCCATACACTTTCAACATTTCATCTGCTACTTGCTTCAGGGAACTTCCTGCTTTATTTCCTTTCCATTTTGTCTATCTTAATCTTTCTTTTTATAAGACTACATTGTTTGAGCAATTTTACTCATTGGTTTATCCAACATTTGCGTCAAGAATCTTTGTCAAATTGAAAGATTGCTCAACTGAAGTAAGTTTTTTTAGCATGTCTAGACAAAGTTCAAGTTTGAACCCTGTACTGAAAATGCTTTGAGTGGGTATGATATGAATATGCCTATGAATTAAAGTACCTTCACCTGAAGGTGTGTCACTCTCAATTAAGCTTCTGGACCTCGTTTTTTCCTTTTGACATAAATAAATTTTCTTCTTTACTTTTGAGAACAGGTTAGAATGTTCTCTTAGCAGCAAGGTTCTGTATGCTATCTTGAATAGGTTGGCTTATGCGTCCAGATGATAGGCTCATAATAAATAATGGAGTATGGGTTTAAGAATCTGTTAGTTTGAGGACAGGGTTGGCTAAGAGGTTTAAGGGTGAATTTGGACAATAACTTAACTTTAGGAAAAAATATTTTTATTTTGAATAAAGTACAAAACATTACAAAAACTCATTTGGATAACTATTTTGATTTTATGGATTGGATAGATGATTGGATGTGTAACAGGTACTATATACTGGATGAAGTAAAAAATAGTTAAAATATGGTTATTAAAATAGAGAATGTGTGAAATTTAAATTATATTTAAGAATGTATATTGAATGTTTAATGTGGGATCCATGTGTTAGGCGAGAATTATGAGAAAAAAGTATTTTTTGGATGATGATATGGACGTTCAAAATCATTTGAACAAGATTACTGTCCAATTGCACCCAGAAAGATGGATTTTCTTGCTTCTATTTATATTTTAAATCTTCCTTTTGGTTGTGCAGCCTAATTTTGGGATGTTTGGTTATGGAGGACTTATTGCATCCATGCACTTAGGAAGGTATAACTTGCTCTAACCTAGTGTTTTATTTCCATTCATGTTAAAGAAAAAAAAAAGGTTAAGTTCTGCCAAAGTTCACCTCGTACACGTATTTATACTTTTAGGCATGGTTTAGTTTCCTCCAAGACAAGGCAATCAAAGAAAGTATCTATGCTACGCTTAGATAGAGAGGCTTTACTCAAAGCTTCCACAGAACAGAGTTGGAGGGTAGTTAACTTCTCTTTTTAATTAGTTTCTTTTAGTAAGGCATTTTCACTTCCTTTTTCTTGATTTAATTTTCCAAGAATTATTCTCTCTCTCTCTCTCTTTTTTTTCTTTGGGCTAAAATTCTATTACATCTATCTCCTTTAGGCAGATGGTGGTTTTCGACAACCTTTACAAAGTGAAACTAAAAATGCACCCCATGGAAGTTTTACAAAGGTATCTCCTTTATTATTTTCTAGCTTATGCTTTCCTTTTAATTTATCATGGTAGCTTGATTGGAATTTGTCTAGGTAGCTTGAAGAGGATAAACAAAAAGGAAAGAGATTAGTATTGCATAAGGAAATCTCTTTAATGGTTTTCCAATTGCTGACTTGCTTCATAGCATTTACTTCTCTTCCCATTGACACTCAATAGATGACGATATGTTCTGTTTAGTGCTTTAATACATGAGAATTACCAAAGACATACAATATGTGATATGTTTATTTTGTAAGAGTATGTAACTAGATTTCATTAATTCTTCAACTTTGATAGGTGGAAATTTTTGAGCCTAGTTACAAGATCATGAACATTGATCGACTTCAATGTGCTATAAAGGACATATATTTTCCCTATATTCAGGTAATGCTGTGGAACTAAAATTGTTTTGGCATGTTTGCTAGGCATATAAAGTAAAGACAGTTAAATTCATAGAATATTATAGAAAAAAATGTTATACTTTATCTCTGTGGGTATGTTCTGTGATCCTTAACCTTATGGTGCACTTTTACCAAACTTATCCGTTTTGACTACTCTCTGTTGGACTAAATTGAAAAAACCAGTATTACTACGTTGTTGTAACAAATATTTGACCAAGAATATAAAAAGGGAAATATTCTCTCATTGCTGAGATGGGGAGGAATAACCTTTATTTCATGGAATATTCAGACCCCTTTTGGTGGTTGTAACAGGAAACCAAATTTATCTTTCTCCTTACACCTTGCCAATACTCTCCTGTGATTGCTAGCATTAACTCCTTGTTTTCAAAGGAAGTTTGTAATTGAGAAGGTTTCTGGACAATGAATATCTTGTTATAGTTACTGATGATAGAATTGCCTAATGAACTAAGAGGACTTCTTTGCAGCGGCAATCTAAGTTCTAGAATGTTTACTCCAATTCGGCCTTTTAGTGAAAACATCGTGTTGGTCTTCAGCTTAGAGTAAATTTAATGTTTTATGCCTAACAATTCTTTCTATGAAAATTTGATTGTTGGTAACTTCATAGGCAAAACCTAATCATTAGTGTTGAGGAATGCAAATTAAATACGGACAAAATGGTATTTATGCCTTAGGTAAATCATGTAGGTTACTCAGATTTACATAAGCATGTTTCATCTTTGATATATTTTGTGACAATTATGGTGTACATGAAATGAGACTTTAGCATGCTACTCAATCTCATATAGAGCTGCTAGTCAGAGTATGAAATGATTAGAGTCCGGTGATATTGCTTATAATATTCAAAGCTTTCTTTGTTTTTGGTCAGAGTAATGAAGTGTCCAAGACCGGAAAAACCATCATGCCAATTGAGTTTCTGGTATGATAGTTTGCAATTTTCATGTGTTATCTGTTAATCAAACTTTTGTAGAGTTATTTACTAGTGATTGGTGGGTATATCACGATCTTAAATGTTTCAAGAAGTTAAATTATCTACCCTTCACATTTTTTTGCATGGCCATGCTTTTTAGAGTTTCATTTACTAGAGATCTCGTATGTGCTATGTTTCAATTAGCCAGTTTCTTCCTGCATTAGATTTTGGACTTCTTGAATGCAAAAAAGAAAAAAAAAAGAATGGTAGCCAATAGTTCTCACTAATTCTTATGTCTAACTTCAGCTATAGATATTAATGGTAAGATGCTTTGGCATCAACGAAGCTTATAATTTTACTGTCTTTACATTTCTTTTATTTCTCCCATAAACCATAATCTATTTGAGCTCAAATCATGGTTTTTAACATAGACGATTGCTCTAAAACTGCGTCTTTTGTCTTTATTTCAGCATTCTGCAAAATCTTTCTTTAGAGTCATTTCTTTTAACATCTTCAGCTGGCCTGTCACATGGTTACTTTGAGATGAATATTTTTCAAATCAAGGAATAAAAATTTCTCTGAATTCTAGAACTGATTAGTAGAATAAACATTTTATGGTTTATGGCCAAATAATGCAGGCACATGATCTGCTAAGATCTTGAAATCCATTGGATTAAGTGTTGTTTCTCTTTATGTTGATGGGATTGATATCTTTTTGCTTGTTGTATCTGAAGCTCCTTAGCACATGCAAAGTAAATTTGAAAATCTTCAGGTAAATGGCACCAACTTAGCAGAGGTGGCAGGTGGGGAGGTGGGTGTAACAAACTTACTCTCCTGCAATGGACCAGACTTCACTCTACAAGTTCATTTTTCTCAACGTGCCGTTTCAACTTCCAACCATGGTAAAATCTTTATTTTATTTCAAGAATTCATTCAAATTATTCCGTCTGTTATTGAGCTGAGTACTCCTATTTTCTAATGCTTAATTGTTTAGGGCTCAGATCATATGGGGATGCAAATGCACGTCTTAAGTGTGTTTATTTTCCTATCATTGGGGTAGTCTCATCTCCCAGTCTGCTTAGTTATTTTTAATTGAAATTTTACAATGGGCATGTTTTTATCCAATATATGTCTTTGTGTGTAAATTATCCTTCACCATTGAAAATAGGGGAAGGAGACCATTGATAGGATATTGGAGACACTTGAAGAAAGTGGATGTGGAATTGCTAAAGACTTCAAGAGTTTCAGTCGTGTTTCTATACGTCGATTGGGTCGCCTGCTCCCAGATGCTCGTCAGGTGAGTTGATCTGAATCATTTTCTGAAAACTCTTTAAATTACCTTTTTGAGCTACAGTGACATCGGAGCATTAGTTTCATTTGGTCAAAATAGTAACAATTCCTAAGATGCCTGCTTCTTTTAATCCTCCAAGTTGTTCAATGCTTCCCTGTTTCATGTTTAACATTCATACAGTTTGGGAGGTAATTGGCTATTTGATGTTTCAAAGGTGATTTTATACGTCCCTTTCCTCTGACCTCTGGCCTATACTATTGGTGGGTTCTGATTTCTGTAATTAGAATACCACGAAAAAACAGCTTAACCTATTATAGAAAACATACACTTTCTTCTTAAACTCTAGTTCATTGACCTGTCTTCAGTTTTTGCTGCAAAAATTCCAAATATTTAAGATTATTTTGCTATGAGAGTATTTTGATAATTCCTGTATCTTGATTGCTGAATATTTGTGTAAAATGCAATCCAATGTAGATTTGATATATTCTATTTTTTTTTAATATTGCGTTACTGCAGATTTTGTATATAAGATTAATTAAAGACAGATTTTTCTTTTGTGGTTCCAGGCCTGGCTTCCATTTATGGAGCCTAAGCATCGAAAGGGCATCCGAGGCCTAATCTTGAAGAGATGCTGTTTTCGAGTTAAATGCTTCATAGGTTAGACATGTTCTTAGTGATACTAATGCCATTTCTTTTCCTTATCAACAAAGTTCTATTTGTCATTTCTCGCTAAAATCTTTCTGTTACATGGTATATTTTCTTCCCATTCTTAAAAATGTCCCTTTTTATCATTTTTTAAAAAATTTGTCCTGAGTATAGTTATTTCTATGGCAGACACTGATGCTGGTTTCAATCCCACTACTTCAAAGGTATAAGATCCCTTTTTCTTGAATGAGTTGACTCTTTTTGTATCTACTTTCTCCCTGAATGCTCTTAAAACCTGTTAAATTAAAAGATACTTGTAAAGCATGTATTTATGCATCCTTCTTATCTCCAAAGAATGGTTATCATGCTCGAACATTAGCATATTATCCTGAGAGAAAAGTTCGTTCGATTTTAACTTTGTATTTTGTTCGTCAGTTTCTTTCTTTAGAGATGATGCATTCTTTCTTTGTATGGAGGCTCCAAGTAAAGTTGCAAGCATCTTGTTGTGTTCAACCTACTGAGAAAGTATTTGGTGCAGTACAAGTTTGATGTTTCAACTTGTTTCTGGCCTATATTTTGGAAATTCCTCCTTGAAGGATATTCTATGGTTATTGTTGAGTATTATTATAGGCAGCCTAAAAAGACTGCTATGTTTGATAGCCTAACATAGTTGCTATGTTTGTTGTTTCTTCCATATTTGTGTGCTTGTTATAAGTTTATATATAAGCACTTCTTGTAATCTAAATATCAAGTTGATAGAATACCTTTCAACAGTTATATTTGACTATCATTGGCAAAGCAATGTAAAAAAATGGTTTTTTAAAAGTCTGTAACACAGCATAGAGTGGCATTTTATTGATTCATTTTTCTGCTTTTCTTTAATGTCAAGACGGATTTGGCACATCAACATCCGTATAGTATTTCATTGAAGAAGTTTGGTAGCAAGACCCTTGATAAAGGTAAATTTATTGGTTTATTGTTTCTATTTAAAATACCTTATCTATTTCCAATATAGAATTAGTGATATGATTAATATTTCTCCATAGATGTACATATAAGAATTATGAAAGATGGAAAAGAATTGAACCTCACACAGCTGGAGAAGGAATATATTGACTGGATTTCTCAGATGCATGATGCTTACGATGAGGAAGTTGATAGCGGAGAGGACGAACCAATATTCATAGTTGGTCCTTCAAACAAGAAAGAACTTGGCATATCCTCTGATGGTAGTCATATTTTCGTATCACATTAATGTATTGGTTCTGCATAAAACTCCAATCAACATATCTTGTGGGGGACTCTAGAGTCTTTGTAGATTCCACTTTCATAGCTTTATCAATTGTTCAGTTTTTGGAATTTTCTCCTATAGTCCATTGCTTATTATAATATTGGTTAACTTCCAGTTATTAGGGTTCATAAACTCTTTTCGAGAAAAGGAAGCTCTTGGAAATCAGGACAAAGGGTTAAAGTTCTGAAGGGAGCATGCCCAGGTTACCATAAAACAAATACCTATGCTACATTGGAGTTCATTATCCTTGAAAATGGGGAAGGTGATGCAGGTGGTAAGTGATCCATATGAAAAATACCTTGGCTGAATTTATTGCATTGCATTAGGTTCTGTCCCTGACCTGCAACGTGTTCTTCTGTTCTGATACTCTGTTCTTCTTCACTGAAATGTTTGGTTGTTCACATTACTGAATATAATGATGCTACCTATGTTTCAAATAGGCGAAGCCCGCCTTATCTGCAGGTATAGGGTTCTTTTGTCATATTTTTTGCAAGCAAACGTTGTTTTTCTCCCATCTAATATGTCTAAACGATTGTTTTGATAGTATACATTTTATTGTTAGGCCAATGGGTGTTCCAGATGAGAGTGGTTGTACCCTTGTTGTTGATGAAGAAAATACAAGCATGGAAATTGGGCAGTCAATATCTCTACCAGTTAGTGTGATCGATTCTGAAAAGGTTAGTTTTGTCTTTCATAAGATATAGATCATTTGTGTAGTTCATTCTTTTCAGATGAATTATCTGAGTGACAGAATCACACTATGCTATTGAAGTTTTGTCTTTCATAAGATATAGATCATTTGTGTAGTTCATTCTTTTCGGATGAATTGTGTAAGTGACAGAATCACAAAATGCTATTGAATAAGTATTTTGTGTTCATTCAGTTTGTAGCTGTCAAAGATGCTGAGTGGGAATACCAAATGGAGAAGTTCAGACAGAAAGCTCCATCTTCAATTGACATATTGAGTAGGATGCATTGTCTGGATTTAGGAATTGAAGGGGTTAGTTTTCTTGAATCGTTTTCTTTGATTAATTCGCTATCTTTATTCTTCTTGATATATCATTTTTGGTCTTGTTTTGAAATATGATTTAAGAGAAGGATTTCATAGTTGATCTGCACTTGTCAGTCAACCTTCTCAAATCCAAGTGTATGTTCCCCCTCCTAATTCCTAGCTTTTAAGACTTGAAACAATAGAGGTAGCACTTGTAGATTCAATAAACACTTGTAGCTTTGTCGTTGTTTCAAGTCTCTTATGTAGCTGTGTTATGACAATTAGATTTCTGACTTTAGAAATTAGGACTACCATGTGAAATATTTTGGCAAGAATTTAATTTTGAAGAAAGGGATTTCGCTCAGTAGATTGGTATTATGAAATCAACTGACATATTCACTTTATAGGTTGGTATTATGAACTCAACAGACACTTTGCTTTGACCGCCTGAGTTTTTACACTGCTTCCAAGCTGAAACATTGCTAATCATATACCTTCACATCATTTGGTGGTTTCACTTAGATATTTTTTGGTTATTTATTTTTTGCTGCAGGTATTTCCTGATGGCGTAATTGACGCTGGATTTGTTCCACCTGAGGAAATTGTTGCAGTGATTCGTCCTGCATGTTTCAATACTGCCTCAGCATCTGAGCATCTACACCAAAAAGACATTCTTGAAGAGAATGTTGAAATCACTGTAGAAATCCTAAGTAGAGGTGAAAAGGAGAATTCCAAAATTATTTTTTCACGTCAAATAGTACCTTCATCCCGAAAAGGTTTTCATGGTTTGTATATATTATCTCTGAGAAAGGAGTTACCCAAGTTGTTTCAAAAGGCTGGTCACTATACATTTTTGTTTTCTCTTGTAAGTAGTGTGCATTATTCCTTTAATCATTTATTTGGTTTTCTTCATTAAACATTCTGTCACAATCATGTTGCTTCATTGCTGATCCCCTATATTTTTTAATTTTTTATATTGGAACCCAGAAAGAGTTGAGTTGTAGGAAGTTTCAAAAAAGTGTACACATCAAAGCTCTGTCAGAAGTTGGAAGCTGGAGGTTGTTAAGTAATCTGCAGAGAAAAACATTTTGTGCGAGGTATAATTTCGATGACCATTTTTTTTGTTTTAATATTTATTTTATTTTATAATCAACAATTAGATCTTTGAGACGCTTTTTCATTTCTGAAATGCTTTTTAGCTTTTCCAATTGCAATAGGTATTGTGGTAATCCTAAAAAATGATTTTGGCTAGATCCTTAAATCTGCTAAGCGAAGTTAAACACTTACTAACGTCACAAGGTCCAATATGATTCTTTTCCCAACTTACAGGATGCTTGAAGGTCATAAAATATTTACACTAATTTGTCTATCTTTATTTATCATTCCTTTACGTTGGTTTAAATGATTCTTTTTGTTTCCGTAAACTATTATGCTACTCTTGAACTTTTTTGTTGATTTTTCAGAGTTGATTCGTGTTTTCCGCCAATCTCGGTTGCATGCTACGATAGATATTCCAATCGTATAGCATTTCCTGGTAATACCAAAGTAAAGATCAAGATAAGTGCAAGCGCAGGATTTAAAGCTGATATAATCAATATGAAGCAGTCAATGTCATCCGATAAACTCAGTTTGATAATTAAGGTATAGTTTGCATCAATCTGAATACAATATCCTCAATATTCTAGGTGACACAATTATAGGTGAAAATTGTTAAACTTTATAGGATGTGATGGTGGAAAGCTGTACGCTGAACAAGATTAGGCCAAGTTATGCTGCCAAAGTTTCTATATCTTCACAGGATGATTCTTTCTCTGTAGAACTTCAATGCCAAGGTCTTCTCTTGATCAATCTTCTCGGATGCCTTATTGTTTGGTGCTAAGTTTTATTATAATGAATCAAAACAATCCAGTTGTGAAGCCACTTTTAATTACTTGCAAAGGTTCACTGTTTGCTATTTTGCTTTAGTTTTTCCTGGAGTTCCACGACTTGTGAAACCATTGATGCTTGGAAAACAATTGATTCCAGGACAGATTATTAGAGACCTTGTGTTAGAGGTACTCTGGCTATTATTCTCATTCTGAATGGCTTATATCCTTTTGCTTGCTTATCTGACTTCTCCCTGTATATGTGATGTGAGTGCTCGTGCACTTTGAAGTTCAACTTTGAATTCAAAAATTACTTAATACATCTTCTTCATTTTCTTTTTGTGTATTTATTTTTGCACTTGCTCAAAATAGTGATGTTTAAGTTCTTTCCTATCAATTCCATTCAGAGACAATTGAAATTACTTTTTAATGTTCTAAGAGTTCATAAAGGTGATTAATGAAATCTACTGTGGCTAGCAAAATGTTAACTTTTCTTAGTTTTTTTTCAATGGAATACAAATTAAGAAAGGTGAAAACTAAAAAACTAATTGGTACATTTTTTGGTTAATCGTTAGATGATGAGAATGCATGGTACCATTATAGACCAAGAGTCCAAGAAGATTTATTAAAGTTTGATAGGAGGAGGTTATTGCCGTAGCAACTACCTTTAAAGCATTAAAGTACAAAATTGAGGAGTTAATGGAAGTGTTTTTGGGTGTTTGTCCCATGGCAATTGTTATATCATTGAAAAAAATCTTTGTTTGTAGTTATCGCTAGTAATAGATTGAGGGTTATGAGAGGCATACATAAGTTTTCATTTAATTGCTTGTACAAGAGTTTTAGTTTGATGTTGTTTTTTTTTTTTGAAAGCATAACAATAATATGGAACTTCACTTTCTTTTGCTTACCTTGAAAATTCATGATGAATGAAAATATCTAAATATGTGGAATCTTTATTCAATCAACCACACATTCTTTTGATTACCTTCAGAATCTAGAATTGTTACTATAGTTCTGTAAGTATTTATAATATTCTTAACTGGGCTTTTTCTTTTCTGTAGTCCAATAGTGGAAATTTCAACTAATATTGCTGAATGACATTTGAAAAGATCGAGTGTTTCTGTGATTTGCTTTTTGTAGCAATTATACGAAAATTAAATCCAGAACCGTATTATTTTTCAATTGGCTGCATCTCTTTGTTTAAACTACATTGGTTGACAAAAAGATTCTTAACTGCAACATAAGCAACAAAATTTAAACCCAAATTATTAAATGTCAGTCATGTTACTCTTTTTACCTTGAAAAAGAACTCTAACTTCTTCATTTGAATGATAATTCAACCATCAGAACTAGCCTTACAATCTTTGTCATAGATTGATTCAATTGAATTGTAACTTTCTAGTTTCAGTAAAATCCCATTTTATCTCTGTCAAATGGTAACTTCCACTTTGTAAGGAGCTAGATAAAGCTTAGCATCAGCCCAAGCAATTCTTTGATGGCAGGACTCCATAATTTCGGATGGGGTTTCTCTTTGCTGATTTGATGTAAATTGTTTTTAAATGCCCAATAAGTATTGTCCAAGCTTTTGCTTTTGTGATCACTTATTTTGCCAGAAAATAACCCTATTTTTGGTTAAAAATGTGTGGCATTAAAATTCACTTTGATTTGTTCTTGTTTCATCTTTTCAAATTCACTTTGCTTCATCCTTTTTTTATATTTCGTTATCAATATCCATATGTTTTAAATTTGTTTCCTGACATTCTATGTTAATGTTCCAAATACATGAATATTTTATTTTGGTAATACTGTCTTGCCTAATACAAATAAATTGCTGTGTTTATTTTTTCAGATATTTGATGCACACAGTAATCGTGTCAGAGAACACGAGATAATCGTTTTAGAAGTAGATGGATTCTGTATTCAGAAAAGAGGTTCAAACTTTGAGGTTGGCATATAAATTTCTCAATTGCTGCTCTTGAATCTTTTATTTCATACACTTAATAATGTTTGGCAAAGTGAGGGTCTGCTTTAAATGCTGAATATAATGTGTTTAATAATATCATCTGCATTTAAAATAGTTGTGGAGATCCTACTATTTTCTATCTAAGGATGAGTTCTTAAATTTGAATGGAAGTTTGGCATCAACAATTGTAAAAACTGGTAGGTCTTATTACAATACCTTGTAGTAAATCTCTTATCCAATAAAGAGGGAATAAGTCTCATATATATACAAATTTATAGTTGACTCTAGCCTACATTAGCCATCCTAGTAGCTGATAGATAGTTGTCTTAGTAGCTAATAATTAGATGACAATCAGCAAACTTATATTTACTATTAGCAGACCTATATAATTAAATAAGAATAAAAGAACAATACACACTATTCCATCACTCCTTCTCAAGTTGGAGTATGGATATCAATCATGTCCAACTTGGATAATTGTTCTTCAAACCTAACTCGTGGTAGACCTTTGGCCAGAAAATCAGCAAGTTGTTTTTTGGAAGTAACATAAGGTATACACAAGTCATTTTTCAACCTTTTCTTTGATGAAATGTCTATCCACTTTCACATGCTTAGTACGATCATGATCGGTTGGATTATGAGCAATGTTGATTGCTGATTTGTTGTCACAATACAACAACATAAGATTCTCACTTTGAAGTGATAACTCATTCATAATTCTTTTCAACCATAGAAGTTCACATATTCCTTGTGCAAGAGCTCGAAGTTCAGCCTTAGCACTACTTCTTGTAACTGCTAGTTGCTTTTTACTTTTCCAAGTCACTAGATTGTCCCATATAAATGTGTAATAACCAGGAGTAGATTTTGTCGCTGACTGATCCAACTCAATCTGCATCGGTGGATGCCTCAATTTTCCTTGAATCATTTTTCTTGAAAAATAGCTCATTTCCTGGAGTTCCTTTAAGATACCTCAAAATGCGATGAACTGCTCCAAGTTGTTCTTCATATGGCTTGTGCATAAATTGGCTGACCACGCTAACTGCATATGCAATATCGGGTCGTGTATGGAACAGATAGATTAAACGCCCAATCAACCAACCTTTGGTATCTTCCTTTATCAACAAGAACCTCTATTTTCTTAGATCCTAACTTGTGATTCTCTTCAATAGGTGTATCCGCTGATTTACTTCCCAAGAAGCCTGTATCTCTAAGCAAATCAATGATATATTTTCTTTGCGACACATAAATACCTTTATTTGATTTTTCAAGTTCCATACCAAGGGAATACTTCATAGGTCCAAGATCCTTGATTTCAAACTCTTTAGCTAGAATATGTTTCATTTTTCCTCCGATTGCATCATCTCCGGTAAGTAAGATATTATCAACATACACAATTAAGACTGAAATTTTTCCGTCTTGCGATTTCCTGAAGAACAAAGTATGATCAGTGTGAGCTTGAGAATAGCCATATCTCTTCATTGTTTTTGAAAAACGATCACACTAGACTCTAGGAGACTGCTTTAATCCATAGAAGGATTTTTTCAATCTGCACACATTATGTACACCATAAACATCTTCAAAACCCGGAGTAACATCCATATATACTTCTTCTGTCAATTCCCCATTTAGAAATGCATTTTTTATGTTAAGCTGTGAAATTTTCCAGTCTCAATTTGCAGCAATAGAGAGAAAGAATATTCGTATTGAGTTTTGCTACCGGAGCAAATGTTTCTTGATAGTCTTCTCCATAGGATTGTGTGAATCCTTTTGCAACCAAGCGAGCCTTGAACCTTTCGATAGAACTATTTGAATTATACTTCACAGTAAATACCCACTTGCATCCAACTATTTTTTTTCCCTTTGGTATTGTTACACAATCCTAAGTTCTATTTTTCTCCAGTGCTTTGATTTCTTCCATAACTACTGATCTCCATTCTGGAACACTAAGTGTCTCTTGGACTAATTTAGGAATCAGTACATTGGACAAATTAGTAGCAAAGGCTCGATAAGATGAAGATAAATTGTTATAACACATATAGTTTGAGATAGGATGAGAAGTACATGTTCTTTTACCTTTTCATAGGGCAATAGGAATATCTAAGTCTTGAACTGATGTAGAAATACCTGGACTTTTAGAGGAGGCATGATCTGTAGGATGATTTTGATTTTTTTGTTTGGAATTATCAAGAACTGGTGGGTCCAATGACTGGTTCTGCTCAAGTGTGTGAATTTCTTCATTTTCCTTTCTTTTCTGTCTCTCATAGATGAGTAATTTTGGACTTTGGAAGGGTCTTTTAGTGAGTGTAGTAGACTCGGGTGTCACAATAATTGGTGATTTCTGAGGAGGAGTTGAGAAGATATGATGATCAAATGAAGGAGTGGGAGAAGAAATAGAAGCTGATGAAGGAGTAGGAAGTGTATCCTAAAAATTTCAAAAGCTCTCTTCTGCTTCTACTGATGTCACACTCTCCCCCTGAAGTGAAGTGAGGTTTTGGTAAAATGGGGCTGATTTTCAAATAAAGACACATCCATACTAACAAATAGTTTCCTAGTTGTTGGATCAAAGCATTTATGCCCTTTTTGTGTTGGTGAGTAGCTTAAGAAAACACATTTAACAGCTCTTGGATCAAATTTACTGCAGCTATGGGAATGAATATGGACAAAGGAGATGCACCTAAATATTCGAAGAGGTATATTTGAAACTAGACGATTTGGGGGATAGATATTTTGAAACACTTCTAGGGGAGTCTTGTACCCTAAAACTCTAGTGGGCATTCTATTGATGAGGAATAATACAGTGAGGATAACTTCACCCCAGAAATTTTTAGACAAATTAGTGGTAAACATCAAAGACCTAGCAACTTTAAGTAGGTGTCTATTTTTCTTTTCAGCTATCCCATTTTGTTGAGGGGTATTCACACAACTACTTTGATGAACAATCCCCTCATTGTGAAGAAAATTTTCAAAAACAACTTTAAAGTACTCACTGCTATTATGAGTTCTAAGGATTTGAATTTGGGTTTGAAATTGAGTTTTGACCATAGAATGGAAATTTTTAAATGTTTGCTCAGTTCAGATTTTGCTTTCAAGAGATATACCCAACAAAGTCTAGTATGGTCATCAATGAAGGTAATAAATCATCTAGCTCCTGAAAAGTTTTTAATTCTTGAGGGACCCCATATGTCACTATGTATGATTGAAAAAGGTGCTGAATGTTTATATGATTGAGGTGGAAAAGATACACGGTGATGCTTGGAGAATTGACAACTGAAAAGAAGAGGGAGCTTTATTTTTGAAAAAACATGGAAACAAAATTTTCAGATATTGAAAGCTGGGATGACAAAGTCTATAGTGCCACAACATGATATCATTGTTACATAAGGAGGTGGAAAAGGATTTGCAAACTAGATTTTGTCTATTTGAGTCTTCCTTATAAAGGTAGTAAAGTCCTCCACACTTTTTAGGACTGCCAATCATATTTCCCGAAATCAGTTCTTGAAATTGACATGAAGAAGAACTAAACTTAGCAACACAATTTTGGTCATGAGCGAGTTTGCTAATGGATAAAAGGTTGCAAGAGATAGACGGAACATAAAGTACAGACTGTAGAACTAGATTTTTTAACAAACTTATGGAACCTTTCCCTTCTACTGTGGCTAATGAATCATATTTCCCGAAACCAGTTCTTGAAATTGACATGAAGAAGAACTAAACTTAGCAACACAATTTTGGTCATGAGTGAGTTTGCTAATGGATAAAAGGTTGCAAGAGATAGACGGAACATAAAGTACAAACTCTAGAACTAGATTTTTTAACAAACTTATGGAACCTTTCCTTTCTACCGTGGCTAATGAATCATCAACAATCTTTACTTTCAAGTTTCTAGCACAAGAAGTATAAGAAGAGAAGAATGAGGAACAACTTGCCATATGGTTTGAGGCACCATAATCTATGACCCATGGAGTCTTGTCCTCAGTTAGCACGCTAAAGGACTGAGGAAAATTACCTTTTTGTGCAATAGAGGCAGATGGAAGGGATGTTGCATCCAAGAGTTTCATAAGGTTTTCCAGTTCCTCCTTATTGAGGGAAACTGCAGTACTTTCTAGTGTTGATTTCTCATCGGATATTTGAAGAGATTTGTTAGCCCCTTGGTCTGATTGTCCATTCTTCAAATGAGAGGGTTTTTCGTGTAATTTCCAACAATTTTCACGAGTATGACTAGGATTTTTACAATGATTACACCAAGGTCTATTTCCCTTTTTACTACAAGTGTCATTTCCACCATTAGAGAAATCAGAGAACCTGTTATTTCTAGCTACAAAAACTGATGATTTTGATTCAGTGATAGCAGCTCCCGATTTTCCTTTCCTAGCATAACATTCTTCCTGCTCCTCCTCCCTACGAACTTCAGAAAATACTTCACGAATGGATGGCAGAACTTCATGTCCAAGAATTCTCCCACGAACTTCATCAAGTTCATTGTTCAAGCCAGCCAGGAATGCAAAAACATGTTCCTTCTCAATCATCTTTTTTAATATGACAGTCTTGTGAACTCCTGCCATAAGGCTTTGAGCGTATTGTAGTATTGCAATACACTCAGATTGCCTTGTTTTGTGTTGTGGATTTGTGTAACAATTTCATAGACCTGGGTAGAATTTCTTAAATTTGAAAAAATCTCATTTGTAGTCCTCCCAAATTTTTTGAGCAGTTGCAAGAAACATATACGTTTGACTAATTGATGGTGTCATTGAGTTAATTAGCCATGACATGATCAAGGCATTTTCAGGTTCCCCGGTCTCAATAGATTTAAAACCACTTTCTGATTTTTGTGTAGCACCTGTCAAAAACCCAATTTTTTCATGATACCGGATGAACAACTTAACTGATTGGGACAATTGGAGATAATTTTCTTCATTGAGTTTATGAAAGGTGATTGGTTGGAAAGAAAAATTGTCATGAGTTTTTGATAAAAGAGTAGATTTGGAAAGTGATTTTGCTGGTCCATTGATCACCAAAGTTGAAAGTATCATACATTTTTTTTTTCTTTTCAATTTTGCTGGTGATCAGATGTCTGCTCTGATATCATGTGGAAACTGGTAGGTCTTATTATAATACCAAGCAGTAAATCTCTTATCCAATAAAAAGGGAATAAGTCTCATATATATATATATATATATATATACAAGTTTACAGCTTACTCTAGCTTACATTAGCCATCCTAATAGCTGATTGATAACTGTCTTAGTAGCTAATAATTAGATGACAATCAGCAAACATATGTAATTAAATAAGAATAAAGGAACAATACACACTATTCCAACAACAATATTTAAAACCTACTCGTATACTCATGCTGAGTTTATTGGGGTAAGGAGCAGGGTGCAATCCCACATAGCAACTTTTTTTGTCCTCAAATCCAAGAGATGGTTCTGTGAAATGCCCTGAAACATTTTGTTTTACTCCTGTTTACATTTTTGTCCCCTCCTATTTTAAGAACTTTAAATCCTTTATCTCTTATGATGTGTATTGACTCATATACTGTTCCTCTAATTAAGATAATTTGTCATCCTTTGTTCATTTCCATTAACAACTATTTTTGTCCTCTCAGGTAGATCAGAATGGGTGCCTAAACCTCAGTGGCCTTCTAAAAGTTGTGAAAGGATATGGTAAAAGTGGTATGATTCCCCATTTTCAGTAAAAATGAAAAAACTCACATTAGATTTAGGCCAAATTACATTATGGGAAGGGAATTAGAGTGATAGACTAGGGAATCAGAATCAACTAGGATAGTTTTATTTTACATGATTGATTAATGAATTCTTAGTGTTGTATGGGCACTAATTTTAATTTTTTAAATTAAAATAAAATTTCTACATTTCCTTATCTTCCTTTCCTGTTTTTTTAAACTATATTTTGTTTCTACAGTTTCCTTTTCTATCTTGTCCAATGGTCATGTGATTTTCAAGGAGGAGTTGCAGACAGAAAGAAGGGAGCTACGTGCTGCATTTCATGTATAATTCATGTCTTTTTATGGTGATCTTGTTATATCCTTAAATTTCTGAATTGGCATTACTGTTGCTTTTGTTTCTCAATGCCAGCTCCCAATATTCTGTGTTTCTGGTACACAATTGGAGAATTTAATCTTTGAAGTCGTCAAAACTGAGGGAGAAGTGGATGAAAATATTCACAACAGTGATGGAGCCGGTCAATCTCATACTCTCACATTGAGGTCAGATTCACTTACGTTAGATGATTCACTGCAATACAGCTTCAGGCATGGGCGCTGCACTGTTCGAACTATTCCTCTTCCTGTAACCGAAGGAATTTTCTTCCTTGAAGCTGCTCACTCCTATTATCCAGAGCTTCATCTGAGCATTGAGGTTTTGAAGTTTTACTTTTTATCTCAAATTAATGTTACTGTCACATTACTGATTGTAATTTTCTGCATAGGTGCGTGTTGCACAAGCGCTAGAAGAAGAATACAATTGTTTTCGAGAACAAAATTCAGAATTGAAGATTGTTCCTTTCAAGGGATCTGTTGATTTTTGTAATCAAACATCTGATGGGAGGTTGCCTCTTCTGGACTTGTCTGTGGCTTCACATGTGGGAACCTTAGTTGAATCAATTCAAAAAGATCAAATGGTATAGTGATTAAGTCCTCAATTTTTTTTTTTTGGAGCAGCAAAAAACTTAAAAAATGTTTTTATTACATGTTTAAGTAGATTGTGTCGAATCGTGTACTACAAATTTTTTTTCTAGCTTTCATTGCCAGCCTTAGATTCTGAAAATGAAATTCCCCCACAGTTTCTGGAGGATGATCTTTGCCAGTGTGGTTTGAACATCAAAGAGCTTGAGGATAATATCCAACTGCTCAAGCAAGAGCAGTCTATAACAATGAAAGAGATTAGCAGTTTGCAAGGTTTACAACTATACCTTCATGCCGTTGACTCTTTAATTTTGTGTATCTTATATATCATAAATCAACATTCCTTTTGCATTCTACTCGTGCTGTCATAAAATTTTGATGTATGCATCTGGTCTTTCTTTGGTTGAGTTTGGAAAGTCACAATCCAATAGTTCAGATATGTATGTGATTAAAATGTCCAGAAACTTCTTCCACGAAGTATGGCTTCATGTTTTTTTTGTCTTCTGCTTTTATTCACGGTGCAACATATTTGTATTGACATCTTTCATATATTTTTGTTTTTGATAAAATCTTTCATATTTTGTTGAAATGTATAGAATTCATAAGCGAATCAAAATCATGGTTTTTGCGTCCTGATGTTGTCTACCTCCTTAATATTTGTTTAGTTAATTTCTTTTTCCACTTTCCCATGTAAGAGTGCTTGAAGTATTTGACAAACCAAGACTTGTAAGGTGATTGATTTGAAGTTTATTCCCCATTATTTTAGGGAAAAATATACCATGAATTGTTCTTGGCATTAGGGGTTTATTCACCTGTCAAGTATTCTAATTTGCTTGCCCCTTAATTTTGGCACTTTGAAGAAGCCTTCTAGTTTAGTTAAGCATTTGGTTTCTCCAGCTCAAACTATCTTATGCTCTGCTATTATTGTTGGTCCAAATGGACCACACTTAGAAAGTGTTTTGTCTTTTATGTTACAGCTAGGCTGGATCTTGATCATTCTCATAATCATGAATGTACATCTGAAAAGGAGCGAGTTATGGGACAGATTGCTCATAAGACTGGATCTGCAGCTTCTGTTATCTGTAGAGTATTGCAGACAACGTGCAATAAGCTCTTGGGGCAGAATAAAGGTTTTACGGATAAAATTCTAGGTGTCGTTGCCTGTCTAGGAATAGTTCGAACCAATGCTCTTAGCAGGTATTCACTCCAATGCTGTCTGTAATGTGTGCGGTAGAGTTTGTGGGTCGACTGGGGTATCCTTTATTATTCACTACATTACTGGGAATAGAATGTGAATATTTAAATTGTGTCTTGTTGCAGGATACTTGCAAGATATCTTGGTGAAGATCAAATGCTTGCCATTGTTTGCAGTTCCTCTTCAGATGCTTCTGATCTAGTTAAGTATGGCCCTGATGGACAAGTAAATAGGGCCTATGGTCTTCACGCATTAGCAGCTGAACTTGGACTTACTGTGGATAGACAATTTGTTATCACATGCCTTGAGAACATAAGGTACTAGTGAGAACTTCCGACTTCTGTTCTTAGACACAAGTCATAGTTGCATACCTAATATAATATTGTTGCTTCATGTTGATGATGTTTCATTGTTCAGGAGAGACTTTATTAATCAGTTAATGAAAAAAATCTATTTGGGTGAAAGCCAGTTAAATCTCAAAAATTGTATGTTTGTCAGGGCATATGCAGGGGAGATTCGTAGCGATTCCCAGAGGACACTTGCTTTGCCAAACCCTACTATATCAAATGGAAAGCCTCCACCAGGTTTTTTAGGTTATGCTGTTAATATGATAGATCCTGATGTTAGTCATTGGAATTGGAAGTCTCCTTCAGGTTATGGTCTTCGAGAGACATTATTTTATCGCCTGTTTGGTGAGCTTCAAGTCTATGAAAATAGGGAAGACATGAACAAGGCTAGTTCTTGCATAACTGAAGGTGCAGTATCACTAGATGGAGGCATAATAATAAATGGAGTTTTTCCCATTGGATATCGGTACGTCCACAACAGTATGTATTGTCTTATTATGTTAATGGAGCAAAATTTCTTTTGTATTAGTTTCTAAAACGAGCTCTTATGTGTTTTGCATGAATTCTTACTCTTGTGTTTTATTTTCTGCAGCGATCCAGATATTCTGTTTCCTGTAGTTTATTCACAGACTCTGGGCCGTTTATCTAAATGCAACATTGAAATTTTGAATCAGCTTGAAGAGAAGCAGCGGAAACTCCGAGGGACAACTGATCGGCTGAGAATAGAGCAGAAAAATCTCTCAAAGGTCCACCGGAAGTTCACAAAAAAGCGTGACAGGTACAAGAAGTTCTTGGAGGAGAAGAGTCCCTGGCTGAGCTTGAATAACTCTGCTGGTCACTCTCACCAGTGCTTGGTGAGTTTCCCTTGTTCTAGTTCTAGTCCTAGTCCTAATGCCTGCGACTTGCAGCAGAGACAAAAGGAGGATAATGAGTGTAAAATTATTCAAACAGGGGGCGTGCCTAACACAATCAATAGGAATTAGTGAGCCATTTATCAAAAGAAGGCAAAAAAAAAAATGGAATTAATGATTCCAATAATCCTATTCTTGGTCTTGCCAATTTCCTCAAGAAGAAAACGCAAGTCTTGTCAATTTCGACTTGCGTCGAGATAATCTTAAATGTTTTGTGATTATTGTTTCTCTTGGTAAGCAACATTTTTTAGTAGTAAATTGTATATTTCGATATTTCTAAGTGTTTATTATTATTTCCTCAAAATTATTTATCAGTTATTACTCCTAATCCAATTTAGGGCAGTATAATTTCAAACCCTTGTGTCAACTTTAAATTCTTATTTTTCTTGATTTGTTTGGATGGGACGCTTTTTTAGTTTTTTTAAAAAAAAGTGATCATAAAGAAATTATCGTATAATTCTTTATTCTTATGATAATAATAATAATAATAGTAAATGAATCAGTGATGTAATATTTAAAATGACAAAGCTATTAATATAAAGAAATATTTAAGTTTTGATATCTTAAAAGGTAAAATTCTATTGGATAATAATTTTAAAATTAAATTTAACTCTCCCTCTCTCTCCCCCCTCCTTTCCTTCCCTTGAAAGGAGGAAAAAGAACAGTTCCTAACGGACCAAACCATTCTGGAAAGTCCACTCGCAAGTCCGAGATTAGTCCTATGACTCCTGCGTAGACGCGACACTAATGATAATAAGAATCAACGGTTCTTCCAACGGTTGGCCAAAACAGTTCCTGTCTTTCCTCTGCATATTCATAATCCTCGCGAAGAAAAAGGAAATAAAGCTTTGTGAAGTCCATCGTCATCTAGATTTTCCCTTTCCTGGCATCTACTCTTCTTTCTTCTCTTGCAATTGGAATCAAGCAATTAATCTTGCTGAATTCATAGTGAGTTTGCCAATCAAGTAAGTGTTTCTTATTTGCAGTAACCTTTCAAATAAAATACTTCAGTTTAAGGGTTGTGAGTATTGATCAGGACTTTTCTATCCCTTCAACCAAAGTGGTTATTGTAGATTATTGGATCCTAACTAGTTTATATAAAAAATTTTATAGGTAGATATGGCATTACCAATGGACAAATTATCCCTTGGTTTAAATGATTCAAATGAACCACAAAGCCCTGATATCAAGTAAGTTTTGTTTCTCTTTGTCAGTGGCCTTTCGACTCTTCGTGCTTTATGTCAATTTGCAATACATGACATGGGAGTTGAATATGTCAGAGCATCCTTATCGGTATATGTTACTTTCCTATGTGGGAATAGCTCTAAAGTCGAATGAATCTTTGCCAAGAACTCCTCTGATTCCGGTGTCAAAGCACCAACTTTCTTAATGTTTTTTTTAAGTTAAGAGGAGCATTATATGATTGCTTAAATCTAAAACCTCCGCTTTCATGGGTAGATGTCCTGGATGGATGGTGATTCTTTCTTATATCTATAGTTTTTGGATCAAATAAATTAGAAAGAACTAGATATGTTTGCAGAAACTCTTGTTGGCCACAACTCCTGATTTCTATTGTTTACTGTTAACACAGATTTCAGAAGGAAAGAGATAAAATTTGAATTTTGTTCCCAAGAAAGAAAAGAAACTACTGTAAATATTGTTGTTGTGATGGGATGGAATTCGTTTGAGATTGAAGGCAGAATTGGAGAAAGAGATTCCTTTCCAGTGCCAGATATGCCATGCCCCATTACCAGTTTTAACCTGTTATCATTTTACTTTCCCTATTTTCTCACATGAAGTTGATTGACTCAAGGGACAAACCACTCATAGGGTTTCTGCCTTTTCTTGTAGCACATTTGATTCTCTGTAGATCTACATTTGTACAGAGAATATGAGCGGTTTAAAGTAACATATTCTCCGTAAACTAAACTACTAGTATGGTAGCTACTCTTTTTAAACTCCATTTTGGTTCTTTTTCAGGAAAGAATATGTGGTTTTAGTATCAACTGGGAGCTTCAATCCTCCTACGTACATGCACTTGCGATGTTTCGGTTAGTAGTTTATTTATTTTCTAATTGTTTTAGATCTTGTTCCTTTTCTTAATTTGTCAAGGAAGAAGAAATACTCTGGTCCCTTTCAATTGTGGCCCCTTTCAATTGCGTCAGAGTATGAATTTCGTAGCATTATTCTGTGCCCTCAAGCTAATTTGCTAACTAAATTAATATTAATATATTTATGTTGAATGAATATTTGATTGTTATTTTATTCAGTAGCCCCTAAAAATTAAATTTTCATATAAGTTATGCTTCTTTACTTTTTCATTCTTAGAGTTGGCAAGAGATGCACTAAATTCAGAAGGGTATTGTGTAATCGGAGGTTACATGTCGCCAGTAAATGATGCATACAAGAAAAAGGTATATAATGTGCCTCTACTAACAAGATTGGACTGACTTGGTATGCTAGACCTTGGATAATCAACAATTATCTACCACTTCAGTTTATAGGGTCTGCTTGATAGTGCCTGAGCTGCTGCCAAAAGTTGAATTAAAAAATGGAAAAAAAATTAATTCATTTTTCCATTTTAAATATCCCAGAATCTTTATGTTCAAGTTATATGAAATTTTATAGTGCTGACATTATTTGCATTCTTTCCTTCAACTTTTGGTCATGGCAGTAGTCATCTCTTACCTAGGAGGAGTAGGTATCAAGCTCAAATAGATGTCCCTTCTTGTTATACTATCTTCTTAACATGGTCAAACCAAGTGTTCTAGCTAATGAGTGTTTTTTCTACCCTTATCACAACAGGGTCTTATATCAGCCAAAGATCGCGTTGCAATGTGTAATCTGGCTTGCAGAAGTTCTGACTTTGCGATGGTGGATTCCTGGGAGGTCTCTCTCTCTCTCTCTCTCTGTATCTATCTTGACGAATAGGAGTTATTTATATTTTCACTAGTGGGCTGCATTTTTGTTCTAACTTCATCAACCTGTACCATCGTTTACTTCCAATATGATTTGTACAGGCAAGTCAGAGTTCTTACCAACGCTCGTTAACAATTTTATCTAGAATTAAAACTTCGTTATCTGAGAGTGGCCTGGTACACAGTGGTGAGTTTGCAGCCCTGTTTCATCTCTCTTTTGGGTCCAAAAATGCAACTTCAGTTGAGAAAATCATGTCTTTTACTTGGGCTGCTTAAATGGATTCTGGCCCAAAAGTAATTCTTTAGTTGCAAAATTGCAATTATAATAGCAAAACCAAACCGGAGTTTCTAGCCTAAATGTATATCCCATGTCTAATTTAAGTTATCTTTTAACATGATGAGTATTATCTTAGCCCGTGTAGAACATATAACTTAACATATCACTGTACTAATCTACATTATGCATATTTATGACTTTTTCTAATGCTCCTAGAACCATTTCCAATGCATGAATAACTGAATTTTGCACAAGATAGAATATCTAGTATATGGCTAAAGATTGTGAGTTTCTAATTTGATGATCTCTTATATGTAGGTTCTCTTAAGGTCATGCTTGCATGTGGTTCTGACCTGCTAGAATCCTTCAACATTCCTGGAGCTTGGATTCCGGATCAGGTAATGTGTTGTGGCTTATCTTATATGTTGGAAAAGTATATAAAGTTTTCAACTAACTCTGGAATGTATTGTCATTCCCAATTATGGCATTTGATATCCAGAGCTGTAAATGGATGATTGAGCTCAACTTACAAAAGCCTTGTTGTATTGACTGATGAATACGTTATTTTGGCTACCATGGTAATTTGTTGTAGCCCATCTTATATGTTTGGAAGTAATGTAAACATAGAAACTGACTCTCGACAAGGATAATGTATTGTCGTCCCTAATTATAGCATTTGATATCTAGGGCTGTAAATAGATGATTGAGCTCCCCTTATCAAAGAATGGCAACTCCAACATACTATCAAATAAGGTGAAAATAGAAGATTGAATTCCCTTGTATTCAATGAATCATTTACAATTACATAAGTATGTATATATAAGATTTACAATCTTATCTCTCTAGCTAACAAACATGCAGCCATCTAGTTAAAGCCTATAGCAGACCTATAACGTACTATCAATTTACATAATTCTACAATCCCCTTCAAGCTGCAGAATAGATGTTAATCATTTCCAGCTTGGAAATTAGATTGTTGAAGCTTATTCTTGGCAGAGCCTTCATAAGGATGTCAGCTATTTGTAATGTATTAGGAATATAACTCATCTGAATTATCCCACCATTGATCTTTTCCTTAATAAAATGTCGGTCCACTTCAACATGCTTGGTTCTATCATGATGCACTGGATTTTTGGCGATGATTATAGCTGGTTAGCTAACATAGAAAAATCTCATAACTTTGCCCACAGGAAACTTCAATTCTTCCAAAATTCTCTTTAACCACATTCCTTCACATATTCCAAGTGCCATTGCTCTAAACTCTGATTTTGCACTACTTCTAGAAACCACTGACTGTTTCTTGCTTCTCCATGTGACCAAATTTCCTCACACATAGGTGCAATATCCTATGGTAGATATTCTCTCAATTAGGAGCCCTACATAATCAGCATCAGTGTATATATCAATATCTCAGTTTGTTCCTTTCTTCAAAAAGAGCCCTTTTCCTGGTGTCATTTTGAGATATCTAAGAATTTGATAAACAACCTCGAGATGTTCTTCAATGAGATTATTCATAAACTGGCTCACAACACTTACTGAAAAAGTAATATTTGGTCGTGTATGAGAGAGATGGATCAGTTTATCAACTAGACGTTGATATCTTCCTTTGTCAACAAGTGTTCCATCTTCAACCTTCCACAATCTTTTCTATGAGATTCCATTGGAGTATCAACTGGTTTGCATCCAAGTACTCCTGTTTTTTTTAGCAAATCAAGAATATATTTCTGTTGTGATACTGGAAATTCCATGGCTAGTATGAGCTACTTCCATACCAAGAAAATATTTAAGAGACCCTAGATCCTTGATTTCAAACTCCTTAGCTAAGATAGTCTTTAATCTACTCATTCTTCAACATTGTCACCAACAAGGATAATATAATTAACATAGACAATCAGAATGATAATCTTACCACTAATTTGAATGTTTAAAAAACATAGTATGATCTGATTGCCCTTATTTGTAACCATGAGTTTTGACTACCTTTGTAAATATCTCAAACCAAGCTCTTGGGGACTGTTTAAGTCCATAAAGAGACTTCTTTAGTTTACATATTTAGTTGCCTTCAAAACCCGATGGAAGATCCATGTACACCTTTTCTTCAAGATCACTATTGAGGAATGCATTCTTTACATTTAATTGATGAAGTGGCCAATCTAGATTGACAGCAAGGGAGAAAAGAACTTGAATGGTATTAAGCTTGGCCAGTGGAGCAAAGGTCTCTTGATAATCAATTCCATATGTTTGAGTGAATCCTTTGGCAACAAGTCTAGCTTTGTACCAATCAATACTTCCATCAGCTTTGTACTTGACCGTGAATATCCACTTGCATCTCATAGTTCTCTTCCCATAAGAAAGTTTAGTTAGAGTCCATGTTCCATTTTTCTTGAGTGCATCAATTTCCTCATGTACAGCTTTTTTCCATTCTGGTTTCTGAAGTGCTTCATGAATATTGTGAGGAATGATCACTTTTGATAAATCTGCAATGAAAACTCGATATCTAGGTGAGAGTTTTTCATATGAATCAAGTGAGAAATCGGATGATGAGTACAAGAACGAACACCCTTTCTTAGAGCAATAGGAAGATCACGATCATCAAATGGAGTTGAAAATTCAGAGTTACCTGAGGTCTCTTGATTTGAACATAGTTCGGATTCTTGACTTTGCTCGGGGAGCATGGGATACTCTACATCACTTATGGTTCTTGGTCTTCGAGAATAAACCTTTAACTCTCTGTTCCCTGTACTTTGCCCTTGACATATGGATTGAATGGTCTCTGTATTTTCCTCAACGGGTGGTGGTGATGGACTTTGGAAGGTTTCAGGAACAGGTGGGATTAAGAGACTTTCAGGACAATTATTTTGAGTGGAGTCAGATTTACAAGGAAGATTTAAAGACTCTTTGTCAATCCAAAATTGATATTCCTTTTCCTTTTCTTGATTCTCCCCCTGAATATCAATTTGAGGGTAGAAAGGGGTATTTTCAAAGAAGGTAACATTCATAGAGGTATAATACCTCTGAAGACTCGGAGAATAGCACTTATATCCTTTTTAAGTTGGAGAATATCTGAGGAAGATGCACTTGAGGGACCTGTGGATCAAGTTTCCCTCTTTGGTGAGGAAGAATATGAACAAATGTGGAGCATCCAAATACTTTGATAGGGAGAGAAGATATGAGACGAGTACTTGGAAAGATTTCTTGTAAAATATGTGTAGGGGTTTTGAAGTTCAAAACTCGAGATGATATCCTATTAATCAGGTATGCCACTATGAGGATAGCATCACTCCAGAATTGTTTGGGAACATTAGAGGTAAGGAGTAATGCTCGAGTGACTTCAAGGAGGTGTCAGTTTTTCCGTTCAGCAATCCCATTTTGTTGTGGGGTGTCTACACATAAGCTTTGGTGAACAATCCCATTTTCTGATAGAAACGTTCCTAAGAGTTGTATTGAAGTATTCCCTGGCATTGTTAGTTTTAAGGATTTGAATATGTCCTTCTCTCATCTATGACATGAAATTTTTTGAAGATGGTTGTTTCTGATTTTTCTTTCATCACAAATATCCAAGTAGTGTGGGTATGATCATCAATGAATGTCATAAACCAACGTTTCCCTCTGTTACTTAGAGTACGACAAAGTCTCCATATGTAACTATGACTCAAAGAAAGTGAATATGATGGTTTGTAAACAAGAGATGGATATGAACTTCGAGTGTGTTTTGAGAGTTGACATATTTCGCATTGAAAAATGTTTAGATTTTTATTGTGAAATAACTGAGGAAAGAGTTTTGACAAATACCTAAAATTAGGATGACCTAACCGATAGTGTTATAACATGATATTTTGATCACTATCAATTTTAAATTGACATGACACAGAATCGAACCTGGTGGGTTGGCTGACGAAGGCAGGTACAGGAGCACAAAAAGCTTGCTGGTTGTTATTCTCAGAATTCCTATTAACCTTGATGAGATAGAGTCCCGTGCACTCCTCAGCATTGCCAATCGTCCTCCTCGAGTTCAAATCCTGAAAGAGACAAGAAGTAGGAAGAAACTTAGCTGCATAATAAAGATCTTTGGTGATTTTGCTGATTTGATAGTAGATTGCAAGTGAGGTTTGGAACAAAGAGGACAGAATTAAGTACAAGACTCTAAGAAATTTTAATAGAGCCTATTTCGGTCACAAATACAAATGAACCATCAGCTATACGAACAGTATATTTGGGAGGGGTGATATTGAAAAGAATGAAAAATTAAAAGAGAAATATCATGAAGCACCATAATTTATTATCCAAGTGCAGATGTTTTCAGTTTTGTCACCCAATGATGTGATCAAGTTGCCTTTTTGTGCCATAGAGCCTGCTCCAATGACTCCAGAAGATAGTGCACACTGCCTTGAGAATTTGTTATACTTTGGAACTGTGAGCATTATTTACCCATGACAAAATGCAAAAATGAGCACAACTAAAAAATGTTTGAATTAGTTATTAGCATAATATTGGTTTGGACGGCAGAGTGAAGAACTAAATATAGAGTGTTCCTTGGGTTCTGGCAATGAGGAACCGACCTTATTCTCTTCCAATACTTCAGTAATTTACAGAATGTTGGAAGTAAAAGTAAGCTCTCAAACAAAGCACCAGAGAACCGAACAAAAATGCAGAGACCAAACTTTGAGTTCCAACACTAAATCAAAGATCAATATTTCTTCCCAAATGGCATTAAGAGGGCAAGATGAATCAAATTATCAACCAAAGAGCAAAGACCTCAGAGTGCAGAGAAATTCACTTCAAAATACCTCAGGGCCAAGAGAATAAACGTGACCCATTTCAAAAAGCAAAGGTGGAAGTGGAAGATAACACCTGAATCAGGTTCAACGGAAGCTGGCGAGTCTACTGGAACTTGAGCCGCAGTGTTCCGATGTCGGGAAGGCGGCGCGTGACACTGTGTTTGGCTGCTGGACTCTGGGCTATGACCGGAAATGGTGATTTGCCCCAGATGGTAACAAGTATTGGCTGTGAAGTGTACTGGAAATAGGGCTTAGTTGAGGTTTACTGGAAGTTTAATGAGAAGATTAGTTGAACAAAGAGTACTGTGAAGTTTGAGCTTTAGTTCACAATCAAAACAGAGTTCTGAAGTCTGAACTTGAGGAAACAACAACTCCAACAAATGTTTTCAGAGTACCGTGTGCTCTGATACCATGTCAAACAAGGATAAAAATAGAAGATTGAATTTCCTTGTATTCAATGAATCATTTACAATTACATAAGTATATATATATATATATATATATATATAAGATTTACAATCTTATCTCTCTAGCTAGCAAACATGCAGCCACCTAGTTAAAGCCTATAGCAGACCTATAACATCCTATCAATCTACATAATTCTACACATACTACTGGAAGTATTATTTCCCAAATGAAGATTTTATATTCTCTTGCAAAGTTACAGGATAATTAGAAGTTGATGTTGTTCTTGAATATAATCGTCAGTCTTTCTGTTTTGGGAATCAAGGTACCATATGTTATACAAGGCCAAGGATGCTATATAAGAGTTGTTCATCTTGATTGCCCTTAATGGTGCAATATTTTTCTTGTGAGCAAGCAGCCTGTTCAGTTGTTAACTTTCAGCTTTTAAAAATGTAAAAGCAAAGCCTTTTGAATTTTCGGAAGGGCTTTGTTATCCTGGAATGGTCTTAACTAAATCTACATTCATATTACATTTCTGCTGCTGGTACACTGTCGAACCTGAAGATGGCAAATTGCTGTTTTCTTTAAGATGCAGGTTGAAATATATTTTTTGAGAGTAGAAAAAAAGTGTTTTTGTGAAGAATGAAAGTACAAATTTCATATGGATAAATTCTTTATTTTATGTATAATTTAATGTATAATGGGCTTCATATATTGGATAAATCGTAAAAGTAGTTAAAAGTAAGTTATTAGAGTAATGATATTAAAAATTTTAAAATATTTAAGAATATACATTAAATATATAATGTGAGATCTGTGCATTTGGTAAGAACTTTTAGAGAAGAAAAAAGGTTTTGAAAGATGATTTAAAAATTGGGAAAAAAGTGGGTGAGATATCTGTCTGCAGTCTGCCCAAATGCATCGTCCCTTTTTTTTAAAAAAAAAAAACTTTGGGAAAGAAAGACTTTTTAAAAATAAAATATCTTTAACACGTGGACTAAAATAGAATATCTAAAAGACTTTTTTTACATGAAATTCTTTTTTAAAAAATAAAAATAAAAAGAATTCTAAGCAAAAAGACTTGAAATTACAAATGTCATTTTCATATTTAAAATGCCTACGTCTACGGAAAAAAATATCTATATAACTAAAAATATCTGTAAGAATATTAAAAATAGGTATTAAAAGTCCCAGGTTGAAAAAAATGTTATAATTCAATTCATAGGGTAACAAATTCTAAATTACTATCCTAAAGTTAAGAGTTTTTTTATTAATTAAGGGAAAGTTTTTAAGTAGATACAAACTTAAGCTAAGCTAAGTTAGTAACAAATTCATTAAAAAAATTATAAAATATAGAGATACTGATATTATGTATTTGACTGACAATAAATATAATATAATATATTTGTTTTCAAAATTAATTGGGTACATTTGTATTCGAGCAATATTAAGATATTTAAATTAAATGTTTATCTTCTTTTTTTTTTAAACTATCTCTATAATTTAATAGAATTTACATCTTTTTAACCTATTTGATCTAACACTTAATTATACTACATTAAATTAATAGTACTAATAATCTAATAACTTATTTATAGTTAAAGGTTTTAAGTGCATACAAACTTAAGCTAAACTAAGTTAGTAACAAATTCATTAAAAAAATTATAAAATATATGAGAGATATTGAATTTATTATATATTTGGCTGACAATGAATATAATATATATTTTTTGTTCAAACTTAATTGGTTACATTTTTATTCGAGTAAGATTAAGATATTCAAATTAAATATTTTTTTTAAGATACATTTTTTTCTTTTATATTTTAAAAATTAGTAACTATCCCTATAATTTAATAGAATTTACATCTTTTTAATCATTCTGATTTAACACTCAGTTATACTACATTAATATTAATAGTATAAATAATATAATAACTTATTTATAATCAAAGTTTTTGAGTAAAAATTCAATTTTAGATGAAAAGAGTAAAATATATAAATGAATAAGTCTAGTGATAATAATAAAAAAAAGTTATATACAAATAACCACTAAATCCATATGCAAACAACAATATACTAGATGATCCATATTTCCCTATTTATTTTTGTTTAAAACTTTAAATTTAAGTTTCAATATATAATTTCATAAAATTTCCTCAAAAAGAAAAAATCTTATAAATTATTTTTTATTAGAATTTTTTTAAAAAAAATTACGACTCGTGCTATGAAAGAGGAGGAGAGGACTTAAATTGAAGATGCCACGTTAGCCGGTAGACCTCACAAAACGGCACTTTTCAGACGTTTCATTTCTCACTGAACGAAACCAGTCAACCGTATTCTCACTTACAGTGTGCGCTTTGCTGTTATGGATTCAATTTTTGGCGAAAAGATTGCCTCTGAAATGGGAATTTTGCTACGGAGTACTATGCTGTGATGGCTCAATTTCCCTCGCTACCAATGTCTCGTGGATAAGGTCAGTAAAGTTTCTCAGCTTTACCCTTAGAGGTTTTGGCATTTTCTTTCAAGAATTGTAATTCTGATGCTAGGAAATTTTGGATTTTCAAATATTGTGTTTCTAGGGCTTTTTGTTTTCCGAATTAGCAAAAGAGATTAAAAGGAAATTGGTGTTTTATAAATGATGAAAAACGTGGCGGGGATTAATGGGGGCGGTAATGATGATGAGAGTTGGAGGTGTAAAATGAGGAATGTATCAATTAGCTGGAGGTGTAAACAGAGGGCAATGGCGGGTCAAAGGTTTTGCGAGAACCACTATCAGCGTTGGCTTCAACGTTTAGCGCCTAAGAAGTCAGTGATAAAGTCGCTGGAAAATCAAGAAATCCCCGGGAGTGGAACTTCTGGCCTAATCATAGATGCTGGGAATGGCCAAGTGGGTCAGAAGCGGAAGCGTGGTAGGCCACTTGGCTCAAAGAATAGTAAGAAAAATAAGACGGTTCTCAATGGCGAACATGTTCAGCAAATACAGCTTTTTGAAGCCACACCAGTTGAAGTTGAGGTGAGTGGGATTGCTGGGGACAATTTGAATGAAGATGGTGGTACAGGGACTAAAAAAGGGGGTAGGCCAAAAGGTTTGAAGAATAAGAATAAAATTGATCTTGAAGAAAATGAGAAAAGCTTGGGTGAACAAGTTCAGCAAGGCCTGCTTTTTGGACCAACTAGAGTTGGAGTTGAGGCGAGTGAAATTGATCTGAGTGAAAATGGCGGTACAGGGACTAAAAAGAGAGGTAGACCAAAAGGTTCAAAGAATGATAATAAAAGCGATCTTCGAGAAAATGAAAAAAGTCTGGATGAACAAGTTCAGGAAGGCCAGCTTTTGAGAGCAACTAGAATTGGACCTGAGGTGAGTGGGATCCTTGGAGGCAATATGAGTGAAAATGGTGGTATGGTGACTAAAAAGAGAGGTAGAGCAAAAGGTTCAAAGAATAAGAATAAAATTGATCTTGAAAAAAATGAGAAAAACCTGGGTGAACAAGTTCAGCAAGGCCTGGTAGAGACTAAAATTGGAGTTGAGGCAAGTGAAATTGTTGGAGGCAATCTGAGTGAAAATGTTGGTACAGGAACCAAAAAGAGGGGTAGACCAAAAGGTTCAAAGAATAAGAATAAAAGTGATCTTCAAGAAAACGAGAAAAGCCTGGATGAACAAGTTCAGAAAGGCCAGCTTCTGAGAGCTACTAGAATTGGCCTTGAGGTGAATGGTTTTGTTAGAGGCAAATTGAGTAAAAGTGGTGGTACAGGGACTAAAAAGAGAGGTAGACCTAAAGGTTTGAAGAATAAAAGTAAAAGTGACCTTGATGAAAGTGAGAAAACCCTGGGTGAACAAGTTCAGCAAGGCCTGCTTTTTGGTGAGACTAGAATTGGAGTTGAGGCAAGTGAAATTGTTGTAGGCAATCTGAGTGAAAATGGCGGTACAGGGACTAAAAAGAGAGGTAGACCGAAAGGTTCAAAGAATAAGAATAAAACTGATTTTCAAGAAAACGAGAAAAGCTTGGATGAACAGGTTCAGCAAGGCCAGCTTCTGAGAGCAACTAGAATTGGCCTTGAGGTGAATGGGATCGTTGGAGGCAAATTGAGTGAAAGTGGTGGTACAGGGACTAAAAGGAGAGGTAGACCTAAAGGTTTGAAGAATAAGAGTAAAAGTGCCCTTGAAGAAAATGAGAAAAACCTGGGTGAACAAGTTCAGCGAGGCCTGCTTTTTGGAGAGACTAGAATTGGAGTTGAGGCAAGTGAAAATGGTGGTGCAGGGACTAAAAAGAGAGGTAGACCTAAAGGTTTGAAGAGTAAAAGTGACCTTGAAGAAAATGAGAAATACCTGGGTGAACAAATTCAGCGATGCCTGCTTTTTGGAGAGATTAGAATTGAAGTTGAGGCAAGTGAAATTGTTGGAGTCAATCTGAATGAAAATGGTGGTACAGGGACTAAAAAGAGAGGTAGACCAAAAGGTTCAAAGAATAAGAATAAAAGTGATCTTGAAGAAAATAAGAAAAGCTTGGGTGAACAAGTTCAGCAAGGTCAGCTTTTTGAAGCAGGTAGAATTGAAGTTGATTTTATTGGAAGCAAGTTGAGTGATAATGGTGGTACAGGTACAAAAAGGAGAGTTAGGCCAAAAGGTTCAACGAGTAAGAATAGAATTGCTGTTGAAGAAAATGAGAAAAACCTGGGTGAATATGATGGTGGTGTTTGCACACATATGATGCTTAAGAAGAAGAAAATTGGTTGGCCAAAGGGATCCAACAACAGAAAGAAGATCCTGGATGATGAAATGAGGAAAAATTTATTGGGTGATGTTAGTAGCAACGGTAGAAATGCAGATATGATTTTTGAGGAGAATAATGTAGAAGTTGTAACAAGGGATGAAAATTGGGGCAGTTTGAATCAATTTCCTTTGGGGATTGAGCCAATGACATATAATGGAAATGAAGGTACAAAGGATAATGACAAGGAGATGGTTTCACCTTTGGAGCATGGTGGAGTGGTAGGTGAAGTTGCTTCAGGTAGTGGATTTGGAAATGCGGTCCTTATGAAGGATGGCCATGGCAGGCCTAAGGGCACAAAGAATGGTAGAATGACCGATCAAATTTTTCACCAAAGCCCGGGAGGACATGAAATATCTATGGGCGAGAATGAGGCTAAGCAACTTTTGACAACTGGAGAGAGTGGGTTGGGGTTTGATGAAACTGTTGCTTGTTTTGGTGGGGAGAGTGGTATACCTGAAAAGAAGGATGGTCAAGGAAGGCCCAAGGTTTCTAAAAACAAGAAGAAAATGATGGCACCTGACAAGAATGTTATACTTGAAAAGAAGCATGCTCGAGGAAAACCCAAGGGTTCAAAAAGTAAGAAAAAAAAGATGGCAACTGATGCTGATGGCGGGAATGAGCTTGCGAAGCAAGATGTTGGGTTTGGATGTGACAATGTTCATGTATGGCCAAAAGGAAGAGGAAGAACTATAATCAGGAAATCTTTCAAAGCTTCCTGCAAGGGAAGTAAAAAAACAACACTACAAATGGAAGAAACAGTGAGTTCCCCCACCCCCCACCCCTTCCTGCTTACTCATTTTGGTTGCTTGAATGTTGTCAATGCTGCTGCAAAATAGTGGAGAGAGTCAAGCGAAATGTTGCCATGTACATAAGAGTCGACTGCCAATTTTAGTAATTTGAGTTTGAATTTGAATTTGCATTCACTAGACACTGAGTTAAATTAATATAATTTAGGAAAAAACTCTAGAAACTATTGGCAGTTGCATCATGTATAGTTATTGAAATCCCTGATCCTAGCCAGCGAAAATAATTCATGGTAAAAACTATACTATGTATGGTCTTGCGCCCAAATGCTGACTTTTTATTCAATGCTCTACTTCCTTTTTCTTCCTCTGAATTTGAATTAGATACCATGGAATATCTCTAGGAAGCAAGCAGCTGGAAAAATAATGGGAGCTTATTTTGCCACCAATGCAAAAAAGAGAAAACAGATGTTGTCTTCTGTTCAAATTGCAAAAGGAAGCGTTACTGTCCTGGCTGCATTGCAAAGTGGTAATGAGAGATGCTTTAGTTCTTCTGTTACTTGAACCCAGCAAAGCTTGTTTGCCAGTTTATGAGTGCTGCAATACTTCTAATTCTAGAATGCTTCTGTTTGAAGTAGTTATTTTTTCAGTAGGTTTGTGTTTTGTATATGTTTTTACCTGTATGGATGATCTTTTTGCTGCTCTTTTATGCAAAATTCTGTGTGATGATTAGGTACCCAGAGAGAACAAAAAAAGAAATTGAGAATTCATGTCCTGTTTGTTGTGGCATTTGCAATTGTAAAGCTTGTCTTCAAGCGGATGTAATCATAAAGGCATGCATCTTTCAATTCTTTGTTTCTTCTTTTCAAAACTTTCTTATTGTAATATTTAATGATACTATCTCTTGGGTCCTTCATTGTTGCAGGGCTGTGACAAAGAAATAGATGAAAACACCAGATTGGAAAGATTGCTTTATCTGCTTGTCAATGTTCTGCCTCTTCTCAGGCGTATTCAAGAGGAGCAGGAGTCTGAGCTCAGTGTTGAAGCAAGAATACAGGGTACTAAAAGTTGACAGTATCATGTAACATGGCTGCATGGGGTTGCCCTTGAAGATATTATTTTTAGTACAGTTATAATTTCCTTCTGTATTCTTTGGTGTTTTAGGTGCTGACCTTGTAGAAGAAGACATAACACATGCATTACTTGAAGAAGATGACCGAGTTTACTGGTATATACCCTTTATTAAACTCAAATAAGGACCCAATTTTGCTTTCTTTAACTAAGCTGATAAGCACAAGCTGTCTAGAAATATTCAATTTCTCTTTGCTGTTTGTTCTTTTTAGGCTTAAAGTTGCTACATTTCCTTTTTTTTTTCTCTCTATATGTTTTTGATATCAAAGTCCCTTTTAAACTGCATTAAATGTATTTTTCATCTACTCTTATACAATTTTTTAGAGTTTATGACTAATGTCTTATGATAGTCGAGATGTCATTTCTCTATTGGAGTCCTTGTATAAATACATAAATATTTACAATGATCAAATCCTTATCTAACAGTGATAATTGCAATACATCAATCGTCAATTTCCATAGAAGCTGTCCAAATCCTGCTTGCTCTTATGATATATGTCTTAATTGTTGTCGGGAACTCAGAGATGGTACAAAGATAGGCAGCTCAGAAGCAAAGATATCTCCCTTTGGGCCTATTGAGATATTGCATGGTCTTACTGCTGAGTTAAAGGAAAATGCTTTTGATACTCATAGCAAGAATGTAAATTCTGCTGATGATGGTCATGTTAAAACTCTCAGAGACTTACATGAATGGCAAGCAAAATCTGATGGTAGCATACCATGTCCTCCTAAAGAGCAAGGTGGTTGTGGTTCTGGAATACTTCTACTGAGACGCATTTTTTATGCTAACTGGGTCCATAAACTAATTAAGAGTGCTGAGGATCTTACTGTCAACCACAAGTTACCTGATACAAGATTTTCACAAGACTGCTCCCTCTGCCTTTATACTTTTTCTGCATGCAATAACAATCATGTTGCAGTAAGACAAGCAGCATTCAGGAAAAATACCTGTGATAATTTCCTTTATTGCCCTAATGCTGTTGATTTAGGAGAGGGTGACTTTGAACATTTTCAAATGCACTGGAGGAAAGGTGAGCCTGTTATTGTTAGAAATGCTCTGACAATGGCCTCTGGTCTCAGTTGGGAGCCTATGGTGATGTGGAGGGCATTCAGAAGTGCAAGTAAAAAACTAAAAGAGGAAACTTTCTCTGTCAAGGCCATTGACTGCTTGGATTGGTGTGAGGTATGCATTTTATAATTGTTACTACTTATATTTTCTATAGGTAAAATTCACCCGTCATGTTATTCTTTTTTGCCAATACATTGGCAACTTTTTCTTTCCTGGATGCTTGCATGTTCTAACTTTTCATTCAATTTAGCTGCCTGAGGCTAGTTTTAGAATGATATCAATCGTTAATCTGAAGAGGACCTAATTATTCTTTTTAATTCATGTGTCCTTTTTCTTTTCTTTTCTTTTTTTTGGGGGGGTGGGGGTGTTGTTCTGGGGAGCATAGTGGTGTAAAAAAATTGAACTGAGTTGAGCTCAATTAAAAATGTTTCTATGCTCAAGTTAATCACCCTTTTTCAACTTGAGCTCCAACTAAAGACCAGCCGTAAACATAATCTGGTATCCTGGCATAACAAAAATTTACCTACAAATGTATCATGTGCTTAAAAAGTAGTGGTCTTTTGTCAAAACTTACATCGAAAAAGGATGGTTGACACCTTTTGGCAGCTTGTAAATTAATTAAGGATTATAAAGGAGGGAAAACAAGATTAAGAAACAAAATCGTTACTGATCCCAAACTTTTAGGACCAAATAGGTCATTTTCCCTAGATGAAACTTCCTTTGTTTGTTAACTAAGGTGGACTGAGAATGCAGGAAAAGGCAGAAGATGCTTTTTGCTGGTCTGCAGTTTGATGTTATATATGCTAGTTAAATGAGAAAGATTTTTTTCCCTTTCAACCTTATCCTGTAATACTGGCAATGCCTCATGTGACTTCCAATCTGTTGATTTTTCTCTTGGCAGTGGAATCAGAATTTTGACCTTTTCAATGCTCCCCATACTGGTAATACTGGTAATGCCTCATGT
This sequence comes from Apocynum venetum, assembly GCA_019593545.1. Taxonomy (NCBI): domain Eukaryota; kingdom Viridiplantae; phylum Streptophyta; class Magnoliopsida; order Gentianales; family Apocynaceae; genus Apocynum; species Apocynum venetum. The sequence continues at coordinate 4,929,883 of SRSM01000331.1, read as the reverse complement.
GACACCCAAAAAATTTCCGATGTTCAGAACACATAAAAATCAGGTCATACAGTTGAATAAAGATTCTAGAGCCATCACAAGTCTCTCAATTATTTCAACCTACAAAGACCCAGGCAAATTGTATTCGTTAAGATTTCTTTCTGTCTAAGCTCCCTGGGGTGGTTTTCAATTTAACAGGGGTAAAGATCACAACTTATTTTAATGTTCAGTCCTTGCATAATTGATATTTGTTCTGTATCAGATTTCTCATCAATTATTTCATGCTTAATCTCATAGCAACTATCAGAAAGTTGGAGAGCACATTTATTTCCAGTTCATTTTTCCCTAGGACTGTTCTTTTTGGGGTAAACTTTTTTCTAGAAATCAGAACAGAAATAAAGCATATAATTTTCCATCTTCCTTGCTATTATTGTCCCTGTCATAGTGCCTTGTGTTTATGGAATTGCCTGTACTGTTTAGTTTGAAATATACTGAATGAATAAATCGTGTACTCATTTGTGCTAAAAAAAGTTGTATCTTGGAATTGTTGGCCTTTTTCTAGGAGTATGGTAGTGTAAGTTACCTTGTATTACTAAAGACCTTTTTGATACATCAAGGGAATAACTTGGGATGTGAACCAAACCTATCACCTTATCATGTATTTTGTAGCATTGCATGTTAGCTGTTAGCTAAATTTCAATATCTTAGGTGTGATTTTTTGCTTGACGATAACTTTCATTTACTTTACAGGTTGAAATTAATATTAAGCAGTTCTTCAGAGGCTACTTAGAGGGTCGCATTCATCGCGATGGGTGGCCAGAGATGTTGAAATTGAAGGATTGGCCACCTAAAAATTCATTTGAAGAATGTTTGCCTAGACATGGATCTGAATTTATGGCCATGCTACCATTTAGTGATTATACCCACCCAAGATCTGCTCTCTTAAATATTGCAACAAAACTTCCTGATCATGCTTTGAAACCAGACTTGGGGCCCAAAACGTATATTGCTTATGGTCACTCAGAAGAGCTTGGTAGAGGTGATTCAGTCACGAAACTTCACTGCGACATTTCTGATGCGGTATGCTTGTCTAGAGAAACCCTCTATTAGTAAATTAATTAATTTTATATTTTCTTTGATGACAAGCTTGCTTTGTGGTTGGATGATGTGGTAGAAATGATTATATGCATCTTTGTAACAGTTTCTGCTTGGAGATGGTCAAAGCTATAGTTGCTGCTGGCTTGGCCTAATTGTCTTTTTATTCTTTATTAATATCTGTGCCTTGAGAACAGAGCAAATTCAGGCTAGAGATGAATTATTGCTGAGTTTGTTTGTGGCAAATTGTTAAAGCATTAGCTTGTCATTGACTGCATTGCAATTTGCAACTATTTCTTGGAGATTTTGATTTCACAAATTTGATCAGGTAAACATTTTGATGCACGCAACAGAGGTGAAAATTGGTCCATGGCAGAGTGAAACAATTTGGAAACATGAAAATGAGGATGTAAATGAGCAACAGAGTAATGGAGATAAAGGTTTCAGTGAATGTGAAATACAGAAACTGCAGCCTTACAAATCTGAAGTCGTAGATAAAGAAGGGCTAGAGGAGCAAGAGAGGACATTCTTTTCACTGAGCATGTTGGATCTGGGAACTGCAGATTTAGATTGCCTGCCCCATGGTCTGGAGTGTTCTACTGTGGGTGCAACAAATTTAGGTACTGCTGACCTATCTAAGTTGTCATTGAGTGATGGATGTAATGAAACTGGTCCCTCATCTGGACTTTTAGCTCACATGATGGATGACAAGGCAGTAGAACAGGTCAGGAGTACGGAAGGCAACGGCAGTGAAATCCCATGGAAGGATATAGTAGCATGTGCTGGATTAAACCTCAGCTGCAGTGACAAAGCACAGATTAAGGGAAGCTCAGCTATTTCAGGAAATATTCAAACGAACAACACATATGCCCCTGAGGGAGTGCACGGTGGTGCTGTTTGGGATATCTTCCGTAGGGAGGATGTTCCCAAGCTAAGTGCTTACTTGCAGAAGCACTGCAAAGAATTTTGTCATGTCAACAATGCTCCTCTGAATTTGGTGGGCAGCATTGCTTATCTACTTCATTTGATATGGTAAGACTTGTTCTCTGAAGTGGCTATTTTTTCTCCTCTAGGTTGTTCATCCTATTCATGATCAGACTTTTTATCTGAATGAGAAGCACAAAAGGCAATTGAAAATGGAGTTTGGTGAGAATCTGTTTTTGTTTGTTTTTTGTACTTTATTCAGAAAGAACATCTCAGTTATTCAAATTTGATTATGTAAGACATTGAACCATGGACGTTTGAGCAATATGTTGGGGAGGCAGTCTTCATCCCTGCAGGATGCCCACATCAAGTGAGAAATAAACAGGTGAGCTTGTAGATAATTGTTTTCTAATCTGCTTCGCCCAAGCATTTGTGCAAAATGAAGCATGTATAACTATTTGCCCCATGAACTTTTCAATATTTAAGTGGGCTTCTTTCTCTAACTAGATAAAGGTGCAGTGATTATGCAGCTGCTTGTTTTGTAGCAATGATACTTCTACTTTGAAAACCAATTTTGCTTACTGATTTAGGACATTCTTTTCTCTAACTGCTGGTTCAGCTTTTAGAATTGATCTACAATAGCTGTTAAGCTGGATTATGGCTGATATATAAGTTGCCATATCTGATCTTGTTGAGATCATCTATGATGAAATTTGAAAGTTCCTGCTGTTGAATGATTAACGGCTGTCCTGCTTATGTGGCATCGATGTTCTTTTAAAACTGTACATAATACTCAAACTACTGCAACTTTAACCTTTTAATCATCTCAAGTCTTGCCTCATTTAAGTTTCATGATTCGTTTATCTCTTTGATGCTTCCCAGTCCTGCACTAAAGTAGCTGTTGATTTTGTATCTCCTGAGAGTGTTGAAGAATGCATCAAATTGACTGAGGAATTCCGCTTGCTTCCCAAAAATCATAGATCCAAGCAAGATATATTGGAGGTAAGTTCATTAAGAAGTTTTTTTGTGCACATTTTTCATTTTAAGTTTCTAAGGAAATCATGGAATAGATGTATGGTACTCAGCATTCTGTTTTGTGCATGATGGAGCTGTGTATTCCAGAATCAATCTCAAGTATTCTGATTTTTTATCTGTTTCTTTTGAGTCACAATTAATTTTTACCTTTTACAAGTATCATTACATGTTAAGTGATATAATTAAGATAGAAACAGGAAGAGAAACAGAGGAGAGAATCACCTGGATGGATGATAAGCAACTATCTTGCTTCTCATATCTCTCCCCACCTAATGACCATAAGTAACAATACTAGTTAAACAGTATAATTAAGATAGAAACAGAAAGAGAGTAGCCTAAACGGATGAAAACAGAATATCTTGTGTCTTATATTTTTCAACACCTCATTTATTAGGTTATAAAAGACAAATTGCAATGAAACTGAATCTCACAGTTCAGAGTATGGAACCAGCCCCTTTAATATTTGTATATATTAACGGATCATAAATGTTTAAATTTGTATATAAAACTGCTCTAATACCTGAAGGTTTTACATGAGGTAATTTAGCGTTGTACAACAGCAGGAGCTCCTTTGTTTAAATTCCATTACAAACTATTGCCACAAAAGGTATGTGTCAGTCCTATTGAAAAGTGTGCAGTTCATGCATGGATGTATCAAAAAGCATTTCACAAATGTATAGATGATAGCCCTTTCTAGAAGTTATGATAATGTTTTAAGAAATGTTTTCAATGCAAGAAAAAAAAAATCTCTTCTCATTCATAGTCCCCCCCCCCCCTTAAAAGTCCCACCCAAATTTGGATTTATATGTCTCTTCTCAATATTAATAATTCTAAACCAAATGGACTCTTTTTTTCTCTATTGACTAGATTATAACCCTTTTATTATATTACCCTACCTGTGAGACTAGTGAACATTAAATTAAAAATTCAGCACAGAACACGATAATACTTATCATCCAAATGAATTTTCTATTTTCATTCTCAAAGTCAAAAACTTCTCCAGATACTCCAAAGGCTTTTAGACCTGCAGGTGGTAATTTTAACTCCTGTCCGTTCATCTTAAGTATATTACGGTCTAGTTTAAATTTGCTACCATTCTTGGTTTGTATTTAGATTGCTCTGGCTGCTACAGGTTTGGGTGGTTTGGGTAGGTTTGAAAGATCCTTAATTCTCAAAAAGCGCGTTGCTCTTGGAAGGCATGGTTGATTATATGGTCTTGCAAATCATTACTGAATATGTTTGTCTTTCTAATTTGAATCTGATCTGTTTTTAGGTGAAGAAGTTGGCTTTATATGCTGCAAAGCATGCCATTGATGAAGCCAGGACACTGAGTTGAAACTGTAAGTATGATACTTTCATATGTGGTATATCTCCATTTCCCTGTATAGCAGCACAATAAGTTTGACTGCATTAATGATGTGATATTCCTAAAGACTTATTATATATTACGATGGATAAGGTGCTATATGAAGAGTTTTCTTGATGCATAAAAGTACCTTATTACGGAATTGGAAGATAGTGACTTTCAGATGTTGGTGGAAGATATAAAGTAATCATAACTGGGGGCTTAAGTGGAGAGGTATAGAGATCTATTGCTTGGCCTAAATGTCTATAGGGGAGCTTAAATACCATACAGGATTCATATTCCAGGTGCATTAGCTCATTCTGAAAAACACTTGATGAAAATGTCCTATCTCCAAAATTTCTGGGCATCAGCAGAAACAGGAAATAGGTGAATGCATATGATTAAGGATGGATTGATTAATCCGCTAGAACCGGATAATGGCATATTATTTTATCTGTAATATTTCTGTTAGAGGTTTAGAATTTTGAGAGTGAACAACACGCCATAAATAATAACGAAATATTACTTAGTTATGCATATGGACTGTAATGCTCATGGAACTTGAAGAAAAAAAAGTTGAAATCTAGTGTAGCAGTCGTCCCAACGAGAGATGTATGATCATATCTCAGACCTGTAGTACAAGGCGTCCATGCATTTTATAGTGTACCCAAGTAGAAGTTTCCTGTATCAATTTTTTTGATTTGGAATGAACTAGTTGGAAATGCTTCTCCTTTTTATTTTCTTTTTTCTCTTGTGTATGTGTGGGTGGGTGGGTGGGTGTTCTTGAAGTTCCTCCGCCTGATTTTCATCTTCCCGTCCCTGTGGCAGTATTTCTCAATTACATCCTAGTAGTGAAACCAGTAGACAGAGGCAACACTCCCAACAAGCTGACATAGTTGAGGGCTCTAATGACACAGAATTGGCAATGCTCTGTAGATTTTGCTTCTAGAATTGCAGAACCATTTGCAATGCAAGTTGCTTGTAGGTTGTACAAAATTTCTTAGTATTTTGAATTATCATGTCCATGATCTGTTAGCCCTTCTCCTGCAGCGTCAAAGGATGAAGGGTGCTTTGCTTTTTGTTGGTAGTGACTGTTGTATGAAAAATGTCATTGTGCATTGAGCACATAATCATTAGATATTTGATAGGATCGGAATTCAATTTTCTAGAGTTGATTTTTTTTGTCAAATCAGATTGAATTTAATATAATATGACAAAATATCAACAGTATTTTTGGAATCGGAATCCTAATATAATATGACAAAATATCAACAGTATTTTTGGAATCGGAATCCATGTATAATTGTCCAATTTTATCAAATATTTTGAAAATGAATATGAAAATGACAAAATGTGAATTATGAATAATGGAATTGGAATTCAATTTTGAAATGATCTTTTATGTCACATTTTATTGAAATTAATATTATTATTAATATATTATTATATTCAATCATCTACTTCTATAAATAGATTAGTTTTTTCTCAATCTCAAAATTTATTTTCTTCAAATGAACCTAATATATACTTGAGCAAGTACTTCTTTATACCTTCAATATCTTTGTCATTTAATCATTTCTTCTTCATCATCTCTATTATTCTTTTTTTGAATTATGGATCAAAATCTTCTTAAACTACAAAAATATTATCTATCATTTCCTATTAATTACTTTAAAAAAATATATTACATGAGATTTGAGCGATTGGAGTTATTAATGTCAATGAGAAATTTCATTGGATATTAGAATTATTATTGAAGGTAAGAATTGATTTTATGGTGAATATGATGTTTTTCAAAAATATCTATTTGGACTTGATAAACATCAAAAACACTTATCTGGACTTGATAAAAAATTTAATGCAAAAAATAAAAGAGGTGAGAAATTGAAAGTTTGCTAATGAATATGTGAGGTGGAATTTTAATGCATAATGTCGTTTACTGGAATTTTTATTTAGAAATTGATAAGATAAAATTAAATTTATAAAGTATAGAATAAAGAAAGAATTATTGAATGACATGCGATTATCTATTAATTTGTATTCTTGTGGAATTGTGCAAAGAGAAATGTTCAATTATGACATAAAGATGAACAAGAAAAATATATATACATATATATATATATATATATTATAAACGATCCAATTTGTGAGTTTATCAAAAAAAAAAAAAAAGTCACTTGGATGGAGGATATGAGCAAACTACTCAAAATATGGATGATGTTTTACATTCGGAACATAAATGCAATTTATTTTTAAATATTATATGCATTATATATTTGTTGTTTAATATTATGATAGAATAAATATAATTTACTTGGAGGAAAATTGTGAGTTATCATTAATAATATTATGTGTTAACAATAATAATTTATAATATATATAATCACAACAAATTTATATATATATATATATATATATATATTAACAAATATATGCGGGTACAATGTGTGTGGATACGGGTGAATATCCATTTAATACAACTTATCATCCATTTTCATCGTCATCTCCATTCCCGCAAAAATATGTAATTGAACTTCCATCCACATTCCTTTTCTCGTTTATATCGGATAATCTCTTTCGTACCCACTGGAATGAATACATTTCGAAACCAACTTAACCCCCTTCCGTCACATTCCTAATGCAAATGCAACATAGGATCGGAAACTAGAAAAACGGTTAGAAAACCAAGACATCAAAAACAAGGAGACACTCACTATTTTCTTTTTCTTTCTAAGTGTCACGTACTAACTATTGTATTTTCACACTTTTTAAAAAATAATGTTAAATTTCAATTAATGTTTTAAAAAGAAAGATGAAAATACATGTTATATTTTTTTTCAATATTCCTATTAAATATGGATAATTAATGTTTTCTCTCTTTTAATTTGATTCTCTTCGAGAACATTAATTAATATAATAGTAGTTGAAAGTTTAATTGGACAAGTTATAATGAAGAAAAAGTATTATCTCTTTCTTATTTCAATTTTTCATACTTTTATTTTTATTTTAATTGTCTAATTTTTAATTTTAACACGTACTTTGATAATTATACGATGATTATTAATGAATAATTTTGATAAATTATCAACTATTTAACAAATAATGTATTTTTTAAAAAGAATTAATGCGTGTACACTAACTTTTAAATGAGATCAACTTAGAAGTTTTAATTATATAATTATTATTTTAAATATTTATATGTCTTAATTCTTGTGTAAATTTAATGTGTACAATTGTAACAAAACAAATACAATATTATTAAATGTTACTTGGATAGTTTGGTTTCATAAATTTAAAAGTAAAAGAAAATACCTCTAAATTATGACAATTAAAAAAATTGGCGGAGTGATTGAGAAAAAAAAAATTGCAATGGTTTTAAGGAAAATTCTCCAGAGGCTAAAACTTTGGATATTTTGATGTTTGCTTGTCGTGCTTGCTTATCTACAAATCTGCAGGTTCATGGTTTTGAGCATTGGCGGTTCCTAAGGAAAAAAACGCCGTCGTTTCTGAGATGAAAAGCTATCCCACTGTCTAAGTCCAACGTAGTTGTGTCCAAATCAGATATTCCCAAAACTCAGGCTATCCCAACAGGACCAATTGTAATAGTAGCAGATGTGTCTCCTTTCCTTTCCTTAATGTTCTTTTGTCTCAAACCGGGATCGATAATCTTCTCTCTGCAAATCCTCAATTTCATATCACGTTCCAGTAAAAATCTCAAAATTCCAAAAACTGCCCACTTATTGCTTCTATCAAACCCTTGATAAATTCCTAAAAATCCCGGGAAGTCCTGCGCTCTCTTATCCAAAATTTTCACTTCATTTTAGTCTTTTAGATATTCCGACAGAATCCCAAATCTTGAAAATTTTCACTTTCACACTCTCTATCTCTTCAGATTCAATTCACGGTTATGCCTTGCTGCTTTCATCTTTGAGATTCAAAGACTCTTTCTTTGTTTAGTTTTCATTCATTTTCCATCTTAATTTTGTTTATATTTTTGTCATGGCTGCTGCTGCTCTGCGGTCAAAGTCTTCCAGAGAGGCTATGTCTCTGGTGGGTTCTCAATTCAGGTACTTTATACTAAATCACATGCACGCGGGTCGCCTCCTCACGTCTTTCCAGTGGAATTCTAGGAGTAAATGGGATCATAATTTCTTCACAAATTATGGATACAACTTCAATTCCAATTTCACACTATTCAAGCCTTTCTCGCTTCGCGGGGCATTTATTAGTAATGAATATGATAACCGGAAGAATTCTGTGAATTCTACTAAAACCAGTAGAACCAAAGTGGAAATATCCAATTCTTACGGTGACCCTCCCGAGGTTTGGCAACAACCTCCTGGAGGTGGAATTGTGGTGACTCATGGTAAGTTCGCCCAGGGTGGAGAAGGGCAAAGTACCAGCACTGGTTCGGGAGGTGGGTCTGGTTCCAAGGATGGTTGCTGGGGAGGTTCCAATTTGGGTGCAAGTTTTCCCACTCCCAAGGAGATTTGTAAAGGGCTCGACAAGTTTGTGATTGGACAGGAGAGAGCTAAAAAGGTTTTCTTTTGTTTCTCAATCTTTTTTTCTTTTTCTGAAAGAAAGAAACGGGAAAATAAATGTTCTCTTAATGGTGCGGTGAACAGAACTTTATCCATAATTCTCGCATCATTTTAAATATTTACTTCTTAAACAACCTGATTGATTTGCTTTACAGGTCCTTTCTGTGGCAGTGTATAATCACTACAAGAGAATTTATAACTCTTCAGAAAAGTGGTTAGTTCTGACCCTTCCACGCTACAATTTAGTTGTTGCGTTTCCTTCTTTTGTCGCATATCTGCTAGAATGCTACTGAGCTATGTATATGTGTAGCTCTGTCCTTCTAAACACAGTATCACTAAGCTGCTTAAAAGCATGAAACAATGTTGTCCAACTGCTTGGATTTTCCCAGTACCCATCCTGTTGTCATCATCTAGCTACTTTTATGGTTGTGTGAGTCATGTCTAACATTTAGTGAAACAATTTGGAAAGTTAGGCCTGCTGGAGATCCAGGCAGTAATAAACCTGACGCTGAAGATATTGAGTCAGTCGAAATTGAGAAAAGCAACATTCTTCTAATGGGACCAACAGGTTCAGGTAATTTATGAAACCTTGATTCTTTTGTTTTATATTGTTTGTCCTTTAATCTGAAGTGTAAATGCTAAATAAAGTGCTCATACTTTTTCATGGAAAATTATTTTGCCATCATGTTTATGGAGATAGAGAAAAATGCTTTCACATTTAGTCAACAGGTAATTGTGTTTATAGTTTGGTGGATATGCATTTCTCATGGCTCTTAATAGTAAAAATGTTTTATAAGTGATTAATAAGAGTTCTTCCAAAAAGTTTATTGTTTTACACTAATCTTGAAGAAGATAGGACTTACCAATTCACAATCAACATCTTTTTCAGAAAGTGGTGTAGATTCTCTTCTTTTTGTCACAGTGATCCGATCTAGGATTACTGGATAATAAATACTACCAATATAAGTTTGTTTTCCCATATCTATATCTCAGTTTCACTTCTGTGTACTTTGATGTCATTTCAAGGACAGGGAAGACATTACTTGCCAAAACCTTGGCACGTCTGGTGAATGTTCCTTTCGTAATTGCTGATGCAACCACACTCACTCAGGCAAGTCTTTTGATCATTTCAGTGGGAGATTATATTTCTGATGAGACCCTACAATGAGGAGTTAAATCTTGCCCTTTGGATGTTGCAGAATGTTAATTAATAGTCGTTTCCTTGATTATATATTTATTCTAAATCTGTTCTGGGAACCATGGTGGTTCATGCATTTCATTTGTTTTTCTGTCTGCTTTTGGGGAGGTTCCTTATTAAGTGATAGGAGCTCATCTGCCTAATGATCTTGCCAGGCAGGATATGTTGGTGAAGATGTGGAATCCATTTTATACAAGCTCCTTACGGTATGTATCATAAAGACTGTTGAATTTGAATATAATGAAACTTTAATTGGCCACTGTTGCCTTCAACAATTTATTTTTCATTAAGCATTTGTATGGTTACAATTCTTTGCTATTGGGGCTTGGGTCAGGTTATATTTCAAGACTTTTCTTAATAGGGGAGAAAAAGGAATAATTATTTAAGGAATTAGAATTTTATTTAATTTTCGTGATCTGTTTAATTAGAACTTTGTTTAATTAGTCCACTAAATTTGCTTTAATAAATGTAGACTAAGGAAGCAAATCTTTCAACAGGCAAACCTATTGTGTTGGTTCCCAATATTCAATTTTAGAGGAAAGACATGCAATTGCCAAATTTAGTCCACAAAATTTGCTGTATAATGGACAAGCCAAGTCCATTCTGTGGAATCTAAATTTGGCAATTGCATGTCTTTCCTCTAAAATTGAATATTGGGAACCAACACAATAGGTTTGCCTGTTGAAAGATTTGCCTCCTTAGTCTACATTTATTAAAATTCTAGTTGAAGAAAAGTACCTTATTGGTGTTGCAAGATGCTTTTTCCCCTTTGCCCCTCCCTTTTCCTCTTTTTTTTGTTGTTTTTGTGTACTTTTTTCTTGTCATCTTTTCATTTCATGCACTCATTTCATCGGTTGTGATTTTATAATCTTGGCCAGGAGAGTGCACTTAGTTTTCTCTGACATACTTGCTTTAGTGACAAGAATCACATAAATTGGAAGCACAATCTTTTAAATGCATTTTCTTTGTAATAGTGCAATGTTTTTAGTTTTTATTTTGAATATTAATTCCTAAGTTTCTCATTTCAGGTTGCTGATTATAATGTTGCCGCTGCACAGCAAGGCATAGTGTACATTGATGAAGTTGATAAGATCACAAAAAAGGTTGTCCATGACACTTATTAGAAATCCATAAACAGATTATTATTTAAAATCATGAAGCTTAGGTATCATCTTGCTGAATTTGTTTAACTTTCCTGCTGCAGGCTGAGAGCCTTAATATTAGTAGAGATGTGTCAGGCGAGGGTGTTCAGCAGGCATTGTTGAAAATGCTTGAAGGGACAGTAAGTGCTGCATTTCATACATTTCTGTGGATACTAAATTGTTTAATGTATATTCTACTAAATTTCAATTGGCATACTTGGCATGGCCTAAACATGTTGTATCCTGTGACGATGATCAGCTGGATATTTCTTGTGAATGACAACTAATACATGAGGTCTAAGTTCAAAGTTTAAACAAACAATGTTTTGACTTAAATGTGTAACATAATGCTTAGATACTAATCCAGTCAAATGGCTGTTTTACTTTACTGAAGGTCTAATGGTTGGTTGGTTAATCCTGTTCTGATTATTGGAGCTCTTTGATACAGATTGTAAATGTTCCTGAGAAGGGAGCTCGCAAGCATCCTAGAGGAGATAATATTCAGGTATCATTGTGTTGCTCGAAATCAACATGTAAAACTTTTTATGGTGTCTTCTGTGTGATTGTGAAGATGATTTTGGAACATCTATTTATGTTGTTCTACAGAGTGCTTTTGGTCTGTTGGGCAGTGCATAGAGATCCTAAAGTTTGTATAATTGTGCTGTGTTGATACGGTATTACCAGAATGAAAACATTATAGTTTAATAATGGCCAATAGATTTTCATAAGTTCAGCATATGTGACGGATCCTACTCTCTCTCTCTCTCTCTCTCTCTCTCCCAATGCAAAGAATGTGCATGGTTTCCTATAGATGAGAGAAGTGGATGAGTGGAGCTTTGCTGGGATTGGAAGAGGGAAATAAATTCTTTGTGGTCTCCTTTTTCCACCCTGTTTCTGTTTTTTTCTCGTCAGTGTTGGAATGCCATTGGATTTCATTAAGTGGCCTTCCAGTTCCTCAAGTCAGTCCCAGCAAATCAATGTGTGGCAAACGCAGAGAAACTTTTCAGATTGACAACTCAATTTGGAGCAATCTCTGCCTCATTCTCTCTCTATCTCTCTCTATCTTTCTTTTTCTTTTTTTGTTGGGGGAGGAGTGTTTTAAACTTCTTCACTTGCATATGTTGGTGAAAGGGATATCGTCTTTTTCTTGCAATTATTATCAAAGCTTGTTGTCCTTCATTAGATCAATAATTTGTGTGGTGCAATTCCAAATAAGCCTCTAGGACCTGATTCTGGAGAGAATCAAGTTTATGGTGGTATATCTCTTCTTTTTCTCTTTTGTGGGAGTTTTTAACATGTGATAGATAGTTATAGACGTCCAGTTTTTAAGCTCTTTCTAGCCGTCTTCTTAATATTTACTCATGCCTTGCACAAAGTGGTGTATCTGCTTCTTCCAAATAGTACCTAATGATTCTTCTTTTTATGTTATTACAGATTGACACAAAAGATATCCTCTTTCCTGCTGTCTTCTTAATATTTACTCATGCCTTGCACAAAGTGGTGTATCTGCTTCTTTCAAATAGTACCTAATGATTCTTCTTTTGATGTTATTACAGATTGACACAAAAGATATCCTCTTTATTTGTGGAGGTGCTTTTGTTGATTTGGAGAAGACGATCTCAGAAAGGTTATACTCGTGCTGCTGCTCTTTGTGCTTTATTCTCCCACCTCACCCCTTCTCTCTCTCTCTCTCTCTCTCTCTCTCTCTCTCTCTCTCAGTTGGTGTGTTACAGTAGGCATTATTGCATCTTCATCTTAAAACTTTTGAGCAATATTTTCAGGCGTCAAGATTCTTCAATTGGGTTTGGAGCCCCAGTGCGTGCAAACATGAGAACTGGAGGTGTTATAAATGCTTCTGTAACTTCATCACTGTTAGTGACAGTAAGTGTCCCTCCCATTTTTTTGTATCCTCAGGCAATAGATAGGACTCGTTATGGAAACCTGTGCATGTAAACATAATGGCCTGGTTCCTCTGTATGAACTGGCTGGCAGCTGCATTGGTATTCCTTTGAATTTTAATTTTATCTATTCGTATATATTTGTATGATGTATTTTACATGCTTCCCTAATAATTTGTTAAAATTTGAAGTTTGCAGGTTTCAACTAATTTGTCTGGTATTGTAGGTTGAAAGCAGTGATCTGATTGCCTATGGTCTGATACCTGAGTTTGTTGGACGATTCCCAATCCTTGTTACCTTGTCAGCACTTACCGAGAATCAACTTGTGCAGGTATTACTTAATATCATTCTTGACGCTAGTGTTTTCTGTGAATCCCTTATCAACCTATCCCTGGTGTGTTTTCTAACACAATCTATGGGGTTCTTGTGGTCATAAAATATTTTTTATTGATCTTTGAGTTGCATCTTGAGGTTTTTGCTTTTTGTCGTGTTCAGCACTTAACATTCATGACCTCCTTCTAGGTTCTAACAGAGCCAAAAAATGCATTGGGCAAGCAGTACAAAAAGATGTTTCAGATGAATGGGGTAAAGTTCCTATTAGTATTCCTCCTTGAATTGTCTTACCTAGAACCAAGTAGTTTCTGTTAAGTTGTTTTTTTCCCCCTTTTCACATGTATGTCTTACGTTGTCTCGTCTAGGGCCCAGGTGGGGTGCTTTCCAGACGTTGGATGTTTTGACTTTCAAGTGCAAAATTAGACATTTATTTTTTGTTCATGTTTCAGGTTAAGCTCCATTTTACTGAAAATGCTCTCAGATTAATAGCTCAAAAAGCTATAACTAAAAATACAGGGGCTCGTGGTTTGCGAGCCATATTGGAGAACATTTTGATGGATGCAATGTATGAGGTATAGGCTTCTACCTTCTTTTTGCATCTTTACTACTGTATAAAGTCAAAGAGGCCTTACAATTTTTTTCCATGGAATTTGCATTTGCTTACAAAATAAAATGCCTTGTCCCCAGAAAACAGTCTCATCTGAAGTGGTTGACAGATTGATATGTAATGACAGTATGTATCGCTTTATTACCTTCCCTATCTTCCTCTCCTTTCTCCTCTTCCTCTCTCCATTCTGCCATCCCACCAGTTCTCTCATTTTGTTGACCTAATTTGTACCTTCATTTGAGTTGCCAAATCTCATCTAGAATAGATTCTGTTGTATGCTCCTTTTCCCATATCCTGCCTTCTGATGTGGCATCACTTAAAAAAGTCAATATCATTCTGTGAGTTCTTTGCAGAAGCTGGCTTAAAGCGAAATCATTTAGTCAAATGAGCAGAGATCATGGGGTTTATATGTGTCTATCGTCTATAGATGTTTCCTAGAATAATGTGGAAGCCCAAACGGTACTATCATTTGTAATAAATGTTGATCTTGCATTGCTAGTGCTGCTTTAGTTCAGAGACATTTTGATTGCTTGCTTTCTTACAAGGACAACATAAATTTCTCAACTAGAATGGGTGGATGAACAAAATATCCCTTTTTATGTTGCATCCCAAGATTATCGCCTTGGTATTCCTAATTGAATGTTTTGGGATTTAAGCTGTTAGTCTCACACATTGTTAGTCTTCTGTTGACTATAATTTTCTTCTTTCTTTTCATGTTTCTCACGTTCATTCCCTTGGTTTATTTGTTAATTAGTTGTTTGGGGGATGACATGTGATTTCTTTTCCCCCCTTCTCTTTTGTAGATTCCTGATGTTAGAACAGGCAAGGAAATAATAGATGCCGTTGTTGTTGATGAGGATTCCATCAGGCAGGATGGACGGGTGTCTGGGGCTAAAATCCTTTACGGAGAGGGTGCATTAGACTGCTATCTTTCAGGACAAGAATCGAAAGATGTAGAGGTATTCCTCATCTGGCTGGATTTTATCAAAATAATTTTGTTGGCGTGAACCAGCTGACAATTCTATATTTGTTAATCTGTTTGTGTGCAGACAACTGCTGAGGGATTTGATGGAGAAGCTGAGGTGGAGCAGGAACTTCCTTCCATTGTTGCCATCTGATCATCTACTGATGCTCATCATAGGTCTAACTGATGTACAGTATCTATATTTATATTAAAAAAATACACAATGAATTGCTGCATTTGTTGTACTTAAGTTTTGCATCAACCCCAATATATATGATTTAAATGTCACAGGTCCAAAATGAGTGCCTGTTCTACTCTCTGCCTCCTGTCCTCATATAGATATAATATGCCAGTTGATCCTTCAGAAACATGATTTTATGCTAGTATATCCTCCACTTCCCAGTCTGAAGCCCTCTCAGCTAGGTCTTTTAGTTTCATCAAACACTTAAACAGAGAAAATGAAGAATGTTTTTCTAGTAACTTTTTCTAGCTTACAAGAAGTGAATGCTAAATCATTCAGGTGTGTAGTTGAAAAGGTTGGACAGTTGTAGAAATATTCATAGATGGTCGTTGCAAGATTAATCAGTTCATGGCTTCTAGATAAAGTAGTAATTTGTTATCTGATCTGTTTAACAAATGAGAGCCACCAAAAGGTAAAGAAGTTTATGTCACTTTACATCATTTGAGCCAGTTGTACTACTTCAATGGTGCTGTGCCTTCATTATTGTTATTAACTTTATAGGTGTCATCCCTTCAGGCTCAAATATGTTCTGCATAACCTTTCATTCCACTCATGGAATTTTTATATTCCATGCAGCATTTACATCATGCACTACCAGGGAATAATCCGGAATGACAGTTTAGATGTCCAGAATTTAATGTTTATTTTATTAAAATAAATCTGTTTTTATTTAAAAAATTATATTTTATTAATTGATGTGATTGTATAATGTATTTATTCTTTTAAGATTAAACCTCTTTGGTCGCCACAGAAGCGCGTGGAATTTAGGCGAAAATTACCTCCAAAATCATTGGAGAAGTAGAGGGTACTGACTATTTTGGATATTTATTTTAAAAAAAAAAGGAGTTTCATATTTTTTGGATATTTCATCTTTCTTCTTCTCCTATTGCTTCAACTTGTGTTTGTTTTTTGGTAAATTGCTTCAACTTGGTTCGCTTTATCAAAAGAATGGATCAGGTATTAAAATAGAGAGGAATGGTTCCCAATAGGGGAGGTTAATCTAAGCAGTAGGATACCAGGGATAAGATTCATAAGAAGATGGTATAAAGATTTCTCGAGAAGGTGACAACTTGGGTACTCCTACTAATTAGTATTTTATGCAAAGCTTCAATCACCACACACAAAAAAAAATTAGCACTATTTGCCTCCAGGCATAGCTGAGTGGGAGTGGTAAGGTTAATGTGGAGATAAATATTTTCAAATTTTGAATTATATTTGGAATAAATTTTTATTAAAATATTACGTTTGAATTTTATGTAAGATAAATTTTTTAAAAAATATTGTGAAATTTGTTTTGAAATTTGAATTTTGTTGAATTTTCTCAATTTATAATTTATAATTTATAATTTATCTGATTAAATTTATAATTCACGACTTTAAATATACTTTTTTTTATAAAAAAATAATATTATTTTTGATAAGCAAAGCACTAGTTATTAAATAAATAGTTATAATGTGAAAAGCTATCTTCAGTATTTAAATGGTTGCAAAACGATGATATCTTTTCCTTTTTTTTTTTTTTTTGTAAGGGGTGAAAAACAAAAGCCGGTGATAAGTTATATTCTTTACGTAGATAGGTATCTTATATTGGGTAGAAACAAGTGAGTATTTTTATTTCATCTAATAAAAATGGACAAAAATAATATTTTCTTCTCATCTA
Organism: Apocynum venetum; assembly: GCA_019593545.1. Classification (NCBI taxonomy): domain Eukaryota; kingdom Viridiplantae; phylum Streptophyta; class Magnoliopsida; order Gentianales; family Apocynaceae; genus Apocynum; species Apocynum venetum. Next base: position 4,912,921 of record SRSM01000331.1, on the reverse strand, counting down.
AAATTTATTAATATCCTCCATTGTTTAAGAGATTTATATCATTCTTGAAGTCAAAAATTATTTTTAATTTTTTATATAAATTAAATTTGTACATTCAATTATAAAGAGATAAAGTATAACTGTATAATATTTTAATTGAAGTATATTTGGTGTAATTGATACATAAATAATACATTATGAGAGTTGAAATTTTTTTTAAAAAAATATACATCAATGATAAAGAATGTTGACTTAAATATATATATATATATATATATATATATAAAGACCATTTTACCGATCAAATTATACCAATTTGCTAAAAAAAATAATACTGTTAACAATTTAATAACTCACACAAAATGAAAAAAAAAATCTCTTTCATCATAAAATTATTTTCTTTTACGTTTCTTTTTTGGTTTTGATTTGTTTCGAATTTATTTTTTACTTTCTAAATAAAAATTATTTGTCATTCTTTAAAACTATACTTCTATTTAAACTTCTCAAATTCATTACTTGATTTTAAATTTACTTCTATCAATAATATTAATTGTTGAGTCACTCCAAAGAGTACCTTTTACTTTATATATTTGATTTTGTTTCTATCTATAAAATTAAATAATTTTTATTATTTTATATTATAAAATTAAATAAATTTTAGTTAAATATTTTTAAGACAAAAGGGTTAACTCGCTTACTCCTACGACATATATTTTGGTTTTCTTGACCAACAAATTCAAACAAAATTATAGAAAAGGGGAGACCATTAGATGGAAATCCGACTTCAATCGCTTTCATAATTCAACGGCGATCCTTATTCTTCTCTCTCTTCTCGCAAACTCAAGACTCAAGAGAAAGAAGAAAAGAACCTCATTTTCAGGGGAGAAGAGGGTTCCATTCTGTTCTTTTCTGTTTGGTTCCTCAAAATCGATCCAAGCTCCTCTCTCTTCTATTTCGTTTGATTATCTATTTTCTTTCAAATTCTTTTGTTTCTTCTTTTTCTCCCGGAGAAGAAGTGAAAGAAGGTGGAAGAAAATACCAATTCTGTTTACAAATTAGAGGGAAAAATCTTTAATTTTCATTTTGGGGTGAGCAATTTGATCTTTATTTTCTTTTTTAGTTTTTGAAAGAAAATGGACATGGACAACATAGAGTGCGTCTCTTCATCAGATGGGATTGAAGATGAAGAGATCCAATCTTCAATTTCTACGCATCATCCGAGCGTGATCCATCATCTTCCTCACGGAACTCATCCGCATCAATTTGCTTCTCCCAAACCTCACAACATAGTTCAATCTGGAATTGCGCCCACAAGCGTCCATGAATTGCTGGAATGCCCAGTTTGCACCAATTCTATGTACCCGCCAATTCATCAGGTCTGTCGCTTTTAATCTTTCTAGGTCGGTTCTCCTTTGTGCTTTCCTTTTTTTCTTTTTTTCTTCTGCGGTTTTTGGGTGGGATTCATATTAATTGTTAAAGGGGTCTGTTTATCTGGATGCATTGAGAATGGTTTATTGCCCTCCGACCTCCTCCCAAAGAAAAATAAATAAAAAATAAAGGTGGGTGGGGGGAGTTGAGAAAAAAGAAATGCTGCAGTTGGGCTCTCATGTGGTAGATTGAACTCCTAGGTTAGAATGTCTTTTTCCCCCCTTAGTGGGTTGAGGGGTGCTGATGGGGGAGTGCACCCTGCTATGGTAAATTGTTGTGGTGATTGTCATTCCATTACTCTTTCCCACTGTGAGAAATTAAATTAATAACCCCTAAATGTTGGTTCATACTTTAATCCCTAAATAAAAATGTAAATAGCCTCCATTGTTTGAATACATGGCTCCATCATCACCTAAAAATAGGGTTTTGGGTGTCAAAATACATCAAATTTGAAACTTCTAACATCCCATGACGACATTCTTCTCTTGGGTTTTTGTTTGAAGATCATGAAGTCCAGGGGAGAGTACCTCACGCTATGATAAAAGGATGGTTATTGTGCAGAAATTGGAGCGTGATGTGTAGAATTTTGCTAACTAGATGAATTGGATGGATTTGGAATAATGGGAAGTGCCACAATTTTTTTGTTCTTTTTCAGTCTTCGAAGAGCTTCAGGACATGCTACTCGCTTACTTAGCATTGTAGTGATTTCGTGAGGGGAAAGAAGCCTGCTCTCCATAATAACTGAATCTGTAGTTGGCTTTTAGTATTTTCAACTATTAAGCAATCTTGTAGTGTGGAATTTGTGTGTATGGATGGCTAGTTTTTAAATCCACATTTGTTCTTGACTCAACACGTAGTAATGAGTTCTTAGGAAGTATGTTTCTTATATGTTAAATAGTAGTTAGCATGGTTTATTATTATCCAAAGGGATCCATCCCATGGTGATCATCTCTTAATCTAATGGCAAGGAAAATCTGTATCATGAGAACAAGAATGTATCATCTCTTGGTTTGTGGATGTCTATTCTACCTTATATGTGAGCTGGACTTCTGCAACATGGCACAAAAAAGACGATAGATTGGAGTGATCCCCCTGGAATTGATCTTTAGAAGAGCATTGGAAATTGCATTATTAAATAAAGCCAACACTTTCGTTGAAGAAAACAAGGAAAACCCCATTGGAAAATATATGGAAGGAATCAGTTTCAGTTTTACTGCTTAATTAGTTGTTTTGTCCTTTGTTGATAACTGGAGCTATGATGACACTAATTTGATTCTTTGCAGTGTCATAATGGCCATACGCTTTGTTCCACTTGTAAAACTAGGGTGCACAATAGATGTCCTACATGCAGACAAGAGCTTGGTGATATTAGGTGCTTAGCTCTAGAGAAAGTTGCAGAGTCACTTGAATTGCCCTGCAAATACTATCCATTGGGTTGTCCAGAAATATTTCCTTATTACAGCAAACTTAAACATGAGTTACTTTGCAACTTCAGACCATACAATTGTCCATATGCTGGATCTGAGTGCTCAGCTACTGGGGACATTCCTTATCTGGTTACCCATTTAAGAGATGACCACAAAGTGGACATGCACACAGGATGTACTTTCAATCATCGCTATGTAAAATCTAATCCCCGTGAAGTGGAGAATGCTACATGGATGTTGACGGTATGTAATCCTTTTCCCTAAATGTATGAAATTTTGGGATCTGTGACAATTCCTGTGCCATGGATGCTGCCCTTTCCAATATTGCTAAGTGTTTTTAGTTGAAAACATTGGGGCTGCTTTTAAGAAGCAATATTTGATGTTTGTCTCTTGTGCTTAAACATGTAACAGTTGATATTGAATAATAAAAGAATGTGTTTAGTAACGGCTTTCTGAATTTATTTGTCTCCATGGATTTAGCGAACAGTGGAATTAGAAACCTTCCCACTGCTTCTGCCACCCCGCCCCCCTTTTTTGGAGGTTGCTAACACAGCAAATGGGAATTGAAAATTACTTTATATTTTCTGAGGTAGCTGTGGCCCTTTCCTTGTGTAATAACTGGAGGGCATGGAGAGCTTGTTTCTTCTTCTCCTGGGAATTGCTTGATTTTGTTATGGAAATTCCAATAGTTAATTTGTGCATACTTTGTGTGGGAGTGTATTTTAATGATGCTTTAGGAAGTTGCTTAATTTCATTTGGGAAGTCAAATGGTCCATTTGATAGCATGCTTCCTTTGCTTGTTAAATGGCTTCTCTCAAAAGAAAGAATTCATGAACTTTTGCTCAAATGAGAAGAGTAGCACCTCCAATCCCCAACATAGTGGGAATATTTTGTATGTAGACAGTTGTGAATGTTTCTTGTATTTTTGTAAAAACTGATAATATCTGGCGCCACTGCTTTTGTTGTCAGGTATTCCATTGTTTTGGGCAGTATTTCTGCCTTCATTTCGAAGCCTTCCAGCTTGGCATGGCCCCTGTATACATGGCTTTTCTCCGCTTTATGGGTGATGAGAACGAGGCCCGCAACTACAGCTACAGCTTAGAAGTAGGCGCTAATGGCAGAAAGCTTATTTGGGAGGGTACCCCAAGGAGCATCCGGGATAGCCATCGGAAGGTTAGGGATAGTCACGACGGGCTTATTATCCAACGTAACATGGCACTTTTTTTCTCTGGAGGGGACAGGAAGGAACTAAAGCTTAGAGTTACTGGAAGAATATGGAAAGAACAACAAAATTCAGATGCTGGGGTGTGCATACCGAATCTCTGTAGCTGAAGTTTTTACTTTGTTTTCCCCACCTTGGAGTGATTTTTTCTTTTCCCCCTTCTTTTTTTTCTTTTTTTTTTTGGCAAATTAAAAGTGTGCGTGGTCGTGTGCGAGCAGTGCTCCACCATATATGATGTAACCTAGCAAACTTGCTTCTGTAACAATGTACTGTAAAATTTCACGACTCTATACACTTACAATTTGGCTTCTATCAATTGTTAATAATTATCCTCTTTTTCTTTAAAAAAGTTTGCTTCTGCAATATTCCTCCTCAAATATATATTATTACCAGAAAAAAGAGATCACTACTGATACGATCATTGCTTATTTATCAAACAATACCCGTAACAAACTCTTGATACTATTACCAAAGATCACGAATTATGAGCCTTTAGTTATCAAACAACTAAGAACCCTAATTATAAGTGGCGAAATTCTTAGAGAATTTCAAAGCAAAGCTCTCACAAGAACTTTTAAGAGAAAACTCAAAATTGTATTCAATCATTATCATCTGATTTGTTCCAATTACATATATAGAAGAAAGAGTTCAAATCCTTGTTTGATTAGGAACTCTACTTATTTAAAAAGGAAACCAAATCTACTAAGATATCAAATCTACCCAGATTTCCTTATTCAAAAGGAAAACAAATAAAACAATAAATCTAATAGGTACCAAATCTGCCAAGATTTCCAAATTCTTATAGAAAACAAATAAACCCTAAAATCCTTATGGGCTGGACGAAATTCTTAAGTTTGGTGGGCTTGTAATTGGACTTTATTCTCTTTTGTATCAAATCTAATTAATTCACAAGTCTTGGACATCCCATGCAATTTCCCTCTTGAGCAGATTGATCCAAATAACACAGATTGATCAGTATGGATAACAAATTCATGAGCAGATTAAGCTCTCATGATCAGTATGGATAACAAATTCCTTAGGAAGAAGATAGTGCTGCCATGTGTCCAATGCTCTTATTAAAGCATACATCTCTTTGTCATAAGTTGGATATTTCAATGCAGTGCCATTCAGCTTTTCACTAAAATAAGCGATTGGCTTTCCTCCTTGCAAAAGGACAGCACCAATACCAACTCCCGAAGCATCACATTCAATTTCAAAAGCGTTATCAAAGTTAGGTAAAGCAAGAATAGGAGCAGAAGTTAATTTTGCTTTTAACATGTTAAATGCTCTTTCTTGTTTATCCCCCCATTTAAATTCGACATTTTTTTTATAACTTCAGTTAAAGGGGCAGCAATGCTCGAAAAATCCTTAACAAATCGTCTATAAAAACTTGCCAAACCATGAAAACTTCTAACTTCCCCCACATTCTTAGGTGTTGGCCAGGTTTCAATAGCTTTAACCTTTTCATTATCTACTTCAATTCCATGCTGACTAACAACATATCCTAAAAATATAACTTTAGGCACACAAAATGAACATTTAGCAAGCTTAGCATACAACTTTTGTTCTCGCAAAGCACAAAAAATAGCTTTAACATGCACAATATGCTCATCAAGTGACTTGCTATACACAAGTATATCATCAAAGTAGACAACAACAAATTTCCCAATAAAGCTACGTAAAACATGGTTCATTAATCTCATGAAAGTACTAGGTGCATTAGTTAATCCAAAAGGCATAACTAACCATTCATATAAACCATATTTTGTCTTAAAAGCAGTTTTTCATTCATCTCCAATTCTCATACGAATTTGATGATAACCAGTCATTAAATCAATCTTAGAGAATATGCAGGCACCATGTAATTCATCTAACATATCATCTAAACGAGGAATAGGGTGGCGATACTTTACCGTAATTTTGTTAATTTCTCGACAATCAACACACATTCGCCAAGAACCATCTTTTTTAGGCACCAACAACACGGGTACTGCACATGGACTCATACTTTCTTTGATCAAACCCTTAGACAACAATTCATCCACTTGCCTTTGTAACTCCTTGGTTTCTTCAGGATTGCTTCTATAAGCTGGTCGGTTTGGAATTTGTGCTCCAGCAATGAAGTCAATTTGGTGTTCAATCCCTCTAAGTGGTGGCAAGCCTTCTGGCATAGTTTCAGGAAACAATTCTTCAAATTCCTGCAACAAAGTTTGAAAAGAACTAGGAAGAGAAGAGAGATATGGGTTAGAAGAAATAGTTAAATTCGCTCCTTTGAATACCAAAAGAAGCATAAATTGCCTAGATGGATAGGCCTTTCGGACCTCACCCTCTCTTGCATAGAAACTGCCTTTTACCTCTTGTTTAGCCACTCTTTGCACACTATTCTCTCCTTTTGCATGTGCCCTCTCAAGATTCTTTTCCTCATGGCACATCCCCTCTGTTTCCTCTCCTTTTTCCTCTCTTTTCTCACGCCTCTCATGGCTTTTCTCACAGCTCTCCTTTTGCTCGTGCATCTTCTTTTTTTTTTGTGCACTCTCGCATTCACTCAATATTTTCTGATCTTCAAACACCTCTTTAGGTGACATGGGCAGCAACTTAATAGGTCGTCCATCCATCACAAAAGAATATCGATTAGTGAAGCCATCATGCATAACTCGCCTATCATACTGCCAAGGTCGTCACAATAATATATGAGTAGCATGCATGGGAACAACATCACATAAAACCCGATCAGAATAACGTCCAATTGAGAAAGATATCAATGATTGCCTTGTAACCCTAAGATCTCCAGTATTGTTTAGCAATTGCAATCTATAGGGATTAGGGTGTTTAGTTGTTTTCAATCCCAATTTATCAACTAAACTAGCATTAACAACATTAGTACAACTACCCCCATCAATGATCATGCTACACAGTTTATCATGTATGAAGCATCTAGTATGAAATATGTTTTCACGTTGTACCTCATCCTCTTTGGATTGGATGCTTAGTGCTCGTCTTGTGACCAAGCTGAAAACTGATCCTTGAGGGGCTGTTTCTCCATTATCTGCTTCCTCTGAATCTTCTGCTAATAGTGGCATGTCACTGTAGTCAAAATTATCTCCCTCATCTTCACTCACCACTTCTCCATTTCGTATAACCATCACCTTTGCAGTAGGACATTGGGCTTGCCTATGTCCATATCCCAAGCATCTAAAGCACTTCAGATCTCTCAAAGAACCCTTAGATTTATCATCCTTAGGTTGTATTTTGTTGTAGAAACATCTTTACTTTTGTTTGCTTCAAATCTGTCCTTGCTTGAATTTGAATCTCCACCTTTGTTGCCCTTCCAATTCGACTTCCATGAAGAAGTAGAAGTCAAACCAGATTTGTTCATCATCTTTAATTGCTTCTCAACCTTAATTGCCATGTGTACCATATCCTCAAAATCAACATAATGATGCAATTCAACCAGGTTAGCAATGTCACGATTTAAACCAGAAAGAAATCGTGCCATAGTAGCCTCCTTGTCCTCCTCAACATTGGCTCGAATCATGGCCATCTCCATCTCTTGATGATACTCTTCAACGCTCTTTGATCCTTGGTTCAATCTCTGTAAAAGATTGTACAACTCTCTATAATAATGTTGTGGTACAAATCTCCTCCTCATAATTGTTTTCATCTCAAACCATGAAGAGATTGAACATTCTCCACTCCTACGCCTAGAAGTTGAGAGCTGATCCCACCACACACTTGCATAATCAGTAAAACCTACAACAGCCAATTTTACCTTCTTCTCTTTGGTGTAGTTATGACATTCAAACACACGTTCGACCTTCTTTTCCCAATCTAAATATGCTTCTGGATTGCTCTTGCCTTGGAAAGATGGAATCGTCATCTTGATTGACCCCAAGTTCCCATCTTTAGATTTTTCTTTGTTGAAACGTGTAGAATCTGCGTCAAATTCATCTTCTAATTCATCCATGAGATTTCGTTTTGTTCCTCCAGATTGAGCACGACTTGAAGTGCCTTGCTCAATTCTCCCCAATCTTTCTTTCAATTTCTGGTTGTCACTAGCAAGATCTTCTTGTTGTGACAACATCTTTTGCATCATTCCTTGTATTGCCTCTAAGGTAAGTCTATCTTTTGATTCCATGATGTAAAAAAACCTGCAATAAAAATGTTAGAAAAGGAAAATCCTAAACTAACTCTCCCTCACGTGTTTCACTCGACTGTTTTTGAATCCCTCTATTGATCTCACCAAATTTGACCACACAACAGCCTCTCTTTGAAGTTCTTATTTGAGCTAAGCCTTTACAAATCACTAAGAATGAGTTCTTAGTCTTTGATAACCAAAACTCAAACGAAAAGAATGGATCTTTGGTGAAAAGAATGAATCTGTAACCTTTTTTTTTTTTTTTTTTCCGAACTGAAACAAAAGGATAAGAAGGTTATAGAACAACCTGTTTCCCGCAACCTAGGCTCTGATACCAAACTGATACGATCCTTGCTTATCTATCAAACAAGACCCGTAACAAACTCTTGATACTATTACCAAAGATCACGAATTATGAGCCTTTAGTTATCAAACAACTAAGAACCCTAATTATAAGTGGCGAAATTCTTAGAGAATTTCAAAGCAAAGCTCTCACAAGAACTTTTAAGAGAAAACTCAAAATTGTATTCAATCATTATCATCTGATTTGTTCCAATTACATATATAGAAGAAAGAGTTCAAATCCTTGTTTGATTAGGAACTCTACTTATTTAAAAAGGAAACCAAATCTACTAAGATATCAAATCTACCCAGATTTACTTATTCAAAAAGGAAAACAAATAAAACAATAAATCTAATAGGTACCAAATCTGCCAAGATTTCCAAATTCTTATAGAAAACAAATAAACCCTAAAATCCTTATGGGCTGGACGAAATTCTTAAGTTTGGTGGGCTTGTAATTGGACTTTCTTCTCTTTTGTATCAAATCTAATTAATTCACAAGTCTTGGACAGCCCATGCAATTTCCCTCTTGAGCAGATTGATCCAAATAACACAAAATAAGCCCATTGAGTGCATCTTTCATCTGTTTAGCTCTAGCTCTTGTAATTGGACCTCCATCATAGCTCAAAGGATCCAACTTCTTATTTGTGCTTGAACTCAAATTTCCATTAATGACATCTCCATGCTCCGCATCAACTACGATTTGAAATGTTCAAATTACATCAAAATTTATACACAATTTTCACAAATTTATGTACAGAAAATAATAATATCACTTTATATATAAGTAAATCATTAAATATGATATTTAGTGAGATATTTCGTCAAATTGTCAAATGCACACATACACTGTATTTTGTATATATATGCACAAGGGGGAAAATAATATACCTTGGTGCACCAATTACTCTTGTATTATCCTAGGTATAGTAACATAGATACATATAACAGTAACTTTTGTGTTTTCTTCTATGTTAGAACTTATAAGAGTGAAATCAAAATGTTACGTTACCAAGTTAGTCTTGTCATAATTCACCGTTGAATGGATATGCCCAAAGTTTTCAAAGGAAAAGTTAACGGGCTTCCTTTATTCTCTATACTTGACCCAAACCCAAAGCCCATAACTAACCTAATGAATTTTTAATTTCTGCCTTGAAGTCAAACTGAAATTTCTAAATATTTAGCGATTTTATTTATAAAAATAAAAATATATTTGGTTTTGCATCTGAATTTCAATGAAATCAAGCACACGCCACATACACTTCCCTTTAGATCACTCCAACTTCAGGATCATCTAAACGGTCAATAATACCTAATTAGACTTTTAAAATTAAAATTGAATAAATGATAAATCCCACGTGAATCAGATAAATCGACGGAGTCAGCGCCTTTCACCGTTTCCAAATGATCATCTACTCATCACAAAAGCGTACGAAGACAGCGACTGAGGAGTAAGGACGCTGGCTGGCTGCTATCACTAATTCGTATGTCCGAAAGGGACGGATTCCGCAATTAGGCATACTTATATTTAATATGCCTAAAAAGTCCCCCGCACAGCCCATTCCAAATGGGACGGCAAGTAAATTGTCTTTTTGACTGGATATGAAACTGAAAAATGCAGAAGATATTTTTGTACGAATAAAACAAATAAACTTGTTGAATTTTTCACATGGATTAAAAAAATATAATTAATATTATTGAAATGAAGATATTTTATAGAATATTCATAAAATACACATTTAACATTAAGAAATTTGAACATTAGAAACATTAAAAAATTATTGAAAAAATATTTTCTCATTAATTAAATACATTTTTTCAATAATCTACTCACAATTTGTTATTCAAAATGTAATTAATATTTTCACTTTAAATATGAGTATTTTAATCAACTAAAAATATTTTATTTTATCAATAAATAAACAATTATATAATTTAATGCAAACTAAAAAGAAAACAAACATATTAAATTGGAACGAATATAATATATTATTTCATTAAAAAAAATGTTATAATTTAGTGGTTAACTAACTTTAGTGATATTCAAAGATTATGAGTTCCATACTCTCGTCTCTATATAATAATAAAAAAATATATGTTTACATATTAAGTAATTTAATCAATTAAATCATTTTAAATTAAAGTATATTAATAAAAAATAATTAATATTTTATTATTTTAAGATATTGACAAATAATATATAAAAATATAGTATATATATATATATAAATTATAATTGTAAAATTATGCACAAATATGACATCTATATGTATACAATAATGATAATTACAATAATATAATAGGAAAATTAGCAAATTCAGTACTTTAAGTTTAATTTTGTGGCAGTTTTGATATTTATTATTTTTTCAGATCATTTTGGTACTTCATCTTCAACTATTATAACTATTTTGATATCTTATCTTTTATTTTAGTCATTTAGAATACATATGTATTGTTTTACAACAATTTTGATTCATTATTTATTATTTTTCAACCATTTTGATTCCTTTTTATTAATTACTAAAATGACTGAAAAATAAGAGTAAGAATGACCAAAATGGTTGAAAAATAATACATATGAGATTTAAATGTCTCAAAACAAAGATAAAAGATCAAAATGACTATATAATTAAAAATGAAATACTAAAATGGTTTGGAAAAAAAAAGTATCAAAATGAGTGTAAAATTAAATTTAAGATTTGAAATTGACTTTCAAAAAAAGAAAAGATATCAAATTGACTAATTATCCTAATATAGATGACCAACTAAAATTAGGTCCAACAATGAGTGTTCAAATGATGAAAGACATGTGAAGAACAGTATCACAAATTATACAAATGGTTGAACTAATATTCTCTACCATTCATTCGGACAAAATTATTTACTTAAAATTTTAAATACTTCTCTCTCACTTTTGTACAAACGTCAAAACAGGTGTGGCCCAGAATCTAAGGCAAGTCGTAAGTTGGATAATTAGCAAGATTCTAAACGGTTGTAAATCTTTTGTCGGTCCAGAATGACTTTTTTTTTTTTTTGAAGCCATGACTTATAAATTTTGCACTGTTTTTTTGTAAAGCTTTTGATATCTTATTAATATATACACGATTCCCTTTAGATATTAAACAACAAACAAACAGGTGTGGCGATAAAGACCTTTTTCTTTTCTTTTTCCTATTTTTATATGGTAATTGCCGCAGTAACAGTAGTTGTTTCAAAATGTTCTGATTCATCAATGAGCCGAAGTTCTATTAAAAAAATATAAGATATGCTTTTGTTATTTTCTAGAGTTATTTTGTGTATTATTTCATTATTTTTCATATTTTTTATTATATTAAGATTTTTCTTATTCCTAGTAGTCTTATAGAGAGAGAAAAATAAATTATTTTAAATAAAAAAATAGTATACACAATAAATAACGATATTTTAAAAATTAAAATACCTTATTCTCAATACATGTGTAATTCCTTTCAAAATAAATAATATTTATAATCGTAATTGAATATTCATATTTCATCTAAATTTAAAATTTAAAAGAGTTTTTGACATGAATAAAGTTACTATATTATTTTATTATTAATTTAGTTAGTAATGAGATTAGATGTAAATGTCTTATATTAGGGTGATTGATAATGAAATTTAAAATAAAAATGTAGTATTTTAATAAAATAAATATTTCAAAATGAAAAGGTGAACCATGGAGTAAATAGGTTTCTAGCAAGAAATATACTCGTGTTGTGGATCCTTCTATTGGATACAAATTAAATCAAATGCCAAAAGGTGCGGGACAACCAGAATATCATTTCCGAATTTATATTTACAATTACAAAGGGAGCACGAGGGCGTTGCAGGGGTTTCAGCAGACACGTGTAAGCTCATATCTAGCTTGCATCAATATTATACAAAATACTGTCCTTAGTAATATTATATAACTGAAGTAAACGTATCTTAGGTACTGCCGTACTGATAAATGATTTAGCGAGTCTGAATATAAATTGTTTTATATAATTTTAAAAATATTTCATAATTAAATTTTTAATATTATTTTTATTTATTTTCATTTCTCTTCTCTAATCTTTTTTATTTTTAAAACAAAATATTTATATTTTTTTTCTATTCAAAATAAATTTTATTTTTTCTTTCTTATTTTTAAGATATAATAATTAAATGTATTTTAATAATAAAAAAATTTATTTGGTTTGTATAAATATGGATCCAATGATTTATATTTCTAGACAGAAAAAATATTATTTATACAATAAAATAACTTGTTAGGACATGAAGTTACGGAGTCTTTTTTTTTTTTCATTCAATTTCCGCTCATTATCTTAACCTTTAGGTCCACAAGGATGCAATTTTTGCTCTTTGGTTTTTAGAACTTGATTTTTTTTTTTTATTAAAAGAGGATCTATTTTATTGCAAAATCAAATAATGCAAGTAAATTACATTTGATTCACTCCTTACTATTGACGTGACAGTAAGGATGTCCAAAGTTCGGGACAAAATATCCTTACTAATTTTTCTGTCCAAAGACTGGCATTTATAGAGAATTGTGGCTCAAAAATAAATTCTTGATTCTAAAATGCCACAAGATATGAATAGCTTGTCTGAATAACAAACTCCATTGGACATTCTTCACCAGTTTAGTAGTCTGTTTGTTAAGATTTAAAGGCATCCAATCATATACTGAACTGATGGACCAAAATTCTGTACAAGTACTATTGAGCTTGATTTTGTTTCTTTTGTATGTCAACTTTCGGAGAAACATTACAAAAAATAATTATGTGGTTTGTTTGGTTATGAACGGTTCTTCCCCTCTGAAGAGACAGCCTCAGATATCTGCCTTAAAAACAAATTATTGTTAACAATAATGAGATATTGTATGTAGTTATAATTTTACAGCCGACAGGATCCTTTGTTCCTTTTTCTATCCTATTTGAAGAATTTACCATCTGGTCTCTATTGTTTTAAAAATTATCACAAAATTAATATAAAATCTTTCACAAAAGAATACTTATTAACTGATTATAAAAGGACAAAATTTACCCTATTGTTAGGACGGTGGCCTATCACTACCATGTAACATAATAAATGAGTCATCTAGTATTTTTTTAACATGTAATTAAATTTTTTATATGTCATTTATATTCTATTAATTGAGTTTGATATTTAATTAATAGATCATAATAACATGCCATGTAACATATATATATATATATATATATATAATTTTGGAAGGAGCTTGAAGTTGGTCCATTTTGAGTTTAGGCATATTTAATTTCTTGAACATTTCTGCATTTTTTTCTTTCTAGTTTAAAGATTTTGAGCCTCTAATAATTCAAATTTTCTCACTGATTGAAGTGATACTTTTGAACATCTATTAGGAATTTGTTCTCAAAAACAGGAGACATTCATCTTAGAGTGTCTGACGGCTAAAAAATACTCAATCAAAAAATTACTTTAAAAATTACTTAAGTTAACCTTCAATTTTGGATACTAACAACGGTCCTTATAAATAATAGAGATTATTTGTATCAATAAGATTCTCTTCCAAGAGTTTTAAACTTTTTTTGCTGGCATAAAATATCCTAAAGCCTTTTCTTTTTTCTGCTTTTCTTCTCTCATTACTTTATGTTGATTTGTCAATTCTCCTTTTTCTCTTTTAGTCTCACACCAGGTTGCTTTTATACTACTTTTTTTGACAAATCTAAAAAAAAAAAAAAAAAGGCAGCAGCAGTAGCCACCACCAACCACAGACAGCAATTTAACCAAAGTTCTTGCCTGAATTGTGGCTACCGCTACCGTATTTGTCTTGAGCTTGGCCTGTCCTAGAATTCCCTCCCTCGGTATTGTATATAGCCTTGGGGAGGGAGGTAAAATAGTTTTAGCTTTGTTTGGTTTGGTTACACATTATGGGAAGGGACGGAAAATAAAATCTTATTGTTTGATTTGTCGGGAAAGAGGAAGAGAAATATAATTAAATTGACTATTATATATCTATAATATTTATTCTTTATTAATATTTTCTAGGTGAAAAGGTAAAATAGTATGAGCAAAAATAAAAAATGAGATGAGAACGAAATGAATGAAAAAATGAGAGGAAAATAAAAGTGTAATTATTAAAATATCATAAGAGCAAATAAGTCATTGCATAAGCTTCAAATCCTCCCACTTTTGTAAGGGAATAAAAAGAGGCGACCGGATGAATTTTAATATCAAATTTTCCGGTCACTCCCTAAAAAAAATGGCCAAAGAAAGAATTTCTAAAAAAATTCCTCCCCTCCCATCCAAATTACCCCAAGCCCCAAACCCAAACAGACCCCCTAAACTACACAAACTATTGGTGCGAGTTCCCTTCAAGAAGATTGTCATCATGCAAAGCAACAAATATTGGTTTTCCTTCTCACCCCCCTCAGCTATTATCATTATTATATTATTCCAAATAAATACAATTTTGTTCTTTATTTATTTATTTTAAATAGTGAAATTTTAACTAGAATCTTTCTCAATTACTATCAAGCGGCTCAATCTCACTTCTAGTCATTTAAAGTGTTAAACTAAATTAATTAATGGATGAGTTATATACATCCTTATAAAAGATTTATTATGTTCGAAATTGTACATCCATAATTTTTTTTTGAATATTCAAAATTGAATGTTTATTTTCATAAAATAAATATATTTTTTCATTCAAATTTTCACTAAAAGAATTTTGAATTTAAAAATTTACATCCACTAACTAATAGTTTCAACAACTAACATAATTAATAACAAGAATACAAATAATTTTCTTAAGGTCAAATAATATTTTTAATAATTTTTAAATTAATTCAAATGTAAATGTTCAATTATGGATATAATAAATATTTCATCTGTTCGAAATTAAATGTTCAATGTTAATGAAGTCCATTGAATTTAATTAACTTATCAAATTATATTTCATATTAGTATAATGCATTGTGAAACACATGAGTTAGTAAAATGTAATTCTCTTAAATTAAGATGATAAGTGGCGTAGAGATATAAATCTCTTAAATTAATAATGTTATTAATGAAATTTTAGATAAAAAATATGTTTATTTTTTAAAAAATAAATATTCAATTATAAACAAATTAAAATAAAAATAAAAATATTAAATTTTGAACTAATGGAGTAATAAACATATCAAAAAAATTTTATTCCCTAAAAAAAAGAAAAAGAAAATCAAAATTGTCTGATGCTTTCAACCAGAACAACTAAGTTTGAATCAAATTAATAGTTGCAATTGGGCTGGCCGCTGGCGTTTCCTCCAAATCTATCCTTTTCGGTAATTTTACTAGTAATTAAGTATTCAATATCTGATGGCTACTCTCCGGGAAGAGTGCCAATGCATACGATCCTTGTGTGTTAGAAGTAAGGGATAAATAAAAAATTTGACAAAAGCCAAAAAATGGATTGACTAACTATGATAAGGATACAAGATCAATTGATTGATAAGAACAAACATGTCATTGACTTGTCAGAATTTTGAACGTATGTATTTTGTCAAAGTTTTATATCCTTTCCTTTAGGGTTTGACATGGGAAGTATGAACGCAAGCACAAAACGACAACGTAAATATATGCTGATATCTTCTTATTTTTTTTCTTTCTTTTTGCTGATATCATTTTACTAGTATTATAATTATAAATAGTTAATATCATTTTTCCTGCATGCTCCGTGGAGGTTTGTTCTTGGAGTCTTTTGACAGATAATTCACGTTTCTTTTTCTCTTCTTTCTTTTTTTAAAAAGAAGTTTCAAGAACGTTGTTAGATTTGTATATTTATTTTTGCAGCAGGAAAAAGAGTTGAAATTTTAGTCTTGATTATGGAATAAAGATTCAACCGCCAACTAAAAACATCATGCTATGCGTGACAAAACAAAATAAAATTAAAAACATTGTATCGTGATGTTCATATACACACAACCATCTCTCTATATATGTGTATATAAATGTTTATTTTCAAGATATATACAAAATAAACATCACGATACTTCCTTTTTTTTTTATAGTCAATAGAAGCATATTTTAAGTGTTGTTCAGTCTTGAAAATACGAATGATGAAACAAGAGACATAATAATAATAATAATAATAATAATAATAATAATAATACCCTTGGTTCGAAATTGAATTACATGCTTTATTTTAATTTGATCGGAATTAAATATTTATTTTCTTTAAAATAAACATATTTTTTATATAAATTTTCATTGTTAACTCTCTTAATTCAATGAATTTATATCTTACTACCTTATAAGTCTTATCCTTCACCATTTTAATTTAAAATAATTAAATCTCAGTAACTCATGAATAACACTATCAATTATATTAATACTAATTATTAAATCAAATATATTTCTTAACTTTTTAATCAAAATAAAAAATGAACGTTTAATTTCGAACAAATGAAATAATATGAATATGAGAGATAATTATAAATAAAATTAATATTTAAATATATAATATCCTTAAAAAACTATAAAACTAATTTATAATGAAAGATAAAGAAAACATTTTGCACAAACTTATAAAAAGGGCTGACGGATCTTTTATATTTTCATCATCAACCATTTTCGATTAACGATTTATATATATCCACCACTAGATCTTTAAATGATATAATAAGAATTGTAAATATTTTAAAGATATTGAAAAATTTAAGAGGGGGTGAATTATGTTTTTATTCAATTTTTCAACCTAATTCAATAAAACACCTCTTTGATAACAAATATCAAATACTTGGTGTGTTTTTTGTGTGATTAAAAATATGTTCAAATAAAATGCAGAAAATAGAGTAATGAATACAATGATTTTTAGTGATTCGATTTATCCAACAAAACCTAATCTACTACCTTGAGTTACCCGCTCAAGGATTTTACCAAATTTCTTCACTAATTAAATGAATGAGATTACAAAAGAGGCTCACCTAATTCACCTTAGGGTTTTACAAATAATCTCTCAACCAATCAAGGCTCACTCAACCTTTGAGTTTTACAACACAACATTGATTATACAATAATATCACCGCTCTACTCAGTGAATCATAACAATACAATTCAATTCAAGGTTCACCTAAAGGTTTTACAAACAAACATTGAAAACAAAACAATCTACACAAGGCTCATCCTAACACTTAGGGTTTTATGTTAGTTGCAACCTTGATACAATTATATTCAATATTAAAAGATAAAAAGTTTGATAGATATCACCTTAATGTGAAGATATATTAATTTGAATCACAATCACCTCTTTGAGTAATTTACTTTTGAATGTAAAAACACTCCTTGAATGATTTTAACAAGATTAATATTTAGAAAAGGTTTTGAAATGTTTATAAGATATTATATAATCAAAATATACAATGTTTTTGCTCAAAATTTGTTCTTAGAAAAACTTTCAAAGGTTTTTGTATTTATAAGTTTATTCTTAATGGTCAAAAATAAATTTATTGGAAACCCATTAGTAATTTGCAGTCGACCGGTGCATCGTCCGCAACATCATTCGCAAGCTCACTGGACAACCTTCGGATGCTAATTTTCATCTTGTGGTTGACTTCACCTTACTTGCGGTCGACCGCATGATCGTCTACAAGTTGACATATGAACAAATTTGACAATGCATGCATCCACAAGATAAAACTAATTTGTTGACGATATCTGAACCACTTTAGGTCGACTGAAACATATTTATTTGTATATCAACAATACTCTAACACACAAATGATGATTTCAATCAACCATATAAGTTATGGTATCAATACAATAAGAGTTTATGAAACATTTAAGTTTTGAAATCACGATACATGGTTTTCGAAATATCAAAATATATTTTAGCATATATTAAAAATGTTTTGAAATAACGTTTTAAGTTCATAGAGCAACATTTAGAAATTATTACTCAATCAGAGGTAAAATTAGAGATATCAAAAGATATTAAACTATAAAAACTATAACTCTAATTCCTATCTAATCTAATAAAACATATGTTCAAATCTTTGTAGTACTTGTATACTTTCTTAAAAATTTAAAATCTTTGAAATCCTATTCTTGAATGGATTAAATCATGAATCTAAAAAAATTATCACTTGTACAAACAAGACATCAGTCATCTTAAATGTTTGTCATTAATCAAAATTAAGAAAGTAAAAACTTTAGGATTTTTAGATATAAAATGATAAAATAAAAGATAAATGGTAATTAACAAATTATAAATAGTTTGAGAATATAAAAACAAAACAAAATATAATTGAAAAATCATAAAATAGGCTTTACTATTTTTTCTTTTATAAATTTTGAAGAAAAATTTAAATTAAAATATGATATTATATCGACGAGGAAATACGTAATACGTAAAATAACAGGTATGATAAGAGGAAGGGAAGGGTCCCGGTTCCCCTGTCAATGTCTTTCCTTTCCCCGCTCCGTTTTTTATTGCAACAAATGGGTGAAGCAGAAAGCGACATCTTGAGAGAACTGAAACTGCTACTAATCCAAAAAAGAGGCAGATTTAGTAAAAAAAGGAAAATTTAATAAGCTCAAGTATCAACTTGAAATCCCCTAATAAAAAGAAGAAGAAAAAAGTATCAAGTTGAAATGGTTAGTCAGTATTTGTACCATCTGTCGCCCTCTAGTGTGCTGTCAAAAATTTGTGAGACGTATGCATACTGCTTCCCCCTCCTTGACAAGCAGGAGCAGCTGCCACCGTATTTATTTGGGAATCAATCAAGATTCAAGAACCCACAAGAATTGCATTTTTGTTTGAGATCATTTATGAATCCTCAGCAGGTTCTTTTCTTCTCTATTCGTCCCTTTTTTTTTTTATCTATCTCTCTCTTTTGTTTTCCGCATTTCTCCTCTATTAATTGATGTTTTTTCTAAAAACCTTTAAGAAGAAGAAAACTTTTCCCCTTTTGTGTTCCATATCATCTTGATACTCCCAGTCAGTTCATGCGTTCTTCAATTTCGTTTTTTTATTTTCTCATTTTTGGGTTTTACTTTTCTACTCAATATGGTAATTCTTTTTGCACTTGAGAAGCTTCCAAGCGGTAAAAATTTGAACAAGAACGAGTTGAGAATGCAGGAAATCAAGCATTGAGGAAGTGATTTTGATAAGCGTGCATGAAGACAGAAACTTTATTTCAATTTCTTCATTTTATATATTGGTGTCCTTTCGGATTGATATGCTTTCTTCTACCGGCGTTCTTATCTTTCCTCCAACCTTCTCTGCACTGCGGAACAATCTGCATACGCCTGTTTATGCACGTGTTTTCTTTGTTCAAAGATGGCGGTTTTCTTAAAAACTAAAGTAAATCAATAATTCAAACCTATTTGAGGCCATAAATTCCGTTGTAGTAAAAAAAAAATCCATCTTTGATTCCTCTGTCATTTTTTGCGGTGGCTGCTTATCAAGATTCACAGTATCTGGTCTCAATTCTATATGCGTTTCGTGTTCAGACATCTATTTTGCAACTTCTAATGTTTGCATTCTTGCAACTTCAAAACAACTTGTGACCTTCATCTTTGGCCAAACGATCTTTCTTCTTTTCAATATTCCAAGTTCGTACTACCTGACTACTCAGACTTCTTCAAGATATGCCTTGTAAGCCGATTATTTTTCTGTCCTGTTGGTGCTGCATAGCTAGTTTTGACGCTTAATTTGGTTGGTGGTCCATTGGAGAAAACATATTCTAAGGAGCCTTGCGGGAATGGTCAGATTTGCTTACGTTCAGCTTTCTGATAAAATATTGAATTGCCCAACATAAACATATTTTATGTTCTTTGCCTGGTTGGCAGATGTTAAGCCTCTATAACCCTTTCTGTATTATTCTTACATAAATCATATCTATCGCAACTGGAACCGTGAGAAATACTGCATTTTCAATTCACTCACAAGCGTTTTCGGGGAGAATACCTGTCTTAAAATCCAAAAGATTTTCTCTTCTCTCTCTTTTAAAAAAAAAATCCAAAAGTTTTATTCAAACTATAGTCGAAGCATTTGGGTAGAAAATGATATTGGGTGTTTCCAAAAAATCGTAGCAAAATTTCTTATGTAAAAATGCTATCTTGACTTGCCATTCACACAGTAAAGGTTAACACTGTTGTTATTCGGCCACTGTACTCACTCTTCAAAGGTTTTTCATTTATGCTACCCCTGTATCTCATCTTTGTTGTATTTCATTTGTATCGCTTCTTATAAATAGCAAAGGATTTGCTCAGGCCGGTTGTTAAATTGTTTTGTCTTCATACACTCTCTCTCTCTCTCTCTCTCTCCAAGTGATGGCTTCCTCTCATACTATAGTCTAATTAATGAGACTATATTGATTAATATTATTTCTCAACCTTTTCGAGAACAACAATGGATTCCGCCCATATCCAATGCTGCAGATAGAGCACGATTTCATACATGAATTTCTGTATGCTACTAGTACTCCAGAGTTTCGGATGGTTAGAGTTTCACTTCAAAAATGTTTCATGTGATTTTCTCTTCATGTCTCTCCATTCTTCTTGTTGGATGAGCTAGATGTAGTTCATATGTGTGCTTTACATTCGACCATCTTAAGTTCATTTACATCCAGCCAAAATAGTTGGAAAAGCTTCATTTCTGGATTGCTGGTTGGGTTTCTTTATCTTGTAAACCTATAATTTGTGAGTCATTGTGTTCTATTCTCTGTGCATCTCATAAGATTTAATCGTAAGTCATAACAATTGTTTAAAAGTATTGCCTCTTAAAAGAATTTTTACCTGGAGTGACATGGTTAACCTAGAAACTCTGGTGCTGAATAGAGGATTCAAATTCTCAAAAGAATACTGTTTGGAAGCTTGGAAATACTGAACCAATCCTCTGTATGAAATTGTCCTTTCGAGTAGTGATGATTTTGAACAGTTTCATAATCATAATCATCTCTGCTTTGTTACAAATGAGAAACTGTGCTTGAATGGTGTTCTGCAATTACTAAGATTTATAATGAATTTAGCCAATTTCTGGCCATGATAACATCTATACAAGTGAGGATCTAATGTAGAATCTTAATTTTGCAACTATTAAAGGCCATGATATAAAAGTGGTCAATCTTGTATTTCATGTTGTCAGGGTTCTGAGAGGTTTCAATAGCATGAACGTGCTGATTCTGGATAAATCATTTGAAGCTAGCGTCATTGATGGGCTGCTTTCATTCAAAGAACCCCAGGAAAATTCCTGGTTATGAGGAACCTACTGTTCTTGCAGCTGAAACACCTTGTGAGTGTGCCATATAGATAGCTGATCAATTATCTTTTAGAAGTTTCTCCTTATGTGTAATTCCATGGTTGTTCCTGTGACAGCATGTTTAGTATCATAAATTTTGGACATACATAATATGCCGCTTGGAGGTAGTAGTTGAGTTTTTTTTGGCCAGCGACCATAGGCATTTGTAAAGTTGAAATTTTCTTGCCATGATTACAGGGTGTGAGACATTTCAGTAATTCAAATTATAAAATCTTGATTGACTCACAACTAAGCGTTGTGTTAATATTGTGAAGGAGGACTGAGTTTAAGTCACATTTTATCAGATTGTTGTAGGAATTTGTTTCATCCTTGTACATGTAACAAAGTACACATCATCTTGTTAACATTAGGTCTATTACCTGGAACTGTTGACCAGAATAAGTATTTTTACTTCAAATAACATTTTTTTGGGCCTACGCAGTTACTGTAAGTGAAGTGGAGGCATTACTTGAGCTATTTAAGAAAATAAGCAGTTCTATAGTTGATGATGGGCTCATTCACAAGGTATTTTTCAGCTTTAATATGTCATTGTGGTGGTCATATGTCTATCTGTTCCACTTGTCAAGGCAAAATTTTCTGCCCTTAAGCAGAAAGGATTCATGACATTACTGAATGCCCTTTTTGCATAATGAATTTCAGGAAGAATTTCAGCTTGCACTCTTTCGGAATAGGAATAAGAGGAATCTCTTTGCTGACAGGGTACTTGTCTAGACTCCTTTTCGTGTCCTGGCTGCTGAGTTGATTATTAGCATAATCATGTTTCGATTGAGAGCAGAATGTTTTATATCCTCATGAGTTATCAAGTTTAATATCAGTGGTATTTTTGTTATGCAGATATTTGATCTCTTTGATCTGAAACGCAATGGAGTGATTGAATTTGGTGAATTTGTTCGATCACTGGGAGTATTTCATCCAAATGCACCAATTTTAGACAAAATAGCATGTATGGATTTTTTTTTCTTCTTTTTATTAAAGAATATAATATCTTTGTAGCTATGGCCAATTTTAATGCTCTTTAAAAGTAGAAATGAAAGAACCATTTGAGCAAACATTTCTTGATTCCTTGGTTGGTCCATTTATCTGCTGCTAAAGATTCTTTCTTGGCGCAGTTGCATTCAGACTGTATGATTTGAGGCAAACTGGTTATATAGAGAGAGAAGAGGTAAGAAGTTCTGTTAATTCTGTAATAATATCAAATTTCCATTTTCCACTTTCTAGAACAGATATATTTGCTTTCACTTAAAAGAGAATGTCATTAGGTGAATTAAGTCTATGCTTTGGCATTATCTTAATTGCATGTAAATTAGTAAAGTAGAAGCTGCAAGTATCTTATATCCATGACATCCATTGGCAGTTGAAAGAGATGGTATTGGCGCTTTTACATGAGTCAGATCTTGTACTTTCAGATGATGTTGTCGAAGCAATCGTCGATAAGGTGACAACTCTTTTACATCATCTCCTAGGTGTTATGGGGCTTAAGTCTCTTCAGATCAAATCTGATCATCTTTTTCCCCTTTTAGACATTTGGAGATGCAGATACAAAAGGTGATGGAAAGATTGATCAAGAAGAGTGGAAGGAATTTGTATCAAAATATCCATCTCTTATGAAGAACATGACCCTTCCATATCTGAAGTAAGTGCAGTATATGTTACTTTCAGTCTCTTCTTGTTGGGGTAAACTTCAATTAAAATGACTAACTAGGTTTAACTTCTTGATCATTTACGGGTTCCATGTAAACCTCATGTTTTTGTTGAATTTCCTTGTTCTTTTTTATATTGCCAAGCTAATTACCATTTTGAACTTAATTCCGGAAAAATTCCATTTAATGGTTCCTTGGGTGGAATGTTGATTCATCTGCAACTTAACATAACAAATAATCTTTGGTTGGTACAGGGATATAACGTTGGCATTTCCCAGCTTTGTGATAAGATCTGAAGTTGAAGATTCGGATATGTAGGCAAATTGATATCTTGAACAAAATTGTTGCTTGGAATCACATCTTCAGAAGTAAAACATGGGGAGCAATGCCTTCCACACCTGTTCAAGAATCTGATGGATCCTAATTACTATGGTAGCAGCAGCTCTAAACCTGCAGGCTTTATGGATCAAACCTACCATCTTTAGTTACAAAGCGTATGTTGGTTCAACCAACAGTAAGTGCTACTGAGGCAAAGGTTTAACATGTCAATAATAGCCTCGGCCAAGAACCATTCTCCTATAAATTCCCAATTCCATCTGCAGGAGGTTTTGTGCTTAAATAAGATGGTAAATGTGGTAATATAATGGGAATAATACCGGTCTTTTCCACTTGGGCTTTCTGTGTACATTTTGCTAGCGTTAAGAATAATAGGCCTTAAATTAATCCATTGATGGGCCATTCTATGTATGACCAGTTTTGCTTCGTATTACATATCATGCTGTACATAATCTTTTTTGCTTACTTCTTTTGACGGATTGGCCTGTCTTCTAGCTTGGTGGGCCCACGAGGATTTTTGTTCTAATATGTTCAGCCCTTTTCGATGCGGGCCCGCGGAATGTTTGTCAGTGTTGTTGCTTATGTCATGGTGGTGGGCAGCGGGTCCGAAGAAACACATGGGCCAGTGAGATAAGCTGCACAGAAGTGTAGTACTTCAAGAGCTGTGGAGAGAGCCAAATGTGGCCTCAAAAAGTTATAAGGACGTGGAGTTTCCAAACTCATGTATTCTAATCCAAGTCATGCTGTTAAATTTTTATCCCTAATGTGAGTTTGAATTTCTTTCAAGACTTGTTTCTTTGTATTTGTGTACTTGATACATTATAATATAGAATGAGGATTTATTAAAGATATACTTTTGAAATTTTTTTATTTATTAAATCTTTATAGAGGCGAAGAGTTTTCTTGAATTGATAAGTATTTATTGTATTTTTTTCATTATACTTCTGACTAATTTTTTGGATAATTTGATAATATTCTTGAGTAATTTAACTAATATATATATATATATATATATATTAAATTTTTTAATTATTTTTAAATAATTTAAAACAAATTTATATTTCTAAAAGATTCCAATCATTTTTGTCGGAGTTACATCTTACATCTTACTATATCATGATTAGTTTAAATTGTCGACTACTAATAATATCTCAGAGACTCGGAGTAGGGAGCAGCGGCATATTAGCAGGGATAGCTGATGTGGCACATGTGCTCCGAATAATTTAAGACAAGATGTGTACTGATTTTACGTGTGACTCATACTAAAAAACAATTGATCTCTACAGCATTTTGTCTGGTTTCGCATATTTTAATATTTTATTAGTTTAGCGATGGTTCGTTCCTTGAGCCCTTAAACAAAAGAAATCAGAGAACAAGGCCCACTAGGATAGTGCAATGCTTAGAGTTTTACATCTATATATATATATATAGGGAAAAAAAGGAAAAGGCCAAATCAGTCATATCACCCTATGAATATTTTAGTAGCAACTAGAGAAAAATGGATGGAGAGCTGATGAAAGGTGGCTCTTTCTTTCTGCATTTCATTATTATTATTTTACTATAAATAAGAAAGCAATGGTTTCATAGTAGACACTGGACAATTTTCCTTAAACTCTAATTTCATTTTAGAGGCTGTTTTATGAATGAAAGATTATTCAAACTTTTATAACGAATATATTATTTTTCCTCTCACCTCTTAAGGTGCCCAAGACTAATTTTGGTACAATGTTAAAACTTTAGTTTTGGTTTAATTTCACTTTAAAAAGATGTTCTAAAAGAAAAAATGGTCAAAATCTTTATAATTTTTTTTTCATTTTACTACATAAATAATGTGAAATTAATATGGTTTTAAAAAACAAAAAAAAAATTATTGGTTTTGCTCTTTTGCCTATTACTCTAAATTTATCTCTAAAATGTTAGTCAAAAAAACTTACTACCGTTATTGTCTCAAAATACTTGTTTACCTCTTACAGAAAATCAATAAAAATAATATTTATTACTTTTGTTTCACATTTACACTTAATCTAAACCATTGAGTCACTAAATATAATTACATTGTCTATAAATCATTAATGCATATTAATTATTTTTGTACGTATTATGTTCCTATCAATTTTCTTATCATATTCTAAATTGATATTATTTTTGAACAAAGTATTTAATGTTACATATACAAAATACTCTCAATATATAATTGTCATAAAGTATATCATTAAATAAATTAAGATGAAATTGCTTGCAACATTATTACTTTTTTGTCTAAAATCAAATGTTACTCTTTATTTAATATAATATTTTTAAAAATTATTTAATCATGAATAAATTACCAATTTTAGACATTTTACATCCATATATATATATATATATATATATATATATATATTTGGAGCGAAGTAGTTTGTTAGTATTCGCGGGTAGTACTTATACTATTTACTCTCCACGTAACTGCTCCAGTCTTAACAAACATGGTAACTTTTGTGGGGTAAAAAAGAAATACTATTTACTTAAAATAAAACTGGTTTTTGTTATCCTTTTTCTTGCAATTTTCCGCTCCCCCCCACACTTTCACTCCTATTCAAAAACAAAAAGTGCAAGAATCAAAAACTCAAAAGGCGATTTATTCGATTCGATTTGATTCTTCAATTTTGTCATTTATTTGTTGAGATTAAGAAAAGTTTCAATCCATTAATGACTGGAAATGAAGTTTGGGTTTATCTTTATCATTTCTATTTAGGCCGATCCATTCCAAATCCCACTTCTATAGAGGTTTGGTACCAACTCCAAGTTTGTATTGAAATACACTTCTTTTTATCTTCCAATTTAATCTTGTGCTAGTCAATATTCTTCTATCTGTCCCGGTGAATTTTCGTAATACCGCTGAAATTGGATACTTGGCTGAATTAATTGGGTCTGGGTCATCATAGTTAATTGTCTTTCTTCAACTTTCTCTTTGCTGGTATGATGTTGCTGTTCATTTTTTTTTTCCCTTCTTCTTTTTCTTTCTTGCTTTTTTCTTCCCAATCTGTAATGAGTGTAATTAAGCAAATAAAGTGCTTTCTCCGAACTTCTATATTGAAGTGGAAAAGAAAATTCAAAGTTGTCTGTTTGTGTTTTTCTTTTCAAGGTTAATCACAATTTCATTACTTTTTTTTTAATAATTATTTGGTGGGTGTTAGGTTTTTAGATATCAGAATTGAAAACCAGTTGGAAATATTGCTTCTTGAAATGCTGTTTTCTAATTTTCAATATAATATGGTATATAATTTATCGAGTGTGGTTTGAAGTTTTTATAATAAATGATTTTCAAGTAATAATGCAACATATATAGAAGTATGCAAAGCATGCCATTTTCCGAATTTTTTGAATGCCCCGGTTTAGAATTTTACAGCATTGCATTTATCAACCCATTTGGATTTTGCAGATTTGTCAGTTTACGCAGTTTGATGCGTGAACTGCTCAATTTTGGATTACTTTATTGGTAATGCAATCCACCGAATCCAGTAGAAAAGGGAAAACTTTGAAACGTCCAAGATCATTTTCTCCCGACATGCCAGCAACTGGTCCTACTGTTACACAGCCTTTGGAGGACTGCTTTAGCTTTCCCATTGAAGATATAGTGCAGTATCCTTTGCCAGGTTATGGAGCTCCGACTTTGATTAGTTTCAGCCCTGATGATAGTTTGGTGACATATTTGTTTAGTCCAGACCAAACTTTGAACAGGAAGGTTTTTGTTTTTAATCTTAAGAGCGGTAAACAAGATTTTTTCTTTAGTCCTCCTGATGGTGGACTTGATGAGCATAACTTATCTGCTGAAGAAAAACTGAGGAGAGAGAGATCAAGGGAGCGTGGGTTGGGAGTGACACGGTATGAATGGGTGAAGACAAGCTCAAGAAAGAAGACAATCATGGTGCCTCTCCCTGTCGGGGTTAGTTCATGTAAACTGGCCTAATACTGGCTTTCAATATTATCACACTGCTGTCAACTATGTAAGCTTGAATGCTGACTTCTTTTTGTGTTCGTATCAATAGATTTCTAACTGCTTTACATATGTGGTCACATTGTTACTTTAAGAAGTTTTAATGATATAAAATTGTTTTTGCTCATAAGTAACCATGGGATAGTTTCAAGTTCAAGATCCTTTGTAATAATTACCAGTGCTCTCCTAAACGAATCATAAGGATAATAGCTCTTAAATTTGCAATAATGCAGATAATAAGAAGCAGATGACGTTGATGGAATTTTGAAAAATTCATTTTAAAATTATGTCTAAATTGATTGAGTGGAGATTGTACAAAGATGTTACTTCAAAGAGATGCTTCTCTAACAGTCTTC
This sequence comes from Apocynum venetum, assembly GCA_019593545.1. Lineage (NCBI taxonomy): Eukaryota > Viridiplantae > Streptophyta > Magnoliopsida > Gentianales > Apocynaceae > Apocynum > Apocynum venetum. The sequence continues at coordinate 4,884,798 of SRSM01000331.1, read as the reverse complement.
TCTTGATTCTTTAGTTATCTATTTGGGATTTCTTAAGCCTGATTTAGCATTGTTAATCACTAACTTGCATATTTTCTTTAGGAACAAAAAATTAATAATTGTATGAGTTGGTTGACTGTTGTTACTGAAAGTGATAGAATCACATTGATTGTGGAGTCGGTGAAGCGATGATTGAATATTTTTATTAGCACCGTGTCATGAAATATATCAGCGACTCCAGAATCTATGTCATGATGTTGTTGTGTACATTTAACATTCTCTCCTCTAGCTCTCCAATACTTTGATATACAGAAACTACCAGAAGACCTAGCTCATGCTGTGTACATTGAAAATTTTCAGATATACCGTGTTCATTTTCTAATGTTGGTAAATTTAGGCAATTAGATCAATGTCAAGAACTTCTATCTGTTGTCAACATTCTGTCTAAACTCCAGAAAAGCACCATTGTCTTGTCAAGATTTGTTGCTCTTGTTTTCATAAATCTTCTCTGCTTTCGGGTTCTTTTTTTTTTTCTTCTGGCTAATTAATACTACAGTTGTCCTAGAAAGGTAGACTCATTTTCCTTATTCATTTCTCCCAACTTATATGCCTCTTTTTCCAAATATTGATAGTTAATTTATCAGTTTCTATTGTATGCCCTTACTCGATCTGCATATTTATCAACAAACACTATAAACAATGATTAGTTCCAAGACTAATTTAGTAACACTAGTATTAATAGAATAAGTATGAATCATCAAATATTAAAAGAGGGGTATATGAGGAAGATACTTGTAAAAAATGATTGCTTTACTTACAGCAATTACATTTCTTAATCTGTATGAATATTGAGCAGATCTATCTTTGTGGGATGGAGGTAGTAATCCTCTTTTGAGTCACTAGAGTTGTTTTTTTGTCTCTGTTTTGTAGACTCATTTCCAGCATATCTAAGTTGCATGTTTTTCATCTGCGGACAGATATATTTCCAGGATCTTCATCTGCAACCAGAGCTTAGGATTGCAAGTACTTCATCTTCACCAGTAATTGATCCACATATTTCCCCAGATGGCACCATGCTTGCTTATGTGAGAGAGAACGAGCTTCATGTGTTAAACCTTTTGTACAACGAGTCAAGACAAGTCACATCTGGTGCTGATGGAAACTATACTGTAAGTTTTTTGTGCTTGATAACTTGAATTTGTAGTCTCTGCTGACAATTCTACATTCATCAGTTAAAGAGGATTATATCCCAAGTGTAATGTGCTCAGTGTAGGTTATGGATTAACAGTTTGTTGGCCAATATTTACTCTCAGCTGACACTCTGTTATAGCATCAATATATCAGTTTATAATTGATGCACAATTCCGGAGATGATTTGCTATCTAATTTGGCTTTGAAGTTCCAAAACATTCTAAACTTGCTTGATATTTTCCATTCAGAATTTTTTATGCTATTAAATAATTCCTGAAAGATATGTAGTACAAATTGTGTAGCAAGACAGAATGAAAATGTGTTGCTTTTGATTCTTCCTCTCTGTGTCTGTATGTGCACATGCGTGCTTGGGGGTAATACTACCACAATGTTCTGGCATTGTGATTTAAGAAGCTATAACGAATCTGGAACACTGAGAAGGCCTCTTAAGAGCATTTGGTCATTTCCGTTGATGCCTCTAGAATTATTTATTTTATTTTGTGCTGGATGGATACATATCTTGCATTTGCAAGGTTGATGACATATGACTGATAATTTCTTGTTTTACTTTACACAGACACATGGTCTTGCTGAATATATAGCCCAGGTGAGATCCTTAATGTCTCCTATAACTGGATGTTCTGAAAATTTCTCTCAGTTTGGTCATGATTAGAAAAGCATGTTGAATAGAAAAGTTGATTTAGATTGTTGATTTATGAGTTCAAATGAACTATTTTGCCTGCTGTAGGAGGAAATGGAACGAAAGAATGGTTACTGGTGGTCACTCGACAGCAAGTTTTTAGCATTCACTCAGGTTGATTCTTCTGAGGTACCGCTTTTTAGAATAATGCACCAGGGTAAAAGTTCAGTTGGTTCAGATGCACAGGAAGATCATGCTTACCCTTTTACTGGGGGACCAAATGTCAAAGTGTGTCTGGGGGTTGTTTCTGCAACTGGGGGCGTTGTGACTTGGATGGATCTTCTCTGTGGTGGAAAGGATCAGGAAAATGATGAGGAATATTTAGCTAGAGTCAATTGGATGCAAGGAAACATACTCACTGCTCAGGTTTTGAATAGATCACATTCTAAACTGAAGCTCCTGAAGTTTGATATTAAAACAGGTCATAGGAAAGTACTTTTGGAAGAAGAACATGATACTTGGATCAACCTGCATGACTGTTTTACACCTTTGGACAAAGGGCTTAATAGATATCATGGGGGATTTATTTGGGCGAGCGAGAAAACGGGATTCAGACACTTGTATCTGCATGACTTGGATGGAGCTTGTTTGGGACCTATAACTCAAGGTGATTGGATGGTTGAGCAAGTTGCTGGTGTAAATGAGGCTGCTGGCCTTGTGTACTTCACTGCTACATTAGATGGCCCATTAGAGTCTCATTTATATTGTACTAAACTATTTACAGATGCAAATTGTCCTGTGCAGTCGCCTTTAAAATTAACTCAAGAAAAGGGAAAACACGTGGTTGTCCTTGATCATCAGCTGCAGCAATTTGTAGATATTCATGATTCTCTGACTTCACCTCCCAAAATATCGCTTTGCTCCTTACATGATGGAAGCTTAATTATGCCTCTGTATGATCAACTACTCAACATTCCAAGATTCAGAAGACTCCACCTTGAGCCTCCAGAGATAATACAAATACAAGCTAAAGATGGGACTACTTTATATGGGGCACTGTATAAGCCTGATGCTGCAAAATTTGGACCGCCACCATATAAAACTATGATTCAGGTGTATGGTGGTCCAAGCATACAGCTTGTCTCTGATTCCTGGGTAAACACAGTCGATATGAGAGCCCAGTATCTGAAAAGCAAAGGCATCTTAGTTTGGAAGGTAAGCTTCATTTTCAACATTGCTGATTCAGAATATTCTTTCTCTTGTACTATGCTCCCTAATTCATGATGGGCTTCTTCATTCTAAATTTCCCTTACACCCGATCATAAGTTTTTTTTTTTGTTTGTCTGGGTGGAGTTGGGGGTGTTCTAAAATATCACTTTTCAACTTGTAAAGCACATGGGTTTACTGGCTGAAAATCCTTGAGGTTATTTGCATAGTTTTCTAATGCACTGGAGACAAAGTGAAGGGAAGGCTTCTGTTTGTGCATGGCATGATTGATGAAAATGTGCATTTTCAGGATTATTTATTAATCATTTTGTGCATTTTGCTCTTCCTTGCCTTGACGTGGTATTTCATTAGGTGCTAATAACTCTTTTATAAGGAAATTTTTTCTTCTGCTGTTAAATTGTAGGTTGAAGCCCTTGAAGAAGGTGGCTTCATTAAATAAAATTTATGGTTTTACCATGTAAGATGGATGGTATCATTATATGAGATTTTAGCTACTGTCATTGGGCTGTTTATCCTGGACAAAGAAACCTGGGTTCCCCAGGACTCCAATATTATTTGTTTGTGAAGTTCATATTCTACACTCAGGCCTAAACTGCAAAAGCTCATCGAACTTGAATTTCTCTGTTAGGCGTCCATTTGCTTCCACTCCTTTCTGGTTGCTTGTTTTAACACTATTATGATAACAGCATGATACATACAATCTAATAGCTTGGCATACACAGTTTGCTGTTTGTTGCCGTAGTATCATGACGTACACAATTCTTCAGTTTTCTTGGTACCAAAAATAACGAGGGTAATGTGATGTGCAATCTTGGCCTCCTTTCTATTCTTACAGATGGATAACAGAGGAACTGCTCGGCGTGGTCTGCAGTTTGAAGGTGCACTTAAGTATAACTGCGGTCAGATTGATGCTGAGGATCAATTAACTGGAGCTGAATGGCTCATAAAAGATGGTCTGGCAAAACTAGGACATGTTGGACTATATGGCTGGAGCTACGGTGGGTATCTTTCAGCTATGACTTTGGTTAGGTTTCCTGAAATATTTGGATGTGCTGTTTCTGGCGCTCCTGTCACATCATGGGATGGATACGATACTTTTTATACTGAGAAGTACATGGGTTTGCCGGCTGAAAATCCTTCCGTTTATTTGCACAGTTCTGTAATGCACCATGTGGACAAAATGAAGGGAAAGCTGCTGCTCGTGCATGGCATGATCGATGAAAATGTGCATTTCAGACACACAGCAAGGCTTATCAATGCACTAGTGGCAGCTGGTAAGCCCTATGAACTGTTGATATTTCCCGATGAACGTCACATGCCACGGCGTCTCATGGACCGAATTTACATGGAAGAGAGGATATGGGACTTCATTGAGAAGAATCTGTAAATGACCCTAGCTGTCATTTTTCTCAATGACCCTTGTTTGTTCTAAAGGTGGAGAAGAACTTCTCTGCCTCTTTTCATTTAGCAGAGCTGTTACATTATCACCCAATCCAAAACAAAGTTCTTTCTTTAGTTTTTGTCAATCAAGTTTTTAACTGTATCACATACCCACAATTTTTGTAACTGATCTTTGTAATAAGTTCGTGTACCATAAATCTGATGTACAAAACTTATGAGCAATCCTTTTTAGTTGAATTATTTCATTAATGAAAATTTGTTCCTGTAAAGTGAGTGAAAGCTGTCGGTCGTCATATAAATAGGAGGATGATGACTACATACTTTGTTTATCTTTTTGCTGCAATTTTTCTATTATTGGCTTCATGGAAAGATTTCTGTCTTATTTTACCAGGAAAATACCCCCCGCCCCCCCAAAAAAGGTTAAAGCATCAAGCTGAATTGGCAAAGTCTAATGATCTTGTTGGCCAAGTCAAAAAACATTATTATACTGTATATTACAGACTAAAGCATTGGAGTGAAAAAATGGTAATATTAAGGCATATTTTTATCCGGTATATAGGAAACAGATAAACACGTCAGATATATTTATTATGGTCGAAGGTTTACATATTTATTATACAAAAATACACATTGTCTTTGTGATTATAAAAAAAAAATTTAAAAATATGCTAAAAATGTTAATATTATAAAAATGCAAAAAAAAATTATTTGTTTAACCCATCTTTTATATGTTTTTATTTAATTTTAGTGGGTCTCCCTCTCTCATATGAAAGAAAAAACATTATTAAATGTCTACAAATATAATCTAATTGATAAACAACCTTAATTATGTATTTTATATGTGAGTTCAATTTATATTCTCGAGATATATATATATATATATATATAATGTTTTCTTTTAAATGTCGGGTATACTATTTATTAATTAACAAGCATATACGAGAATGCATAGGGTCATTGCTATTATTAAAAAAAGAAATATAATGTAAAGTTCTAGTAGAACGTTAAAGTCTCCAGAGTCTTGCGGAGAAAGAGTAAGCGTATAATGGGGTCCTACCTAAACACCGCGATAAATATCTCTCTGGCGCAGTTTATGTGAGTGTGATCCCATTTCTTGAAGACTGTCATCGCTCTCAGTTGCAGTGAAAAAATGCTTTTGGTAAAAGCTACAGAAGCTGATGTCTGAGAGGCGATATGGATTTTTATTATATTTTCAAATTTTCTCCTTCAAAATTGAAGGTTTGGTCTGATTAGCATTTACTTTCTAAAGGTAAGATCTTTTTTTCTTTTCAATTTTTTCTGGTAGCATTATTGGTTAAGCCCTATGGTGATTTTTTTTTGGGTGCGGGGTGAAGATGCGTGTACTGAGTTACTGTGGCCTGAGGTTTTGTTCATGGATGGAAAGCCCTAATTCTTAGTCTTTGTTTACTGCAGTTGCAGACGGTTTCGCCATATTTGCTACATTGCACGTTTCTGTTAACTGCATTTCTAAATATTTGTTTTGGAAGCATGTTGCTGAGGTTTTGTGTGTTAACTCTCCGGAAGAATTAGTGGATTTCCGGGATTCTGGTTCTTAGGGTTTTATGATGGGTAGATTTTTTATTCTGTATCTTTCTACAAGATTGGCCTGATTAATTTGTTATCTCAAGCGCTGGACTCTATGCTTATTGAAAAGTTAGGGCTTTTACCATTTGATTATTAGGGGAAAGAAATCCGAACTTTTACAGCTGCAATGTCGATTGCAAGTGTGGCTCTTGGCCCTGTTTATGAAGATTATTGGAATTTCCCAGGTGAATCCTGGGCTCAAAATGGTCCATGGTCGAAGGATTCGATATTAATCTTTCTTACTGTTGGCGGGTCTGTGATTCCCATGCGTGTTCTGGAGTCAGATTCTATAGCTTCTGTAAAGCTTAGAATCCAGACTTATAAAGGTTTCTTTGTGAAGAAACAGAAGCTAGTTTTTGATGGGAAAGAATTAGCTCGGAGCAATTCTCGTGTTCAGGACTATGGGGTCAGCGATGGAAATGTATTGCATTTAGTCCTTCGGCTTTCGAATCTCCAAGCTATAACTGTGAGGACCGTCTGTGGCAAACAGTTTGAGTTCCGTATTGAGAGAAAGAGAAACGTTGGTTATGTGAAACAGCAGATTGCTAATCGGGGAAAGGACTTTTTTGATCTTAAGGATCAAGAGTTGGTCTGTAATGGTGAGGAGCTTGAAGATCAGAGGCTCATAGATGATATTTGTAAAAGTAATGAAGCTGTGATTCACTTGCTTGTCTGTAAGTCAGCAAAGGTTAGAGCTAAGCCTGTTGAAAAAGATTTTGAAGTCTCAATCATAGCATCCGAGTTAGAAGAGCAAGGGATTGATGCGGTAGATGGAAGGGAGAATCAGACAGAATCATTAGTTGAAGAACTTCAGGATGTGGCCATTAAGCCTTTGGAGAAAGATTTTCTCCTAGAACCACATATGGTCAATCACAAAATTGTGCTATTACCAGTAATTAAGCAACTTTTGTATGATACCTATGGTGGGCTGCAGAATGGTAACCAACCGGTTAGATCATCTGAAGGATCAGGGGGTGCATATTTCATGCAAGATGCATCTGGGCAAAGGTACGTGTCTGTGTTTAAGCCAATTGATGAGGAGCCTATGGCTGTAAATAATCCTAGAGGACTTCCCTTGACAGTCAGCGGTGAAGGGTTGAAGAAGGGGACACGAGTCGGTGAAGGGGCACTAAGGGAAGTCGCAGCATACATCTTGGATCATCCTGAGGTTGGTGGTCAGCGCTCAACTTGTGATGATGAGAAGGGCTTTGCTGGAGTTCCCCCAACTTTGATGATCAAATGTCGACACAAAGGATTTCATTATCCAGAAGGTTATGATAACTCCCCTAAGAATATTAAGTTTGGGTCCTTGCAAATGTTCATAGAGAACTGTGGAAGTTGTGAGGACATGGGACCTTGTGTTTTCCCTGTGGATGAGGTTCACAAGATTTCTGTTTTGGATATTAGGTTTGCAAATGCAGATAGGCATGCTGGCAACATCTTGGTTCATAGAGATGCAGGCAACGGTCAAATCAAGCTTATCCCAATAGATCATGGTTACTGCTTGCCTGAAAATGTGAGTGTACAGAAGTATAGGGTATTTCTTCATGTGATACATTTTTATTTAATTTCTTGCGCTCCTATTTAATGCCTGCTGTTTATGTATTGGGTGATTGACCGTGAATATGCACTGTTCTTCAGCATATGGATTTAAGATAGCCTTAGAGACATGGCAACATAGCATCTGATTAGGTACTAGGACTGAGGCTTTACCAACTTTCAAAAAATTTACTTGACAGAAAAGTGATTGTTCCACTTGTTTGATGCAAATTATTATTTTTAATGGGGTGATATTGCAAGATTAGGTTTAGAGACAAAGCTCAGTTGGAATGAGTCTTCAGGTTTAAACAGGAATCCCTGGCAGATAACTTTGATAGCCTACGGGATTTCTGGAACTGTTTGATGGTTCTGCTCGTGAAGGCTATAGGTTGTGTTGCTTTGCCATGAGTGATTTCTTATTCGTTATTGTACATGCTTCTCCCTCTTTCCCTCTGCATTCTTTCGAGCTTCTACGACTAATTATTTTTGTATCACTGTTGTCTCCTTACTATAGTTTGAAGACTGCACTTTCGACTGGCTCTACTGGCCTCAGGCACGCCAACAGTATTCTCCAGAGATTATAGCTTACATAAAATCACTTGATGCTCAGAAAGATATTGAGCTTTTGAAGTTCTATGGATGGGAACTTCCATTTGAAAGTGCACGTGTCCTTCGTATCTCCACCATGCTTTTGAAGAAAGGCGCAGAAAGAGGCCTTACTCCATTTGCCATTGGAAGCATCATGTGTCGGGAAACACTAAAAAAGGAATCTGTTATTGAGCAAATTGTTCAAGAAGCTCAGGAGGGTTTGCTTCCAGGTTCAAGCGAAGAAGCATTTCTTGAATCAGTTTCATCAATCTTAGATCGTCACTTAGATGGACTCATTCCAGTTGATGTAAGGATGTAAACTTGTAGATATACACAATTAGAGCGTACGCATGTCACAATAAATGGAAGATGCTGTTCAAATGTTGCCACTCTTATCCCTCTTGATTGATCGTGGTTATCTACATTGTGGTTTCTCCTTGAACTCCTTCCCATTTGTGTCACTTTGTCTACAGTAAACAGTTTATTGCCATCCCAATCCCTGGTTCCATAGCCATAGGCATGGAAGGTGGGGAATATATATAGACCTGTGTGGCTTATCAATGAGATCTGCTCCGTTTCATTTTACTAAAGCATTCGCAAGAATATTTGCTACTTTACCATAATAAAAACAACGAGCGGTAAAGTGAGTAATTAGTAAGTACTATTTACCACTACTGCACCAAAGGCTCCTGGTTCGTTTATAATCAATGATTTTAAAATCGGGCTGATAAGAAGATCAAATTGGAAAAACCATAGAATTGGTATTTTAAAAGATCTAATTGAATTTAATTTGTTTTTTCTTTTCAAAATTCATTCTTTAATAGGGTCAATTGAACTAGTGAACGATTGGTCTAATATTGGACCGAATAGTTTGATTTCATGATAATCCCTGACCTAAAATTATTTGACTTAATTTTTATGTTCATGCATATTAAGAATTTATGAAATCCTAGTGAGTACTAAAATATCAAATTTATCATTCTATTAATTGTCAACAAATCGATACACCTTATTACTCCATCTGTGCAGAATTATAAGTTATTGAATTTATTTTTACACAAATTAAATAATTTTTTTTCTAAAATTTCCATAATTATTATAATTTGGAAATAAGAAAGAAAGTGAAGTTTGTTTTGAGAGAAGAAAATATAAATGTTTTGTCTTGAAAATGAAAAAGTGGTGAGAGGATAGATAAAATTAAATAAGGGTAATATTTGAAGTTAATGGTGAAATTCATTTGTTAAAAAATATAAGATGTGTTTGCTACCTTTTAGAGTAATTTTGTATTTTTTTTCCAATATTATCCTACTTATTTTATCTATCATAAATAATGGTATTTAAATTCCAAGGAATAGTAACAAAATAAATAATAGTAAACTATTTTCTTAATATGTGTGCAATTCATTATAATAGTATCTTATATTTTGAAAGGCAAATAGTATTTAGTTAATGTTAGTCAAATAAACTTTTAAAATGGATAATAGCTTATTGAAAAATTAACTATATAATGGAGAATGTTGATACAACAACATTCCATCTTCTATCCAATTTTGCATTAGAAAATTTTCAACATATTTGTAAAAAAAAAAAATTCAATAACTCGATATAAAATTATATTTTTCAATTTTGTACTATGAAAATTTAGTCTCAAAAAAAATCTCTTAATCTTATGGAATGATATTTTTTAAAAAAAGAAATTTTTTGTTGAACTAATATTTTGTAAATTTCCAAATAAAAACATATCCAAACATTTCCAAATATGTATCTTGAAAATGATTAGAAATAATAAAATAAATATCATTTAAAAAATAATAAAAAGTATGAAAATTATCATTTATGACCAACACAATCCAAAACAAATGGATCACAACTCCCAACCTATGTAGGGATCTCATGCAAAATGGATCCTCAAATTCTTCGTCTCATATCTATGGCCTTCGGCTCATCTTCCCAAGCCTTATTTACATAATCCAAAATGGATAACTATCCCATCAACAATTTAGCACTAATGCCAAATTGTTGTAAGAATTCATAATTTGACGGTCACAATGCCAAATCAAAAGAAATTAGGTGAGGGCATCTACAATTTGGTGTATTTGTGATTAAAAAATATTTATTATTTCATAAACATAAAAATTATACTACTTTAATTATTAAGTTTTAATTTGGTATAATTTTAATTATCAGATTATTAATTTAGACACGGTTCAATTGTTATTAGTAAATTGTGAACCAGTTAATTTTTTCAATTGGATGTTAAATCTGGCGTTTTGTTTACCCTTTTTTTATTCATTTCTTGTAGCCACGTGGGTCTGATATGAGTGTACGTAGTAGTAGCTCTAAGCATTCATACTGCATTCAATGCCACCGACAAATCGGAAGTGTGTCGACTATTAGTACTTACACAACTGCAATTCACTTGCAAATCAGTAAGTACATTTTAATGGAAAGTTCGAGGTACAATCAATCCACAGAAACCCCAAGTCAACGACGTCTGATTTACCTTTCTGCCCACAAAGATTCGATAGTAGTAATTTCTCATACAATATTCTCCCTGTAAGACTATTAAACAATTTCATTCACTAATTATTGCATTATGAAAAAAATACAGTAGAAAGCTATACTTATTAATTATATACCAACAAAAGAAGAGATAAATCTTCCATCTTTTGACTAACGTTTTGGAGTATCTCTATACCATGGCAATAGCATAATCATTTCAGAAATTTTTTAAGTTGATAACCCTGCCATGAAAGCCACACCGGTGGAAGGCAACCACGACGATCCAAAGATGAATTGGCCCACCGTGAACTTGCTGGCTTCCGCCGCGGTTTTAATCACATGATAGCCCGGCCACTTTACACGCTGCCCCAGCGCCGCTCCTGGTCCAAAGTTCATGTACTCTCCATAGTAGAGTGTGTCAAGTGCAAATGTTGCATTCCACTCTAGCCAACCCCTCGGGTGAACATGATCTCCTATGTTTGATAACATGTACACAGTTCGCGAATACATTTTCCATGGACGGCCCAGATAGGTAGGGTTGCTGCCTTTGGATGCCTCGAGATCAGATGTTGCTAGAATTCTGCAAGCATGGATTGATATGCCAGTGTTTTGATTAGGGTCTTTTCTGTTCTGGGCAGTAATGGTGTTTTTCTGCATTTCCATGGGTTTTCGGGCGTATAAACTGCAGTTCTGGAAAACAACTGCTGCATTGCCAAAAATGAAGTCCACTGTTCCATAAACATCGCATTCTCGGAAGAATTGACGTTGTGAGTGCACATATAATGTGTCCTGGTAGCCAATGATGCTGCATCTATATACAACCGCGTGATCAGCACCAACTCGAAGAGCTACCGCTTGATGCTTCTGTGGCCCTGCCCAATTCTCAAATGTGATATCCCTTGCTATGAATCCAGCACCAGTGGCAGCTGCAGAATACAGCCAAGTGATATTATTACTAAGCCCAATAACTAGCATCTTGAAATATTCTACCATCAATAAACCCAACTATAAAACTATAGGACGACCATGTAAGATAAGAAGAAATATGATCGCATTTAGTGATTGAATGAATTAGGGCCTTTTAATTAAGCAAGGGGATGAGATAAGTATGCCCCACCTCCAATAATGTGATCCTCTTTACCTTCTAGCCACCAGCTAATAGGTCACATCACTATCCCCATATGTAGACTTAAAAAGAATTGAGTTATTCTATTAGTGTATAGGTCCCGAGCTTATTTCATCTCTCCATCATATGTCAGGTTTCTTCCTACCATTATCCCTTGTAAATTGCTCCAAAAAGAAAATGCTAGAGAAAATATAATTAAGATGTTTTTGAGGAATATTTAGTGCACTAAATAAAGTTTAAAAAACATGAAACTTTATTTACAGACACAATAATTAATTATTTATAACTAGATAAACTATTGTGTTGAAAAGCACAAAAGAATCCCCCCTGCACTATTGTGTGCTAGCTTAAAGACAAAATGCAATTAGACATTTTAGCAAAGCAATATCTTTTGATGGTTGTTGCAAATGGGAGTTTCAAAGATGATTGCACCATTCAAGCAACAAGAACAAATCAACTCTCAGAGCTTTCCTCAACTCCCCAAAAGTTTCACTTTATCATCTCCTACAACTCTATCCTACAAGCCCTGTTTATTATCTTTATCTTTCCTCTGTTGTTATTTTTTCTTTCAAAAAATTTTTGCGTACCTACCCATGACGGTTTGAAATCATGTTCCAACCGAAGTGCCTGGTCAATTTAAAAAGCTTAATGGCTTCAAACTCCATCATTTAAATTAGGCAAAGTTGAAAAGAACAAAAAGGAGGAAGGAGCGGAATCTTTTCCTCTGGCAGAATAATACAGGTTTCTACAAGGCACAAAAAGGAGTTGATTGTAAGTACGAATATATATAGCAGAAAAGAAGTGGGCAAAGATCGGCATCGATAGAAAAGACTATAGTGATATCACCGTTCTTTATTCTTCATTAAAGCAAAAGATGATAAGCCACTGTTAAATTAAGTAGCGTGAGTGCATAAAGAGGTTCCCAACTTTCTGCTACTTAAGGAGTAAGTAATTTTGGGCAGGACAAGATGATCAAAACCAAATCCACTAAAAGAAAAGAAGTAATGCGCAAGAACGTGAAGGTGTCTTTAAAGGGCTTATTAGTTCAAACAAATTTTAGCTTCCTGTAGTACTCCTTTTTCTTCTTTTTTTTTGGGGGGGGGGGGGGGTTGGCGTAATTGTAGGCCAAATTACGACGACTACTAATGAACAAGAATCTCAGCACAAGGAAACATTAACGACGTGTCTAGGTGACCACAACCGAAGGAAGCATCCTTCAAAGCTAAGAATGACAGGCCACGTGCATGGCCAATTTGGCAACCCCCTTCCCCCTCTCAAACTCTTTTCGTCCACAAACAAATACTTTTAAGTGCCAAAAGGGCAAGAATATTAATCAAACCGCTAACAATGGAAAATAATCAAACTCTTAATCAAGAATACTTTTTAGTAATAAGTTTTATTTTTGTTTTTTCCTTATTTTTACTTATGGAAAATAAAGAAGAAAAAAATACAACCCATATTAATACTAGTATTACTTTTATCTTTTGTATATCTATTTTAACAATGTATTTATATTATCCTTACGTCACAATCTTTTTAAAATGACGGTGTTTTATTAAAGAGAGAGGCAGATCACAGAAGAAACGGTAATTAGGATGGGAAAAAGGATTTTTTTTACCGAAAGATGCGGTGTGGAATGTTGTTAAATGGTCGGCTACACTTTTTCCACCTGCAATTACAGTTTTGCCCTTCCCGTCTCCTATGAACATCAAATTCGTCTTCTTCCTTCCGACTTTGAGATTTTCTTCCACGTACCTGAAAGAGAATAAAATTATTCTCTATCACCAAAATATTTTCCATTCTACAAACTCTTTTATACAAAATCATCTCAATTATTACTCCTTCTGTCCCTAATTATAAAAAATTTGACTACTTTTTTATAATTATTGTTAATGTTATTTATAAATTTATACATAGAGAGAGAGAAAAAGAGATATCAAATACTCTATTTTCCAAACTAAATAAATAATAATATTATAAAAAAATGAAATAATTTATTAATTTATGTTAAATTACATAAAATATCATTAAAAAATGGGAAAAAGTAGTATTACAATATCTATCATCAATTCCCGAAAATACTAAAAAAAGGAAAAACTTATCAATGTGCTCAAATACTACTATGACATTAACGCATAAAACATGCACGTGAAGAACAATCTCATCCCTAAGAACTAATTATTTATGATTGGAGAAGAGGTAGTCAAGAGACCAGCAATGACATTATGACAAAACATAGGTGATAGGTAAAAGTCGCTAGATATACTAATCCAAAAGTGATAAAAGAAGTTAAAATAAATTTGAAAAGGTGAAAGGAAAAGTGGAGTTTTGCTAAATGATGGAGGGATAATTATGGTGATAGAGAAAATGATGAAACCAATTAAAAGTGGATGAAAAGTTTGAAAAAAATGCTGTCCTTTTTTCCAAGTAGATCCCGTGAACTTACTTTCCAGCCCTCACGTATATTATGGTGCGCCGATCACTATGTTCTGGCGCCTTCTTAATTGCCTCCGCAATTGTTTTCACGGTTCCGTTGCCGTCTGTGGACACGATTATATCTGCTTGAATTGAACTTATCGGCGCATTCAATAGCATTCTGTCCCTCTTAGATAACCAGTGAGGGAAGTTCTCGTGTTGTTTCACCGACAAATCATGACCAACGGCCGGTTGAGAATCCATCAATCTCCGACGATTCCCAATTGGAATACCGGAGAAATCGTCGTTCCCGTTAGAAGCAGAGTAAATTGCCAGGCAATTGCTTACCAATTCTCCTAAGTCTTTTAACTTTGTCGACATCTGATCCTTCACACTGCCGCCGTTCACCTCAGTGAATCCTTCCACACATGTATCCTGGTTGGTCAAAGATGCACTCAGCCACGTCAACACATTCTGAGTGGAACCGAAGGCCGAAGTGGCTACGCTGTCCGTGGGGATAACGGAGGTCAGAGTGAGGGAACGGGAGAGGAGGTCTACGGAATCGGCCAAGAGTTCCAGGCAGTCATCGTAAGCCGAGCGAACGCTTGGGTCCATGACAATGTTACTAAGGTCGGAAACGTCATAAAGAGCCTTGCCAAAGCGTTGAAGGGTCATATTCACTGAAATGTGGACCAGGTCTTTATCGGAAGCGCCGAGTGCTCCAGGGAAATTGACAAGTGAGTCTACACACAGACTTGGGTAAAGAGTTTTGCTACAGGTATGGGATATGGCAGCGGTAGGCTTCCGGCGAAGCAATGGCTCACCAGAAGCTCTAGTACGGAAAGCAACAATTACGCCAGCAGCAATGGCAGAGGCAACTAAAAGAATCCCTGATAGTATAAGCACGGGTTTGAGTTTCCAAATTCGGGATTTGGGAGTAGCATTTTCTGAAGGGTCAGGAAGTATTTGGCGGCGGGAAGAGTTACCGCCCTGATCGGAAACTAGCCTACCATAGCCCATTGCAGGGATTTCTTGGTGAACAGTAATAGTAACTGAGAGAAATTGAATAAAGTGGGGCTAATACTATATTATCAATTTATCATAGTGAAGAAAAGGTGATTGCTATGAAGAAGAATCGAGGGAGAGTGGGAAGCGCGTTATACATATATATATATATATGGGCAGTGGAATATGGGCTGTGTATAGTGGAGTGAGTGTGTGTGTGAGAGAGAGAGATACATGAAGATGGAAGGTTGGTGTAAGGTCTATATCAATGGCAATATTAGCTGTCCTCTACTTCCAGTATTGCTGACTGGAGGAAGTTCTGTGGATTAAGAAAGGGGGGTCTGTGCCCTTTTTAACTTCTTTCCTTTTCTACTCCCCAGCATGCTGTTTTGTCCCAGTATAACTGTGATTCTTTGAAGAAAAATTATATGTTTAGAATTAATCATAATTATAGGTAATTGAAGTAATTTAAATAAGTTGTTTGTCAGTTTCCATCTTGTCTATGATGTATAGGGGATTAAGTAAGATCATATAAATTTATGTGAGCTGGAATGCAAAACATTTGGCTTATTTCTAGGGGTGAAAATCTTCATTTTATTTGTGACAGCATTCAAGATCGCACCCTAATTAGGGTGATCTATAAGTTTTCTACTGCTACATTATTTACTAATTAATCGTTCATTAAAATATTTGTTTTATTTTATTTTATTTTTAAAAAATGATTTTTAATTAATTCGTACTAGCCGATGTATTATAATTTTATTTTGTCTTTAAGTTGACGCTTCGAAAGTTAGTTATACTACTTTCCTTTCTTGAATTAAATATATATATGGTTGAATTAATTTAAGAATTAACTAGAATCTTTAACATTAATAAAGTTAATATTATTTTTATTATTAATATAATGAATGGTAGGATCACAATATATTCTTTTATGTTTATGTGATCAGAAAAGTTTGTTAGTAATATTTTAAATAAAAAATATATTTATTTTATAAAAGTAAATATTAATTTTTTATATAAAATAATATTCCCTAATATCTAAAAATAGAAATATACATATTTAATTTTGAAAAAATATATATATTTTAATCATGCACTTTTGATGAAAGTCTCAATTAGCTCTCAAAAATATTACAACTCGTTTTAACTTAAGAATAACATTAAAACTAATTTTCATATTTTAAAAACATATAATTGATAAACGTAAAAAAAAGAGTATAATTACAATAAATATAACATTTGGAGGATCAAATTAAAATTTCTATTGAAAAATGATTAAACAGTATGCTGACTAGTGTGGTTTTGACTCTCATGTGGACGATGTGAATAATCCACACAGGGTATAATTTTTTATTTTTTTTCCTTAGAAGACACGGTAACATTTTTCTAATTCGAAAATTCTTCTTGTCGTCATTGTAAATGTTCCTCTGGCCATTTAATTTTCGATGTTCATATTTTGTTATGAAATGTTTATAACATAATACTATTTACTTTTAGAATAAATATGTTTCCATTTAACATTTCATAAATATATTTCTTAATATAAAGGATTCACATCTATTAATAGTTTTATTATTAATCACTTTAATAATTAATATAATAGTAACTTCCTAAAGCTTCGAAGTTCTTTTTCAATTTTATATTTAGCTAAAAATGAATATTTAATTTTTATATAATAAATATGCTTAATTTCATTAAACCTCATTTATCTTCTATTAAAAAACAATAAACTCCCTTAATTTTCTAGTTAAAGCAATATACCCTCATAATCTATTTAATTTTATTAAAATAATATAATTAGTAAACTTAATTTCCTTAAAATTCTCATGGAAATCAAATTCCCCTCTTAATCTTTCAATTATCTCAATATACCCCCTTCATATTTTCAATTATTTTAGTTAAATATAATTATTATTACAATTTATTATTATTTTGTCAATTAACTTTTTATTTTTTATTAACTCTCATAAATTAAAATAAAATATTACTAAAATAGAAAAATTTCTATGAACATTTTTATTAGCTTGTACATGTGAAGAAAAAAATATTGATTTAATACATTATAAAATTAAAAACAATAGAGAAAAGAAAAAAATTGTTTTATAAATATAAAAGTTTAATAAGATTTCCAGAAAACAAAATAAAGTCCTTGTTACATCAAATAAATATTAAAAACTATACTAATTCATCCAAATATATAAAAATGCCCAATATAGAAATTCAATCATTTTAAACATTGTTGTTTGTAATTTTTTAATGTATTAAAAAAAATTTCTTCACATATTCAAACAAATAAAATATATATATATATATATATATATATATAATAATGTCGGGTCTTGAAATTTTGCACAAATATAGTGGATGTCATATTGTCATGGATGTCTTTTTCGGAGATACTTATAATATTTGTATACTATACTACTACATAAGTATCTCCTAACTGCCAACATTCTCAAAGTTCCTTTTTCAATCTAATTAATTAGTCTTTAAGAATTGAAGTAGCACTATTAATTAAACCCTAACTGCCTTACCTAATTATGTACTGCGAGATAACCATTTTGATCATCATAGTAGTAATTGCTAATAAACTACTATATAAAAGTAATTACTACTTAAATACTATCGAAATAATTTATTTTACTAGTACGTGTATTGTTCGAAATTTAGATTTTGGATCTTGACATTGGGCTAATTCTTATATTTTTCTTCCAACCCTTTCTAATTTTTTTTGTCTTCCTTCCTCTTCTCCTTTATTATTATTATTATTTTTTCCTTTTAAAAGCACATAGATCCTTAATTAATATAAGGATAAGAAAGATGAAGGGTCTAGGTTTTTTGGGTTGACATATCAGAGTTGAGTAATTACCCATTATTTTTTCATTTTTGTTTTTGGAAAATAGAGTAATTAATAATTCTGATTATTTGGAATTCCACAGTCATAATAGCGGAGGTGTTTCGAATTTAAGAATGTATGATATAGAAGAACCCTAAATTAATTGGGTTAAAATAATTTGATGGCAGTATTGTGACTAGTTGATTAAAAACACAATTACTAACAGATGATTGTGTTTGATATAAAGAAATTGTAACGTTGACACCAAGACTAGGCTCCAGTCTTGCAACTATTAATCGATCAAAATAATTAAGGTTGAAGCCTAATATTGCTAAGTCATGCTTGTGTGGGATTTTGTTATCTAGTAGTTGTACGTGTTTTGCCTCAGAAAAAAAAAAAAAGCAGTACGTATTTTATTTATTTAATTTGAAATACTCTTTTATACAGAAAATCATGAAACAGCCATAGCCATGGAAAGCACTTGTTGATTTTTATTTTTATTTTTTTTAAAAAAATTATCCTTCTTATATTTGAAAGATTAATTTATTTAAGTTTTTCTACAACACACTTATTTCTATTATCAATGATAAACATCCCATCATTTCGAGTATTCTATGCAACACATTAATAAAATTCAAATATTTAACAAATGAAGAATAGAATTTAGACAATCAATAAAAGAAAGAGCTGTGAGAGAGAGAGAGAGAAACAAAGCATATAAATTTAATATGAAAAAAATTAATAAATGAGTATTTAAAATTTTTTATCCAAAATTACATACTATTTCATATTTTATAATTTATGAGGAAATTCAAAAGTGTGACATTAAATTGTTGACTAGGAGAGAATAAATGACTAGGAGACATTATATTCTAACTCGATGTTGACTAGTTGCTTATGAAATTTAATTGGAGAGTGTGAAGAGAAAGCAATGGGAGAGAGAACTGATTGAATATCCATAATTGCCAATTAACTATGTAGAATTTGTAAGAAGAAAAGTCACTAAGTAACTACTAGTAATTTTGCTACCATAAAAATTGTCGAATCAAACAGGGCTAATTTCGTGGAGGATCACTAAAGAAAAGTTTCAGTCGTCCTCTCTTTTCAATTTCACTTCATTACCTTTTTTTTCTATATCTTGAGATGATAACTGATTGATCCACGTAGCCGTATGGCTCGCTATACACACCATGAATGCAGAGAAAAGTGTTAGAAAGAACAAGAAAATGATCTTGTCAAACTATAAAAATAAAAAACACTTTTCGATCTCCATAATTTTTATGATTATAATAATAACACTATCAAAATTTATTAATTTAGTGTAACTTATATTTTCACATAATCTCATCTTCATGATAGCATAAAAAAAAATTCGATCGAATTAACTGAACTATTAGGAAAAAAAATTAAAAGTATTTTTAGGTAAAAAAATAGTTTAGAGGACTAGTCGAACTAGGTGAACTAACTAGTTTAATATTGGATCAAACAATTTGATTAGAATTAGTCAAATTTCTTTTTATCTTTTTCTCTTATTCCCAAATTTTTCTTTCATTATTCTCCAAATTCTTATACTCCTATCATTCTAACCATCCAAAGCTCGAAATTGATGGGTCGTAACAAATTTAACTTATTCGTCATTGTCATTAACGAGCTATTCTTATTTTAATCACCAAATATACTATCTTATTTGTGTATTTATATTTAAAAAATCATGATTACTTTTTAAACGTAAATTGTACTAAATTATTAAACAAACTTGTTGGTCACAATAAATAGGAATCCTAAAATTTAGCTTCACAGCATAATCTGCTTAATTACACTCGAGTATGATTTTATTTTTTTGGGTGAAAATAAGAGAAATATTATTAAGGAGATGAATTGGCTATCGTAATTAAAATTACATCAGATTTATAATTTAATACCATCCTCAGTAAGCTATTACAAAGTCCAGTACAAGACAAAAGTGTTAATATCACTTTAACATAATTCTTGACATTTTTTTTAACAATATTGTAATTCATAGTAAGAAGCATATATCAAGAATTTTTGTTGTTGGATTGGAGAAAAATTCACCGAAGATACCACCCGAATCAACCAAGAATTGTTCTTCATTTTTCTTCCAAATCAGTAGATTCTCAAACCATTGTTCCTAGAAAATCACAAATCTGAGCGATGGTGAATGAATATCACTACACCTAGCGCATAGAATCATTTGCTTATAGTCAAGCAAAACACAATGATGACAAGTAAAGAAATCTAGCAAAGAAGTTTATGCAATTTGAATCTCAAATCTATAATAAAAACCTTCTAACTTTGATTCAACAAAATGAACCACTAGTTATGCTTAAAAGATCAAGCTTTTGCATATTTGGCTTGAAAACGGGCTTAAAATCAATATCACTTAGAACTAGAAAAGTAAGCATTGAAGTCATTTTCATCTTTCTTTTTTTTCCAAGAATGACGGAATCAAGAAGAAAAAACCCCATCTTTTTCCAAAAACAAAGAAAATACAAGAAATTAAAAGAATCCCAAAAAGGGATGAGAGAAATCCCAAAAGAGATAAGAGAAATCCAATAAAGAGAAATTATATACAAAATAAAATGATAATTATACTCTAAAATAACATAGAAGTGAATATTCAACCTAAATCAAAACTCTAACAAAAGTCGAAATTTTGATATGATCGGAAACCAGGAAAACGGTAAGGTAAGTTGTTGATATTGGAAACGTAGGAGAGAGAAAGAGACACACACATTGGCTTCACTCAAGTACTAAAAATGATGAACTAATTAACTTTCGATTCGGTGTCGAATCTAATTCTAAAATTATTTTTATCCTCTAG
This sequence comes from Apocynum venetum, assembly GCA_019593545.1. Taxonomy (NCBI): domain Eukaryota; kingdom Viridiplantae; phylum Streptophyta; class Magnoliopsida; order Gentianales; family Apocynaceae; genus Apocynum; species Apocynum venetum. The sequence continues at coordinate 4,863,899 of SRSM01000331.1, read as the reverse complement.
ACGCATTATAGAATAATGATGATAAGTTACTTATCTATATCGCAGATATAATTTTAATAGTGACGGTGCATGAAAAGTGCAAATGAGTATTAATTTGGATGAAGGATGTATACATGGACCTAATCTGTTATGATGAACAAAATTAAATGTCAAATTAACAATAATGAGGTCCATATTGAAGAGGTTGTTGGCAAGAATTACACCGATATATATGTACTGTATATGCATGGCTGAAGTGGGTTAGTTGGATGAAATGATCATATTAATGAAAGTTTTCAATCACTTTCTACATGTCTTTGTGGGTACTATTAAGGTAGTCTTTTAATGATACTTTGGTTTGTTAAGGCATGGCTTTTAAAGCACGGTGTGGGCTCATCATGCTATTGCTGACCAGTTACCACAACCCCATAGCTGGTTTTTCTTTTGGAAGGAAATTTCAAAGTCGAAACCCCACCAGAGACCCTTGATCAGGCAGTATATAAATCGAATAATGTGCACAGAGTGGTAGGAATTAAAAGAAGAGAATACATAGAGTATACTCTCAACCCAAATTTCAGTGAAAATCTACTTCAAGCGATATTAGATATTGTCTCTGACAAAAAAAAAATTTGCAGAGTCACTTTAGGTATTACAAACTTGTTTATGCCTTCGAAGGAATAATTGGTTTTTCTTAATTATATATATATATATATATATATATATTCTAGAAATAATATCCTTTTAAACTGCATTTGTTTCATCCCTACCAAAAAGAAAATATTGGCCATTTTCAGTTTCCAGAGTTTTGAAGGAAATCTTTTAGTCAAAATTACGTAAAAGAAGAAAAGGAACTAGTTATTTTTAAAAAAAAATTATATCAGAGTATCTTTTAACTTCAAAATGACATATTTTCTTCTTTTTTTTTAAACCAATCAAAATGCAACATCATCAATTCCATTTCTATAAGTCTTTTATTATTATTATTATGACGTGAAATTTACAATCGCTATCTTTAAGAGTGCGTTCTAGCAAATCATACAGAAGATATAAAACATATTGGAAAAGCCTTGCAATAGACTCAATTAAGAAGGTTTTGACAGGATTCAAATTTAAGATTTTAAAATTTTGAATTCAATATCTTCAACCAACTCAATCACGTATTCAGCATCTATGCAAGTCTTTCTAGTACTATATAGTACCATTTACTTGTGCTAAACTTAGTACTAGTACTAAGTTTATTTGGTTGTTTAATTAGTTAAACCTCTTAATTACTAGACGCCCCAATCCCCAAAGATAGAGAATTTAGAAAAGTCCCTTTGCAACAAAAAATGGCTTGAGGTAGCTTGTGTAGCTAGCATTTATTTGGCTGCTTTCAAGACATAGATATAAATTCTACTTAGAAAATGAGGTTAATAATTGAAGAATTATTACATGGCAATCTCTGGAGAATGTAGACAGCCATGAATTCTCTATCATTGTTTGCAGATTCTCATTAAAAGCTCGCAATCAATTGATTAATTTGGGGGAGGCCGAGCCAAATTCCGCGGCCTATTTTCTTCTTCAATGAATCACTTACTCCATTTGCACTAGTAAATGGTACTCTATTCATATATATATAGTTATACTCACTTTTACACATATCAATACACTTATTTTGTTTCTAAAATACTCTTAATTATTATATCTTTGAAATAAAAAAGAAAAAAATTTGTTTGTTTTGAGAAGAATAAAATATACTATTAAAAGTTTTATCTTGAAAATAAAAAAGACTTGAAATGATAAATGAAAATAAATAAGACTAATATTAGAAATCAATGGTGAAATATTCATAAAATTTTATAAAATGACATATGTTTTGATACAAAAAAAGTAATCAAAAGACTTATATTTTTTGACAGAGGGAGTATTAATTAATATTCTTTACATTTCAAAATATAAGATACTTTGAGATTTTTTAGAGTTATTTTATATATTTTTTTTCAATATTACTCATTATCTTAAATGAAAAGAGAGAAAATAAATAGTTTAATTACAATTTTTTAAAAAAAGTATGATATAATAAATAAGAATATTTTTAAAAAAATTAATATTTTATTAATATGTGTAAAATGCATAAAATATATTATATTTTGACACAAAAGAATTAGTAATATAAGTTATTTCAACTTTCAAAGATACGCCATGGAATGTCTATGCAATTATAGCAAATATAAATAAAATTTTCTTTTGGCCGCTACAAAATAAACTCAAATGTGGTAAATTTATATAATGAGAGGAGGTCTGCATCGAACCTAATAAGACCTCTAATTTAATTATTAAAAAATTTATCAATGACATTACTTTCTTATTTCAATTACATTATTGATTTGATGATGAAATGTATGAATTATATTCTTTTCGTTCAAAATTTAACATTCACACTTTTGATATTGAAATATCTAAAATTGAATTCTCACTTTTTCTAAAATAAAGTAAAAAATCATATAAAATTTCACTAATAATCTAACTATATTAATAATAGAAAATAATATCACTATCTATATGGAATTGAATATTTTAAAAATATTAAGAAAATTATTTGATCTTAAAAAAGTTATTCAATTATTCAGTTATTAATTTGGTTAGTACTAGAAATGCACAAATTAGTAGAGATTTAATCATTTAAATTAATAAAATTAATAGTAAAAATTTATATAAAAATATGTTTATTTAAAAAATGAACATTTAATTTAATTTTATATCTTTCAAAATAAAATGTTCATATTCATATTCATATTCATTTTCAAACAAAGCCCGTAATATCAGAATTTATTTGTGGTCATTTTTGTAAAGGAAAATACATGCAAATATTCAATTTTACGTTGGGATTAAAATACTTCAGTCGGCCGCTTGTTGCTACTTGCTAGGGGAAGAAAACTGGTATCAAGATGTCCTGAGGTTTGAATCCTATTGATTTTCACTCGAGCACATATATCGATTTACAATATATTCCTCAATTTACAACCCGCCGCCTGATAGAGTTATAAAGGGACCTCTGGATAGGCGGGATTTCTCTCTCCCTCGTCAACAAAAAATAACGAAAAGATGGAATGAAATGCATGTGCTCGTTACCAACACTAATGTCCAAAACCCATAGCGAAACTCGCGTGGAGGGGACACAAAAGTTGCGAACCTCCGGGCAGATCACATGCTTCTTCGCCATTTTATTCTAATTTTTCAGCCTATATATATATATATGAAAATGAAAATTGTGGTTGTTAAGCCATTGGAGTCAACCACAACATAATGTCTCGATCAGGATTGGACTCGGGAATTTTAATGTGAAGTATGGTCCATAAAAAAAATGGTTAAGTTACATTTATGGACCTTTCTAAAAGCTTTGCTTTTTCTGAAGGAAATTGTGCGAATTAAAATATCATTGATCTCATCTAATTAGGGATTCAATTGATTATTGGAGAAATTCTTTTAGGAAATATATAATTTATGAAAATCGAATTCAGTTTAAATTTTTTTTTTTTTATGTCAATGGTAATAATAAATAAATAAATAAAAACAAGGTAGTTGAACCAAGATAGTCATAGATCTTGAAACAAAGACGCCCCATTCGTCAAAGTGTCGGGCACCTGATCATTACACAATCGATTAACTTGTCTAATTTTCCATATCATATGGTGGGTGCACTTATAATTTGTGAGATGTTCAAACTTCTAAAACATTTTAAAACTTGAATTATGTATTTCATTATAATTACAAGTTTCAAAACTTCAAAACAACACTGACACAGATAATTTAGTTGTTACAATAATAAACCAATCCAATCCAAATATAGACCAAGTTATATGTGTTACTCTCTCTATGGGCATTTAACATCTATTATCAATAAATGATACTTTTAAAATATAAAAAAAAAAGTTTTGATCTTCTTTTATTGTACTTTTTTTTAAGGAAATCAATAATATTTAGATATTAAAATGTCACACTATTGAGAACAAAATGATATTCTTGCACTTTTTGTGTCATATTCAATAATATTATTTTAATTAAACTTATTTTTCAACTAATAAAAAGTATACCACTTTAAATAAATGTGAGGGCCGATTCTGCTAACACATAAATAAAACTCTCGGGGTTTATTTTGCAATCTGTTTATGCCTGATGGGTTTCTATTATTTCTGTTTTCATGGTTAAGATATAATATCTTTCTTATTAAAGGAGAAAAAAGAATGAAGTTAGGTCAAATTTATATGTTGAAAAATGGAGACGTCTTTGAGGGCCTTTTGTAAACCGCAGATGGTATGGGTGAAGGACTGCACTTATTATTTTCGGTACGTACTTAACAGGACAAAGAGGACGACGAAGCCGAAAGAAAAATTGTTATGTCTATTTGGTTTGGTCCTCTGAAATGATCGGTGGAGGAACCCACTCGAGTTTTAATTTTGTTTAAGTATATTTGATAATTAATGCCGCATATGATTTCCGTCATTATGCAAAAAAAATCTCTCTTCACTTATGCGTGGAGAAACTTATTTATGAGCCAATAATGGTTTGGATGATAAGGACTTAAAGATTATCTAGAAACTTATGGTTCTCGACATTTATGACTAAATTTAATAGGAGTAGTAATTATGGTTCAACAAAAAAAAAACTGTAATTGCTAAATATATTTCATTTTGATCAATAAGTCTATAAATCGTAGGAGAAATAATAATACATCAATCACAAATTGATATGCTTGTTTTTCTTTCTATTTTGTCTCAAATTATAAGTTACTTTCTTTATTAATGTTAGTTGATTAAAATAATAAAAAGTGCATTTAATTCACTTTTGAAATAATAAATAGTGAGAGTATTTTATGAATACTTTATAAAATATATATTTTTAATAATATTAATTATATATTTTTAATGGATAAAAAAAATCAAACAAACTTATCCATTTGAAAAGAAAGAAATACTAGTTCTAAATAAAAACTATTAATAAATTCATCTGGTTACCTGATTGAATAGAGAAAAAATCATATCACACAAAACTAGAAAGAGTTTTACTTTATTTCGTTCCTAAATATAATGAGGACTTTTTTCACACAAATTAAGGGCTATGATATTAAAATAAATATATACATTTTTCACTAGAACATCTTATTTATTCTGACCTTTTTTTTTTTCTTGAAGGAGATGAAAAGGAGTATTTATTTGCCGAAAATTTGAGAATGAAAAATAGGTAAGATAGAAAGATAATGACAAGTAAAATCAATATTAAAAACAAACTAAAATTTGTAAAAACAATGGGAAAAATCCCTAACAACTTCTATTTAGAAATTGAGGAATAATGTCAATTAAACTACCATTAATTTCCTTCCATACAAAAGGAAGGATGAGTGTTTTTTTTAATGAGTATTTAAGGATGAGTGTTACTAGTAAAAACAGATTTTTTTTTTTTTTTTTGTGATCATAGGTCAATAGCCAAGTTTATGATTGAATTGATTGATCGGAATAAGGGTGCAAATGAATCAAACAACTCGCAAGTGACTTGATGAAATTCAAGTTTGGATTACTTAATTAAAAAATCACATCGAACTTAAGCTCATAATTAATTGACTTGTTACTCATCGAATCGATCACGAGCCACATAAATAAATATATATTTACTTTTTTATTTTTTTCAAATTTTAAATTAAAGATTTTTTTTTTAGAAAATCAAATTTGAATTCAATTCAAAAATTACTTTTTATTTAAGTTTAAACTTTTTAAAATTTTGACAAATCAAAATAATATACTAATATAAAATCAAATTCAAACTCAAATTAATAATATACGATCGAATTCAAATTAATATAATATAATCGAATTCATGCTTCATTTGAATAGATTACGAGTCTTTAACCAAAATAACTCCTCTTTTTTATATTTGATCCAAAATAACCTTAATTGTAAGAGGCATACCAAAATAACCCAAAACGTAAATCGCATTCACGTCGTCATTATTTTAATTTTTTTTTCATTTCTTACTAAGGACGTGAATGGCATTCACGTTGTTGGATAAAAAAAAAAGAAAAGGCAAGGACGTGAATGCCATTCACGTCCTTAGAATTAAAAAAAAAAAAAAAAAAGGTCATGCATGTCTCTGTGAGGAACGTCCTCTTCTTCGTCCTCTTTTTCTTCTATATTTTTCCATTTCATCATTATTTTTTTCTTCTTGCTTTCTCTTTTTTTTTGTATTTTTTTGTTGAGTTAATTAGTTTATAAAAATAATAAATAGAAATTAATATGTGTGTTTTTTTACTAATTAGTATATTAAAAATTAATATTGATTTTTTTTATGTTGAGTAATACTTTTTTAAAAAAAAGAGAAAGCAAAAGTAGAAAAAATAATTGAATAGAAAAATATAAAGAAAAGAGAAGAAGAGGACTTCATAGATCCGTGTATAACCTTTTTTTTTTTTTCAATTCTAGGATAATGGCATTACGTCCTTTTTTCTTTTTTCTTTTTATTAAGAGTGAATGCATTTCCTTGGTAAGAAATGAAAAAAAAAATTAAAATATGCGCGTATTACATTTGGTGATTTGATACGATTTATTTTGGAATCAATATAAAAAAGAGGGGTTATTTTTTTGGTTAAAAAATATAGATTACGCTCCTACATCGGACACACCATCTCTCCACATGGGGAGACGAGTTTTATGTTCCCTAGGGACTGTCCGTGTGATGGCCTCTAAATTTATTTATTTAATGATGTGTTAAAACGTCAGATAGGTACGTAATTCTGGTTTTGGAGTTTAGGTCATTCTCAATTAAAGTCGTCCCTACCAGAGGGAAGAAAACTGAAAAAGGCCGAAAATCAGCGAGATCTGCCAACCTATTCTCTCAAGTCCATGCAGAGGTCCATACTCAGATTGAATATGTCTACCGGGAAAAATGGAATTGTGTGATTTGCTTTATTGCCTTGATCTCCATTGTTTAAAATAAATATATATATTTTTAGTTTTTCATCCAATAACTATTTTGAATAACAAAAAGTTATCTTAAGATATTTTTTCAAAATAGTTTTTACTTATTATTTTAGGGGAAAAGGACATTATAGGTTTTTACTTATTAATAAAATAAAAAATATTTTAATGATTAATTTTTTTTAACCCATTTCGGAAAAAAAAAATCTAGTATTCTCTTGGCCATTTCTTGGATTACTGGTAATCATGGAAAACTAATTACTTCTTAGGACATTGAGTTTTATTAGTAGTAGTAGTAGTATTGCAAGAGAAACAAGACAAGCATGCCTAGTAAATATCTAACATAAAACAGATCTTGTACAAAGATTTTAAAAATTGAACTGTAGAAACTATTGTGCGTAAGGGATCAAAACTACAAATCTCTCATTACTTAGCATGGAGCAAGTAGCAGTTGTTTCTATGCCAAGCTGTGGAGGAATCAATAGACCTGGATTTGCTAGTTGCTGAGCCCAAAATCAGTAAGGGGCAGTCAGTGGGCTGAAACATAAAATTCTTCAATTGTTGTCGGTCCATTAGAAAGGTTTTTGTCCAAACAACAGGGTCCGATTAAATTTTAATGGCAGTGTCTGAGACAGACACCTAGTAGTGGAAAAGAACATAGGGTAATTGTTTCACTAATTGAAAGTTTTAAAAGAGAAATTGTCATGAAATAACACAAAATTAACAACCTTGGCATCGACATTATGCAGATATAATTTAGAACAGTGATTGCTAGTCATAAAAGAGACAAAAAAATTATAATGATTTTGATTGCTGCTTATCACCCCATGAATGACATCTTTAATTTTCATCTGAACTTGTGTAGTTTGTACTCCATCTGAACATCTGATCTCCACCATTGATGGATGCCATGTGCTTGCTTAAAATCCTGTGAGGGGCTAAGATTGGTGGTGAGGTATGCAGTAGGAAGCAGATGGAATGCTTCAGAATCAGAATTATTCCCTCTTGCAGCTGATATAATACTCAGAATGGAATTCTGTGCTGCAATCTTCCCAAGTTTCCCAGATCGAATTGCCATCATATTCTCCCTGTGTTCAAAGTAACCAATATACTCAGAGCAAACAGGATCAGATGGATTCACGAACAAGTAAGGGATCCATCCAGATAATACTGCAAAGGTATCCTGTTGTAGTTGTTCCGACTTTTGCCCCTTAAATTTTACAGCTGCAGCAAGACCTGCGGTAATTACACTATTGGCAACCCGCAGTCCCTGCTTCAATTTCTCATTCTTAATCTTTTCCAGTGGCAGAGAAGTGAATGGTGGATTAAAAAGATATGTCTCAATATGACAACCCATTCTCACCATATTCCTTCCTATCAGCAAAGCTATTGCTGAGCCCAGAGAGTGTCCAGCCAACCAAATACTTCCAGCTCCGGCCTTAGCAACGATATCCTGAACAGCTCTCAAGCCAAGCTGAAAGCGGGAGCTGTGGTGGAGACGGTTGCTGATGCACTGCAGATCCAATTTGAGATCCTGTGACCTTGTGTGTGGTTTTGTAACTGTGCCTCTGAAAGTAATGACATACTTAGGAGGATTTTGATGATTTATATAATTACAATAAGGATATGGGATTCTCAGTTCATAAATACAGCCAAAGAATGATGAATCATTGGGATCCACCAGCACATGAATTAACTGAAAACTGAAGAATTCCCACCAAGGAGGAGCAAGGGCATTAGGGCCTTGACGGCTCTGTTGACGATCACGTTCTAAAACGTATGCACCCTGGACCAAGCTAGCAGCAATGGACCTCCGATGATCAGCATTGTTCCTGCAGTTCAACATAATTCTGTTCTTGAAAATGATGAACTAAATGTTATTCATTAGGAAATGTCAAATTTATGATATTTAACTTCTTGAGAACATGAAGCAAAATATAGATGAGCATTAATTACTAGAAACATGATAATACCAATCAATGACAGTCAAGTTCAAAGGTCCTGAAAGATGAAAAATTTCTCTCTCCGAAGCCATCAATCAAGATTTCTTCTTCTTTCTTTGCCCCTTGATCCTTTGATTCACCTCTGCCAATACAAGGAAGACCAAAAAGTGGATGTGCATGAGTTGCTAGCAGAATTGACGTGCTATGAGACTAAGCTAAGCCAAGAGTTCGATCAAAAGAACCACCAATGGCCAATGTAAATCAATACAGTTTGGAAACATGTCTCAGCAAGTAAAATTCAGAAGAATACCTGGATATTTCTGATGTTTCAGAAAAATGATTTAACTGCATAGTTTTCTATTTAACATATCATTTTTCTTTTTCTTTTTCATTTAGAAGTTTTATGTTGCCCTTAATAGTACCATAGATATGCAATGTAGAAATTAATCAGGAACCAAGAGATTCATATTCAAGGATGCGCACAAGATAAAACAAAATAATGACAAATTTCAACACCATTAAGAAGTTTCGATCTGATAGAGTAATTTATACAAAAAATGTCATAATTGACTGAGGAACCGTAGTCCAGATGCAATCCAAAACGAATGAGCGAAGGAACGAAATTAGGAGAGCACTGAAAGCTCTCTGCTGTGAAACAGTACATACATACCAATAATAGACAAAAGGAGTAAAAAGGTGAACTTGGAATCAAAATCCCAGATTCCCTAAGCTAATCTCGAAATTTATGATAAAGTTTGTCAAAATTCTAACATCAATTTAACTAGAGAAATACCAGAATAAGGATAAGCACTCGCTGCAGAAACACCAGAAGCCAGAAATCTGATTTATGCTATTTAGTACCGTCTCCGACTGTGATTGTGCTTGTCTAATGCATGGCAGAAGCTTGGCCTGAAAATACCAGAAAGAGAAGAAGGTAATGAATACTGACACATACATATCTGCACAAGTTGCCATTTTTTTTCTCTGGAGGATCAGTAAGAAGAAGGAAGTCAATGAAAACTTGTATAAAGAAAAATCCACCATCTATGGAATGCCTGTAACGTGCGTCCCATTCTTATTGAAGAAATGGTTTGGTCAATGACTCAAATGGTTTTGCAAGAAGTCAAGTCAAGAGATATTCACCTACCAAAATGTAGCAAATCCTAAACTATATTTACGAGTTCTAGATGTTAGATATCCTTATTCATCATATTTATGGAAATTACACTGCAAGATCGAACAATACGCGGAAAAGAATAGTAGAGACGGAGAAGTGATTCAAGGTGCATACTTTTTGTAAGCTATGAGTTTTTTTTTTTTATATGTATAATCTTTTTTAATTAATGCATGAGCTATGAAGATACATAATTACATTACTATAGATACCTAAGAAAAGCTTGAGGTACCATGCCCATTAGATGTATTTAGTCAAGTTGTTTTAACATTTAAAAAATAAAAGAAAAATATCCATCTACTTCTTAGACATCAATTGCAATATCCCTGCAATCGAAGAGTTTATCAAATTATTATTCAAAGTTTTTTATGCTAGTAGTATTATTTAAAGATTGTGGTAGAAGCAATGAGATGTTATAGTATATCTTACAAGATCCTTCTTCTTAATACAAGAAATATTTGTTAAAAAAATAAAAATCTTTTCACTTACTAAACTCTCAAACATAATGAAAGAAGTTTATATTATTTTCATATCTTCTTTTCTTTAGTAATTTGTCTTTTTCTTTCTTCTCTCCTTTTTTTTATTTTTTATAAACAATACATTAATCATTATATTCAGCCACAGTAGAGCTGCCAATTACGTCAGTAGTTCCCCCTGTTACACCAAACTTCAAGAGGGAGGAGAATGATGGGAATATAACCAAAAGAACAATTATTCTTAGCCCACTTTGCAGTATAGTGAGCCGCACCATTGCAATGCTTAGGTACATCAATTCTTGATCTAGCAGCTCATTCTTCATTCTCCTTGTGCCCCTTAATAGACAAAATAAAGTTGAGGGCATCTTCCTCAATTTCCACCTTAGCAAAGTTGTGCTTAGAAGCAAAATGTAAACACTAAATTAGAGGCTCTAATTCAGCCGAGAAGACACCATCCACTAGTACTTCATCAACCCACGCATGGATAAACTTACCATCATGATTTTGTATCACCACCGCAGTCTCGTTGGTCACATTTGCATCAAAATTTGCTTTAAGATGGCCAAGTTTGGAAGCAATCCAAGTTTTATTTAATACAAGGAGTAGAATTAGATAGTTTCTTAGTGCAACTAGCACACCGACATTTCGTGTTTACAAAAATTCAGGCTAAGCTTAATCTCTGTACCAAGACAAATGGCACCAAATTAGTTCCATAAGATTAGAAGCAAAATTCAAAACTTATTCTTTTTTTTATTAGGTCAAAAGGAAAATCACTAGAGGGATTTAATAACAACTCAATCCAACCAATAATATTAAGGTGGAAATATCTATTATCACTAGCAAACCACCACGTTTCCGTCTCGGTGCCAACGACGGCAGGATTGAGCAGTTTTTTATAGGTATGAGATTCATAGGTTCTTGAAATTTCTTACTCAATGATTAGATTTTGTAAATTCTACCTATGAGCATTTGGAGTGTTATCTAACTATTCTAATTGTACGGTGATAAATTAAAATAATGAATCGATTTTTTCATCGTAAGTACATAACGAAAACGTATTAATTTGTCATGATTCCATTATAAAAATTTAAAACTTTATCGGACATTTGAAATATGAAATTTTAGTGTGAGAATCATTGCATCAATGGCTAGTTTTGAGGGTGAGTTCTAGTGTAGCCTTGTGACACCTATCACGATTCATATGCCAATAATAAAGAAAAAGAAACCGAATTTGTTGCACATTTGGGCACGCCATGAATAAATGATCAGCAATTTCTATCTCAAAGTTTTGGGCCAGGCGTCCTCTGGAAGGGAGAATATTGAAGAGGAGTTTTGTCCACCATGGAGTTTAGAATGCCAAAACAGTTACCAAGAAGTACGGCCCAGAATTAGAGGAGGCACGATCATGGAAAAAGTGCCTAGCACTTCGGCAGAAGGGAAGGGTAATTTAGCCAGAGGGTAAAGGAGATAAAAGGCTTTACACCCCAAAGGAAAAAAAGATAAAGCGGATAAAAAGAAAAAGAAAAAGCAAAAGGGCATTAATCTGTAAATCTTGAAACGAAGGAAGGGCATCTCTACAATTTGGACAATTAAAAAGTCTTCTGGAATTCTCCCCACCACGTAGTCCGCCTTCAAAACTTCACAGGAACGTTTACTCGTCACAATAAAACCCTTGGTAACCCCTTCCCAGAGAAGCAGAAGGCGAAAACCAGAATTCAGGTTCCGGAGTGGGAGAAACATTTGTGCTTTGATTCCTAAATGGCGATACTCAGTGACTACGAAGAACCAACCTCGTCGTCATCGACGAAGCCGTTCAATGCCGTCCTTGATCCCTCGAATCCACTAGGGTTTCTCGAGACGGCAATGGAATTTCTGGCAAAGGAGACCGATTTATTCAAGAGCGATGCTTTGGTTGCTGACGTTTCATCTGTGGCGCGTAAAGTGAAATCCAAGGTGGAGTCAGAGGAGAGGAAGAGGAAGGAGAAGGCTCGGGAAAGCGGTAATGCTGGGAAGAAAGTCAAGGAGGAGAAACCATCCGTTACTGTCAAGGTAGAACCGAAAGAGGAAATGGAGGATATAAAGACGAGCGAGGTTAAGGAGGAAAGAGTGGAAAACGAGAAAGGGTCTAGAGGTATATTTCGTGAATTTATGTGTATTTATGAGTGGAGTCTGTCAATCACGTTTCTGTATGTTGAAGTTTTTTTTTTTTTTTGGCCTCATATCGTCTATATATATATATGTGTGTGTGTGTGTGTGTGTGTGTGTGTGTGCTTTTTGTTTCATATTGACTACATGCTATTAACTTGATGTAGGATTATCTTTGAAATTTCACTGCATTGGTATATACTGGTAGTTTGGTATTTGTGGAGTTCTTTGCATTTTTTTTTCTAAAATCGGTTGGATTGATTTTGTGGCATTTGTAGGATTAGGTATGAATATAGAGTAAAAGCAATCATCTTTGCAGAAGTAGTTGGGATGATAACATTTTTCTCTTTTCCTTTGTTAAGGTTTCTTCTTTAGTAGTTATTTGGGTGAAGGGATAGATAGGCAGGGAGAGATTTCCCTTTTCCTAAAGGTTCATGATTCTTTTTTCAGGATTAGTTAAACGATTGATTAGCATGGGGAGCCACAGAGGCATATGCATATATACTAATTTCAAGGGACTGTTGTACAATGTGATAAAATTTTGAAAGACTTGACGTTATGCAGTGTCTTCTTATGCTTTCTAAAATGAGAATTTTCCTTCATAGTGGGTAAAGCTACCAACATTTTCTCATTCCTTTTGAAGTATAACTTTATGTTTATAAGTCATCAAGCTTGTAATTTTACTGTCTTTGGGTTCTCATTATTATAAGGAGAATAATAACTTTCCTTTTGAAGTATAACTTTATGTTTGCAATTTATCATGCTTGCAATTTTACTGTCTTTGAGTTCTGATTATTCTGAGGAGAAAAATAAATTGTTTTGGATTATTGATAGTTTTCTTCTCTATCCATCTCTTTGTTTTTGAAGCTCTGCCAAACAAAGCCAATGGCCTTGATCTGGATAAGTATTCCTGGGGACAGTCTCTTCAGGAGGTGAATGTTCATGTTCCTGTACCTCCTGGAACAAAGTCAAGATTCATTGCATGTGAAATTAAGAAGAACCACCTTAAAGTCGGGCTTAAGGGTCAGCCTCCAATAATTGATGTGAGTTTGTCATGCTTATTCCATTCTGAATCATTTTAAGCGCTTCTCTATGTTGTTTATTTTATTTATCCATATTCCACCTGTGGTATATTAAAAAGTCTGGTTGGTCGCTATTTTTTGCATGCAGGGGGAACTTCACAAGCCTGTTAAAGTTGATGATTGCTTTTGGAGCTTAGGTAAAGTATCATATTTTACACTTCCACTCATTTTAGCTTAGTGCTGAATCATTTGGCCACAATTGTGACTATTGTCTGTTGCTCGATTTTGTGCAGAGGATCAAAAATCTGTCAGTGTTCTTCTAACCAAACATAATCAAATGGAATGGTGGAATTGTTTGGTGAAGGGTGACCCTGAAATTGATACTCAAAAAGTGGAACCTGAGAGTAGCAAACTATCAGATTTGGACCCAGAAACACGGTCAACAGTGGAGAAGATGATGGTAGGCACACCCCTCCTATCACATTCTATGCAGTCTCACAATGCCCCTTATATTATTCAGAATTTGCTAGTTTTGCTGCTGGATGAAATGTGGAACTTTTCTTATAAATATAAATGCTGTAAACTCCATTCTCAAATACTTGCCATAGTTTGGAGATATGCATTCTTTAATAAGGTTCTAAATTTTATAGAAGTTGGGGGGGGGGGGGGGGGGAAGGCTGGGAATTAATCCTTTTTCAACATGAAAATTGAAAACAACAAATGTGATTGTTTAGTAGGATGACAAAATCATAAAGAGATGAAGATGAAAATGTAAAAGAAATACTTCCCTGAAGCCATAAGGTGTCCCCCGGGGGGGGGGGGGGGTTGAGAGCGTTTGGGTGTTTAAATTGTAACAAGTATTTGAGAACAGGAGTATTGATAATTGCTACTAATTGATATTTGTTAACAATTGGGTCTTCATAATTGCACTAAAGCATGAACCAGCCACTTTAAATTAATCAAAACTTCTACCTCCTTAACTCGGCTGATTATAATTTTTTGTTTGGGCCTGTGTTCTCACATAGTACAAAGTTTGATTTGGTATTGAAACTAGTGCTAAAGTTTTTGCTAGCATTGGCTATATGAACCATTCAAGTTACCAGGCCCACAATACTTTATGGCCGCCGTGGCCTGCAGTCATGACATTTGACACTCATATGGGATCTGAGATGGTGGCACAAGTATAACTGGTTCATTCCCTGGCAACGTATACATTCCTTTTTCTTTTTATATTATTTTCTTTTCTTGTTTCTGTTTCCTGTACTATATATGGGCAAGGATTTTGGTATCTCTTCTTGGCCTTTTATCTCGTTTCATTTTTGTATGCTGATGGCTATTATTGGGTTACTGATGATTGGTTTTCTTGAAATGTATTGTACAGTTTGACCAAAGGCAGAAGTCCATGGGCCGTCCAACAAGTGATGAGATGCAGAAGCAAGAGATTCTGAAAAAATTCATGTCTGAGGTAAAACACAGACTTTGCCCCTTTTGACATTTTTGTCTGAGATATATTTGCTGATCATGAAATTTGCATTTCTGCAGCATCCGGAAATGGACTTCTCTAGGGCAAAGATATCCTGATGAAGGTTCCGTGGGATTGACTTGTGATGTGAACTTGTTTTGGGGAAAGTAACTAAGGCAGAGATTTCTCTAGGACAACGATTTGCATTTTGGATGAAGGCTCCGTGAATCTGCAGCAGCATCTGGAAATGGACTCATGGTTCTCTCTTGGGATGGTTTTTTTGAATTTGTATTTGGTTGAATTATTTGTCCATATAACTGGTGGAGAAGTCACTTCTTTTGTTGGGCCTGGGGATGTTCTTGAACTGTTCTGCCTATATAGGTGTCTTGATTTTATAATTATTGTCGCCTTTTCAGCCTTTCATTTTGGATCCAGGTAATTTTGCTTAGGTCAAACAAAGCTTAGCTAATGATATCCAAACTAAAAAAAAAGGTTAAAAGTTCTTTTTCGGAAATATTCAGTTTCTTGTTTTGTTGGGCCTCGGGTTCGGTCTTAAACAATCCATTGCATTTTCAGTAGCCAGTGTAGGGAAACACACACACACACACATAATTATTTATTTTATTATTACTATTATTTTTGCTTCTTTCTCAAGTAGAAAATTGATGGCATACGAAGAGTATATAGAATATTGAAGCGATAAATAGGTAGCAAGGCGTCAGGTGTTTTGTTTTCATCAATCGTATCTTAGTTATCTCAGTCATGGATGACCCCGGGGGCTTCCGGCACTTTACAATGTGTCCTACCGAAGTGAGTCGCTACACCTAAATGCTTAAATGAAGCTGAACAGAGTGACACAAATTTATTGAGAATAAACTACAACCACTCGTCCTGGTTCGTTTGAAGACCCACAAGGGTCACGACAGGTTGCGAGTAAAGTCATGTCTGTCACCTTCCACATTGCTTTCCCCAAAAAGGTGATGTCCCTTGGGTGGGCATGATTGCGGTGTGTTCTGATATCTTTGAGCACAAAGTCTGAGGTAGAAAATCAACTTTGGTAGTGCTACTTAAGCATCTTTGTATTGAGAGCTGGGAATTGGTTTACCTAAGCTAAGCTGACAGCAAGCAAAACCGATGAATGATTGATAACTTTGTCAAAATGCCCAGAGTTCAGCCCAATGATATCAAACAAAGCATGCTGTGAGTGGACAATCTGTTCTCACTAGAATTGTCCTCTGATGGAATGACTGATTTGCGATATTATGACTTGAAAGAATTAAACTCCAAATTTGTTCTATTGTTTGTTTGTCTACATAATGTAGCGTATGATCAACTTGGCCAAAATTATTATGTTCAGCCTTCTAAATCAGAATCTGGAAAATAATATTGACATTGACGTAACAAAAAAGAAAAAGTATTAGAAGGTGTTCTGAGAATGTGAAGATTTGAAAACCTTCTTTAGCCACTTGAAAGAAGTTTTAATCATAAAAAAAAATCCCTTTTATGCCCTTTTAAAAGTTTCTTGTTAGACTAACAAATTAGTCTCAGATATTATTTTAAACTGAAGAGCGCTTTTCACTTTAGGTAAGTTAAAGAGCACTCTTGTTAATGAAATTAATTATGGAACTCGGGTTTAAAAGCAAGATAAATATTCAATCATAAATATTTTAAATTATTTAGAATCTTTAGATTAAAAATATTATTTATTTAACAAGTGTAAATATTTGTCTCTTGTATTTTAAAAATATATATGAAAGTTTTAATTTAAATTAAGGATAAAGAGTATAATTTAAAAATATCATAATTCAATAGATTGAGTAACTTTTTATTCAACAAACATTTTCTTTAGCAAAATTGCACTGGTCAATCTTAAAGATTATAAAGAGCAAGTAATAATTAGTTGATTGAAAATGATAAACAAACCAATAATTATTTTCAATAGTAGTAGTATTTATTATTTGAAGAATTATTGGCCTCTTCTGCAAGGATATGCGACAATATAAATGGACCAGTCGTTCTATATGCCATGGCCCATGGGCACCTAGAAATTCAGCATTAAAATCCAAATTGGACACGCACAAACACGCAGGTGAAGGTGCAGAGTATGGGGAAAAGGATGCCTACAAATGTTTCTTCTTTTAGTTTTCTTTTGGGGAAATGTGAAAGCGACCTTTCCATGATTCTCTTTCAGGGATCAGGAGTTCAGAACCCTAGTGTTTGGGCTCACCATTAAGTAAATTTTATATTTAAAATTTTATCGTACTGTAAAATATGTAAAATAATCTATAATCTCTCTTAACGTATATAATTTATAAAGATCGAATTTCAAAAAATTCTGAGGTGAATATAATCTTCTTAAATCGTATTTCTTTCTCCTTTAAAATACTCTTATTTATTATCTTATAATTTTTCTTGAAATTTTAAAATTAAATCATTTATTTTCTCTTCTTCATTTAAAAGGAGGGATAATATTAAAAAAATCATACAAAATAAATCTCAAAAGTTTCAAAATATCTTTTTTTGGACAAAGAATTTACTCAAATGTGTATATTATGTATTTTGGGATGAAATGAGTATATTTTAAGAAAGTTATACTATTCTAAAATGTATATTATGTTATGCAATATATAAAATACAATCTTTTAATATGTGTGATTCACAAAAATCAAGTCCAAAAAAAATTCATAGGTTAACTTAACTTTAAAATTATGTTACGTGCATTACATAATATTTTATCTTTTGAAAATATGATTTTTTAAAATATATGCTTGGGAAGATGTAAGCTATGTAAATATTTTTGAATTAAAAGTATGTAAATGTATTTTAAAAAGTTGTGTACGTATATTTATGATATATATGTTATACTTTTCATGTTCATAATTGAATGTACATTTTTTTAAAAAATTTGTCCAAAATTAAATGTTCAACTTTCTTAAATAAACATTTTTTTTTCAAAATTTCATTAATAACCTTTTAAATTTAATATATCTCACTAATTTCATACGTTCATGAATTTATATCTCATTAATCCTCAAATTAATTTAATTTAATGTATGATAAAACTCATAAGTTAACCGAACGTAAAACTCATAACAAATACAACATATCTTAACCTATGTAAAAAATGCATGTCGTATAATCCAAATTAACAGGTGTTATAAAATTATCATAATTCATATCTAATACACATGTCTTGAAATCATATTACACTAAAATGATTGCAACAATGTCAACAAATATGTCATATATTGATATTCTAGTTAACATCCTAACTTAACATGTGAAAATAAACATATATGACTTTTGAATAAATTCATTGATTAATGAATGGCACACGAATAATGTAATTGATTATTGACGTTGTGTATTATTAATTACTTTTTAGCGTTGATCATCAGTTCATTTAACATTAATGTGATGTAAATTGATATTTCACTTATTAATACCTCTTAACAAAATTTATTCAATAATAATAGTTGACCATTGAAATTGATCTAATATCAATGATAATTTTATAAAAGTGAATAGTCTTTTTAAAATTTTAATTAAAATTAAAAGTAAACATTTAATTTAGTAAAATGTGAGTGTAGTTTTGCTATAAGATGTTTGACTATACGTGATGTGTAAGGTTTAATAGTTATAAGATGTTTAGGTATGATTTTGACAAAAAAAAAAAAAAAACCTTAGTCACTGCCTAATGATGTGTAAATCACTAAATCTAAAGTATGTGATGACCTAAAACCTATGTACCATTTGCATCATGAATTAAATGTTTGCTTATTTTTTAAAAATAAATATATTTTTTAACTAAAAATTTATTAAAATCTTTCTTAAATTTAATTTTTTACGTCTTATTTTTTTATCGGATCACAATATATTTTAGAGGAGGACCCGAAATGGGAGCTTATTTAAATCACCGCAAGACGTCCATACTAATCTCCTCACACCGGATCAGTCTGTAAATTGGTAAAATGCTAACCAACATAATTGATATATTCTCAAGAGACCTCTTATTAACAGATAAAAGTATTGAATTACATTGAGACCAATTGATGGCAGTTAAAATAATTTATATATTCACCAAGTAATAAACTCACAAATTATTAATTTTATATTTGTATTGAAATTCAAAACATTTTTTTATAATCTTACACATGAGTCACACTTAATCATATAAATAATATTATTTATTACTTTTTAATTAAAATTATAATTTCAAATAATTTATTAATTATATTTTATATGATTATCAATGATGTGAAATAAAAAATATATCAATTCACTTTTAATTTTCAATAAAAAAATATAATCTAAATATAAATTCAATTTAAAACAGAATAAAAAACAAATTCAAAAGTCAATACAAATATTGAATAAGTTTCTTACAATAAAGAATTCGACCTAGTTTCCTTCCAGAAAAGATTCTCAATTCTTATAAAGTTTAGGGGGGGGGGGATTATAATAAGTTTATTTCTCAAGATATGCTCGGTTAACCAAATCTTTATAATCAATTTTAAATTACGAATCACTTTCGACTTTTTTACTTCACTATTTGAATCAATTTTAAACTACAAAATCTCCATAAACCCCGACCATAACAAAACTTACCATCACGGGATTTCAGTTCTAGCCCCTTCGGTATTTATTCTATCTATAAGAACAGTAAAGAAGGCTGAAACATCCATTTTAAAAAATAGGAAAACCTATGACAATGAAATATGGCAACCCATAAACCCACAGAGAATAGTGGCATCCTGCCTTTTCGTACTATTCACATAACATACCAGTACAAAGTACTACGTCCAAAGTTTTTTTAGTTTCTTTCAAATTTATCAAAATATTATTATTTAATATGAAATTATTTATATTTAACAAATTTGTTAAATTTGCTTTGTAATGATAAATGATAATATTATTTTTATTAATAATTGATGAAAAATATATATATTTAATAATACTTCTTTTGTTTATTTAGGTGCGAAAAATTAAATAAGTTTATTAATTTAAAACGAATAAATTATTTATATCCTCTCTCTCTCACCAATTTTCTTCTCTTTCTTGGAAATTTTCCTTGGAATTCTAAAATTTAGTGTGAAGACTAGCATTTTTGAAAAAATTACTACATGAATATTCAAGGTTTAAATAGAGGGAAAGTTGAGAAAAATAATAACAAAAATCTTCTTATTTAGAAAGAAAACATATGATTTGGGATGAACTAAAAAAAAAAAAAACATAAATTGGGAAGACGAAGGGAATACAAATCACTAGAGTTCTTCTTATTCTTTTTATTTTCCTTCGAGGAAAGCAAATCACTTAGATTTCTATAAAGTGTATATATACTGCAATTTACAATTTTTTAGGATATATCTATTGAATTGAAAAGGTCTTATCTTTTGGAAAAAAATTCAAGTAGGGTACATTTATTTTACAATCCAAGACTTTTTTTTATAGAAAACCAATCGAAGATTAAATTAATTAACTCTTTTTTTATATAGTTAGAATCTTCTTACGAAATACAGAAAATTTAACAAGAATTTTATAAAACATTAGCAATTCTTTAAGATCAATTTTAGGAAAAATAGTGGATTTGGTCCCCAAATTATTATATTTTATTAGTTTTGATCTCTAGTATTTCTTTTTATTCCTTTTGATCCTTAATATTTTTTCGATAAAAATTATTTTATCCTTTTGGTAAATTTTTCTACTAATTCCATCATTTGTATTAATTAAAAAATGAGGTTAAAAAGTCTTGAAGGCAATATATTTTTTTTTCTCCTTGGAATTAATAAAAATGTCAGAATAAAAAGGAGAAGTGGTTAGAAAGACTATTTTTTTTTTTATCGAAAATAGATGGCAGACCAAAACTATAAAAAAACAAAATAGTTTAAGGACCAAATCCAAATAATTTCCCTTTTAAACTGAAAAGTTTAATTGATACATAAAATACTGTGAAGAAAGTTGAATTACCTCCAAGTTGGGAGAAAAGAAAACAAAGACGGAAACATCATGGGACTAAGACAATTTCCGATAGTTTATGTAGTGATGAGACTATGAGTTTTGTCGTCTAACTGATTGCCAATTCCTGAATAGATTTGACAATCATCATCATTACTTACAACCACCACTTGGAACTATAATGCGGGCACAGGACCTGCCATTTCTCGGTGACACCGTTCTTTTTTTAATGACCCAGTTGAGTACTTGTAGTAGTAGGATAACTCAAAAACTATTCTCATAATATTTATGCATTATGCAGTAATTGTTATATACTTTCACTAAATTTATACCGATGCAAATAAATAAAACAAATCAATCACTAATTAATTTTAATAGAATGTGAACTTACTATGTAACGATCGATAATACTTTCGTGATTCGTTTGTGCCAATTACTTTATACACAGAATTTTCTGATATTTTTCTATTGTCAAACTCTCGAATTTCTCAATAAATGATACTTCTTAAATTATTTTTTTGTATTATACACTTATATAAATAAGTTATTTTGTGATTTTTTTAATAGTACTTATGGAGGGGAATGAATTAATAGTTGTAGAGAAAAGTCCATAAAAAGAGTTTTAATAAAAATAAAATAAATAAGAATATTTTTTAAAGAAGAATTATTAATCTATATAAATGTTAGCTAAATGACTTATAATACAATAGGGATAAAGTATATACAAAATCCAATTACTATCAAAATTTCTTAGTATTAAGTATCAAGATTAAAATAGAAAAACTTTTTTTTAAAATAAAATAAAATTAATGCAGTAATTTAACTGGAAGATTTTTATCTTGTAAATTTGTAAGCTTCAATTTTCTAATAATTTTTTAAAAAATAATTACTATTTTAGAAATAGATTGAGCCTTTGATTTTAAAAAATAAAATAAATTTACTTACAATCTCCTTAATTAAGAAAATTTACTTTTACAAATTTACATAGATTTCAATGTTGATCACATTACCACATTAATAACAAGAATAATGTTTTAAAACCAAATCTCTTCAATTATTCTATTAAGCGAAGAATCAAAGTTAGACATTAATTCCGAATTGGGAAAGTAATATATTATGCCTCCATTTGTCGGCTAAACAAAGCAAAGTGCTGCACAGAAATGTCTTCTTCCTCCTCCTTTTTTTTTCCCCCTTAGTTAACGAATGGAAAGGCCGAAAGGGAGTGCCGAAATAGGAGAGGTCGGGTGGGGTTGGTAATGGGGATGGAGGGGCTTTTCGCGTTTGGACTAATGTGAATAACAAAAACAAAAGGGCAAACGGAGTTTAAATTAAGTTGGGTGCAGAGACAAAGAGAAATTCAACTTTATTCGAAATTCTTTGAATGTGTATTCAGTATTCTTGCATAGCATTTACTGGGAGGTAGTCCCCAACTATGAAACTGACAATAGATACGTGTCGGGAAAGAATTTGCCCCAACTTCTGGTAAAAACTCTCAAAGTACTCAACTCTGATGAATGATGACCAATATTTGATGGCTCGAGGAGAACTTAGGTATCGCAATCAAACGGGCATTTACGCAAATTCGTATCAATTCACCATGTTTAAATTGGAGATTTATCGAATTTAACGGGCCCGAACCGTGGGAATGAATTTTAAAAAGCGATGATTAGCGATAACGGGCATAGAGGTAGAAATTGATTTTTTCCCGCTGAAGTTCCGCGGGGATTCACTCCGCAAATCTCCGACTTCGACTTCAGTTATATTTTTAATAAAAATACTATTTTATCTCTGATATTTTTTTAAAATAAAATTATATTATCCATTTGGTTACTTAAAAAATTAAATAAAATGAGTTTATATTATTGATTAAGTAATCTTTAGTCATATTATTAACTATATTATTATTTATATAAATATATGTGAACATTTTTTTAAAAAATATAACTATAATTTATATTATTAAATATATTGATTTAAATAATTTTATATTATTAACTATATACTTAACTAATTATGAATTTATATTATTAATTTTTCTAAATTACAATGAATTTATATTATTAACTAAGTATTTATTGACATTATGGGTCAAACGGGTCAAAGCGGAGTTAAACAGAGTCAAAGCGAAGTCAAACATGATCAAAATAGAATCAAACGGGGGACGGGGATGGAGCGAAGGCGGATGATATAAAACAGGGGCGGGGGCAAGAACGGGGCTTTTTTCCAAATTTTTTAAATGAATACATGACAGGGATGGAGATTAGTATTTAAAGTTGGGGCGGGATCAGAGGTTGGGAACCGGCTCCTATTCGCCCTATTGTCATTCATAAGAGAACTGCAAAAGAATAGAATTTAATCAAAATAATTTAATTTTTAATTTTTTGATTCAAAATAAATTATTTTATTGAGCGTTTGTCAAAATAATTTAAAACATATTTAGAAAAAACGTCTAAATATTTTTTACATTATAACGTATTTGACAATGACATTTATCCCTCTAACATGTTTGAGAATCACATCTTTATATTTGGAGGAGTAGACGTGATTGTAAATATGTCCATTAGAGAAGACATGATACACAATCACAATCACATATTAAACAACATTTCTTTAAAAAAACTTTTTATTTTTATTGAAATAGTAAATAAATTTCTTAGAAAAAAACCTAAAATGCAATTTACATAATCACGTTTTAGATTTTTTTTTTTTTGAATCATTAAGTGACAGCATTGTTCGACGCCAGAAAGGTCTCAGATTTGTTCTCTCATGCTTCTAGACACTTTTTTTTTTTGAAAGGCAAAGGGGCACTATCAAAGATTGTTAGGAGTTACGGCAAATAACAATTTCTTTTGTAAATAAATTTGTATCATTAATCAATTCTCCGACATTCCAAAAATTGTCCGATGCAAGGGTATTTCTTAGCGATTCAAAAAAAAAAAAAAAGTTGCCGAAGATGTGATTGTGAATAGCATCGTTTCTAATGGATCACAATCACATCTTTTCTAATGGATAAAATTTACCATCATGTCTATTACTCTAAATATAAATATTTGATTATCAAATATGTCTTATAGATGAACATTATTGTCAAACACATTGTAACATAAAAAATGTTTAGATATTTTTTTGAAATACATTTTGAATTAATTTGGTACAATTCTAATAAATCATGTTATTTTGAATAAAAATATTAAAAATAAAATTATTTTAATTAAATTCTCATTACAACAACGCACAAAAAAGTCCCGACCCGATTCAAATGAACCATGCTTGCACAATTTTCCATGTCCAGTCCCCAGTTTGACATTGTTCATTCTTCAATTTCTGATTCTCATTCTCCTCATCATCATCCGAGAAGCTTTAGATTCCAAGCAAACAAACGTGGCCTTAAAGTGAAAGGAGGAAGTGGTTTTTTTTCTTTTTTAATAAAAAAAGAAAGAAATTTTCACACTCATTTGTCAGCGTCATATCAACTAGCAAATGAGTTAGATGCCACTCCTTTTGAAGCTACCCCTCTCTCTCTCTCCATCTTTTGTTGTTTGGTCTTATTTGCATTGAAAAAGAACAAAAAGTTCCATTTAGTTTTTGGGCCATATTAGGAATGCAATAGTAAGAGGTCCCATTTCCCAAAGAAATTCCAATTACGTTTAGCCTCCAACAAGAAAGACAAAGAAAGCACACAACGGGACAATCCACTACAGCTGTGTTCCCTTTTTTCAATTATATCCCATCCTCGAATGACATCTCTTTTTTCATCCTTCTAGAGTTTTATTGATTTTCCTTTCCATGATCGAACACCAACCCATCTCCCATTGTCGTTCTAACAAATTATTACTCTCTAGAAAATTAAATGTTCGCATCGATTTAATAGAAAAATTATAAAAAGATTTTAACATTAAATAGATTTTCACATTCTTCTAGTTATTAATAATATAAAATATTATAAATTAGTAAAATATACATTTTTAGATTAAAAATATTATTAACGAAATTTAAATAAAAATTATATTTATTTTAATAAATTAAATATTTAATTTAGATGAAATGATAAACTATAATATAGATTAAATTATATTCTATTCGTCTTTTTTTATAATATGTATTAATTAAATTATATTATTCTCAATCAAATGTTTTATTACTTTTTAGAATTATTCTATATATTATTCTTAAATTTATCTTTACTTTATTTATAGAAATATAAATACACAATTTATTCGTGCGTGTTCAGCTTCAAAACCTTAAGAGGGACAAAAAAAAAGAAAGATAAGCTTCTACAAATTGCTTGCCATATGGCCCGGGTCACCATACCTCTATTATGTAGCTGATCATAAGCGCTTTGAATAATTCAATACCATTATCAAAATCCTTCAAATAAAAAAGTAAGTAATAATTATACTCCTCCGTTTCCAAAAAATAAAATAAAATTATTCTCCTTCACAATGCTATGATTTCCTAATGGGGTTACTGGTTAGAACGTTTTTTTTCTGAGAAACTAGTTATAATATTATAAATGCAAGAAATTGGAAAATGACTGTGACCCGATACAATTCCTCAACCCTTTATGGCAAGCTTATTATTTTCCCTTTCTACACTAAACCAAAAGAGAAGAAAAGAGAATTATTTATGAGATACCTTTTTGTTTCACACTTAACATGAGTGGCATATGAGAGGACACCACTTTTTTTTTTTAATGTGTTGCATAAGTTGATCGATTGCCAAGTGTTACTGCAATTAAACGAACACCAAATGGCATCTATTGATAGGATGAATATCAAGACGAACTGATTTTTTTTTATAATTCAGATTTCGAACTTATTTTCGATTATTTTCTAAAATAGTAATTAACAAAATTTTCGTGATTAATTATTCTAATCGCTTTATGTCCAGGGATGATGAAATAATTATTGTGTCCTCAAAGTTACAGGGTTAGAGGTTATCAAGCTTTTTCTTGTAGTATTTCATTTTCCTAACGTGGGAATTTAAGGATGTAAACAAATAATAGTGATAGACTGTACTTACCACTATGAGTATAAAGTGTACACATTAGATCGACAGTGAAGTGGACATATGCACCACTCTCTGCATACTAAAGCTATGTTGAAATTCTCATACCTTTTTATCATAAGAAAAAAAGAAAAAAAAAATTCTCATACCTTTTTCTACCCTTTACAGCCTGATTTTAGAAGTCCATATTCTTTTAACAATTCTTTCATATTTGAATACTATTTGACTTTTGATATTATTTCATCGGATCCTTGTACTACTTCCCCCCATTCCCAAAATGGAATCCCTACTTTCTTGAGGTTTTGTCTTTTGGCTTTCTATTCTAGCATCATGAAAACCACACAATCCCTTAAAATACATTTACTTCTTCCTCCATTCTTGAATAATATAGCCTCTTTAATTTTGATATCTTATTCTTAAATATAAACCATTTAGAATTATCAATATATGGATATGATACTTTTTTAATCTTACTTTCTATTTAATATCCTCTCTTTATTAAAAAATAGTGAAAATTATAGACATAAATAAGAGATTTAAGAATTATTATTATTTATATATATTTTAAGTATGATATACTCATGTTTAAGAATCCCGTAAAAAGTTAAAATGACTATTTATAGATGAATTGAGTATTTATTTTTATTTTGTAATAAAAATGCATAATCTCCTTGTAATGAAATGAATGGATCGGACCTCAAAAGACATCTCTATATTTTATCCATTGAATTTACCATCTCTTTGCGAGATTGATTTAATTTTATACTTTAATTCTTCGGTGCAAAATAATTTCTTGTTTAGCCCAAAGGTTTATAATCGGAGCTGAGATGTTTAAGACACAAGTCTGTTACTTTAAGTGATCTCGACGAGTGCCACATAGTCGCTATTTGGTGCCATTCATGTTCGGAAAACGACAGAAGTTAGGTTCTGATGGAGTGATATTAAACATTTCGTAGACACTATTTTCATTTAAAATTAAATATTTTATATTTATAATGTTTAAAATATATATATATATATATATATATAGATAAATTAGTGAAAAATGATTTTCAATTATTTTCATTTCTTCGTTAAAATCTTTTCTTATTTAAAAATATATATTTTCATTTCTATAAATATATACTTCAACTTTTATTTTCATATTTCGTATCTTTACGATATTTTTAATAACACAAAAATATCCATAAACTTTGATTTTATCCTTTTTTATTTATCCCCTAAAACTATTCTACACGATAGTATCTAAATGAAAAAAGTCTTACATAAACTAAGGGTGACAAAGTGGATGCAAATCCAATAAACACTCAAAATCATTTAATATTGAATGGATTTGATTCACACATATAATTTAAATGATTTTAAATGGATATATATATATATATATATATTTATTTAAATCTATTTATCCTAATGAATTTTAATGGAGGTCTATAAAATTCAATAAACATCCATTTAAAAAAGTCTGACTTGATTAATATTCATTAATCAAATTTAATTAATTACACTTTAACCTAATATATATATTTTAAATTTTACTTTAACTCTATAAATATTTTTTCCATGTTTGGAGAAAAAAACACTCACTCTTTCTCTCTTTAAAACTATTAAAATTCATAAGTGGTTGATGAATATAAGTTTTATTATGTATTATTAATTCCATGTAGAGTTTTTTCCAAAAAATGGAAAAATAAAAAGAAAAAAAAATCCATATAGATAATGGAATCTTCAATCTCAATTAGGATGATTTATCTGAATGTATTCAAATTTATTTCATAATTTTTGTTTAATGATCAATTCGACATTGGACAAAAATTTGTTTTTGTTATATTTAATCTATTCAAAAAGTCCAATAATAAACAAATAACATTATTATTTAAATACACATGGCTCAATAATTAAGTTTTTATAAAATTTTAAAGCAAACAATTTGTACGAAAACTTTCAATTTCATATCAAACTAAAATTTGTATATAATTATTATTATTATTACAATTTATTTTTTATTTTACTTTATTTCTTTACTAATACAACTTTTAAAGGTCACAATTTTTTATTTTTTATATAAATTTGCTAACTTAGATTAAAATTCACAACTTTACCAATTTTATGAAATCTGCTATCAATAGACAATTTTCAATTCATTTTGATAGGAACTTATTTTTTAAAAAAAAGACCAATTGATAGTGTAATTATCATTTTTACTTGTTTCTAATACACATGAAATTAAATATTTAAAAAAGGAATTGAGCACAAGTTTAAATAATAAAAATTACATTAAGAAATTGAATTGAATACAATTATAAAGAATGACTTCTAAAAAAATCAAAATTATATGGATAAATGAGTGTCCATAAATATCCATAAACCATTTAGATTCAAACAATTTATAAATAAATCATAAATGATTTTGATTTAAATGGATTGACACCCATTTAAATTTATCCAAATGAATTTGGATATCCACTTTGTCACCTCTAACTGAAACCTTTTTCTAATCTTTTTGTTTTACTCATTAACTCATAATATTTGTTTCAAATAATCTCATACTTTGAAAACTATTGTTTAGGATTACTAGGGTAAAAATAAATAATAAGCATAATATAAGGATAAATGATTGTATAAAAGTTAAAAGATATTTTTTCATAATTAAAAATGGCGTGAGGGTATGAGATATAAAAATAAAAGTTTAATGATATATTTAAATAAATATAAACAGTAGAAAGGCATTTTGAACTAATTTATTTAAATTTAACTTTATAATTTTGTAAATAATTTTCTTAATTTAAAAATTTTATATCGTACTAATACACATACCTATATAATCTTATAATAATAATAATAATAATAATGTATATATAATTAAATTCTTCTTCATTTTTATGATAAATCAAAAGTATTTATTAGGAAAACTTATAGATTTGGTCCCCGAACTATTTTATTTTCTTAGTTTTGATCATTAGTTTTTATTTTACTCCTTTTTTATTCTAAACTATTTTTTTGGTCCTTCATACCACTGTTTCACAAGATTTTGACATTTTGAGCTATTTTTTCCTTAAACTATTTTATTTTCTTAGTTTTGATCTAAAAAACATATCGAAATCTAATCAGAATAGTGGTCATAAGGAAAACAAAAAAAGTAACAAAAATAGTTTAGAGACAAAAAATGTGCAAATAAAAAATTGAGGGCCAAAACCAAGAATATAAAATAGTTTGGGGACCAAAACTACTAAATTTCCTTTGGATTTAGCAGCAATGACTATTATTGTATACTGTGTTACCGTAGCAATTTGCAAGGTGGTGGAATAGGACCAAATGCCAATTTATCCTTTCAAGAATGAATAATTTCAAACAACTGGAGGACAGATTCTTCTTTCAAATCTTACACTCGTCGTATTCTTTTTCTTTTTTCTTTTTATTTTAAAGAGAATAATTTGGACTGTATCTGATTTTGAACTACACAATAGAATAATTTCGATGCTTACATCATTTATTACGTATGTATATTTATTTTTGATGAATTGGAGGAGGGTCATGAACCCTTTTCATGATGTATTTCGCCTCCAAGAGCTACCACTATCACTCATTGATGAAGGAGCTGAGCTGATTCCCTCAGTCTTTTTGGATATTACAATATGTTGGTAGGCATTGTAAATTTTGTGTACACAACTTGGCAGCCTGGCTCAACAGACTATGTACCATAATGTTGAAGGTTTTTTGGATCCTGAATTGGGTACCCCTATCCTTCTTCAGTGATGGGAAAAGAGGGGGGGGGGGGGTTGGGAGGGGGCTGATTTACTTGATTTTATCAGTTTAGATAAACACAATGCTTAACTGCCCAAAATTTTTTTTTTGTAAAAATGGATGTAAGGTTGCACAAATTTTCAAGTTCAATTTGAAGCTATTTCATTGTTCTACCTCAGTATTTACTCTTTTCCAATTTCAAGGGAAGAATAAAATAAGTTAATGAATATATCTTTTCTCCTTTTTTTTTCACCTCTTTTTCCTTTCTTAACAAATAAAATAGAAGTAAATATGCCTCTTCTTCTCAATGAACCAAACAAAGCCTAAAATAGTCATTTTAGGATAAATATCTATAAGGGTAAAGTTCATACCATACCCCCCCCCCCCACCCCAACAGACACACACAGATATATGTAATGAAGACAGAAAGATAGCAATTTGTAAGAAAATCTGTGCGACTACATCCCCTGCCCTGTAGTTCCATCATCACGTACTGCCCTGGCTCTCTTCTACCTCATTCGCAATTTCGTGGTTGATTAATGTTTTTTTTCCCCCATAAAATTATGATATTTGTACAAAAGATTCTAACTAGTTGATCCCCGAATACAACCTACTCCAGATGAAGCTGAACTGATAGACAATTGCATAGACCAATCACGAGAAAAAAAGAGGAAAACCAAAAGGGTTGTTTTTTTTTTCTGGGTGTGGGGGTGAGCGTGGTTGTAAAGCCTGTGAAGTACCAGTGTTGCTACGGTAGAACTAATAGTCTACGGCAATATTTGAGGAAAAGGCAATAAATCTATATATAAGAGCATCAACTAGATCATTAAATTTAATACTAATACTAGTGCTAGTGCTACCGACATTTCTGGATTCATCGATATCATTAATGATTGGTATATTTATTAATATAATTGACGATTTGGGTGTATTATGTCTACATTATCACTTACAAACTCCCTCTCTTTTAAAAAATTCGCATAAATATAAATCATTTTAATATTTTACATATTTATTAAAAAAGAAAATTGTTAAATTTAGAATATATATTTTTTATTTTTTAAACTTTGATAACATATATTTTATTTTTAATTTTACAATACAAATTTTTTTATTATTTTTAAACTTGTATAATATATCTTCCATTTCAAATTTACACTACAATTACTTTTTTATTTTTTCATATTTGATCAGTTAAATTTTTTTTTTACCAACATTATAACAAATTAGTGACTCATATTTTTATGAATATATATATATATATATATATATATGTCATTTTCATGAATAAATTTGTTAATTTGTTAATTCCACCAATATCTTTTTCCCTTTTATCTTCCTTCCTTTATTTTATTTTATTTCTATTGAAGTTTGTTGGATACTTGTGAAAATTACATATATACGCTTATAAAAATGTGAACCATCGATTTTGCATAATGTTTGCCGAAAAAATGGTCACACTGATTAAATATGAAAAAATAAAAAATACTAACATTGTAAAATTTAAAATATTAGATATGTTACTAAAGTGAAAAAGTAAAATAGTAAAGACTTTGCTAATTTTTCCTATTAAAAATCTTTGAATATAATTATATAATACGTAAAATTAGATCCTTATATTTAATTTTATTTCTAATTTATACTACATTTTTTACTCTTGAAAAAATAGATAACATTAAATAGTAGTTAAATTGGAAAAATGTATTATAATTATGTAAGGTTTTTATGTAACAAAAACGTATATTTATGAAAAAAAGTTGAAGCTAAAACAATAGTATGTATATATTTTGAAATGATGAGAGCATTACTTTTGCTATTTTAAAATGGTGCTAATTTCCTTATCGTATATATTGATTTATAAAATGTGAATATATTATACTTAAATTCTTCTAAATTTAAATTTAATTTTTCTATTCATTTATGACTATAAGTTTCACTCTATTTGAATTAAAATGGTACATTAAATGATTAAATCGAGGTAAGATTACAAAATACATCATAATTATGTATTGATAATTGATAAAATAACTTATATTTTAGAATAAAAAGTTGAAACTAAAATGCTTATATTTAAACACAATTATTTATGGGAGGAAGGAGCAGTGCATATCATATTTGTAAATAATGCACCTAATACTTAGAAATAGTCTTTAATTATAGTTATCAATAAACTAAGAACTATAACGCAATAATTTAATATGCACATACTTCTAAAATGTAAGATACTTAAAGTATTTATCGTATTATTTTGTAAAATCAGTTAAAAAAAGTATTAATCTATTTTGTAATAAATGTTTTTCTATTAACGATTTTAAAATTTATATCTATATTTACATGTTTATTGTATTTATGTTAAAAAATCCAGTAATATGAAAATATATTAAATTAAATTGATATACTAATAAATAAAAATAACAATAATTTAATTCAACCGAGTATTTTTTTAAGGAAAATCACACATCCAAAAAGATTCTTTATTGTGTATTTGGATGTATGTATTTTAAAAATATTAAGTCATTAGAAAATAAAAAATGGAGTACCCAAATTAAAGTTTTATTATTTAAATGTTTTAAAATCTAATTAAAATGAAAATTCTACTTAAGAACTTCCCTTAAAAACACACAGCATGTCTGAACCTATTAGCATTTCAATTTTGGAGCAAAAAATTACCTACAATTTTCAATATTTTTACTATTTTATGTGGGACTTAGTTAAGAAGATCAACATATTAAGTGGTTACATTTTTAATTGGATCACCACTCAAATGTTAGATGAAGAATAACTTGGGAGTAGGGTGGCAAAATGGATATTCAAATCTATTTGGATAATTTTATATGGATATCAATTAAATTACTTAATATAATTTTTATTATTTAACCACATGTTTAATTAACTTTTAAAATATTTAATTAACTAATTATCCATATGTATTTATAAATTGTTTGAATCTAAATTTTCTATGGATATCTATGGACACTCATTTATTCATATAACTTTTTTTTGAGCTCATTATTTGTAATTGTATTTAATTAAATTTTTTAATGTAATTTTTATTATTTAAACTCATGCTTTTTTAATATTTAATTCCATATGTATTAGAAACATGTAAAAATGATAACTACACTATCAATTGATTTTTTTAAAAAAAATATTGTCAAAATGAAATGAAAAATTGTTTCATGTCAACAAATTTTATAAAATGAGTAAATGTATGAATTTTAAATCTAACTTAGCAAATTTATATACAAAAATAAAAAGTCGCGAGTTTTAAAAGTTGAATTAGTAAATAAATAAATAAAAAATAAATCTGTAAAAATAATAATACTTATATAAAAATCTTAGTTTGATATGAAATTTAAAATTTTCATACAAATTGTTTGTTTTAGAATTTTATAAAAAATTAATTATTGAATCATATGTTTTTTAATAACAGTGTTATTTGTTCATTATTGAATTTTTTGAATAGATGTATTTTTGTTCAATGTTGATTTGATCATTAAAAAAATTAGATAATAAATTCGAATACATTCAAGGAAAATAATCACCATCAAAATTGAAGATTCTATTCTCTGTATGAAATTTTTTCTTTTTCCATTTTTTGGGAAAAACTCCTCATGAAATTAATAATACATAATAAAACTTCTACTCATAAATCACTTATGAATTATAATAGTTCTAGAGAGAGAAAGAGCGAGAGTTTTTTTTTCTTCAAATATAGAAATCTTTTTATAGAGTTAAAGTGAAATTTAAAATATATATTGAGTTAAAGTGTAATTAATTAAATTTGATTAATGAACATTGATTAAGTTAGACTTTTAATGAATGTTTATTGCATTTTATGGATATCCATTAGAATAAATGGATGTCCATTTAAAATAATTTTAATTATATAAATGAAACAAATTCATTTAATATTAAATAATTTTAAATATTTATTAAATTTTCATCCTCTTTACCATCCAACCGTGGGAGGCAACGGTGCACAAAACTAAAGAATGCCAAGAAGAATATGCAAATGGCAAAACTAAAATAATAAGAGCATGATAAGTGCCCATGGGGACACTCCATAGTAATTTTGATGTTGACGTTCCAAATTTTATTTTGTCCTTATGTGAATTCTATCACTTTTTTTTATTATGCCTATTTTATTTTTGGTGATAGATTAGAATATTTTTTACATTTGCATACCTAGTTTTATGTAGTTCAACTCTATTCTTATATTTAATCTCTCTCAATTATGTCATTATCATTTATCTGTCCTTCCAATTGGGATCCAAACTAGGTAATGACATTGATAACTTTCTTATTTATATGTTGAATAAGTACTTTTTCTTCTTTTTTAATCACTCAGAGTTTATGAATAGCCCAAAATTTTTTATTTATTTATTTTTATAAGAAGTTGATTTGTATCGTTATTTTGTTCTCACGTCATCTACTATAATTTTGAAATATTTTTAAAATTTTTCTATATTTATATTTTTAATATGTTAAAGTAAATATTTATTTCTCATTAACTACCCTAATAATAAAATTAACAAAACAAATTACCTTTGATAAACTATTTTACTTAATTTGTGTGCTTAAATTTAAATGCGGAATCAACTTTAACGGGAAGATGTGTTTCATTTGAGCTATTATGATATTCTTTTTTTGTTTCTACCGTGTGAGCTGATTTGAGTTAATTTTTACTTTCACTTATTACCTTAAAATTAAATTTTAATATGTTATATGATTAAAAATAAAGTATTATATTAATTTTCAGAACAATTTTATAAGCATTTCTTTTAATGGTTTAACTCCAACAACTATTCTTCACAAAAAAAGAAAAAGAAACAAAACTCCAATAACTAAGATGCAATCATTGTTCGGAAATGCTATAGTAATAGTAACTTACTGTAAGTGTTACTTTCATTATGAAATTGTGGTCATTTCTAAATATTTGAAGTTAAATATTCATTCTCTTAAAATAAATATATTTTTATTTAATTTTTTATTAAAAATATTTTTAATTAAAATAATTGATCAAACTTTATTTAATCATTAGACTAAATTAATTTTAATTGTTAAACTAAATCATTTCGTTTTGAATTGAATGTATATTTTTAATTTAATACAAAATTTAAAATTAATATTTGAATTTAATAAATTTATCACATTATTCATGATTAGCGGTGATATTATGCGTTAGCGTAATATAAATCTCTTAAAAAAATTAATGAAATTAATGTAAATATCTTAAAAAGATTAATGAAATTTTAAATAAAAAATATATTTATTTTAAAAAATTAAATATTAAAAATATAATTAGAAATATCAACATTAAATTCGGAGCGGAGGTATCACATTAGTATTTCTCAAGCCCAAGGAAAAAGAAAAGTCCCTTTCTCAGTTTCTCTATACTTGCAACTATGATCTATGAAAAGGCCAACGATTTTTACTGATTGATTAATGATTTTATTTATTTAATATAAATTATCACAACTTCATGAAGACCCCAAAGAACCACCCAAGGGCAGATTCTTTTTCAATCTTCTCTCTCTCTCTCTCTTCATTACGCTGTTTCTGCAGCTGCTCTGTTTCTCTGCACTCTTTTGTTTTTTTTTGACTCTGCTTTGCTTTGACACCTATAAGAAGGACCTCTTCCCCCATTTATGTTCCTCTCTATCAAAGCTCCACATACAGAGTGTAGAAGAGAGGAAGTGGTGTTGGCTTCTCTTTAGACCCTATAAAAGTGGACAATCAAAGAAATGTATGCAGAGACTGGGATTATGTACCCTTACTTCCAGAGCTTCCCTCAAGAATTTCAACAATTTGAGGACTTTTCTTGCTCTCTAAAGCCCAATGTTTCAATGGTACTCTTATTACGCTTTTTGCATCCTAAAATGTTGGCTTATTTGATTGATTGGCATTTTTTAGATGATTTAGAAGAAAGCTTAGACCTTTTATTCTATGTTGAAATGTTTGTTGAGCTTTTCTTCTTTTTTCTGATGGGGGTTTTCTCCTTTTTTCTATATTTTTGAGGTCCTTTGTGTCGTGTTGGTGAGCTTTCGACTTCTTCCTCTTGAGGTTCATTTTTTGTCCCTGATTATTTCTTTATTCGTGTGAGAAGTAAATCAATCCTGATGTCCTCTATGAGTCGATCAGAATGTCCGAGCCCCCATGGTAATTGATGGTGTGAAATTTGAACCTAGTTTGAGAAAAAAAAGATGTAAAAATTAAACTCTTTAGTTTGGGAGACTTTTTTGGTTTAAATTTTTTTCACGAAAGTATTTGTGAGCCATCAAAAAGTACATTTATGGGAAGCATTTGAGTCTCTTTAGTGTGCTTGATCTAATGCAAAAAAGAAGGAAAAGGAATATCACAATCAGCAGTTCCGTTTCACTACTCTTTTTCATTTTTTTCTTCTCAATGGAAGACATTATTGGCCATAAGTTTACTTTCTTTCTGCTTCTCTTTTTAGCTATTTCGAAGTATATTGATGTCAACTTGTGGAGGATTTGCTTTTAACTGCACTTGCACAGACTGAAGAAGAAAAAGCAAAAGTTACACCTTCTTTAGTGGTATTATTCTTGATATTTTGGTTGGACTGGTTACTAATTAATAGAAGTGGAAATTTCCTTTGGAAAAGTTACACTAGATCTCTCTTGTTTAGTATTAGTGGAAGACATCACCTTGGATTTTGAGTGCTTGAGGGTTGAAATTCTCATTGCTTTTAAGGGTTATGTAGGACAAATAAATGTCATTTGCTTCTTGTACAAAACTCTTTGAAAAGGGGAATATCATCTCAGTTCTTTTGTAATTTGCCTATTGATTATAGTGGATAGTTTCGTTTCCTCTAATTATCGGTGATGCCTTCTCCAGTTTTGTACTATTTAGTAAAAGCCGCCTAGTTCGTTCCTACCATTCCATTCACTCGAACAATGAGAATTTCACATTTTACAACTTCCATCTCCTACAGGAGCCCAGGACTATGGCAATTTGCCTCTCAAATTATTCTGATACTTCTTACTTGTTTCCTAAGCCTCTGTAGATTTTCTAATTTTCTGTTCTGATGCAGGCCAATCTGATTCCAACATCCACAATATCTGATTATGACCTTGGGGCAGAAGGGGATCTATTTAAAGCTCCAGAACCAATAATTGAAGAGCCACTGATGGGACTTGATCCAATGACAGCTGCTATTTCAATGATGTCCTGTGGAGGAGATGTCATAGCTTCCCAAGATCTCAAGATGTCAGATATTGAATCATCAATTGACGATGGACAACTTTTTAGTGAGATTTTTTATGAATGCAAGAAGGACATCTTGGCCAAGGAAGCAACAGAAGCACCATATGGTGAAGTTCTGGATATCAAAATTCCTCCTGCAAAGATAGAGGACAATCTGTTCACAGGAGATATGCTTTCTCAGGGACAATTCCAAAAAAGTGTTAGCGCAGGGTGTCTAAGCTCGATGGAGTGGATACATGGTACATCAATGAAGCCTAACTTTCTTGATTTTCCTGGAGTGGACTTGGGATCTGTGTATGGGATGCGAAGAGCATTCAGTGAAGGTGACGTAAAGGTCAAGTTTAGTTACTTTCTTCTGTTGTCTTTGCAGCAGCCTTCATTACGTTAATCCTTCTCTAGATTTAATTAATTTGAAGTGGATTTATAGGCTGTTGGTGGATGAGGAATGTATATATGTTGGTACAGGCTTTAGGTATCTGGAAGATTGAAGGAGTTGGGAAGACAATCCAATATTAGGAATCACAGATGAAATATATCACCAAAGCAGACTCAACATGAACATTTCTAATTCAATTGTCTAGCATAAAACTTTAATTATAATCTTGGGATCTAAAATTCCTTTAGAATCCTCTATATGCTGAAGTTGTAGGCATTTAGTATTCAACATTTTCAATTTATGCTTGGACAAATTACTGAATAAATGACCTTGCTGAACAACCCGTTCAACTATTAACTAATCTAAAATTTGAGACCAACACATCTACAGTCTCTGTCAGTTGTCATGGGCGTGCCTTTGTTCATGCAGTAGACCTTTGCATCATCTCTAGAATCAGGTATTGGTTGGATATGGTTAATTCCCAAGTTCCCCTGGTCCAAATCTTTTTAGCAAATTGCACTATTGAATGATACCTGCATATGTATCTGTCCATAATGAATCCACAACTGAGAAATGTTTAGATGTTTCTCGCCTTTTCAGCAGGATAGGGCTGGGTCATTGATACTGAGTTTTTATGACACAGACTCTTGGTAATGGCAATATTAACTTCGTCTCTCCAATGGGGCAACCACAAATCATCCCCTGCTGCGCCTCTGAAGATCGCAAGGAAAAGCTCTCTAGATACAGGAACAAGAAATCGAAGAGGAATTTTGGTCGAAAAATTAAGGTAACCGATGGGCTGTTCTTCTTTCCTCTTCTTAATCACGACTTGTGCCACTAGGGATAGGCCTATTGTTATCCACAATATGGGAGTTGGGATTCAATTTTATTGGTAGACTATCTGGCAGCACCATATTCAGCAAGCAAAAGAAATATGAGTTTCAATTTTCAAACCTAGTTTCTATATTTCTAGTGCATTTTCATCCTCTACTGCTTTAATAGGTATGGACATTCTAGGATAGTTTATCATTTTCCAGACTTGGGGTAATAGACATTGCCTATTAATTTCTTTATAGGTTTGATTAGTTGGTACATCTGTCTCATGGTGCTGTTTTATCAGTATGCTTGCAGAAAAGCACTTGCTGACAGTCAGCCAAGGATCCGTGGAAGATTTGCAAAGACTGAAGAATTTGAAACTCCCATGAAGCAGCAGTAAGTGCTAACTCTTCGTAGACCAAGAGTAAATGTAAAAAGGTAGCAGTTCCCTAGTTGAGTTAGGCCTGATGAAGCAATGAAGAGTAGCTCTGTTTTTCACATAAAATCTAATGCATGATAAGACCGGATCTGCTCAAGAAGATGGATCCTTGTACTTTGGAACTAGTTAATCTCCCCGGAGTCGCAATAAAACCCTTTATATATCCGTTATCCTACTAGAGTTGTATATAGTGTCTGTTCAATAAAAATAATAAGCTGTTTTATGTATATTGCTACAAGTTGTTTCTAGTCGTTTGTGAATTCTGCTTTACAACCATTAATGGCTCGTGTAATCAAATGCTCGAAGGCCGAAAACTTGCTGGCCCTTTTTCCTTCTTGAGAGGTCCTATTTTTGAACGTATTCAAGAGTACAGTCCTGCTGGTCTTCATTGCTAGCTATGCGTTTATTGCGCTTCTGCTGTCCACAAGGTGCGGGAGAATGGGCTGGGCATAGTGTTTTGATCAAAACTCAAAAGAGGTGAGCGGAGGTGATACGAGGGAAGAAGAGATAAGGAAATGCCTTTTTTGGTTTTCTAAGGTTCGTAATAGGAGAGGAAAAATAGATCATGGTAGAATTTGTTGTAGTAGTCATGAGTCAATTTTTTTATTTAATAAGGTCAATTTGGTAATTGACTTACCCTGTTTTCCAAATTTCTCCAATTTTAAAGGGTAAGTATAAAAGGGAAAGGGAGAAAAATCCTCCTCCCCTCCTAAGTCCTAATCCTTCCAACCAGACATACAAGCAAAAAAATGGAATGGGATTTCGCGCCTGATTTATACTTTTCCTGTTTGTCTCTTTTGATGAATGAATATCAAGGCTTAAAATAGTTTCAATAGATTTGATACGATTTCATTATTTATTCACATTAAAAAATGATGAAATTTAATTAGAATTATAAAATTCAAGTAAAAAATTAAAACAAATACAGAAGTAGATAAATTTGTCGTATAGAGACTAATGGGACCACTCACAACTCATATCCTATGATTATTTTCTACGGCTTAGACGTTTGCTGTTGGGCCCTTAAGTATCTCTAATACACAATTTTAACGTTAAAAAAAGTTTTACCACCTCAGTAAAATTAAGATTGTAATCAAATTTTTCTCTCAAGCAAATATTAAGATATAATGTAATAATGACATGACTTTAACAATGTAAAAAATAATGTCATTTATTGATATCCAATTTGACATATTGATTTAATATATATATATATATATAATAATATTATTTTTTAATAAATTAACTAATTAGTAAATAATACGTATACAATATAATTTATTGTTGACATTATGTATTATAAATAATTTTTAAAAGTTGAATGTTAAATGATTTGACATTCATTTTACGTGGATTGACACTTCAATTATCAATTCACACATGCTATACATTTTTCGACATATTTTTTGACATTGACATTGATACATTGACATGCTCTTAGTAAAGTATCCGAAGACCATGGAATTTTTTTTCGATTGAAATCCTGGATTATAAAAATTTCAGAGCACATGCTCAGTTTTTCAAAATTGCTTCATACTTCCATTTTTTAAAACATGAAAAGATACAACAGAATATCATCATATTGTTTTGAACCAAAAAAAGAAAAAGAAAAAAAAGAAGAGGTTAGAACTTAATTCAAGAGTCTAAATTGTCTAAAATTTCTAAAACTTCATTCTTGATTTGTTAAAAAGTCGAATGCAAATGACTGAATGAGTAGTAGTAGTCTGGTACATAAGACCCAAAACTTACTGAATACTAGTTTTACCAAAACTAGGGAAAAGAAAAGAAAAGAGAAGAGGTGCATGACTAAATTATATCCGAGCAAATACATTCTCAACAATATCTTCTGCAAATCTTGTGGTTCAGCTCTAATTTTAGTTGAATCTTTACCTTTTAGCTGACAATTTTGGAATCTCATCTCAACCTCCCCCCCCCCCCCCTCCACTTGGTGCTCTTTCTTTCTTTGAGTCTTTTGTCAAGGTTTTTAATCAAAATACCATTTATATTTTGACAGTAAGACATTTACAAAAATAATCTAAAATATATTTTTAAATTATGTCATTAATATTTTATTTTATTTTTGTACAACAATGTATTTGTAAACTACATCGCCATTATTTTATTTTATTTATTTTTTTCAATAACATAAAAACTATTGATATCCTTGGAAGTAAAAAAAATTAAATGAGGACGATATACTTTACAAATATATCATTGGAATTTTTTTTAACAAATTTTTTGACAACTCAAGATTGACATGTGATTTAATTTTTTTTAATATTATTTGATCAAGACCATTCAAGTTGTTACTGTTCTTCTTCTTTTTCTTCTTCTTTTCATTTCGTCTTTATTGTTTTCTTCTTCTTATCTTTATCAATGGGCACTGCAAAAAAAAAAAAAAAAAAGCAAGATAAAGAAATCAATAAAGATGAAACGAAAAAAGAACAAAGAAGATGAAGATTTCATCAAATAGTATATAAAAAAAAAATTGAGCCAGGTGTAAATCTTTGAGTTGCCAAAACCTTCCTTTTCTTTTTTTAAAAAAAATCAATTCGTTCCATTTTTTTTAATCTTAATGATGCCTTTGACTTTTATGTTTTTAGAAAAAAAATAATGATGACGTGATTTATAAATATATCATTAATAAAATAAAATAAAATATTGATAACTTAATTTGTAAATACTATTTTATTATTTTGATAAGCCTACAAATAAAATTATTTTGAATGTCATTTTGATAAGTCTCTACAATTAAAATTATTTTGAATCATAAAAAAAGAAGAAGATAGTATTTTGATTAACAACCCCATTTGTCATTCTATTACTAACTGGCATGATTATCTAATAATCATCTATGGGTACTTGGTTCTCCATTTATATGGAGTTTTCAATCTACTTGGATTAAATCCGAGCCTGACTTTTAAAATTTTTATCTCATTTTTCAATAATTTTTAAGGTCACTGCACGTAGATGGTCGTCTGAATTTGTTAATGACAAAATGAAAAGAGATCTTTTGTAGTAATATTGAAGATTCATGTAAAAGAATGGGTTATAAGATTACAACGCATTTATTTTATTTTCTATATTTTTTACTCAAAATATATCATTTTTTAATAATAAGACGTGTCGTGAATTTTAATGTGTGTTAGTTTGATATATATTCTTTCATTTTCAAAAGACGAACTTCAAATACACCTTACACTTACTCCAATCAAAAGAATGAATAATATTTTTAGTGAGTTCTGCCAATAAGAACAATGAAACAAAAAGAAAAGAAATTTATTCTAGTGAATGACAGATTTGAACATCTATCCAAAACTCGTAACAAAACAAAAATGAGAAGAAAAAGAAAAATAATGGGGTGCTTGCTTGCCTCTATTCTTGAGAATAGTTGTTTCCCTAATAGAATGGAGAATAATTCTACTTTTATAAATGGAAATAATTGAACTAAAAAGGATCAGGCAATGCCAAGACCATTCTTG
The DNA here is from genome assembly GCA_019593545.1 of Apocynum venetum. NCBI lineage: Eukaryota > Viridiplantae > Streptophyta > Magnoliopsida > Gentianales > Apocynaceae > Apocynum > Apocynum venetum. The sequence goes on along the minus strand of SRSM01000331.1, from coordinate 4,821,702 downwards.
ATTTTTTTTTAATAAAAAAACATATTCGTCATTAGTCTGATCAAACTTTTTTTAAAAATAATTCTCGATACGCCAATGATAAGATCGATCATTTAAATTTTTTTTATTAAAAAATCAATTTTCCATCGATAAGACTAATTATTAATTATATTTCTTATAAAAAAAATAAGTCCATTATTCTCATAATTGCACTTTCATTTTATATTAGTTCGGTTTTTACAAAAGAGCGTAAGGGTATATTGGGGGTTACAATTTTTAGAAAGTTATATGACAAATTCAAAAATTAGAAAAATGTATATTTAGAATAAAAACTCTATTTTCTAGGAAGTCTTTCCATAATATATTTTCGCAAGCCCCTACTATTTAGAACTATTTGGTTAGACTAATCCAAAGTTTGGCATGAATAAATATGATATTCTTAGTTGATAGACGAAAGTTTACTCTAGAGTTAATTTAGTTTAACACATTAAGTAAAAGTTGAGATCATAACTTTACTTACACATACCTTCTCGTCACTTTATAAAATCTACCTAGTTTAAGATGCCCATTTTTCTGTGCATAAAATACGCAGTCGTGAATCTGGCATGTAAGATATGCCCGTTTGCTGCTCGTTGTCTAGCTCTAGGTGCCGCTCACTGCCATATTTGAACAATTGCAGGCAGTTTTCCTATGTTATGAACAAACAAAACATCATCAGAACTTTCCACATGATTCCCAAAAAAACAGTAACTTTCCACATGACTATATGCTTCGCCATCCTGACCAGAGGGGATCCAAGTCTTATGTAATCTAGTAAAGTGGGTGCCGACTCAAATTAGCCAAGCTGTGACACAAGGATACAGAACATACAAGATCTGAGATCAAGCCGGTTGAATTTACCATCAAAATTTTCATCTACCATATGAGATGCATTCGTCCATGGCAGATTTAGTCCCCGTTCAAAGTAAGGGAATCATTTGGTGGTCTCCCCAAGCTCTTTCCCGGGTTTCTCTCACAGAAAATGGTACATTGAGAAATCGACCATAATAGGTTCTGAAATCAACTGGAGCTAACCATTTTTTTCTCCTCATCTTCAATATTCTCTCATGGTCAAAGTTAGTGTTGTAATCTATATCATACCACTAATCACATTATTCCCTTCTATCCAAATAATAACTCCGGGGAAAAAGAAAAAAAAATAAAAATTCATAAGGTCATAAACGCCAGAGGTTCCCTGGAAGCGTTTTCCTTCAACAGATCATCCAACTAAAACCTTCTGTTCACCACTCACCTCAAGTCTAAACCCCCAGAACCACAGAAACAAAAAAGAAAAGAAAAGAAAGACCTTCCATGACAGCCGAAAACGACAAAAAGCCAGCCACTCTGAAAAATCGGAATAAGGCAGCAAAAGTGGCAAGGAGGAAAAAAGAAAAAAAAAAAAAGAAAAGGAAAGATTTCCTATGCAACATAAATATCAATTGGTAGCATTTCTCACTTCATAAACCTAATTACGATCCAGAACCCAAGTCCTCTCTACTCTCCAAGTAGCAGATTCGTCTCATCTTGATTATACTGCCCCAACAAGAACACCCCGGCCAAACCATCCTAAGACATCCTTTGCTCAACAACACGAACCCAAGTAGCGGCAGCCACAACCCATACTAGAACACCGTCTAACCCACCTAACCAGCTACATCCATCCAAAAAATATTCAACTTGGTTTTCACAGATTTGATGCAGATGCCACTATGGTTGCTTCCTTCCGTTCAAGGATTTCAGCTCAGAGTTCGCAAATATAAAATTACACAAAGAGTCCGTATACATAGAGAAGAAAAAGGGTAAAAAAAGTACTGGACTATGTAGTGGCCCACAATACCCAGCTACGTAGTCGAAAGAAAGAGAGGAGATACCACTTTGATGTGCCATAGATTATAATTTACTAGTTGAACAATTTTACTTGATGTTCAACTCAGGCCATCTCATCCATCTCCGGCAGCGGTGAACCGGCGGAAGATTTGCTCGGTCGACATGCCATGGGGTGCACAAAGCTTTACCCTGCTTTTTCTTCATTCTATGGATGACAACTTCGTTGTTGACAAGACCACCTCAGCAACTGGTCAGGTATCGGGGCATCCAAACTCCAAATTCATCCACTAACCGTAAAAAATGGCGAATTTTTTCCAAATACCACTTCAAAATTGTGAACACAATTCCCCCCGGGGCCAAAAAAAAAAAAAAAATTGTGAACACATCATCATCAACTACTTTTAGTCAGTTCTTTAGAATGTTCTGAAACTATTGGAATTCCGATCTTCCTCGAAAAAACCACCGCTTTCATTTGGTTCCCCGTTCATAGAAAATCCACCAACCAACTCGAAGAGTAATGGTATACCACAGTCATCCAATTTGGGCCGCCACATCCCACACTTCCCCACGAAGACCAAAAGCTTCTTCTCTCATGGAAAACATTAAAATGGTTAAATTCTCATAATCATGCCATGCTCGTTCCACTCGTATCATTTCTACCCGAGCTCTGATAATCCAAATCACAAAAATCCATCAACAACTAAATCATTGTAAATCGAAATATAAATGAACCTCACTTATTTTTTAAAATAAATAAATTATTCCAAGACCCACAAAAGGAAAGAAGAAAACTATCCTCTATCCATTACCATTTTTTTTGTCCCGAACATCTTGGAGCACACTCTTGTGCAGCCAACCTCTGCAAAAAAAAAAAAAAAAAAGGAAAAAGAAGCAATGAAAGCACCTAATTCACAAATTCTTCCAATAAAACCACCAGATTTTTGCCGTATACTATTCCTGCATTCCAAGCACCTTAGGTGCAAGTTAGAATTTTATTACTTAAAATCATCCTTTTACGCTTTAGAGATCATAATGCCGACTTCTTGCGTCCGCGCCCAAGCCCAAATTCGTCATCCTTCATTACTCTTTTCTGAATCTTCCAAGCCTATACATACACAACTCTGTATCTATATATCTCCACACGCTCTCATAAGAAAATCCTTTCTCCATTTAAATAAACTAAAACTACAAAAACCAGTATATATAACAGTGATTTTTTATTTTATTTTATCCCTTTCCCATGAGTAGTTGTTGTAGAGAGAGAAGAGGAGAGCTGCGGGCAACAGAGATCCCTCTTCAGACGACAATTCTCGGAAGCTGGTTTCTCCCTATTCCGACCACCATCCTGAGATAGGTGATTCGCTTAGTTTTCGATTCCGTAATTCGATTTTTAATTCTAATTTATTGCCTGGAACGATAAATTTCCAAGAATTTCGCTTGCGTACCAAGTTCTCTGCTCTCGAGTCCTTAGGGTTTCAATTTGAGGAAATTAGGGCTTTGTATAAGATTCAAAGTTAGAATTGGTTGTGGAAGGAGATGATAATTAAGAAGAATTTGAAATCGGTAATGCCGAGTTTGAAACGGTGCAGAGTCGCTGACTCGGGCGGAGAGGACGACGACAGTTCCGGGAATCGGAAGAAACGCAAAGCTAAAAATGGATATTATCCTATGCATCTGCTTGGGGATGTTGCCGCGGGGGTAATTTCGTTTAGTGGCTACGGTCTCCAGAAAATTCTAGCCGGGAAAGGTAGCGGTACGGCGGCTGCAGTGTCATGGTGCACCGAGGCCTCATGCTCTCCAGGCCAGGGGGAGTCCAAATTAAAGGGTAGGGAGAGCGGTGATAGAATTGTGCAAGAGTCCCCGCGGCCGCCACTGGTGAGAACTTCGAGAGGGCGAGTTCAGGTATTACCTTCTCGATTTAATGACTCCATTCTTGATAACTGGAAGAAAGAAAAGAGCAAAACCAGCGAGAAAGAATCAGATTTGGACCCAGAATTTAATCCATACAAGGAGAAAACTAGCGCCAAAAACTCCAAGGTTCGTGGGGAAATAGTAAATAAGAAGGATAAAGTTAATTACCAATGTCGAAAGTTTTCTCCCGTTTTGGAGGATGAAATGGAAGAACTTGGGCCACCGGGATTCAATATTAGGAAGTATTCTAGTTCCCGGAGTTCATTGACGTCTGTGACTGAGCAATTGGCAGAGATTGATGAGAATGAGGAATTAGAAGACAGTATAGATATGAGCGGCATTGATGAATTCTCAAAGGAGGAGGTTAAGAGGAAGGGTAGGAGATATGGCCCTGATGATTTTGGTCCCGGTGATATAGTTTGGGCCATATCCGGAAGGCATTGTCCTGCTTGGCCAGCCATTGTCCTTGATCCAGAGACGCAAGCTCCCCAACAAGTTTTAAGTTTTCGAGTTGCTGGTGCAGTTTGTGTGATGTTTTTTGGTTACTCTGGTAATGGGACACAAAGAGTAAGTCTATACTTCCTATTTTATTCGCCATAATTAGATATTAGGATAGAAAGATATTGATGAGTATATTTACTGAGATTAGTTTGTTGATGGACAGGACTATGCATGGATTAAACACGGGATGCTTTTTCCTTTTGTAGATTATGTAGACAGGTATGTAATGGTTGCACTTGTGAAGAGTAATCTTCAAAAGTATATGTTGATGGAGAGATTATTGTGGAACTTTTGTTTGGTTTAGTTTTCAGGGGCAGACAGATTTGAATGGTAGCAAGCCCACTGATCTGCGGTCTGCCATTGAGGAAGCATTTCTAGCAGAAAATGGCTTTAATGAGATGCTGATGGTTGAAATCAATGCAGCTGCTGGCAATTTGGAATATATCCAATCTCTTACAAGAGGGGTATTTGAGGCATCCGATTCAAATCAGGATCAGGAATGCAATTCCTTGAAAAAGGCAAGTTCTTATAACACTAAAGATCTCCATTTTTTTTATGGATATCTTTAGAGTTCATATCCTTGTTCAGGAAAATTTTGTGCAAAGATGAATTTTCCTTGTTCAGATAGTTTAGAGTGCTTCTTTATTGAATTTTCAAATTTATGTTTCTGCTGTTGCTGTCTGATTTTGGCCTTGATTTGCTTTTCATCATGAATGGATTTCATTTGGTATTGCAGATGCTCCTAGTTTATAACATTCATACATCATCTTTTCTACAGGACCAGTGCAGGAAAAAAGGCTCAGAATCTTGTGAAGCCTGTGGTTTAAGAATCTCTCCTAAAATCCCAAGGAAATTAAATGATTCAAATGTTGGAAGCCACCGTTTATGTGCTTCTTGTGCCAGGGTTTGTAACATGCCTTGACCCACATACTCAGCAATTTCTTTACTGGAGTTATTGTTACAAATGTCTATATGCTGGATGATGTTTATGTTAATTGTGGGTTGTTTTTTTGTTTCAGTTAAAGAAAATAAAACATTATTGTGCCATATGCAAAAAGATTTGGAATCATTCAGATAGTGGGACTTGGGTAAGACAGTTGTACTGTGCATATTCTTGCAATTGTTCTTTCTGCATGCATGCGCAAATCTCTTCTCTCCTCTCTACTCTCTTCAATGAAGTTTACAATTTCTTCATTAAATTAGGTACGCTGTGATGGCTGTAAAGTCTGGGTGCACGCAGAATGCGACAAAATTTCAAGCAGGAATTTCAAGGTTTCCTTCTGTCCTCCATTGTTTCTTTTGATTTGACATGCTTGACAACACGTGTTCCTCTAACTGGATGTTGAATTAGTTGATTAAGCATTGCTGTTTGTCTCTTTGTAGGATCTGGGAACCTCTGATTATTATTGTCCTGAATGCAAAGCCCGGTTTAATTTTGAATTATCTGATTCAGAAAATTTTCGCCCTAAAACCAAGTAAGTCTGCTTTAACTATCAAATTCAAATGCATAGTTTGAAGAGATTCCTGAGGATGGTGGTCTTATTCAGAAATAGTAAGAAGAATGGCCTGCCTGACAAGGTTTCTGTTGTCTGCTCTGGGGTGGAAGGCATCTATTTTCCAAGCCTTCATTTGTAAGTACAAATAACTTGTGGCAGGGCTTATAAAGCCTGATAATAGTCATTCTTTTGTTACAATTTACCTTTACTTGGCTCATTTTGTCATAATTGTGGAAGCCTCTGTATCCTCTTATCTTCAATTTTTTCTCTTTATGTTCTCTGAAAGATGAAACTCTTTTACACATTCGGTGTTGTGGTTTATTAGCTGCTTGTGTTTCAAGTTGAATGATTTCATTCTAATATTCCTTTTATTCCTCACTTGCAAATCTTTATGGTCTAAATTCTGTAACATGCTCCTTCTCTCTGTTTTAGAGTTGTTTGCAAGTGTGGATCTTGTGGAACAGAAAAGCAAGCACTTAGTGAATGGGAAAGGCATACAGGTTGCAAAATGAAAAACTGGAAGGCTAGCATAAGGGTGAAAGAATCCTTGATACCTCTTGAACAATGGGTTCGTATTTTAAGTGCATTCAGTGCATTTAATGTATAATCTGGGTTTGGATATTGTTTCATTCAAGTAAATTAATTTCAAATCTAGCCATGATTCTCTTTTCCCTTAATCATTCTATGTTATTCATCTATCTAATTGTCCAACTGACACCTAAAGAGCCAATGAAAAATGAGCAGTTTGACTATAAATGATGAGGAAGAATCTAGTTATATTTATTGTCTTTTCCTATCGTATAATGCATGTTAAGGTGGTGTTTTCAATTTTGGCTTCACAGATGCTGCAAGTAGCAGAGTATCATGCGCGTACTGCTGTCCCTGTCAAGTCTCTGAAGCGTCCTTCTATAAAAGTAAGGAGGCAGAAATTGCTTACCTTTCTTCAAGGTATTATCCAGACCTTTTGATCCCAATGTTTCATGAGATGATCCGTTTCAGACATTAAGACAAGTGAGGGATTTTCATATAATAATGCATTTTATTTTTTTCACAGAAAAGTATGAACCTGTTTATTCCAAGTGGACAACAGAAAGGTGTGCAGTATGCCGATGGGTTGAAGATTGGGATTACAATAAAATTATAATCTGCAACAGGTACTGTTAATTTATTTCCTGGTAACCTGATCATAAGTGCAAGTTATATGCAAGCATTTATCCTTTAGGTTCAGGTGTTAATCTTTCTTATTATAATTGATGATGCATGTCTACTTATCAGATGTCAAATAGCTGTTCATCAAGAATGCTATGGTGCAAGGAATGTTCGTGACTTCACTTCATGGGTCTGTAGATCCTGCGAGACACCTGATATTGAACGGGACTGTTGCCTCTGCCCTGTGAAAGGCATGACATCTATATCTAATAGTTGCTCTATTCACTATTGCCTTTATTTTTGTTTTAGATTTCCCTTTTTCATTTTTTGTAAAAAACATAAGAAGCATGCTGCAGCTGATATGTGAAGAAATATTTTTACTCCTGTGGAAGTTTGTTTTGTTTTCCAAATTAGTAGAAGCTCTGAAAAATGTTTTAGTGGTTTGCTATTAAACTATCTAGGGCATTGATGTGACCTATTCCCTTTATTGAGGAATCTTGATCTGTATTCATTACGTATCTTCATGGTGGTTATATTTTACTGAAAAGCTTAGTTCAATTTATAGCACGGGCAGCACTCTTCAAATTGTGCAAAAAGTATCAACACAGTCTTTATGTTAGTTCAATTGAATTCTAAAATGGCATCAATATCTTTTTACTGTCTGTTGGTTGGTTTGCAATGCTTTTGGATGAAATAACTATAATCTGCTTGCAAATGTTCTTCTATATTTGTTTTCCTTCTCTTCTTTTATGTGTGTGTATATGGTGCTTATCCTATTGAAGTCTTAAGTTATGATATTCTTCAAAATAGGAGGTGCCATGAAGCCTACAGATATCGAGCCTTTGTGGGTCCATGTCACCTGTGCTTGGTTTCAGCCGGAAGTTTGTTTTGCTAGTGATGAAAAGATGGAACCTGCTGTTGGCATTTTGAGAATTCCTTCAAACTCTTTTGTGAAGGTAGAATTTTCTTTCACTTATATTGGCAAAAAGATGTAGCTCTCTCTGTTCATGAAATTAAAGTTTGATCTCAACCCCTTTTCACATGCTTTGGGTCATTTATCTGTTATTATAGTTTTTCTTTCGGATATTAGTTACTAGTGCTTGGGCAAAGAATTACCTGATATTGTCGGTGCCCATGAAGCTTGTTGTGTTTTATCTGCATTATGCATTGATTTCATTTTCTTTAATTTCCAGATTTGTGTTGTGTGCAAGCAAATTCATGGTTCATGCACACAATGCAGCAAATGCTCGACTTATTACCATGCAATGTGTGCGGCAAGGGCTGGGTATCGCATGGAGGTGAGCCTTTTCACTTCTCAATTTCTGACATTTCAAATTTGGTTCTTAAAGAATCAGCTAGTCATATGTTTCCCTATTTCTTGCTAATTACTTGTTACATATCTAAGTTAACATCTAAAGACATTGGATAGCAATATTAGAGAACCTGCCTTTGCTGTATTATTATTCCTTATTACAGTGTACTACTTCCATTTGAGATAGAAATATCTTGTGTAAGGTTTCGGTGAACGGATTAAAGAAGTTGTTAAATAGCCTCAATTATAAGAAAAAAGTCTAGATGACTCTTTGATTATTCAAAATTGCACTGCCTAAATATTCTCTTTCTTCTATTCAAGTACTGTGTTGATACTCTTTTAGAAATCACAGACAATCATCAAAGTTTGTCACTAATGCATATGAGAAAGTATCAACGTCTATTTTGATATTGGTGTTTCTATTGGAAATAGTTTGGTTGATTGAGAAGTTGATGACTTCAATTGATGTGGTGATTTAGTGGAGTGACAAGAGAAGGGTAAAATTGAATAAATAAATACATACTTGATTTTCTTAAACGTTAGATATTTTGAAACACAAAATTCCTCTAAACTGATACTTTTTCAAATGGAGGTTGTATTATCCCTCTCTCAAAGAAATTAAAGAAATTGTCAAAGTATATTTTGGAGATCTGGAGAATCATTCTTGACGGTTTCATGAAAGAACAGAACCTTATGTTATTATGTAAGATAAATGTGATGCTTGTTAACCAGATATAATTTATTTACTTTACATCAATGGTTTCTCATTTGATATGCAGATAGCATTTTCTAATGTGTTCATTCAGTAGATAAGCCATGGGGATAACAACTATAGGCTTCCCATTCAGGAAATAACATAGCCTGTCTAAATTTTGAAGGTTAACTCTTGCATATCTTGGGACTTAATAAATACTAGCTCGTCAAATACTAGCTTTGTCTTTGTTTAATCTTCTCTCCCGTCTAAAGACTTGTAATTTTTAAATCCATCCATAAATCATAAACAATCTTGATGGTCAAACCATACTTCTCTTTTTGTGATATTTATAATTGAGGCCTTCACTTTTGTAATTGCAGTTACATTGCTTGGAGAAAAATGGAAAACAGATTACCAAAATGGTCTCCTATTGTGCTTACCACAGGTACTGGACATGTTAGAGTTAGAGTGCCTATTGATTATTTCATGATCTTTATTTTGTGTATATATCTACATATTTGGAAATATATCAAGGGTGATTTTAGATTATCATTGGTTTATGTGGGGATGTGAGGATCTGCCAATTTCTGTTATATGTCTATATATTTTTACTTGTGTCACTTTTTTGCAGAGCTCCAAATCCAGATAATGTTCTAATTATACAGACTCCCAGAGGGACTTACTCTGCAAAAAGCCTCATTCAGAATAAGAAAAGTACTTGTTCAAGGTTAATTTCATCAAACAGGTTGAAACTGCAGGAAGCTCCAGTTGTGGAGCTTGAGGAGGTGGATCCTTTCTCTGCAGCTAGGTGCCGGGTCTATAAGAGACTAAACAATAAGGTATTCGTTTTAGGAGAGGAAACAATTTATTTATAACAAGTAAAGCTAAGAAGATAAGATTGCATAAGATCCACTTTTCAAACCCTCTGTATGAACAAAAGTTATTTTGAATGAGCCATACACAAGGATTGCACACTTTTCTGGGTTTGCAAATGCGCATTTTGATGCTTTTTTCTCTGCTTGAACCTTCTGTTCTGCAGACAGGTCTTACAGTAGCTATAAACTTTTCACTTTTATCAAAATGGACAACAATGTGAATTGTACCTAAAATTACTGTCTTCACAGTCCCCCCCAATGTAAAAAGAAAGAGAATAAGAAAAAGAAATTGTAGGGTTTCTCGTGTCTGCCTGCCAATTATAGTAGAACCTGAAAAGGATAATAGCCTTTATCTCCAACTTAGTCTCTTCTCTTATTTGTTTCTAAATTTACTCCTGTAATTGAGCCTTTTTTTAAAAAATTTTTTCCTGCTAACCAGGGCCAAAGAAATGGAGAAGCCATTCCTCACCAAGTAAAGGGACCCTGCCACCATTCTTTAGGTTCAATACGAAGCTTGAATACCGCCATAGTAAGTTTCTTCTCGTTGATTTACACTTGAAAATAATGCATTTGGATATTGAGATATTGATTTTTCTCGTTGTCTGCAGAAAATAGAGGATCCTAAAGGCTTTTCTACATTCAGAGAACGTCTTCGTCATTTACAGGCAAATATTCCACTCTTGTTGCTTAATTTGTCATAGTGTCTAAATTGTAATTCTGACTATCTTATGGCCAACTATGATTGTAGAGAACGGAAATGGACCATGTCTGCTTTGGAAGATCTGGAATACATGGATGGGGCCTCTTTGCTCGAAGAAATATCCTAGAAGGAGAAATGGTATGTTATTTATACCTTCTAATATGTTCTAGCAAATGTATATACTTATATTATTTTTTTCCCAAATTCCAAGAAAATGTAGCCTTGCACGAGAGAAATTTGTTATTGATAGAAATTGTTGAGTATCTAGCTCAAGCTTGTTTTTACTTATTAAAGGATTTGATCGAGCAAAGTGAAGTCAAGCTTGAGCTAAGTCCAAAACCTTGTCCAAGTGTGAAAGGAATACTCCCTTTGTTCCAAGTTGGATGTCTTACTTCCACTTAACACAAATTATAGAACTTTTGACAATAGGCAATTGACCATCTAACTATTATTAATTAAATTGGTTAGTGATGAGACTCGTCTATGAACTGTACTAGTGAGATTCATTTCCCTAAATTAAGAATGTTAGTTGGTAGAACGTTTAAATGGAAAATATGATATTCATTTTTTGGAAACCTCAAATAAAAATGCAGTCATCCAAAATATGCGGAGATTACATCTCTGACCAAGTTGAGCAAAGTATAATCTTCGCTTGGTTCAGCCAGCTACAATTTGTCCCTATTAGTGTAAGAAGTAAGCCTGTCACAAACATATCATCAGTGTTTTATTGACGTGCCAGTACGGGCAGTATCAATGAAGTATTTTTTCAAACTGGTCTGTTTGCTTTGAAGTTTAAACTTACAAGCAGTTCTCCTTTTGACATATTTCTGGTATTAGCTTCTTTTTTTAATTTTAATTTTTTTAATGCCATGGTAAGTTACATATGTATTGCACGTATTTTCTCCAGGTTCTTGAATATCGTGGGGAGCAGGTTAGGCGCAGTATTGCAGATTTAAGAGAATCACGGTATCGTGCAGAGGGCAAAGATTGCTATGTAGGTTACTTATTATTGGAAAAACCTTTTTATTTGTTTCGTCTAATGATCTTTAAAGCAACCTTTGTAGTCAAACTCAGCCCCTCTCTCTCTCTCTATATATATATATCTTGATGTGTTGAAACTCTCTCCTGCAGCTATTTAAGATCAGTGAAGAAGTTGTGGTTGATGCCACAGATAAGGGAAACATCGCACGCTTAATTAACCATTCTGTAAGCATTCTTATATGTGGAGCTTGTCATATACTGCCTTTATCAAATGCTGCGATCTTCTCCCATTCTTCTATTTGCCTCCAAGGATTCGTCTTAACTCTTATTATGTTTCATAACTCTTTTTTCTTCTTTTTTGGATGGGGACAGTGCATGCCCAACTGCTATGCGAGGATCATGAGTGTAGGTGATGACGAGAGCCGGATTGTCCTTATTGCCAAGACAAATGTTTCTGCCGGCGACGAGTTAACGTACACTCTCTTTTCTGTGTCTTTGCCCCCCATGTGTGTGGTGTGTATTGGCACAGTAAGCGTACACCTGCAAGACTAATAACTTGATTATAATTCATTTGCCTGCGTCTTTACAGGTACGATTACCTGTTTGATCCTGACGAGTGCGACGAATTCAGAGTCCCTTGTTTGTGTAAAGCTCCAAATTGTCGAAAGTTCATGAATTAGGTCACACACATCACAGCCATTATTTCTCCGCAAGGAGCTCTAACTATTTCTTTCTCCTACCAGACGGCACAGCCAAATAGCTAACATGTAATTTTTTTCCTAACAGGAATATGTATTAATTTTCTTCAGTTTTTCTCTTCCGATAGTTGTAAAAGCATAATAATTAGTTATAGTTCCGTGAAATAATGGACTTCAGGCATCTTGTATAGTCCAGATGGAAGTTATATTCCTCCTCTCAAATGCAATGTCAACATGCCCTTTTTTTCCTTTTAAGGAGACAGGAAGAAAATGAGTAATGAGAAAAAATAGCGGAAGAAGGGCTTCTGCGCTGGTGTATTTGGGCAAAACATTTTTTGCTTTGCCCAGGTACTATTTTTTTTTATCTTAAAATCTATTTTCAACATATGGTACCACATTGCACATTATATATATATATATATATATATATTGTAACTTAAATTTAGGTCTTAGCTAATATAAAAATTATTTGTTGACTGCTTTTTAATATATTGAATACATGGAACTTTTTATGCATTAAATTATTTAATCATTTTTTAAAAAATATTCAGTTAGTACGATATGAATTTATGACTCTAGAAGATCAGTGAGAATGTTTTATTAACTAATTACTTATAAAAAAAATACTAATTTAAATATTCATAAACAAAAATTCCTATTTTGAAATCTGTCTAAATATCTTCAATGAGTAATAACTTTTCCAATACTACTAAGATACGTCATTTGACATGCTAATGATCAAACATATGCTCATATGATGAGAGCTGAATATTAGGACGATTATATCACTATCCCAAAACCGTCTCTCAATTATTTTCTTTTCATTTTTTTTCCAAGGATAACACTTTCCATCTCTACTAAAAGGCAATTTTTTTTTATAAAAAAAAGACATATTTTATTTAATTATAACAGTAAAAAATATCAAAAATTTTTTTAAGAAGTATATTTAAATAAAGAGAATAAATGATGACCAATTTTATTTTTAAACATTTTATTTATCAATTATCCATCATCTTTCTTGATAACTATTGCTCCATCATCCAATTCCAATGTCTCGGTTGGCGGCACTTGATTATCCGGTATAGCACAAGTTTATGGTTTTTGTCTTAGAGTGCCTCGAAACGTTACTAAAGTCCCTATAAAAGCCGGAAGGGGACACCGAAGCGGAGATATTTGGAGGAGCAGACGTCGACATGCGAGAGACTCATGTCGAATTACTTCAAGCTTTTTCTTCCACGCCACTCTCACACGCTTCCCCCCTACATATAACGAACTCTGACTCTTGTCTCATTTCTCACCTCCGATTTCTTCTTCGTATTTCGTCCTAATCATTAATCTCTTCCTCCCTCCTCTCTACTCAAGGTATGTCGTTCTAATTCTTCTTTTCTGCTTGTAACTGTCATGTAATGATTCTCGTCTAAGTTGTAGATAATTTGGTGATGTTTATTTCAACTGTTGTAGTTACCAACTTAATTCAACGATTTACGTTGTTCAATTGAGTTGCGTGAGTCGAGTGATTGTTGATATTTAAACTGATTTGAATGGTTAGGTAATATCTGGTCGTATCAAATGGCGTTAGTTGGAATTTGTTCGACTCCGAGTATGGAATGCGTTGATATACCGCGTTCCAGGACTAGGCTGATCTATTTGTCGACAAAACTGAAAATTATGCCTCAGATCAACGGATTTAATTGTAATTTTTACTCCAAGAGGTTAAGGATTAGTTGTTCACTGTCTAAGGAAGCTGTATCTTCATCGGAATTCAAAGACAGTGGTGCTAGTACTACTGGCAGGAGTAGTAATGCAACAGTCTCCGATAAGTCAGTTGAGGATGAATTTAACCATGTCACCAAATTCAAAATGTCCGATTTCAGAATCAGTGACCGCGTCAGCATTGGCCTCACTGGACGGGTAAAGTTTACATACATACATACATATTAGAATGTGGTTTGAAATGATGTGAAGAGCCTTATCTCATTCATTTTATCACTATGAAGTGTTTGTTCAGGTGGACGAGGTTATTTCTGAAGCCACTGTGAAGGATGTCCACAGGTTAGTTTGTTTTGAGACATATAGCAATTATCACAGGAAGATCAACTTGTAAGCTTTTCTTCCTCTCCGTTACTTGGTAACTTCTTTGACCTTTTGCATAATGCAGTCCATTGTATAACACAAAAGTTGTTCTTCGACAACTAAATACTATCCAGGCCAAGCGCAGAGGGAAAAGAGCCATAGAGGTTGATGAAGAGTACTAAATGAAAGCTATTGTCTAGTTTTGTGTTAGTGTTTGATAATCTGCATTTTGTGTAGGTGCTTAAGAGACTGGAGCGTCGTAGATTATTGTACCATTCTTACTCAATGCAAGTTTATGGCTATGTCTATTCATCTACTACTGGTGACAGTGGCTCATTTACTCTGGTTCATGGGGTAGGGTTTCTATGTATATAAATTATATATGCTAATTTGCTATGCTTTTTTATATGGTTATGCATGGCTTGTGCATATGGATGAAAAGAAAAAGGAAGAAAGAACTCCATAGCTTGTAACATATTATATTCAGTATCATGGCAGTTTTTCTTTGAGGCATTGGCTTCAACAGTCTGATTGGCTTCCAACTCTGGAAGCTACTCTTGCGTTGGATGAGGAGTCTGCAAGGAGAGTTGGAGATGATACTGTTGGTGGGCCAGCTGTCTCTCGGCAGTTGCGACTAACTCGGATTTTAATGAGGGATCTTCTGATTGGAGTACGTCTTATGAGTGTAATCGGGTTTATGTCTACAAGTATAGATTTCTATTATGTTCTCTGTTGCAAGTGGATGCTTAATTCATTTTTTATGCCTGTCAACTCAGGTGAATTATTTGCACAGTCATGGACTTGCCCATACAGAGTTAAGGATTGAAAATTTGCACATTTGCCCAGTGGATAGACATATCAAAGTGAGAACCAATTCATTTCTTTGTCCAATTGGTAAAGAAGTTTAAATTATTCCATGCTCTAACATGAACTTCCATAGGCTCTTTCATTTTAACTGCTACAACATAATAAAGAGTGAATCAACAAAATTTTCCTGGGGAATATTTATGGGCTATCTTTTTGGATTTGCATGTATCCAATTTATATACATGCTTTTTTGTATTCATTGGATGTAAAATTTTCTGGAATTTACCAGAGGATTTGCTTCTATTTAAAACTAGTTCTGGTCTATAAAATTTTGTCGAAATGAAGAGGCATGAAAGAATACATCAGGAATATTGTATTATACACCTTGGTTCGAGATCTCAATTTACCTGGAAAAATTGGTTGATGTTTAAAAATGGTATAGGTTGACTTGTACCTTTTCTGCATACTACAACTAGTGCTGACGATCAGCACCAGGAAAACACAGTAGCTGCTAAAAGCTTGGGCTGTTTTAGATTCCTATTATTGATATAAATATGCTAACGTATTGAAGAACTATTCAGGTTATGAACGGTGTAGTTCAGGTTATGAGGGAAAATTAAGCTACTTTTATTTGATCTAGTGTCACTTGCAATATTTCAGTGTCAAGACACACATACATATATATATATATATATATATGCATTTTCTCAGTGGACAATTAACAGTTAAGATTGTTATAACCTGGACTAACATTCAGAAAAGATCTAAATGTTTGCCCTTGCTCTTTTCTTTTTTGTTTGGGGGGGTGGACAGAAGTTGCCCAAGTCCATGTTCATGAAATCTTGATGCTTTTTCTACCATATCTAAGATGCTTTTCATGGCCTTTAAATTTCATTCTCTCCTAATTGTGTTCCTCAACAGGTTGGAATACTAGGAAATGCTGCTGATTTTGATGAAAGTTGTTCAGAGAGTAACACATCTGGAAAGATGGACAGGCGAAAAATGATGATTGCATTTGACATGAGGTACAGTTATTATGCCAAGTTACTTATTGCACCATGTCACCATTTTCATCTGCTAAGCTTTTCATCCTCTCCTTTTCTTGGTACCTGCATTCTTAGATGTGTTGGGTTCATCATGGCGAAAATGGTTTTGAGGGAGCTCATGGATTCATCAAGCTTTGCAAAGTTCAAATCATTTCTCAACAAGGTTTTGACATTGTTGAGCTGCAAGACTTCCAATTATTTTGTTTTCTTTAGTTCCTTCTGATACGGTAGTAAATTTCCTTTTTTGTGTAGGGAAATGATCCTTCCTGCTTGCGTGAATTCTTACTGCACACGATTAATAGGAATTCCTCGAGTGGGAATACAGGACTCCAAGTTAGTAACTATTCATGTCACAGCATGTGTAGAGCCCTTTCCATTTAGAAGAGTACCTCAAGATATGTTATTTTTCTTACAGATACTTGATAGAAACTGGGGTGCAGGTTGGAACTTACTTTCTCTACTGCTAGCAGCAAAACCTTCAGAAAGAATAAGGTAATACTTATCTTATCTGTGACTGTTTTGTAATTTGTATAAATGAAATATGTGTATCACATGTAAAACTGCTGAAGGGCTTTCTGATGTCCTGAATGCATTGAATACCGATTGGCACTTTGAAGTGAATTTTGAGACTTTATGTACATTTGCCAATTATAGACACCAGTTCGGACATCATTCTTAGAAGGTATCTGATGAAAATGTCGTTTGCCTGAGATTGGTGTAGGAGAGTATTTGGGTTGAACTTTTTTTCTGCTGGGTTTTCTTAAGCACTAATCTTAAATGCCTCTGACCTGATGTCTGCTCTATCAATATACTTCACAATCACTTTGGTTCCCCACCAGGAAGAAAAGATTTTTTATGCATCTACTGTGTCTAAATTTGTTGAAAGTGAATGTATCTGCTGTCTTCCAATGAACTTGATTTGGAATAATTGAATCGCCTGATTCTCCTAAACAGCAAGAACAGAAGTCATTGTACGCAACCTAGAAACTTGAATATCCAAAATCATAATTTGGTCAAATTCCCTAATCTAGGAAAAAGGATTATTCTGAAGCTCGGTAGGCATATGAGGTTCTCACAATCACCTATTTGACATTGGCATAAAGCAGAGTGTCAAAAATGCACTGTTGATATTCTAGTTTATGTTCCATAAAATCCTGTGGACTCTAAAGAAACAGTTTTATTTTTATATCTTTTTGTGCTGATCATCCCTTATGTAATGCTTTTCAGTTGCTTAAATGCCTTGAGGCACCCATTCTTGTGTGGACCAAGATGGCGAGTGGACCCATCAATGGACATGATCAGATGGAATCTTGGTTCAACTGCAGTTCGGATCACAGAGGAGTACATCTATAACCAGCAGCAGGTTTATTTAATGCCTTGAAAAATGCTGTTTTTCATTAGTATCAACCATCTGATTTTCAATCTTTTGGCTTGTGTAGAGTTTTTTTTTTTTACTTTTATAATGTGTCATTATATTCAGTTATGAAAGGGATGCATAAATAGAAAAACTGAGGGCTACATCTCTGGCATTGTAAGGAAAGTCCTGTTCTAAGGTCCCTGCTTGGTCTTTACTCGGTCTGATAGAAGATGTTTTTAAAGTATTGTTTTCATGAACATGTATTGCAGATAGATTTTCTTGATTGGATCTGTTTTGTTGTATTAGCCTTTGGAGTATTTTGTTCATAAGTTTTGTTGTTGAAGTACTGCAACTAGTAGTACAATGCATATATCATCATTATTATTACCTCAACTCTTCTTCTCAGTGCAAGACAGCTGGAGATCATTTTAAATGGAGCTGTTCAATGAATATGTTATCCAGTTTTTCAAGTCTTAAATAGTGTTCACAATCTGCTTCTCAGAACAATACTAGTGTAGTGCATCAATACTTTATATGAAATAATATTTTTTTCTCCTGAACATCTTTTTAAGGGCATCAAGAAATCTTTGTTCAATAGGTTGTCAAATGAGGCATAATTTTGTGCACTACTAGCCTTCCATTTTGCATTTTCATTTTAAAATGTTCCATTTTACTGAATTTTGAAGGGTTTTTTTGGGGGGGTCCTGTTAATTGAGATATCTTTTATGTTTCAGAGAAACAGGCTTGCCCATTTTATTGAACTAATGGAAATGTTGAATCCTCATTCAAAGCCAAGGGTACGTTTTTTTATCTTTCTGTAATCAAATTGCTTGGACAAAATAATATTTCATTCATCTAAAATTGAATGTCTACATTTATATTTTAGTTTGTTCAGAATTGAATGTCCATTTTCCTTAAATAAATATTTTTTTTATTTAAAATTTCATTAATAGCCTCATGATCCTCACCTCACCGCCTTAATTGAAGGGATTTACATCCCACTAATTCATTAGTTCTACAATTCATTGTATTAATGTCAATGATAATGATAATTAGTAAGTTAATTAAAATTAATGACATTTCTTAATTTTTAACCAAAGTCAAAAGTGGAGTATTCAATTTCGAAAAGTAACATTTGTGTTTCTTTCTGGTTGTTGTTATTGATTTTGTAGTTTAAAATGCCTTCCCCGCGAATGAATTCAAGGTGCCTTGTAATTAGCTTATTACACAAGTCTTCAAGAATTGACTAGTACAGACAGTTAGCACCCTCTCCAGGTTGGGGCTCAATTCTAGGTCCTAGGATTTTTTCCCTTCCATTTCCCCATAAAATAAAATAAAAAAGAAAGAAAAGAAGTACCAACTTTTGAAATAGCTTCGAATCCTGCTAAATTACTTGTAGCCTGTGCTTATTCTGTCTGACTGATAAGGATGTTTGATCAAGCATTTTCTTCAATTTGTATCTGAATGAATTTGGAAAATTAACTTTTGGCAACAGAAAATTTTAAAATGCTAAGCTGTTAGTCAAAAACTGTTGCAGAGAAATCCCCTGGAATTCCCAGATTCCGAAAACCTTGAGCGCTAGTTACCATACATGTTACTAAAATGTTGGTGTGTCAATATTTTATGCTGTCCTAGTATTCCTTCTATCTTTGTCTGGGTGCATTTACTTTGTTGTCCAAAACAAGTTCTGGGGTTCTCGACTCTTCAAAATTCTTCCTTGACATTTATATGGGGCTCCTGCAGGATTGGTTGGAATTGCTTCCTGGCAAATGGCGCCTTCTATATTATACTGGAAGGCACATTGGCTTGACCCTTCGGCAACCTCTTGCTAGGGTTCTTATTGGTGACGTGTGTCTAACAGTATCTAAAGCTTCAAAACCACGCACAAATTTTTCAGTTGTCTCCGATATAGGATTTGCAGTTATTTTGGGTAGTGATTGGCCTCATAACAAGGCCGGAGTAGGTGGAAAGCTTCAAGTGGAATCCCTTTTCAGATTGAGATCTGGAAGACGTTTATATCTAAAGGATGATGTAACAAAAAGATTTCCTGCATCAAGTGCGAATGCTGAAGATGCTGTGCTGAAGAATTTGACCAGTAAAAAATGGAAGAAGGCAATTCCAATAAAAGAATTTCCGTCGAGCCTCCCAGTTGTTAAACTTGTTTCCGGTGACATTGATATGGCCATGAGTTTGGATAAGCCGTTGAGTAGTAATGTTCAAACTGCACAAGAGGTAATTAAAGAAGTTCGGACACAAATACCTCCTGAAACGTTTGATATTTCAAAAATTGTTTGTGGTACATATGTGGATTCTAGATTACTCGTTCTTAGGACTGTAAATGGTTCAGCTCTCTTCTTTACAAGATCGTGCAATGATGAAAGCGAGAGGTGAAATTTTTTGTACATGATTTTTCAGTTTTCATTGCAATTTTCCTGTGGGTGTGTTAGAAACTGTACTGTATACAGTGGCACAACAAAGCATCCAGCATTGTCAATTTAAAAATAAAAAGAAAATTATCTAAGCCATATATAAGTGATTTTCCCGCATTGATCGTTTATCCATAATCCAATAAGTTCCAGGCATCAATCATTTCAGTCCCACTGACGAATCAGGCCTTACCACCAAAGGATGTACAATTACAAGGATACAAGATCATGCAAAACTGCAAGACCAAAATTTTCTTCAGACATTAGATGCATTAAAGAGCTGAAGCTAAAGGAAGAACACAACCGCCTCCCAGCTCCAACCCCGCTATCCAAATGCTTTGATATGGCCTCCTCTTTCCTGCAGGATTTTAACAGTACGCTCATCACATAATCCTCTTCACCTGCATCACAGCTTCGTAAAAGAAGTTAAAACAGAAACAAGCAATCTGATAGCTGAGCAGTTCTTCCATGCAACTTCCACAGGCACGATTGTTCAAGTGAAAAGCTCTACAGAAGCTTGTTGAATTTTCCTGTCATTGGAAAATGTTCTTACAGGCTTAACAGAAAGGCAGTGTTCTACAAACCACATCATCCCATTGATTTGGCATGCGATACTAAAACCCAAAATTTTGCTCTCTAGATCAAACCCTGGCGCTGTAGATCAGTATATGTCTTCTTGTTGTAAATGTTACCCTCTTGGTCTTCATATTCCTCCTCAAGATCAGGGCGCCACTTGTTCAATCCTTGCCGTTCTTGGATTCTCTCCCAAAGTTGTTTTGCTTCCTGTACAAGAGATTAAACTTGTAAAAGCCATAATTAAGACATGGAAGAGTAACAGATTCTAGAAACATCGATTCACACAAGATAATTCGTGATTGGCTGAAAAACCAGAAATACACATGGAAGCACACCATCAATTGCAGACATCACAAGCATGTGATTCTCCAATTATAAATGAATGCAAGTAACATTCCCTACACATACCAAAGAACGCAAAGGGCCTAATTCAGTTGCTAGCGCTTTCTTAAGCTGAAAAAAAAATTATTAAAGAAAAGCTGTTTTAAATATCAATATAACATTCTTATTTTTAAGAGCAACAATAAGCAAAAGCTGTTACGAAAAGCATCCCCAGGGTATCTTTTCCATTTAAGTTAAAAGCAGATGTAAAACACAATACAAACAGCTTACAAGATCTCTTAGCTGAAAATTAAAAAAAGGCTAAAAGCTGCTTCTTTTTTTTTTCTTTTTAACCATCGAGAAAAGGACCAAAGGTGCTTTTAACTAGTAATCAAGGGGACTAGAATAATCACAGATGACAAAATGGCCAGATACCTCAAAAAACACACAGCATCAGGTTTTGACCCAATGGAATTTGGAGGGGGAACAAGGTTAATGATTCCATTCAAGCTTGAGAAAACAGAAACCATGAAAGAAACATGTCCAGAAGCCCACCTCAATTGATGTTATCTCATTGAAGTTTTTCGTATTCGGGATACCTAGGCATCTCATTCCATGCTGATGCCTCCATTCCTTGAAATGCCGCTCATATGCCCTGCGGCCCCAGTAGCTATGATTCCCACAAATCTCACACTTGAACTCCTGAAGAAGGAACACAAGATATCATCAGCACTTATTGATCATAGTACTATTACCTCTGTGAAGTCAGCACTTGAAAGCATTTTATGCCAGATCCATCTTGTATCAGAGAAGGTAAGTCAGTTATAAGACGAGAGCCAACTACTTATTTTTATGCTTAGAAACTCTCTTCTTATCCACAATAATTTAACAAATTCTTAGAAACATCTACTCGCAAAGTACCATGGACCAAGGG